>CM060928.1:147553421-148803421 GCA_030765085.1 Allium cepa
CATTAGGTAGTATCTCTATAGTGGTCCGCATCTAGATAAGGTATTAACTAACTAACTGAGGGTCCGCCTTTCCAAATAAGGAAGTATTAGGTGACTTGAGATTTCATATGATGTCAGCTGGATAGTACTATTGAGGAGTACACCTTAGAAATAAGTATTAAATAATAAGGTCTAACTTAATTAAGGTATCAAATGACCAGAGTCTGTTTATTTTCCAATAAAATGTATTAAGCGGCTTCGGTACTATCTCTTGCATTGCTAACTATTTATGATATGGGATATGAGGTCATGTGATTTTAGAAACCTGCTTCTGGAATGGAAGTTATTAAGTGATTGGTTGAGGACCTGTCTCCTTTTCTTATAAGAAGTATTAATTAGTTTAATATTAGTGTACGTATTGTTACGTTGGAATATACTTCCCAAGTACTGAAAAAGTAAGACTTGAGGATTTTATTCACTAAATACTTGTTGTTCTGACTCCCTCCTCATTACAACATAGTTTAAGGAAGGAGTAATGGTAGCAACGATGCTTAAAGATAGAGAAGCTTGGCATGTGGCAGTATTTATTATTATTACTTAATTTTATACGTATATATATATATATATATTTAGACAATTGTTGTAACGGATTTATGATACTATTTGATGGTATTTTGTATTATGACATTTTATTGTTTTGAAAAATTAGGTATAGTTATCTATTATATTTTATTCCATCTGTTGTGAGCTATGAAAGATTAGTTATGGCTCTATATTGTTATTTCTTTTTCTAACCAGTGGCCTTCCTTAGAATGAATCTAAGTTTCAATGGGCTTTTTTTGGATCGAAATTTAGACCTATTTCGGGATGGGTTGTTACATCAATCACGCATCAAATCCAGATCTAGCTTTATATCATGCACTAATCTAGATTAAGGATCACTCCCAATCCCAATCCTGCCAAATTCGGGTCATAATGCCCTAAATCGACCATGTGTTTGACTTGGAGTTAACTATGGGTCAAGCAATTATCTAACTATAGCATGTTTTAGTTATAGTAGTCACTCAAAACAATGTCGGCAATTCACAATAATATCAGAGTTAAGGGTGTACCCTTGGGATAATTATGCAATTTGATTATATAACTTATGTTTATAGTGAAGTGTTTGAAATAAGGTAAATTTTTATTTTTATTTTCTACGGTAATATTGTTACATCGAAATATTAATGTTTTAACAACAATTAATATATAGAATTAGAAAATGCTTCAGAAAAGTATTTAATAGATTGTAGTTATGAATGTTTTTGTAACCATGAGTATTGAATTGAATAATATATATACTTGTCCTTAAATGTTCCTAAGATGTATCGAGAACAAGATATCGATATATTCATTGAGACTAGTTTACATAATGCTCTCTATATGATGGACGATGAATTACTCATGGCCTTCTCTGTTTTTCGAAAGAATAGAGAGAAGAGAAGCTTCTTGGTCAAGAGAAAGATCTTAGAAATTATGATAGGACAAGTTTCGTTTTCACCTAAGTATACATACTTAAGGTGATTGGGAAGTGGTTTGAGGTCCAACTTAGGGAGTTGCTCGATCAAAGAATTTGTTTGAGATTCGGACTCAGCTGGAAGCAATTCAGAAGGAAGAGTGTATTCAATCTCGTTGGGAATTTCAAGAAACAGTTTTTGATACTCAGTTTCGCGTTCATCGTTAAGGTCAAGTGTTTCGTTTCCAAAGTTTTGGTGAATTGCACTAACTTCTAACGTTTGGTCCCGAGGTTCATTCGATTGGCTTTCAAGATTGAAAATGCTAAGATCCAAAGTCATGTTTCCAAAAGAGATTTTCATCGAACCGTTACGACAATTGATTAAGGCATTTGAGATGGCTAAGAATGGTCAGCCTAAAATCAATGGAATTTGACTCGCGGGATTTGTCACGGTTTGTGTTTCGAGAACGATAAAATCAATGGGGAGTATGAATTGCCCGACTCGAATAAGCACGTCCTCGATTTCTCCCATGGGCTTCTTAATGGAACGATCGGCGAATTAAAGCGTTACTTTTGTGGGTTTGAGCTCTACTAAGCCTAATTGATCGTACACGGAGTATGGAATAAAATTGACACTCGCACCTAAGTCTATCAAGCATTTATTAATCGTCTTGTCTCCAATTGTACGCGAAATCGTAGGGCAACCAGGATCTTTTGTATTTGATGGGTGTGGATTAGGACAAGTCTTCGCTCAAATTGGCGGCTAAGAGACTTTGTTAGGCACTTGAGTGTGTCGCTTTTGGGTACACAAGTCCTAAGAAATTTCGTGTATGTTGGGACTTGCTGAATGATGTCAAGAAGCGGAATGTTAACATTGACTTGTTTAAAAATTACCAACATCTTTTCCATTTGGTCCGAGTGTTTCTTTGGTCGAAGATGAAGTGGAAATAGAACACGATACTCGGTAGGTGGGTCTACTCTAGTAGAAGAAGAATTTTGATTGGAATTTGATTCGACTTTTGGCTCCATGTTCTGTTCAGATTCATTCGTTGTTTTAGAAGTGTCGAGTGAGGTTTTCGGTAAATTGTTTGGGTTAACGACTTGATTATCGATTTGTTTATAGGAACATAAAGTTGTGATAGCATTCAATTGGGTGACATTGCTATCTTGAACAATATGGGCTTGATTTGAATTTGCGTTTTGATTTTTAGGATTTGGAATGGGCTGACTTGGGAATGTTTCCCGTTCGCGTTCACTTACAGATATGGCTAATTGACTCATTTGCATTTCGAGTTTTGCAATCGATTGGTTTGTGTTTTGCATATACGAGATCAATAAATTTTGCAAATTGTTATTTGATTGAAGACTTTGAGTGGTTGCTTTAGCCAACATTTCAAGAGTTGTCTCAAGTGAACTTAAATGTTTATCGTCTTGGGAAGAATAAGCAGAATTTGGTTGAAAATTTGATTGTTGCGAATGATTATGAGACGGACCTGCAAAGTTTGGTTGAAAATTGTTGGGCTGAAAGGGAGGGCTCGAAGAATTATTCGGGAATGCTTGATAATTGGGACGAATCGTATTCGTGTTGAGATTGTTTTGGTTCCAAGCAAAATTCAGACGGTTTCCCAACTTGGCTTGTACGTTAGAGAAAACGAGTCGTTTTTGGCTTTATTGAAAGCATTGATTTGTTCGATAGAATTAGAACACTGATCGGCTATATGATTAGGATCTTTGCATTTATAATACATTGGTTGGGAAGCTTGGTTCATTTGATTCGATGAGAAAATGGTATCGAATTTTTTAATCATTGTGTTGATCTTAGCTTCCAAAGCAAAAGAAGATCCTATCGGGTGTGCATTCGATCGTGAGCAAATTGATTTTTCGTTCGAACATTTCCATTGGGACGACTTTTCAGCGAGGTTTTCAAGAAATTTCCAAGCATCGTCATGGTGCTGGGCAAGAAAATTGCCTTGGCTCATTGATTCGAGCATGATTCGTGAGCTATTTTCGAGTCCATCGTATAGATTTGGCAAATCGTCCATTTTTCGAAGTTATGGTGTGGACATTTTATCAAAAGCTCTTTGAATCTTTCAAAATATTTTCCAAATGCTTCTTCCTTGAATTGACAAAAATTTACAATTTCGTTTCGGATTCTACTCGTTTTTTCCAAGGCGTA
Organism: Allium cepa; assembly: GCA_030765085.1. Classification (NCBI taxonomy): domain Eukaryota; kingdom Viridiplantae; phylum Streptophyta; class Magnoliopsida; order Asparagales; family Amaryllidaceae; genus Allium; species Allium cepa. The sequence continues at coordinate 147,557,072 of CM060928.1, forward strand.
GAACTTTTTTTAAAAAGCTTTTACGAATTCTTCCCAAGTTTTAATCGAATTCGATGGTAAGCTGTACAAATATTTTTCAGCGTAATCCGTAAGAGCGAATGGGATTAATCGAAGTTTGATTCCATCATCGAAAAGTTGTTGGGGGTTTAATGGTTGCAAAAACATGTTCGAACTTCGTCAAAAAGATGTATGGGTCATCGTGGCAATATGGTTCGAGTGAATTTCAAAATTGTTACTTGTAGGGACGGGTAATGTGATGCAAGATGGAATAGAAACTCCGTCAAAAAAGATTCTATCCATAAGAGTTCAAGAGGCATTCTCGTTCACCATTTCGGGAGGATCGTCTACTTGAGTTAAACGATTAGTTATTGAGTCGCGAGTTCAAGTACTCATGCACAAGTGAAAGTCGAGAAGAGAAAGAAGTTAGAATCAAGTTTGGAGAATGAACGAAGATTTGAAAAACGAGGTGAAAAATTTGTTTGTTTTTCTATAAGGAAGAAAACTATTTACCAAATGAAATTTATTTTCAAAAGAGAAGTTTGATTTCTGTTTTATTTTTCATTTTTCAAATTTTTTTTATGTTTTTGTATTTTTTTTGTTTTTAAAAAATGGAAATTTAATTTTTGTTTTTGAATTTTCAAATTTTTTTGCTTTTGAAAAGATTTTATATTTTTTTTAGATTTTTGTTTGAAAATTTTCAAAGGAAAGGAAAAAATGAATTTTTTTTTTTTTTAGGTTAAAAACTAAGTAAAGTAAAATTTAAATTTTTTTTGGATTTTGAATTTTTTTGGTTTTTAAATATGAATGAACTAATGCAACTAAATGAATGCAAAGGAGTTAATTACAAATTTCTTTCCTTAGTAGCTCCTAACCCAAAATTGTACAATCGCACTTTGTCTTAAATCAACAAAAATATTTCTCAGCCAGGTAATGGGCAGGGGTTATCGGTGCAACACGAATCACCGCAACAATGCAGCCAAAGGTTTAAGTACCTTTAGAGGAACAACCACTATAATATTTACGAATCACCATAATATTTATAAATGGTTATTACTCTGCCGTAGTCTAGACACCAAGAAATAAAATTGTTCAAAAAAAATAATTATGAAGATACAATTAAGCCCTAGATGAGCTCACAACACCCTTAAGTCGAATGTCTAACTTTTATTATTAGTCAAATTCTACAATGAAATGCGTTCGTGGGCTAAGAAAAGGGTGATGAAATCCCTCATCTTATGAGAATTGGGGTATTGCTCTTAGAAAAGAAAATAAGATGAGATGAATGCAAACCAAAAATTAAATGTGAATTTACAATGCAACTAAAATGATATTCTTTTTTGTTTTTGGATTTTGGAATTTTTTTTCTTTTTATATATAAATGAAAATGCAAACAACCAAAAATGCAATTAAAATAAAAACAAAGGATGAAAGCACGATACCAAAACGTGCTGAATTATTAGTAATTTATTTTTGAGCAAGCAAACGATTCTTTTCCTTACGATTTTTTGCTTTGGCAACCTGAAAATAAGATACACACACATACACACACACACTTTTTTTATAAAAAACAATACTAAAAACAAATCGAACAAAACAAGTTAAATAAAGGAAAACAAATTAAGCAAATTCTTTTTTTTTTGTAAATGCAAAACAAAACACATAAACTCAAAATAATTTAAAATAAAATAAAGTAGAACAAAAACAAATTCACACTTTTTTTAAAAAAAAAGGCCACTTCACAAACCCGACCCAAAAAGATAAGTAATCCCCACCTAAAAACGATTATAACTAAACGTGCTTAATTTTTAAAATTAAACAGCAAAGTCAATTCACAAAAGCGATTAAACAACGAACACGCTAATTCATGAACTCAAATTCTCAATTCATGACGCCCACCGCGAAGTCAATTTTGGGATGTCGATTTTGGGTAAGATGTCGATTCGAGGATGGTTGAGTTTGGAGTTTTGGGTATTGGGTAGTCGCAACTTTGGTGGTGTTCGATTGGTGAAGTCATGGAGTTGCGGTAGTTTTTGGTGATGAGGTAAATGTCGGTGTTTTAGGTGATGTTGAGCAGTAGTATTATGATCGAGTATTGCTGTTGTGGGGAGAAATGGAGATGCTGGGGCTTATGTGGTTATGGCAGTGAAAGGTGAGTTAAAGGTAAGTTTTGTGGGTTGAAGAGTATGGCAGTGGAATGTGATGGATCAGTTTGAATGTGAAATGGAATGGTATGTGAGTGTGGCAGTGGAAATGGTATGTGAGTACGTTGAATGCTTTGTAGAGATGAGGTGATGAAAGGCGGTTTCGAATATTTTAGTTGTAGCTGTAGTTTGGAGGTGGAAGTTGTAGACAGAGGGAATTATACAGTGTGTAATGTGACAATGGTGGGGAGTCTGTAGAGGCTGTGAAGCTGTAGTTGTTTGAAGCAGTGGAGATGGGTATGCTCAAGTTTGGTGTGATTTGGTTGATGGAGAAGCAAGAGTGTATGCGATGCTGTGGTGATGCCTGTTGTTGTAAATGTGGAAATGTGGCAATTGTATGATAGGCAATTTGTTTGGCAAGGTGTAAATGTTGTAGTTGACGGTTGCAGGCAATTTGTTAATGGGTAGAGGCAGTGTGAATTTGATGTTTTTGTGAAGTATTGATGTAGTGAAGTATGGTAGTTGCAGGGTTGCCAGAGGAGGTTAAGACAGTTGCAAGTTGTAGTTGTGGTGGAGCACAAGCAGCAAATATGCAAGTGAGTGAATTGGTGAACGTTGAATGTGTTGGTCAGTTTTGTATACTTTGTATTGCTACAGGCAGTGGTTTGAAGATGATAGTTATGGATTGAAGTTGAGAAGGTGTACTGCTACTTGTAGTTGCTGTATCGTTGTACTTTTGTCATATGCAGCAGTTCAGGTGACAGTATTTCGGGGAGTGTTTATCAGCACAGTCGTGACTGGAACTAGAGGGATGGAATTGAAAAGTTGAAATGTTGTTGGAAGAGGTTAATGGTATGGTTATATGCAAGAGGAGGTTGTTTTTGTCACTGCAGTTGTTTTTGGCTCTGTATTTTGTAGAGTGGATCGTATGATTGTGGAGGAGCAGAGTGGACTTAGAGGAGGGTGTGAACGTCAAGGCAAGGTGGGTTGAATGACAGTTTGTGATGGTGGTCGGCAGTGAACAGGAGAAGAGGCAGTGAACAGGGTAAGTTTGTGCACAGTGCGTAGAACAGTAACAGTGTCTTTTTTTTAATATTTTAGAAAATGTAAACAAGGGAAGGGAAGAAAATTGAAATGTAAATATAAAAGTGGTAATGCAATAAACTAGTTTTATTTGAAATTGTGTGTGTCGTCTTTTTTTTAATAGAAATATGCAAATGTAAAAAGGAAACTAGCAAACAACAAAATCAAAATGCACACAAACAAAAATGAAAACAAACTTAAACACACACACAATTTATTTTTATATATTGCAAGACAAACACACAAAAAGTAAATGAAAAATAATTCGAAAAATAGAAAATTAAAATCAAATCAATTCCCCGGCAACGGCTTCAAAAATTTGTTTAACGGCAAATTTTCTATCAAGTTAGAAAAATGTCGACAAATGTTGAAATAAAAATTTACTGCAAGCACACGGCGTACAATTTTAGTAAGTAGCGAGTACGGGTTGATCCGCAGGAAATTGTTTTAGAATTTAAAATTCAATCAAATTAGACCAAAGTGAGAGCAAATTGTTAATTAAAAAAATGAAGCTAAAACTAGAATTAAAATGTGTTTAAAAACAATTAGACTAGAGAACAATTTAGAGGTAAATCCACTCTCATATTTTTATAAGTCAACAAACAAATAATTTATGATCTCTATCTTTGATATTAAGTGAAATAATTATTTTATTTATCATAGGTATGGTTTGTTTATGTTATCAATTAGCATAGCTTAAGCCATCAAACTATAATACAACAAATAAATCACTTATCAATTCTCATGAAAATGAAGCAAAAGCAAAAGCTATTTTAAGTATGGTCTATTTACTATTGTAACTAGTAATATAGATCATCAATTTTTTTAATTTCTTTTCAAAATCAAAAATTAATTAGCAAATGATGGTGTAAATCAAAAATTAATTAGCAAAAAAGATACCTAGGGTATCGTGCCTCCGACTAAGGGCATTGACGACTAAGTTCCATTTTCCATGGGTATACTGAATACTAAAATCAAATGATGCTAGATATTCCATCCATCTTTGTTGCCTAATATTAAAATCTTTTTGGAAAAATAATTATTTGAGTGATTTATGATCGGTGAATAACTCAAACCTTTCTCTCAAGAGATAATGCCTCCACATCTTTAAGGCAAGGACAATAGCTGCCAATTCCAAGTCATGCACTGGATACCTCTTCTCATGCTCCTTTAGATGTCTATTACCATAGGCAATCACTTTCCCTTTTTGTATTAAAACTACTAACCATGTGCCATAAGCATTTGTGAAAAACGTAAACGGTTTGGTTTCATCGGGAATAGTAAGCACATGTGCACTAGTCAACAACTCCTTAAGCTTTTCAAATGCCTTAGTGCAACTTTCATCCCAAGAAAAAACTAGGTTCTTCTTAGTCAATAGGGTCAAAAGGGCCACTATTATTACAGAGCTCTTCATGAATTTTCTATAGTAGCCTACTGACACTTGAAAACTTCTAACATCTGATGCATTCTTAGGAGTCTTCCATCCTTGAACAACTCCCACTTTAGCGGGGTATACAACCAATCCTTGCTCCGAAACGATATGCCCAAGAAATCTAGCTTCACTCCTCCAAAAGTGGAATTTAGAAAATTTGGCCTTGAGTTGGTGCCTCCTCAAAGTCTTTATTACCTACTAAGGTGGTCTTCGTGCTCCTTCTTACCTTTGGAGGAAACCAAGATATCATCAACAAACTATGATGAATTTATTGAGTTACCCCTAAATACTTTACTCATCAAATCTATAAAATATGTTAGGGAATTCCTCAATCCAAAAGGCATTACTTCCCAGTCATAGAGCCCATCTGGAGTGCGAAATGCAGTCTTCTACTTGCTCTCTCTGCTATCCTTAGCTGATGGAATCCCGTTGCTAGGTCTGATTAAGAAAAGACCCTAGATCCTACAAGTTGGTCGTGCAAGTTGTCAACCTTAGGTAAAGGGACTACTCTTCCATGTCAACTTGTTCAATTTATTATAATCGACGCAAAGCCTCAAAGAACCGCCTGCCTTAGTGGCGAAAACAACTTAAGCTCCTCATTCAGAAGTATTCTTACAAATGATTCCTTTCTTCAATAGCTCTGAGATTTGCCTATCCAACTCCCTTCTTTCTTTAGGGGCCATATGCCTTAAAGGTAGGATGACGGGCCTTATCTCTTTCTCTAAATTGATTCAAGTCTTGATATCCCTATGGGGTGGGAGACCTAAGACCTCCTTGAAGATATCAAGAAATTCACAAACTATGGGTATGGATGATGTCTCTCCAATAATAGATAGGCTTAGTGAGTATAGATGGCTTAACTCAACTAAGTCTTTGGGTGTACAAAGAACTTTTAGGTCACGACCTCCACGGCTCCTTAATTGTATAACCCTCATATCGCAGTCAAGAATGGCTCCATAATATGATAACCAATCCATACCCAAGAGCAGTCTATACCCCTAAAAATTTTAAACATACGCATTACATATGAAATCAACATAACATATGTTTAACATTAGATCTTTGCAAATAAGAGAGATGTATAGAACCTCCAATAGGATTAGAAACTTTTATTGGGCCGTTGACCATCTGGGTTTGAAGGTTTAAGAAATTTACTACAATTCTAGCTATAAAGGAATGTGATGCCCCTAAATCAAATAGGGTGCGAATGGTAATCCCATAAATAAGATTTATACCATTAGAGTTGCTTTCCTCTGGTCTCTCTCGGTAGCCTATTAGCAATAGGGACGACTTTAATAGCATAGCATGTCCGCTTGATCCTTCCTTCGCTAACTTGGGACATTGATTCTTGAGATGCCCTTCCTCGTGGCAGTTAAAACACTTCCCTTTAAAGGCTTCCTACATCAGACTAAACTTAAAATCTTTAGCTTCATGACCCTTCTTTTGGCATCTCTTGCATACCATACCATCCTTTTTAAACTTCCCCTTCGACTTCTTATGGGCCCAAAATCTTCCCTTCTTGGACCCTCTTTGCTTTTAGGTTGGTGCAATCTTCTCCTTTCTACTCCCTTATCTTCCACATTAGTCATGTGCAGCATATTCATTTCCACCAACATCTCATATGTGACCCTAATAGGCACTTGGGTCAACAATATTTCTCTTAGAAGGAATTTAGGCCCTTCACAAATTTCATGGCCTTTTTCATAGGTGTATCTATTAGGCTCATTCCAAATTTAGCCAACTCGATAAAATTAGCCATGTACTCCTTAAGAGTAGAATCTATTTGTCTTCGCTGAATAAACTATTCTAGTTATGAACTCACTTCTGCCCTAGACACAAACGTCATCTAAATCTGTCTTTAAATTCATCCCAAGAGAATATTCTTACGGGATGCTCGTCAGTTACAAAGTTTCACTAAACTAAAGCAACTCCCTTCAGGTGCTAAGCCACTATTCTTCTTCTTAGCTGATCATCGTAACCAAACTCTCTAAATATATTCTCGTGGTTACTAACCCATGCTTTAGTTTTCAAATATCCTTCAGTTCCATATTATGTCTTTCCTCCCATATTGAGAAAGTCCTTACACAACTTAGGAATATCAACAGGATGAGGTACTGCATCGAAAGACAGGGAAACATGTGCCATCGATGTAGCTGGAGGAATAGAAACTTACTCAACGGTCCTAAGATATTGTCTAAATCACTCGAGCATTCCACGAATGGGTGGTCTTCCACGGGTAGGGTTCCCCTGTCCGAAAGAAGATTGATTATCAGCCATATCAACTATTTATATGTTAAATCTTTAGCGAGGATTTCCTAATATGGTATTTATGTGCTGAAAGAAAAGGGTTGTCTAGTGTGTATGCATATTTTCAAGAAAATAGGGTACGTGTGTGTCTATAGTGAGAATTTGAAAATTCTTTTTGAAAAAACTTATCAAAATAACAAGTATGTCTCTCATACATATAGTTTTCCCCATTGATCGGGTAACCTAGGCCATACCAAATGTAACAACCCACTATGGAATAGACCAAAATTTCGACCTAGAAAAGACCCATCAAGTTTTAGATCCATTCTAAGGAAGGTTATGGGTTGGAAAAAGAAATAACAATACAAAGCCACAAATAATCCTTTAGAGCTTACGGTGGATGGAATAAAATATGATAGCAAAGTGTAGCCATCTATTTCAAAACCATAAAATGTCATAATGCAAAATACCGTCAAATCATATTACGAATCCGTTATAGCAATTTTATAAATACATGGGTAGACATAAAAGCAAGTAATAATGATAAATATTGTCACAAGACAAGCTTCCCCATCTCGAAGCATCATCGATGCTATTACTCCATCCTTAACCTATGTTGTAATTAGGAGGGAGTCAGAAAAACAAGTGACTGATGAACAAAAACCTCGAGTCTTACCTTTTCATTGCTTGGGCAGTATATTTCAAAGTAAGGATATGTCTACGAACATAAAACCATTAAGATCATTTAATACTCCTTATAAGAAAAAGAGGCAGGTCCTCAAACAACCACTCAACACCTTCCATTTTAGGAGAAGAATTCTAAAATCCCATAACCCCAACACCCACCTTCCATTCCAGGAGCAGGATTCTAAAATCCTATAACCCCAAAACCCACGTCATAAATAGCTTGCAATGCAAGAGATTGTACCTACTTACCTTTTATTTACAATTTTAGCTAGCAATCTTCCATATAGCAAAGCAATGTTTTGTGTACCTACGTATCAAAAGTAAAGGGAATAATTAGGATGCTAAATAATGAAGGGGTACCTCACACCCTCCTCCAATGACATGTTATATTAAATAGCATTTTGTAACTAAGTTGCACTTGCAACTCAATTTTTCAAAACTGGGGTTGCAAATTGCAACTGAGTTGAAAATTGAGCTACATTTGCAATTCAGTTTGAAAACCGAGTTGCAATTTGAATGTATGGTTACTTCACATAAGCACAATTTCAGGTCAGATCCAATTTACGTACCACAAATAGAATTTGCTAAGGACTTATTCAATTCGAATTTAAGAATATGATCATATGCACAATCAGTTGTAAAAGAAACATGTAAATTCACATAGTCTTGACAGTAAAATGTTGAACCTTCCTATAATGGCGATTCAAAACCCTTCCTATAGTATTAATGGTAAATGTGTAAAATAACTCGTTCATTTCATCTCATGATCTTTCCTTTTCTATCTCAAACCTTCCTATAATGGCGATTCAAAAGCTTTTCATGAAAATTTTGCCCCAATTCTATGTTATTCCAATAAATCACTACTTTGCTAGTCCATTTCCCCTTCCTCTCCTCCAATTAAATACAAAACCTTTGAAAAACTACCACCATTAGATACGGCATCAAAATCATAACTTTTATGTCATACTATGTGTTCCTTGGTGCACTTTTTCGTATCTAAATGAATAAACAGCATGCAATTACAATGAACAAATAGCATGCAACTACAGATCAAACACACAAGTGTCTCTTTATTGTTTTATCCTTATTTTAAAAAATTAGATCTGAAGGCATGATTTTATTTTGGTTGTTGTATGTAGGGATCTACCGCAAACGAAGGGAACTCGAGATGCTTCTTCAGCTGATAATATTTATTATGTATTCGTGTATCCTATAAATTAAGAAGTTTGTGATAAATATATAAATTAAAATGGGTTGGGTAACATACTCGGTGGCAGGAGAAGTCCGCTTTGACACGATAGTTCGTATGATTAGTAACTGGGCTATTTGCACTTGGGCCATCGAGGTGTATGCATAACTGGGCTCTGACTCCGTCTACTTATTCTTTCTTTAAGTTATCACCATCATCACTATCCTGCCTGCATGTCCTACTTGCCTGCTAGAAGATCTACTGCAGCAGCTCTACTTCTTACTTACGCATCCCACCTCAAAACCACCTCACTGTCCTTACCTCTGCATCACATATTCATGTTGAAGCACAATATTTTCCACTTGCTAGCTCTATAAACTACCAACTGTCCATAAAGTTTAAGTTTAACCCTATGCAGCGAAAAATAAAAAATTGAAAGAAAAAAAAAGCAATTGAGAAACAGGAAAAAGATTTTTGCTGTTCATTGCATGAATGAAACTTAGTCCTATGCAAGATTGGCAAGTGCCATGAGCATAGTACCATAATAATGGTATACCCACCTGTAAAATCACATATATAATTTCACTCTTTGCTAGCAAATGAAATTCTGCTGAGGATAAAAGGCCAATTAAAAGAACTCAATGATGAATCCATGATCCTTTTTGTATCTTATTTACATGTAAAGAAAAGAATAGATGACACATGTTACACTAAAAAACACTCATTTTGAATAAATTCTGCATCTAGTATCCAATATATTCAGTCGTTATCTATTATACATATAAATGCTTTGATTCCATCATACTATATTCCCATTACAGAATAAATTGCCCCAGCCAAACTGAATACAAATTGGATGCATTAGTTTGGTATTTCTTGAGATATAAACGCATCGCAAGGTATTATGTTACAGGAGAAGATCTAAGACACTTTTATTATCATGTGTAGCGGTAATTTGGTATGATGACATGACAAAATATGATTAGATTTCCTGGCTACGGTTGTTGATTTTCAGACCTCTGTCGAACTGTTTGTTGTTCGCTACTTACAGCTTGTGATAATTAGTTAGATTTCTAGTAGCATATATAAGAATAGATATCCCCACTCAAGATATTTTAATTTTTCATATAGAAAGGAGATAATAAAATTAGAAAAGAATAGGAAATGTTAGCTAAGGTCGTGCTCGACATATAGAAATTTTGAGTATGACACTCATAATTAGATAGACTTAGCTGATAATAAAATATCAAGCTGTATATTCTGATATTTTTACTGCTTTTTATTGCAAGCTTTAAGCTATATGAATTAATTAATTGATAGTGATAAGTTAAGTAGTACAATTTAGCCTATTGGTAACTGGCTTATTAAAATTAAAAAATATTCAGTACATTATTTGTTATTTATGTATATTGTATAATAATATGAAAGTAGAGATGGTATATGTTTTTAATTTAGAAGGTGGTTTTGTGGGACTTGTATCACTGACACCCCCATTAAGTAGGTAACGAGTTTGTAATCGTACAAAATGCTTGACTGTTTGAGAATTAAATTCTTAATGTGATCTACTTGTTCTGACAGCAGCAGTACCTACAGGCTTGAAGTCAGCAGATCATGTTCTTTGAGAATCATATATTGCCTGCTCTGTTTCAAATTTTCTTAATTTGAAGAATGCTAAAACCAACTCTCCCATTGTTTCCCCAACATCATTTTGAGCTTTCACTAGTGCTTCAGCCTACAACATAAGGAAAAATTAATCATATCTTCGTCAACAACTGAACATGACAAAATGTATTATGATATTATAATATCATCAATTTTAAGTAATTTAACAACAAATTCATCTTTATAATGTCGGCAAGGAATTGACCGAAAAATATCAAAAATAATAATACCAACACTAAGTATTTTTTTTTCTCTCATTTTTTTTTTGTTGACGTCTCAACTATTAACAAAGGAAACTAATTGTGCGGGGCAGTCTACGAATCATTAGAGCATCCATGTGATGGGGAAGTAACAATTCTTAGAAGTTATTTCTATGTACTTGATAATATTTTCTTGGATCACATTTAAAATCCTTCTTAAAAGTATATGGAAGTGAATATAAAAAATGAAAATGTTTTCTATATAAATTGAAATTTTAATAAAATTTAGTCCTTAAATGTTGAATAAGTCACAGCAAGTTTCTCTTACTATGATCAACTTTTTTGCTATTTCTAAATCGATTTTTTTTAGGTTGTCAAAAGATACTTCAAGTTACAAAGTAACTAATATGCTATTTTATATATCTATAAGCCATTGTTATCCTTTCTTGTTCACCATACATATCCGAACATATTTAATGGTAAATTAAGCTTCATTTCCTCTTCAGTAAATATTATTATTTTCGATAAATAATAGAAGACGGTTGTTTTTTTGTTCTCAAATCCATCACCTTTGAATCCAGTGTAAAAGGCATTATTACCGTAAATAATTGTTTTCGGTTGTGGTTATGCAAAACCACATACTAGTACTAAAATAGAATTGGCTTGTAAAACCACATACTAGTACTCAAAACCACATACTAATTTAATATTTGAAATTACAAAAATAATTGGAAATTGGGTTTAATATATTTAAAAATTGATTTGTAAAATTTTATTTAATCATATTGAAGTTAGAACAATGTTTGTGAACTTTTAAAATTGAATTAAAAGTTAATTTGTGAAAATTGAATATTTTAATATTTAATCGACGAGTTAAAATAGTCAATTTTCAAACAGTCTCAGATTTCGACAAAACCAGTTTCATCTGATCCATAATGTTATATTATTATAAGATTTCAAATTTCGTATCAATCGTATTCACGGTTTGTCCGGGGCAAGCCAAAACGCATAGAAATTAGTTTAATCGATTTAATTTAAATATGATCGTTTATTTCCGTACTCGCGCATATGATCGAATTGGCTTTCAAAACATATTCCATTGTGTCTGAAACGCAGGGTAAACCCTAGAAACGCCGGTCACCGCGCGAGATTTGGAGTTCGGAAAATTTTGGATGAATAGTGTTTTCGTTGAAATTTATATAAAAGCACCCCTATTATCTTCATTTGCAACACAACTCAAACCCTAGGGTTTCAAGAGCTCGGCCGCCATTATAATTTCGAATGGCCAGAAAGATCCCGTTTTCCTCCTCATTTTTCTCTCGATCCACTCAGTATTAACAAAAATCTCCAACTACAACATCGAAGAGCGTAATGAGATTTTCGATGTGAACGGCTATGATCGTCTGTAATGCAATGGGGAGAGAGATAGCTGTTCGCGTTTGCGCACGTTTTAAGCATGGTTTTCAAGGAGCAGGCGCGACCGAGTCGAGCGTAGTTCCAGGCGGTGGTAGGGCTCGGCTATGGCTACGGGGCGGTGGTCGTTGGTCGGCTTCGAAGTGGGTGTGGTGTTCGCGATAATTGCTCAAATAACGGGGGCTAAAGTTGGGTTTCGAACGAAGAAAGAAACGTGGGAGGAAGAAGAAGAGAGCGGCCCAGATCCAGGGGTTCTGAAACGAACGGCGAGGATGAAATCTAGGTTTAAAATTTAATAAAAATTGTAAATTATATTATATTATAAATTGTACAATCTTTGAAATGCGATATCTCTTTCATACGAGGTCGAAAACGCAAGAAACCACTTGCGTCGGGTTTGTTTTATCGAGCACTATGCAATGGAGCTGGTTTGGAGTCGTTCGGAGCTAGTGATAATTTCGGGTAAAATTAAATGCACGTTTAATTTTATTCGAAACAAATGCTACTACCGTTATCGGAAACTCAAGGTGAGAACTTCTCACTCAATAGAAATTGTTTCGATTTAAATTTTAAATAGTTCGATTTAAAAATTTCTTGATTGTGTGATTGGATGATAGTTATTATCTGTTGTATTGAAATAGACCCTATACGCCGTATATTAAGCGGATGTTATTTATTAAAAACATATACCGCGATAATTCCAACTTGATATGGAATTAGTATTATATATGTACTTGAAGTTGATTTCCCGCATTATATAGCGGATGAGACCCTATTGCGCCGTATAATAGCGGATAGTATATTATAAATCCCATATACCGTGATATTCCGTCTTGAATCGAAATTGGTATTGTGCTGACATCTTTGGATGCAGGGAAACAGGTTGAAGGGATCCAACTGGATTCCTTAAATATTTGAATTTGTTTCAATGTTGTGTGTTGATCTATTTATAATCTGCGTAATTATCTTTGTGATTGAAATCGTTAAAGGCTAAATTTTTAGCCGAATATAAATTGGTATCGTTAGATACCGAAAATAAGTGAAATGTGAACTTTCGAAATTTAAGTTGAAAATTTATAATTAAATTTATTTTTGAGAATTGTATAAATTTGAAGGAAGGAATTTTTAAAATGATAAAGTTTTATTTTTATCTTATTGAATAAAATTCCAAAATATGGTAAAAAGGGCTTAATAAATGGATTTTGATAATATTATTCAAAGGTTGAAAATTTATTCAAAATACGGATTTTAAAGAGTTGGAAAATAAAAGAATTTGTATTCTTTAAAAAGGAAAATAATTTTGAAAAGAAATAAATTTAGAAATCCATTTGGGAATTGATTTTGGTAATTGAAAATAGATCTTTTGGAAATCCATTTGGAAATTTATTTGGTGTCTTGAAATAATTGGAATCAATTTAGAAATTAATTTGAGGTTTAGTAGAAATTGATTTCAATTTGAAATTTGAATGAAATTCACTTAGTGTTTAATTTCTTGGAAAATCGATATGGAATTTGATTTGGTGTTTTGGAAATCAATTGAAACTGATTTTGGTGTTGAAAGTGAATAATTGAAATCGATTTGAAAAAAATCGTATAAAAAGTGAATATTTGGAAATGTAACTTCACAATGGAAATTTATAAGGGAAATTTGTTTTAAAAATAAACATTGATTTATTTTTAAAAGTGTGGAAATAAATTTACAGATTTGGAACATTAATTTAATAAATCGGTAAGGATTTATTTATTTGGTTTGAATAAACCATTTTGAAATAAAAGTGTATTCTCCCAGGGAAGCCGAATAAGACTTTCTGAATAGTTTTGAAATATATGTATATTAAATTCTAGAATTGGTTTTGAAAAGAATATTTTGGAGAAATTAACTTCTTAAATTGTTTTAAATACTTAAGTAAAGATTTATTAAGTTGATTTTTGAAATGATTATTTCTAAGATTTAATCAATAATTGTTTAGAAAATAGTTATTTAAATAGTTATACTCTATTTACTAATTTTATTTTGAAAAATTAGTTTGGGTTTAAGTTTATATAATATAGGTGTAATATTTTATAACCAATATTTTAAGTAAAGTTTTTAAAGAAAAATAGTTTTATTTAAAAGAGTTTTAAAAATATATTTTGGATAAGTAATATAAGTTATTTTTAAAGTATTTGAACTCGGCAGATTTCCAGTGAGAATGAATAACTATTTGGAAGTGTTTCCGTTTAAGGAAATTGATATGAAATTTGTTTTCAAAGATTGAAAGGTGAAAAAATGATTTGAAATTTGTTTTCAAATGGTTGAAGTGTGGAAATTATATCTTGTAAAGATATTTTTGAAAATAAATTATTTGGGAAATTATTTGGAATCGGGTGATGTTGTGAATACTGATTGATAGTTAAATAACCGACTATCAATATTGACCCTTAAATGGCTATTTGTTGTGAATTGGTTGAAATTTAATGCTACACTTATTTTTAAATTATTGTGCTCGTTATTCGGAGTACCCATTTCGAATAGTGATATGACGTAATGGATAGCATTGAAGATCGGTGTTGAAGACCAAGTATTCGTGAAAATGATAGGATGACATATCGATTGTCTCTGCACCGTTAGCTACTATATGGAGATTTTCTTTGTGATGGGAAATTCGATCGAGATTATGAATACCCGGATTGCAAGGGCTTCTTTGGAAGTGCCTTCGGTTCTGTTCGAACCCGGAACAGACTTGTATGGTTACATGTCTGACGTTACATTTTGAGATATAAAGCAGATTTCTTTCAAATACATTTCTGTTGGTGGCGGAGAATTTATTCTCTTAGCTTAACACCCTTCTCTGAGACGTACGAGCTCAAAGGTTTTGTAGTTGAAGGTTATCGGTGATATACTCCCAATTTGGTAATGTGGCATGCTGAGTGTTGCTGTGTGATGATTATTTATTGATCATTTGTTGATCAAAGCGTGGCTTTGTGAAAAAGCGTAGCTTTGTGGACGAGACTTCGTCAGACTTCACACCCCGGAAATGGTCAAAACAGGAATATGCGGCAAGGTTATAAGGGTCGCTCCCTTTAGGGTATGTCGTTTCCTTTTGGAAAAGGGTGGTGTCAGGTATGAAGCCCTGATGCTTAACCTATATGGTTGCTCCAATCTCATTTTCAGTGTGGTTGTTGCTTTGTGATTGAGGGCCCTCAGATAAAGGTCCCAAAGGATCGGGGGGTGGCATACTCGAGTAGTAGTTACCTAGTTACAAAGGTAACTCGGCCTTGTGTTGGCAGAGATTCGGTTAGGTTCTCGGGACGTCCCGCCAGAGGCGATCCCATGTGGCAGTAGGAAGTTCATTAGCCTGACCATTTGTTGGAAATCCAAAGAAACAATACGAGCCTTGTACGGTTTTAGTTGTAGAACTTGCCATTTAATATGGTAGCTATAGTAGGCATACTATAATGGTACCTATGTTGGCTAAGATTTGTATTATACTTTCGAAATGTTTTCATCACTATGCACTAATAATAATATCAAAAATGATTTTTTTTGCGTAGTAAGCATCTTTGACTATCATAGGGAGAAATCTCCTCCAATTCTGCGTTTGCATTGTGTGTGTGCGGGGAGGCCTTATGGTAGTTTCATTTTCCAAAAGCATTGCGGATATTTTTCACTTCCCTCGTTGTTGCTGTTTTAAAAGATAAATAACTGTTTTGAGTTCTCACACCAGTCTCATGACTGACCTGGAGTTTATTGTTCTCTTCCTAAACACTGGGTGCCCATTATTTTCCACACGGGAAGCCTAGAGTCGGGTTATCAGGTCATTCTGGATTCAGAAGTGCTATGGAGCTCAAGTGGCGAGCTGGATGGCGAGACGTATTACTTGTATATGATATTATCTTTCCGCTGTAAATTCATTTGTAAGGACGAATTCATATAATTGTCCAGTTGTGTTGTATATTGTTGTTGTACACTCTGATGATAATGAAATGTAATAGCTGATTTAGTTTTTTGTTTTAAAGATTATTCATTAATCTATTATATGTTGTTCCGCTGCGATTGTGAGATTCTGATATTTTTGTTTTTCTGTTTTCTTACTTCTTCTATCTTTTTCTTCTACCTCTTCTTTTTAACCCTCATGGTTCGGTTTTCCGGCATTCGATTGTTCGGCAATTGATACAGTGGACGTATTGATGTCGATTTTCGGAAGTCGAAGAATCGGGTCCTGACAATTTGGTATCAGCAATCTTGGCTCTGTTGGGAATTACTCATTAGAGATAGAGTCAGCAGCACTCTAGAATGAGTGTGAGTGTAATAATAGATATGAGAGCGTATTTGTTAGTGAATATGAAATTGTTTTGTATTGTGTTGACTTATCAGTTGATTGTTTATAGATTCTGGTCGGTGCAGTCTAGGTAACTGTATCGATAGGGGTTTCTAAACTCTTAAACGAGATAAACTGACATAGTATGGTTTTAAATTGGGTAAATGAAATAATTTTACCTCGATTATATTTTATATATAAAGGAATAATTTTTCAGAATTATCAAAGTGTATGTAAAAATTGAATTGTTTGATTGTTGAAAATGTAAGAAAATATATAACTGAATCAAAGTTGTTCGAATAATCTAAATAAAAAAACAATTGTGAAAGAATAAATTATATAAAAACAACATTTGTATAAGTATAGAATTTTAATTGAAATGATTTACAATTGTGGAATAATCTTGTATAAGTAAAGGGAAATAGTGAAATTATATAAGCAAGATTTATAAATGTGATTTATAAATAAAAGAAAATTTTAAAATAACTAAAAGCACTGAATTCACTATTCACTACTGTCACTAGAAAATAATAAGGGTGATGACTGCAGCATCATCAATATCATTTTCGATTTTCTGTGTGATGGATTTGCTACCATAGTAAATTGAAATTGAATTTTGTTGTGATAAACAAATTTGAAATCAAATTCAAGTTGTCATTGTTGGATATAAGTGAAATAATTTTTGAACTTATAATATGAGATAATAAAGATTTAACTTTGGCAAAGTTGAAATAAATTTGAATTAGTATGATAAAAATATATGATGTGAAATTTAACTAAAGGAAGTTAAATAAATTAAATCAGATGTGGAAGTTGAATAATAAGTTGTATAACTTATTAAATGTGAAGATGTAAGTAAAACCAATTATTAAAATGGTTAAACAACTTTGTTAAGCAAAACGAGATATGAATTTGAATAAGTGATAAAATTGACTTTGGTAAAAGTTAAACAAAATTTACTTTGGAGTTGGAATCCGAATTGGATTTATAAGTGGAAAATTTAAGTTAAGTTAAACAAATGATGTTGAAATGGAATATAACTTAAGTGATGCTGAATGAAGTTGATTTTGGTGTCGAAGTAAAATAATGAAGTGAATTAAATGAATATGAACTTGAGTTATATAAAAGAGATTCAACTTTATTTGTAAAATAAATTAGTAATTGGACTAATGAATTGAATATTAATCAATCCAATGTAATGAATTGATATAGAATTATGGATATAAGTGTAAATTCATTTACGGCTAGTTGAATGGTAAACCAAATTGAAGGTAAACAAAGTGAATATGAATATTGAATGTAAAGAGAATAAATTCGGTTGTGTTGGTTAACATTGGTTATTAGATTATTGTTAACTGATTGAATAGAATTTCATATGTAATTGAATGAATAAAATTGAAAGCTAAAGCAATTAAATTCAAATTGGAAGTTAAGTAAATTTAAATTGAACAGAAATTGATTTGAATTGAAAGTGAACAAATGTGAATGTAATTAGTGAATATAAACTAATTGAAAATGAATAATTGAATGCCGTTGTATATAAATTGGTTGAAAACAATTACAAGTAATGTTGAAATCATATAAGTTGCTTATTGTTATCCCGCCTTTTTAGCAAGGCCGTGATACCAAAAGATCAACAGAGAAACCAAAGATAGTTCACCTCAAAGAAACTCAACGATCTAACACGGCAACAAGCTTAGCGACTTGACTTCCTACGACCTAGTGATCAGCGACCTAAAGGATACGACCTAGCAAGCGAAAGATTCCAGCGACCTAAAGACTCAACAACTTAAGCAAGTTAAGAGGTGAAACGACCTAGAGATTCCAGAGATTCAACAAGTTAGCGATCTAAGAAGGAGCGACCTATGCTCTGCCTCATCGAAGTTAGGTCGCTCATGACCTAAACACTACTCCTTCAAAGTTAGCTCGCTTGCAACCGATGTACTTCTCTTTCAAAGATAGATCGCTCGTGACCTATCCAGATCAAGACCGCTCCCTGCACCGTAGCTCCTTAGATCGCCACCCCCTCTACTGCTACCCCTTAGGTCGCTAACGACCTATGACCTACCTCTAGGTCGCTCCACTTGATACATCAACGTGTTTAAGCTGCTTACCATTCTTCTTAGGTCGTTGACGACCTACCCATCTCTATGTTGTTGTTCCTTAGGTCGCCAGACCCTATGTCGTTGCTCCTTAGGTCGCCCATGACCTACAACCTAACCCTTAGGTCGTCCCTGCCGACCTAACTCCAGGATTCCCTATAAATGCTCCACCTACTCCAACTAAAAAAAGGACTTTTTCCGAACTTTGAAGCGCCAAGACTCTGTTGTTTTCCCAACCTCCACAACTCTTCATTTACCAACCATATTCCAAAGATCCAAGAGAGGAGATCAATCATATTCAACATGAACCCGAAGAACAATTCATCATCAAAGTTCTAGCTACTTGTCTAGATCGTGTTGTAATCGAAGGTTGATTGTAAAAGCTGTTAAAGTGTTGTAATCGGAGAGTTGTGTTGTCAAAGTGTTGTAATCTCGAAGTTGAGTCGTAAGAGTGTACTCAAAGATCGTAATGGAGGATGTAAAGTGGACGTAGGCTTGACTTAGAGCCGAACCACTATAAAAATTGTTGTCTCTTTTACTGTTTTCTATTATTTTCTGTTTACTCTTAGTTCCCATGCAAACGGGTGGTGCTTTCACTTCGTCACGACTCGCACCGGGGGTGTTGGCGCACATTTTTAGCGTTATAGTATGCATTTCTTTTAATATGCATGTGTTGTAGTTGTTTAAAAGAGTAAAATGTTAATAACTTCTTATATATGTCACTTACGTGTTTATATTGAGTAAGTACAGGTACCGGGGCTACCGTTAGCGGGATTTTGGTTGCGCAAAATGCTAAATAAATAACTGCTTTGTTTAAAAATGCTAAAAAGATACGTCTACGCAATAAAAACAGGAAATATGAACTGTTTTTCTGTTTTCCGACCGTGTGGGGGTCGATGTATATATATTTATATCTATTGTGATATTGTAAAAGCTCCGCCGTACAAAGGAGGTTATGGCAAAAATTTCTGAAAATTTAAGGCGTTAGAAAAATTTTGGAAATTTTTTTTTGTGAAAACTAAGTTTTGATTTAAAGTTAAAGGTTAAACGATATAGTTGATTTTGAAAAAATAACTATATATGGATTTGAAAATATTAGTGAAGTTTTGTAAGAGGTTTAACTATGGATTTTGGAAAAGTTAAACACTTAAGAAATTTGTAAATCAACTTTGAACGGTTTGTTTTGGAAACTTAATGGATTTCAAATTTTTTTTTTCTTACTTGGTAATTTCGAGGACGAAATTCTTTTAAGGAGGGAAGATTGTAACGACCCAGAATTTCTGTCATTTGAAATTCAGATATTTAATTGATTTTAAATATCAACAAATAAAATTTGTAAGTCGAATAATTTATTTTTTTCGAATATTTAGATTTAATTGGATAATTAAATCGATAATTTAATATTTGAAATTACAGAAATAATTGAAAATTGGGTTTAATATGATTAAAAATTGATTTGTAAAATTTTATTTAAACATATTGAAGTTAGAACAATGTTTGTGAACTTTTAAAATTGAATTAAAAGTTAATTTGTGAAAAATGAATATTTTAATATTTAATCAACGAGTTAAAATAGCCATTTTTCAAACAGTCTCGGATTTCGACGAAACTAGTTTCATCGGATCCGTAATGTTATATTATTGTAAGATTTCAAATTTCGTGTCAATCGGATTTAGGGTTTGTCCGGGGCAAGCCAAAACGCATAGAAATTAGTTTAATCGATTTAATTTAAATTTGATCGTTTATTTCCGTAACTTGCACATATGGTCGAATTGGCTTCCGAAACATATTCCATTGTGTCCGGAACGCGGGGTAAACCCTAGAAATGCCGGTCACCGCGCGAGATTTGGAGTTCAGAAAATTTTGAATGAATAGTGTTTTCGTTGAAATTTATATAAAAGCACCCCTATTATCTTCATTTGCAACACAACTCAAACCCTAGGGTTTCAAGAGCTCGGCCGCCATTATAATTTTGAACAGCCAGAAAGCTCCCGTCTTCCTCCTCATTTTTCCCTCGATCCACTCAGTATTAACAAAAATCTCCAACTACAACATCGAAGAGCGTAATGAGATCTTCGATGTGAACGGCTATGATCGTCTGTAACGCAATGGGAGATAGATAGCTGCTTGCGTTTGCGCACGTTTTAAGCACGGTTTTTGAGGAGCAGGCGTGACCGAGTCGAGCGTAGTTCCAGGCGGTGGTAGGGCTCGACTCTGGCTACGGGGAGGTGGTCGTTGATCGGCTTCGAAGTGGGTGTGGTGTTCGCGATAATTACTCAAATAACGGCGGCTAAAGTTGGGTTTCGAACCTTTCGTAGGAGGAAGAAGAAGAGTGCGGCCCAGATCCAGGGGTTCTGAAATGAACGGCCAGGATGAAATCTAGGTTTAAAATTTAATAAAAATTGTAAATTATATTATATTATAAATTGTACAATCTTTGAAATGCGATTTCTCTTTCATACGAGGTCGAAAACGCACGAAACGACTTCCGTCAGGTTCGTTTTGTCGAGCACTACGCAATGGAGCGGTTTGGAGTCGTTTGGAGCTAGTGATAATTTCGGATAAAATTAAACGCACGTTTAATTTTATTCGAAACAAACGCTACTACTATTATCGGAAACTCAAGGTGAGAACTTCTCACTCAATCGAAATTGTTTCGATTTAAATTTTAAATAGTTAGATTCGAAAATTTCTTGATTGGATGATAGTTATTATCTGTTGTATTGAAATAGACCATATACGCCGTATATTAAGCGGATGTTATTTATTAAAAACATATACCGCGATAATTCCAACTTGATATGGAATTGGTATTATATATGTACTTGGAGTTGATTTCCCGTATTATATAGTAGATGAGACCCTATTGCGCCACATAATAGCGCATAGTATTTTATAAATCGCATATACCGCGATATTCCGTCTTGAAGCGAAATTGGTATTGTGCTAAAATCTTTGGATGCAGGGAAACAGGTTGGAGGAATCCAACTAGATTCCTCAAACAATTGAATTTTTTTCAATGTTGTGTGTTGATCTATTTATAATCTGCGTGATTATCTTTGTGATTGAAATCGTTAAAGGCTAAACTTTAGCCGAATATAAATTGGTATCGTTAGATACCGAAAATAAGTGAAATGTGAACTTTCGAAATTTAAGTTGAAAATTTATAATTAAATTTATTTTTGAGAATCGTATAAATTTGAAGGAAGGAATTTTTAGAATGATAAAGTTTTATTTTTATCTTATTGAATAAAATTCTAAAATATGGTAAAAAGGGCTTAATATATGGATTTTTGATAATATTATTCAAAGGTTGAAAATTTATTCAAAATACGGATTTTAAAGAGTTGAAAAATAAAAGAATTTGTATTCTTTAAAAGGAAAATTATTTTGAAAAGAAATAAATTTAGAAATCCATTTGGGAATTGATTTTGGTAATTGAAAATAGATCTTTTGAAAATCCATTTGGAAATTTATTTGGTGTCTTGAAATGAATTGGAATCAATTTAGAAATTAATTTGAGGTTTAGTAGAAATTGATTTCAATTTGAAATTTGAATGAAATTCACTTAGTGTTTAATTTCTTGGAAAATCAATATGGAATTTGATTTGGTGTTTTGGAAATCAATTGAAACTGATTTTGGTGTTGAAAGTGAATAATTGAAATCGATTTGAAAAAATATCGTATAAAAGTGAATATTTGGAAATGTAACTTCACAATGGAAATTTATAAGGGAAATTTGTTTTAAAAATAAACATTGATTTATTTTTAAAAGTGTGGAAATAAATTTACGGATTTGAAACGTAAATTTAATAAATCGGTAAGGATTTATTTAATTGGTTTGAATAAACCATTTTGAAATGAAAGTGTGTTCTCCCTGGGAAGTCGAATAAGATTTTCTGAATAGTTTTGAAATATATGTATATTAAATTCTAGAATTGGTTTTGAAAAGAATATTTTGGAGAAATTAACTTCTTAAATTGTTTTAAATCCTTAAGTAAAGATTTATTAAGTTGATTTTTGAAATGATTATTTCTAAGATTTAATAAATAATTGTTTTAGAAAATAGTTATTTAAATAGTTATACTTTATTTACTAATTTTATTTTGAAAAATTAGTTTGGGTTTAAGTTTATATAATATAAGTATAATATTTTATAACTAATATTTTAAGTAAAGTGTTTAAAGAAAAATAGTTTTATTTAAAAGAGTTTTCCAAATATATTCATTCATATATCAGACTGTTTGAAACAAATACAAGAATACAATATTCATTCATAGTTTCTATCTTGGTATCAGAGCCATATAGAAAACTGCTTAACAGCAAATTGCTCTCATCAGAGAAAAATCATCATTTGAGAGTGTTTTTCTTTATTTGAATCTGGTACCATGCCAAGAAGAAGGTGTCGTAGAGAAACCTCATCATCGAACACCCCATCGGCTGCACTTGATTCATCAGAAGTTTCAAGATTCTGATCATCTTACCTTTTATGCCGTGCCAAGAAACAGGTGTCGGATAATTTTCATCATTCACCTGATTCTGGTTGCATTCTTGACTCTTCCGGTATTCTTTCATCTGATTATCAATCATTTTAAAATCCTTGTCTCCAAAATGGCTGATGAAAATAGCAATGTTGTCGTATCATCTAGTTCAGTTTCAAGAACTGCTCAAGATCAGTCAAATGACACTCAAGATTTGATCAAATCCATCATTAAGCCACAGAGTCAGGTCATCACCATTCAGTTAGATGAATCCAATTATCTGTTGTGGAAGTTTCAGATTGAAACAGCCATAAGGGGCTATGGCTTGCAGGAATACGTACACGGCACTTTAATCACTCCACCAAGATTCACTACAGACAATGAAGGAAAACTAGTCAGCAATAAAGATTACATTACTCATGAAAGACAAGATAGTCTGATTAGTTCTTGGCTATTGTCTTCTGTAGGTGCAAATCTGATGCCACAATTAGTTGGGTGCAAAACAGCACATGAGATTTGGCACACAATTGAGCAAATATTCAGTTCTAATCTGCAGCAAGAATAATGCAATACAAAATACAGTTGCAGAACATAAGAAAGGATAATGCTAGTATGAGAGATTATCTGTCAAAGGCAAAAACTATATGCGATCAATTGGCCTGTGTTGGACACAAAGTAGCAAACACTGAACAGATATTGTGTATACTAAGTGGTCTGGATGAGGAGTATGAAGCTGTGGTAGCTATAATATCATCTAATGAAAAGCTGCCTTCACTTCAGTCTGTTCGGTCAATGCTAATTGCTCATGAGGGCAGATTAGAGCAAAAGAAACCAATAAATTTGGAGTATAATGTCAATTATGCATCTGTTAGCAGAAATAGGAATCAAGAAAAGAATCAAAACATCAGAAATCAATCAAGCAATTACAGAGGTGGCTAACCCAACATAGGCAGAGGAAGGAGTGGTAGATTGAATTATAATAAAAACAATAAACCAAGATGTCAAATATGTGAGAAGTATGATCACACTGCAAACAAGTGCTATTTCAGATTTGATGCAAACTTTACTCCAGCACAACAGAGCAATAACAATGCAAGATCACAAAATCCCAATGTCAATTTGGTAAACATGCAGCAAGAAACTAAGTCAAAAAGTACAAACAATAGCATAGCAAAGATTGAAGACATTCAAGATGACTGCTGGTTTCCAGATTCTGGTGCAACCAACCACGTGACAAACAATTTGAGTCAACTAAATCTTGGCAACAGGGAATACAAAGGTAAACAATTACTGTATATGGGTAATGGCAAGTATATACATATATCTTATACCGGAAATGCAAGCATTAATGGTACTAGAAAACTCTATCTTAAAAATTTACTAAGAGTACCATTAATTAGAAAAAAAATTGATGAGTGTTTCACAATTTGCTAAAGACAATAATGTATATTTTGAATTTCACTCAAAATACTGTGTTGTAAAGGATAATCTAACTGATGAAGTTCTTTTGCAGGGTAGACAACACAATGGGTTATACAAATTTGATGTCATAAGCTCAAGAAAATCTGAATGCAATGGTGTCATGTAACTGAAACAAGAAATGCTGAAAAATACAGTGATGTATGGCACCGTAGACTGGGACATCCCAGTATAAATGTTGTTAAACATGTATTGAGTGAATGTGATAATACTCTTATTGATAAAATTCCCAATTCTTATATATGCACATATTGTCATTTAGGAAAAAGCCATAAGCTTGCATTTCCAGACTCTGAGACTATGTATAACAATACACTTGAACTAGTTGCTGCAGATCTCTGGGGACCTGCTCCAATTAGTACTGATTATGGTTATAAATACTATATCTCATTTATTGATGCACACTCCAGATATGTATGGATTTATCTCTTAAAATCAAAATCTATGACTAACAATGTAGTGATACAATTCATCACAAATGTTGAAAGATGGACAAATAATCAGGTAAAAGTTGTGCAGACAGATGGAGGTAAGGAATACCTGCCACTAAGAAGGTATTTTCAAAATAAAGGAATCACACATAGGATCACATGTCCTTACACATCTGAGCAAAATGGTCTTATTGAGAGAAAACATAGACACATCGTTGAAACTGGTCTAACTTTATTAGCACAAGCATCTATGCCACTTAAATTCTGGCCTGATGCTTTCTCTACAGCAGTCTATTTGATCAACAGACTGCCTACAAAAGTACTCAAATACAAGAGTCCTATGGAAGTGCTAACCAAAGTTAGACCAGACTATCAAAATTTAAAGATGTTTGGATGTCAGTGTTTTCCCTATCTAAGACCATACAACTCACATAAACTTGACTACAGGTCTACACCATGCACATTTTTGGGTTATCCTACAAATCAAAAAGGCTACAAGTGTCTTGACAGTAATAGCAGGATATATATATATATATATATATATATATACATATATATATATATATATATCCAGGCATGTGATATTTAATGAACGTGAATTTCCTTTTAGCAATGAAGATATCAAAACATCTCAGAAAGTATACAATACAAAATATTTTGTGCCTCCTATAGTATCTTCACCAAAGATAATCATGCCAGTTCAAAGTGAAGATAACCATGGCAGAAGAGAAATCAGCCCACAACACACCATGTTCACAAGTGAACCAGGTCATGAGCAAAATGAAGCATCACCAAGAGTTACTGAATCAGACAGCAACAGCTCATGTGATCCATGTCAAGTATTGAATGATCAGCAGTCAACTGATACTCAACAAGGGACCACTAATGCTGAAGAAAATCATTCCACTATTCCTGCAAGCACTAGTCACCACATGATAACTAGGGCAAAAAGTGGTATATCTAAACCAAAAGTATACAGTGTTGAATCAGATACAAGTGAGCCTAGCACATATCAACAGGCAGTTGCAGATGACAACTGGAAAGTTGCCATGAAAGAGGAATACGATGCATTAATCAAAAATAACACTTGGGATCTTGTGCCACGGCCTATGAATAAAAATATCATAGGATGCAAGTGGACATACAAGTTAAAGAAAAATCCTGATGGCTCAATCCTTAGGCACAAAGCAAGATTGGTGGCAAAAGGGTTTTCACGACAAAATGGGTTTGATTTTAATAAAACTTTTTCCCCCGTTGTGAAACCAACATTAATCGGAATAATTCTAACAATTGCTTTGCATAAGAATTGGGTCATTCAACAATTAGATGTGAATAATGCTTTTCTCAATGGTGAATTGCAGGAAGAAGTATACATGGAGCAACCACATGGATTCACAAAGAATGGCAGTAAACAACTTGTGTGCAAACTTAACAAAGCACTTTATGGTCTCAAACAAGCACCTAGAGTCTGGTTTGAGAAATTGAAGACTACATTATTCAAACATGGCTACAATCAAACAAAATCTGACAATTCCTTGTTTATTAAATTTCTTAATCATACAGTTACATACATGCTAATTTATGTGGATGATTTTATCATTACAGGAAATAGCAATTCTAAGATTGATAACATTACATAATGCCTAAAGGAAGAATTCTCCATTAAGGATCTAGGAGAGCTGAATTACTTCCTCAGCATTGAGGTTAAAAGAGTATTAAATTCAGAGATTCATCTAAACCAGAAAAAATACATCGATGAAATTCTAGTGAAAGCCAAGATGGACAAGGCAAATCTACTTCCCACTCCAATGACAAGCAATCTGCATCTTTCAAAAAATAAAGGTGATCCAATACTAAATGACAAACAATATAGAAGTATAGTGGGGGCATTACAGTATGTCACTATAACCAGACCAGATATCTCCTATAGTGTTAATAAAGTCAGCCAATTCATGCAAAGACCACTGGATGAGCACTAGAAGGCTGTAAAGAGAATTTTGAGATATCTTAAAGGGTCTATTAATCAAGGACTAATTCTGCAATCATGTCCATCTCTACACATTACTGGTTATTCAGATTCAGACTGGGCAACAGATTATGATGATAGAAAATCAACTACTGGTTATTGTGTGTTCTTAGGCAATAATCTTATATCCTGGTGCGCAAGAAAAAAGAAAACAGTGTCAAGATCTAGCACCGAAGCCGAATACGCAAGCATAGCTAGCCCTACTGCTGAGATTATGTGGATAAAGTCTCTTCTAAGTGAATTACATATCAAATTTAACAGCAGAGCTACCATATGGTGCGATAATCAAAGTGTTATCTCTCTCACTGCTAATCCAGTCCTACACTCTCGTATGAAACATATAGAAGTGGATCTATATTTCGTACGAGAGCAAGTTATCAAAGGAGAATTGAGAGTTAACTACGTACCTCCCACTTACCAGAAGGCTGACATACTAACCAAGCCTCTGTCGAGGCAGAGTTTCATTCGCTTTAGACATGAGCTTAACGTTGATGAAGCTGACAGCAATCTGAGATCTAAAACTCAGATCTATTTCCCGAAGCCCCACAAGTGACAACTAAAGCATTCGACAAACAGCAACACAACTTGACCTCGAAGACAAGCATGCTGAAGCATTCGACAAACAGCAACACAACTTGACCTCGAAGACAAGCATGCTGAAGCATTCGACAAAAAGCAACACGACTTAACCTCAAAGACAAGAGTACTCTGAAAAGTTGTTGCTACCTGAGTTCGTGATGCTGATTGAAGTCAACTGAAGTTAATCGTCTAACTTAATTTTCTCAAATTTTCAAGTTAGAGCAGGATCTAAGAATCGCTTGCAAACCCTAAACCTAATTTGGGTTTGAGGGGGGTGAGTAAGTGAAACAAGTAATAACTGAGGATAGGTTATACGGTATAAGATTTGAGCATATCAAATGTGGGTTGTATTATATTGGGCCAACCCACAGCCCATTTCAAATATTTTCTGATTCAGCCTATATAAAGGCTTGTACAGTTCACAATGTTGATATATCAGACTGTTTGAAACAAATACAAGAATACAATATTCATTCATAATTTCTATCTATATAATATATATATAGTTTATTTTGATATGTGTTTTTGAATATTGATTTTTTTTTTTTTAAAATATAGTATATAAAGGTTTGTTTTAAAGATGTGAGTAAATTTAGATATAATAATTTATATTTTGTTTTCACCGAATCCAGTCCATCGTGCTTTACTTTTGATTTCGTCGCTGTCCAGAATTGATCGCAGCAGTTAGTTGCTTTGATTTATCGCTTTTCTGTGTGCTTGTCATGTTTCTCTCTAGCATAGAAATGTGAGAAATCACTCACGATTAACATTCTTATATTTATTAAATTTAACTCGCCTTAAAATAACAATTGAAATATGCTGTTAAATTTGAAATGTTGATTATATATATAATATGCCATTATTTGTAACTGTTCACCCGTGACATATGTTTTAATAATAAATTGATCACAATAAACTTATAAATTTGTTACCCTATTTGGCACGACTAATACTTTTTAAGTATTCAAGGGATTGTTAATATACTGCTTAGTTTAGTATGTTTCGCTTCTGTAAAAAAAAATCACATAGGTTGAATCTCTTGATTTAATTGTATACATATATATTCTATTAACTAATTTAAATTTATATAAGTTCATAAATACTCAGAAAATTTAAATGGTATATGGTTTATTTTGAATTAATTAAGAAGTTTTTGGCTGATCTTTATATAGAAATAATTATATATAGGTACATATTAAACTTAATGTTTATATTTCAAATTATAAAATGCTTTATTAATATCAAACAATTTTAAACGAGGCAGTAGTTTATGCATATGAGTTATTGTTGGCTATTCCAAATCTTATTTCATAATGATTCATTGATTGCTAATTTAATGTTGCATAAATCAAGTTTGTCAAAAAGGGGAAGATGAATCATTCGTCTTTGTCGTCTTTTATTTCTTTCATTTTTGTCCCTCATGTGATTGGCTTTAAACTTATTCTTATTTATTCATATACATTATATTATCAATTGACCATACTTGCCTTATGTTTAACTATTCTGTCACACAATTAAGGAATGAATATATTTGATATATTCAAACTTTATTTTTATATCTCATTCTTTATTGTTTAGAATCAAATTAATAAAACAAAAATATGGTATTAAATAAAATATTGATTTTATTTAAAAGAAATTTAGATAAGATCTAAATACATTTAGACTTCATAGGCTCATTAATGATCCGAAAATGGTAAAAAAAATTAAATTCATCCATTTCTTCCGTTGCGGCTGGCCCGGTTCCTTTCAAGGATAGCGTTGCCTAAGTCTTCCTTTACGTTATATTTTATTACCTAAGATTCCATTAACTATAATGCTAGAGTTATCGGTTTTAAGCATGGCATTTATCCACCCTACCCATCTATTGCTAAAATCTCTATCTATCAACAAATCATTTAAAAAATCCAATAAATAGAATCAAAGGCATAGATAAAGTCTAGTTTTAACAAAGCACAAGTGATTTTATTTTTACAACGGCAGTTTATGTATTCCTAAACTACAACAATCTCATCAATTATGTTTCTACCTTTAATGAAAGCAGATTGTGAAATGTCAACGAGTTTATCCATTTAATACTTAATCTATTAGCTAGATCTGTAGAAATAATTTTAAAGGAACGCATTAACAATGAAATAGGTCTAAAATCTTTAAATTTGTTCGCCCCTACGCTGTTACGAAGTAAAATATCATTTGCCCAGTTCAGTCTACCTAATTGCAATGTGAATTCTTTGATAATGTTCAATGTGTTTACTAGTTGAAACCTGATTCAGATAGTTACATGAAATGTTAAATTGGAAACCTTATAATAAAAAGTTTAAGATTCACCGGTTTGGAACACCGGTGCAAGAGAAGCTTAAACATCATATTTATTAGGATAATTCTGTTGGTACCTCATTATTTCCTTTACACGCCCATGTGGTAATAAAATTTTAGTTACGATCATACCCCTTCATAGGATTAAGTAATCTTTTTTGTTTAAGAAAAATAAAAAGGATAATCAACAATATTATTCTTACGGCTGGGAAAATGATGATCGGTAGATTAACACAGGAACTTGACTGTTATCAATTTTACAGTAAGCATATTATCGTTACAATAACAATAGTTAAAATACTAATTGTGACGTAGGATTCTTTTTAATCCAAGTTTGTTATGTCCAAAGATTTGATCAAAACAAAATGCACTAGAATTCGATCAAAATCTGGCGTCTCACGTCCTAACATTCAATCAAATACCTAGTGCATCATGCATTAGGCTTCAACTAATACCTAGTGCGTCATGCACCAAGAGATTAAAATCTAGGGCAACGTACATTAAACTTTGTAAAATCTAGTGTTGGGTTGGTCAATGGAAATAACAACACCCACTAAAATGAGGAACAGTAAAAACCGATAAAATCAAGAATTGATGAAGGAAAAGAAAAAATAACGCTGAAGGTGAACGTAGTATTAACCAACACTGGGAATAAAATAAACAATGTGCGAGGGTAAACATAAAATAAATTGGGGCAACAGAAAATACATGGGATGTTCTAATTTTTTATTTTAACAGCTAATGGGACGAAAAAAGAAATTCGTTGGGTGTTAATAGATTTATCATATCTAGCAACTCGCTTAGGTTGAAGCACCCATATTACATCACACAGCATACTCACCTCTATTTTAAATTACAAAATATATTCTTTTTAAATAATAAAATTAGTATTTATTTTTACAAGCAAAACACTTTGATATCTCAAATATTCGAACCATGACCTTTAAACCTTACCCTAGAGCACCACCAACCAGTTGAGCCAACAATCCTTGACAAAAAATTATAAAATGTTGCAATCGATAATTTTATATCGATAATTTTATTTGACGTTAATAAATACATGTTTTTTGTAGAATTGAGGTTCTGTGTAGCTTGCCATTTATAATTGTGTTTTCGTCCAAACGAAAAAAAGGTACGACGCATGCATTTCATGGAAAACAACCAAATTAAAAAATAAAGCTAACATACAACATGGAAAACAAATTTATTTTGTTTACCGTGTTTTGAAAAATAACAAAAAACACAAAAATTGATTTATCCATCTGCAATCCCTTCATACCTTTTGCCGTCATCCACCGTCCTTCCATGATAAAATTTTAATTATTTCTCTGTGCTCTCGTAATGAATTTTGAAAACGCAGAAAACAAAACTCAAAATCAAACCAAACAGAACCTTAGTTATCAACTATGTTGCTCATGCATTGATTAGTTTGATGTGCACGACAAACGCAACAACTATGATATCATTCCGAGTGCAATCCTTGTTTAATCACAAATATTTTGTCTCTTTCCATTCCAAGCAACATTGGACAGCCAATAAAGTTTCAACAGTCATACAACTGTGCAAGTACAACACAACTCGTTTCCAATACAACCGATCAAACCCAGGATACAACACAATTCTTGCTGATACAAAATTGTCAGGTACAACTTTATTTAAGAAACAAAGTAAAACGCATTAGATATAAATTTGCTCTCCTGTGCGTGGCTGTGTGGACAGAGCGTAACAAAACAATCGATTTCCAGTAAGATTTGTTCAACCATATCATCCTGCGAATCAAATTCGAGATTTTTTTATTATGATATTTTATCATTCGGGTTTAATTAAACTCATTGGAAACAATAGATGCTAAGGAATCATATAGTTCCACAACTTCAACATTAACCTATCTCTTTCAATATCTCAGATTCTTGTCTGACCAATAAAAAAGCATTCAAGAAAAAATGAAAAAAGAACCAACAATCCAATGTTCAAATCCCCCTATTCAATTCTCACAAGCACGTCGTAAACCACAACTCAGCAGGAAACATCACACAGAGTTGTGATCAACAGTGTGCAGACGTCCAGTTTTCCAGCAAACTACGGTCATTTCATAGCTTCCAACCAGGCAAAACAAGCATAGTCATAGGTCTCTAGGATATATTAGGATCACACAGAGTCATAGGTCTCAATTAATTTAGTATCAGAAGTTCAACCTTAACTCTGATACGATAAAATAACACACCCCACCTTGCACCTCAAATTTTCACAGATATTTACCCATACAAATGCATCACAAAGTCAAGTAAAACGTATAATATTATCAAATATGTCAAAGTAAAATAAACTTCGAGTAAAACACCGAAATCACATAGTTGCAAGCTCACAAACCATGCACCTAAACACAAACAAATGTTAACTACTTTAGGCAGACTTTGGCCACAAACACTAAGTGAAAATTATCTCGCAAAGCTCCATCTTCCCACAACATCCATACATCCAAACCAGACTTGTTCACCGTCGTCTACCTCACACAAAAGTGTCCCGAGAAGTCCAGGCAAACACTCGGGTCAAACATGAACTGCAGTACATGAACTGCGGTACCGGTAACTCTCAGACACTGCCTAAAGTATAACCAATAATTTATAAACTCTACTTAAACAACCAACAAGTTAGCACAACATAACAATTATAATCTTATAAAATCTCCAAGAAGCATGGGGCAATAAACATCATAAAGCATGAAAACATATTCACTGTCACTCAATTGTTTATGCCTAATTGATTGCCTTTAAATACACAAATACCGCCGGAATAGTAAAGCTTCTCGCACTTAATTCTCCAGCACGTTACGTTAATATGGCCACCCGTGAATATTTGTCCGATCCTATTTTCGCCCACATATTTACACAAAGGTTAAGCCTACGTTCGTCACCTTCATCTAACACCGTAAACACAGTTGCTATCTACTTACAAAGTCTTATTGGATTGCCCCTCCCAAAAATAAAATAATTAAACCTACCCAACTTACTTCCCACATAAGTTCGCCCACCAACCTATGGTCCAATAGCCAAATATCAACTATGGAACCCTTGATGCCCCATTTTTCCTCAATTTGGGGTAACATGCATCCCAAGTTTTAGTATGGACCGTCTCGTCAAACTTAGTACAACACTGCATCATTTGTACATTTTGTGTAAGATTGCATCATCCACATATGGATAGAACAAGCCTCACGTATTCTCGATCATTGTTGTGAACACCACATGTATTCACTTGAGCATTACTACTCTGAGAAAGCCCACCCAGCCTCATTGATAGTTAGTCCCCGAACATCACATTAATCACATTAGTTTTACCACCAAGTACAAACATATTAAATCACCTTTGGGCATTCATCCTTGCTTACTTAACCTTCACAAGTTAATAAGAACACGACTACCCCCAAGCACACCTGATCGCACATCCTCATCACTTATAATATTTTACACATTGTAACTCCATGTCAAAAACAATTGCATAACACCAATTCCTCTCGTTCAGAGAACTGTCATCTGAAATAGTGTTAAATTCTCAAAGGTGCCAATCTCGTCGATCGCTGCACTGCAAAAATTATTTGAACCGAGAACTATCATTAAAACTCAAGCAATCTCCTCGCGCATTCACAATGCTTCCTGCACATGTGCATTTAAGTCGACCGGCTTCATATTGAGATGCCTTCTCAACATGGAACCATTCACTAACACCAAACACACCAAATACGCCCACGAGTCTTCCTGCACATGTACATTTAAATCGACCGGCTTCATATTGAGATGCCTTCTCAACATGGAACCGTTCACTAACACCAAATACACCCACGAATCTTCCTGCACATGTATATTTAAGTCGACTGGCTTCATATTGAGATGCCTTCTCAACATGGAACCGTTCACTTGAACCAAATTAGCCAAATAATGAAATTGGTTGATCTTACTTCGAGATGCCTTGACACGGTACAACCATCCATCAACATGCATCATGGTAACATCAAAATTTCATCAAGTATTACACACTCATTTCTCTATTTTCTAATTTAACAAACTCCATCCAATTCACCCCAAACCAAACCAACGCATGCGAAAGTGCACACTGCTCGCACATACACTTGCATTCATCACAAAACTCGATCACGCACATTGCTCACCACCTCAACCAAGACTTTAAATCTTGGATTTCGATCATGTCTCGCCTCGAGAATTTTACATATTTCATATCGAATGAAATCTCAAGATAGATGAGTGTATCTTGAGGGTACATCTCGAATTAACCTTTTGGATTTTACAACTCATTCCGAAACTATTTTGGAGTAACTTAAATGTCTAAAATTGACAGTTTCAATATTTTTATAGTAATTGTTACCCAAATGTAAAAAATTTAACACGTAATTTATATAAAATGATAATGACAAAGTTAGTTTTTCTTTTTCGAGTAGAGTAGTAACATGATTGATTTATATTGATTGAATAGATTCTACTCATCAGAATTTTAAAAACAAAAAATATAAAAAGAAATCTTTATTTTTGCTTACTAGTTAGAAGAAAAAAACATAATTAAGGAGTTAGTAAAATATCATTGGAGTGTAATTTCCTTCGGATCCACATAAGTAAAAAAAAAATGTAAATGAAAAAAAAAAATCGTATAAGATCTTATGTTTGAGTTCTTAATATCCTGAATAAGATGAGTGTCGAATAAGATGTAAACCAAACTTAATATCTCATTTCGCTAAATCCCGTCTCGCTCAATTTCGAAAACGAGATCTCGAGTGCGATAAACTATATTTGAAACGATGACCTCAACTAATTGTCGAAAACACCTTAGCAACCAGAAACACCTATCACCACTGCTAAACACAAATCAACGAAAAACATTACGTCGTTTACGCATATCACTTATTGTATACCAAAATTCAATCCACATTCAAATCTAAACTCGGAATTAACTAAATCAACACACCACTATATTTCAATCTAAACAACTTAAAATTATCATGTAAGCCTAACCTTTAGGTATTGATCTAACAAAACCAACCGTTGTACATTGACTTGATTCATGATACAATCAAACCTACTACGACATTACAAATAAACTCATAAAATATTCGTAGGCATGAAAACAAATACTAAACATCCCAATCAAGAATAATTTAAAAAGAAACAACATCAGTAAAGAAATACATCAATCATAGATGATTCAGGTTTTAAATTAGAATTACTCACCAAAATCTCCCTCCTGGCTACCACCAAGATTAGCCATCGTCGATCCTAAGCCAACGTCGCCCCCATCCCACCCCCGCCATATTTGTAGCAACTCAGAAACAAAATATGCCCAGGCAAAAATCTGGGTTTTTGTTGATTTTGCAACAAAGTTTTGAACTGACAATATTTTTCAACATATAAACTACTATCTGGAAGAAATTCGGCAGCATTTCGTTGCCGGAATCAAAAGTTATAAGCTTTCAAAGAAGCAACAGAAAACAGTTTACAAGCTGAAATAAAATAACTACAAAGAGCAAATTATTCGTTGTTTTTGGCGATTTGAGCTTTGCTTAGATAGAATTTGTGAGTTTTCGAATCACCCTCAAAAAAAAAAAAAAAAAAAAAAAAAAAAAAAAAACCCTAGTGTGAAATTCATCGTCCTCTTCTTTTGATCCATCCTCTTTCTCGACTTATCTATCTCTATTTTTCTATAGCTAATTTTCAAATCAAAAATGCACCAAATTTTAAAATGATGAGGCACTATGTATATACACCTACCTGCTAAAGATATGATACCCAAATAAAACTTCCTTCATCGAAACAATCCAGATTGAATCTCAACCAACACTGCCCAAAATCAACTTTGTTCATTTCTAGCTTCCTAAAACCATTCCCCTCTTCTTGAATGTTCTAAATTCCTAATTCGACTACTCATACACCTATATAATTATGTAATCTACTTACACATTTTTGTCTTTTCTATTCACTTTTCAGATCGCTGCATAGACCCCTCAATTCATGACTGCGTATTGTAGGATTGTCAATTGTCATGAATCTCATTTTCCAACAAAACCTTATTGATAAATCATCAAATTCTTAGCTTTTTAATGTTGTGAATGTTATAATTAATTTGAGGAAGTCTTCTAGAGATTTTAGTTACCAACAGTAATATTACTTACTATTTATTTATTTTTAAAAAATCAACTGCTAATGTTCAAGCTTTTTTATTATTTAGTTTTATAAGTCAGTAGGATAATTTTATACAAATCGTTCTTTTAAAAATCATTGAGGAAAATAGCTCATGTATCATTTTAAGCATTGAGTAGCGATGGGCTACTAAGAAACATGTTATGGTATTACCATTATAAAACTATATCATATAAAAAGGTTTTATGTTGTATAGAATAACATAATATAATCATATATTATCATTTTCCTCATTTAGTAGTTAATTTAACTAACAAGATCTCGCTAAATTTGTTGGTACTTAAAAGAGCATGAAGTCAAAATTCAATTTGAGGTGGAAATGAATTTTGAAATCGAAACAATCAAAGCATTGCACTGGTTCCTTTAAAAATAAAAGTAGAGCATAATAGCACTTTTCTAATGACTCCGAGTCTGTAGAGATGCTTTCACTTACTTCACTCGCACATATCCATAATCCAACCTTGTGCAGAAAAATAGCATGTGATGCACTTCATTTATCTTGTAGGAGTATCATTTCCATAAATGGTTAAATATTGCATGTCAATTTAGACTGCAAGTTGCAGTAAACTGTTAACTATAACAGACAAACTTAACCGTTTCTGTTTATTTACCACTGTTTGTGTTATATAAAGCTTGTTTTAGTCTTCGGTTATTGGTTACGACTCAACTAGCTGGACTAAAGAAAAATGCAGAAGCATTTGGAGCCAAAACCCCTTCAATCAAGAACTCGTTATAAAATGATGAACTCCAGCAGCAAAGACTAGTTAAAGAAACTAAGCCCGCATTGACTCAAGTACATGACATTTTGTGATGAAGTGAAAAGCGTGATACATTGACAAAAGTACTTGTTCGCAATAAACATGTATCCGTATAAAACTAGCTGACAAGGATGATGCAGTATAAGTCTACATATCAAATTTAGAAAGGATGGCTAATAGTTTATGCTCCATCGGGCTGTATAAATGGGTTTGCGATTTCATCCGTGCCATCAGTCGGTGATACAAGCATAACAGCAGTGCCTCTACAAACCTATAGTGAGCAACAAACTAAACTGTAACCAAAAGGAGAAATACAAAGCAAATGCAGTTAGAACTAAAATCATGGGTTGATGTAAATTTTGACATTGAAAAATATAACAAGCAGCTAGAGTAAGAAATATTTCTATCTGAAGAAACAATTAATTTTTATCTCTTGAATGAGAAAATGGGACTAACTTGTAAGGGATGCATCAATTAAAGACTATAGTGAGAAAATGAAAAACATACGATTAAGCCAAGCTGCCTAGTCTGATCGGTAGTTTTCAAGGGATCATCAGAATCTGTAGCATTGGGAAATATAAACATATGTGAAAATGAATAGAGAAAATCGTATAGGAGGAAATATAAACATGTGTATCAATGAAAAATATGGGATATGTGAAAGGATGTCCCGGTGAAAAATAGATGCATCAACTAGTCAAACCGCAAAGTTTCTTAGAAAATAAATTGACTCTGAATGATGTTATAAACATGCTTTATGGTTCTGACCACTGGTTTTGTTCCAATCACTTGAAAATTTTATATTTTCGGATACATTCCAAAAAAAATTGGTTCCGTTTTGAAAATTCCAGTAATTTCATTCCAATTCTGATGTGTAACTGTTAGAACATCTCCAACAATCGTGGATGCATATATTATAAAATGCACACTTCAATTTTGTAAGCGGTCAAATTTTCCAACAAGAAATGAGATCAAGCATTTGTTCAACAGACGCCTGATGCTCAGACATCTTATGAACAAACGCTTGAACTCTCCATTTACATGAGGCGATTTTCCTCCGTTTACCGTCATTCTTTTACCACAAACTCTTTTAGCATTTCTATCTAATTCATCGAGACGTCAAAATGCCACCACGATCTATCAAAACTGATAGATGAACTGTCTGTTACACAATAGATGTCAATGTCGGTGCAGCTCATATCTTTCCGAATGCTACCGTGACTACAGACGATCTACGATCCTTGCATGAGCTGCTCCCCACTACAGCACATTGACTTGCTGCAACGCTAGCGACGACACATGTATAATTTATAATTTTAATATGTAATTACTAGATGAACACGTCTGTCACAGACTATTAATGTTATTGGTTTGCTTAGTTTACTGTTGACATTAATTAATTACTTATATAGGTTCGTCGCGCAGCTATGCACAGTAGCTGGTATAAGTGTATTTCTAAGTATTATGTCACGCTACCTCAGCCGATTTTAGATAGGCTGCATGTATCATCTTTCGGTGAATTTCTAAATTTACCTTCATTTGCACAAATCGACCGTTACATAGTAGAGGCCCTTACCGAGAAATAGTGGTCTGTCACTCACACGTTTAATTTTCCTGGCCTTGAATTGGGATTGGCTCATTCAAAGTTTTACATGTTGACTGGTATAGAAGTTGGTCGACCAGACCGTGCGCCAGTTTCATTTGATAGTTCCTTTGAGGATTTTGAGTCATATTCATTTTATTTACCAGCTTTAGCCGATGATGAGATCGAGGGGGTGTTGTTACACTTACATGTCTATAGTGGTATATAGTAATTTATAGAAAAGATGAGGAGATGCACACTCCTTTTATTCGTGTCTTTTTATTATATCTGTTTAGTACTTTCTTTTTTACAAACAATAAGGGCACGATTAGACTTGACTATTTGATTGGATTGGTAGACGTAGATGGACTTCATATATACGACTGCGGTACTTCATTCTTGGTTATTTGTATGTAGCGTTAGATACATATGCGCTATAGCAGTCTCGACGGATGTATGGTTTTTGGTACATCTTACCTTTTTGGTACTACGAGTATACAACCAACATGCACCCACGACTCTAACATGCACCCACAACTCATTCCTGAAATGAACGCTACAGCTTATATTTGCTATCCGAGATTATATCGTTGGGTCTTGTTATGCATGTGCACCTTAATACACGGGGTACATAATGAGTTGATGGAGGCTAAACAACATGTGGGTATGAGATGGAACGACAACATTAGCATTTGTCCATGAGAGCAGTATTTTCAATTTATGGAGCCTAACGGCAATTATCCCCTCACCTTTTAGTTTGTTCTTTCGAGACGTAGGGTTTGTTTTCAACTTCCTACATAATCCTTTCATACGGTATTTAGAGGAGTGGTGTTGGTTGTAGTTGCATGGTATAATTCGCATTCTCTCTGATCCGCTTCCATGAGATTATATGTATGGAGATATTCAGGCTGGCTCAGCTTAAATTGCAGTTATGAAGGCCACGGGATGGAAAGATGATGAGCCTTTTACTGTACCCGGAGATTTTGATTCATATTGGGCTCTAGTAGCCCCACATGCTTACATGTTACCTGATTAATACGGAGTTTGAACTCCGACCATATTGATCCACGTAGCACTTTTGGCAGAGTTTCATCACCATCAGCTACCTTTGAACCTACGTCGTCTCAGTACACACAACCTTCCACGTTCGATCCCCCTCAGCATGCATTTAGAGTATGTAATTTACAGGGTGGGGTTATTGAGTATCCACTACAGTTTTCTACAGATGACGTTGTTTTAGGTGTACCCTCTGCTGGTTTATATCAGGTAAATACGACTTTAATTTTTCGTATAATTCACTAGCAATTGCATTCTTCATGTATGTATAATTATTTTTTTTCACATCGTAGTTTGCTCAGTACATGGATCATGATAGACGGATGCTTGCCGCATTTGAGTGTATGACGCTTGATTATACTCAGATGATGTATCAGGGTTATCAGACTGTTTTTCAACAGCGGCATGCCGCTCAAATACATCAGTTCCAGATTCCGCAGGTGCAGTCGCCACCGGAGCCACACGACTTTGATGATATCAATAATGATAGCAACGCCGACGATGGTAACGACGGCGACGGTTCCGATCACATAGACTGATGTTGTTTTTGTGTTTCATACATGTTTTGTCAGTGTATGTGTTCTTATACATGCTTTTATGTTTCCAGTCATGAAGAAACAAACATGTTTGTTTCTCCCTAAGGTCGCAGATGTTTGTCACGTGGTCGTTCGGATCACACTTGATTCGTATGACGCGAATTATGAACAGTCTATTTAAGGAAAGTGATTAATTGGAAGTGAACATATTCAATGGTAAATGAAAGTTGGACTCCACAAGATTATTTGGTACTAATCAAAGCATACATTGAAGCCAACCGCAGACACATGGAAGAGGAGTTGAAGCAAGATTTTTGGGTTACGCTAAACGAAGCATTTAATAATCATCCTGATTGTAGATTAATTCGAAGAATTCTGAAAAATCGGAGTATTTATGTCGCTTTTACTAAAGCTTGTCGAAGATACAGAAGCATTATAAGTATAATAATGAAGAAAAAAGGCATATTTCAGTTAACGCAATCTACGTTTGATTCAAGATATTTACGAGAGTATCGAACTAATTTTGCTAGACATTCTGCATATGATCTTTGGGTTGGCTAGGGGTTGGCTATATTCGACGGTTTGAATGATGTTTGGGTTGGCTATTTACTTTCAGTAAGATCTATGTACTTTTAGTAAGTTCTATGTACTTTCGAATCCAATTAAGTTATATCAATTTCAACTAAGTATTTTAGATAAGAAACTAACAAATAGTTAATCAAACGATAATTGATCTAAAACGATACAGAACGGACAATCTGATGATTGAATCGATACAAACAAGATAAAAAAATGACAACATTTATATAATACAAATACATAGACTGATTAAAAAACTGTCTTCGACCACTTGATGATTGAAATGAACTCAGTGTCCTCTGAAGCATTTCAATTTGTTTTTCAAGTTCAGTTGCATACACACTGCACGATGAGGTAAAGAATCGTCAAGCCATTGTCAAATTCCACGACCATCCAAAAAATTACGGCCTATAGTGGCATCGACTGATGTCGTTCCATTTCTTATGACAGAATAGAGAACAGAAACTCCACAGTTACAGCATATTGGTCCAGAGTCAACTTCTTTATCTGTTTGAGTTGCTTGATGGCGTGTTTTATGCTTTCTTTGATTCTACTGTGGCTACGCCACTCTGCTCTTTGCCTTCTTCCATTCTCCATAAACATGTCCTCTTGCAACTCTCTCTTGTGCTCTCTTAGATCTTCATAGTGTCTTTTCTCCATTTCAACATACCACTCGGTTGGTGGCCAGGAGGAAGACGTATTCAACAGAGTGTTATGACTTATAGGACCTTCGTATGAGTAAGACGTGGACAATGAAGTATGGTTGTAATCCACCATTCTTTGTATGCTTAATGGGAATGATATGATTTCAAAATGGTTTGCCAAGCAATAAGATATATAATAGAATACCTTGCAAGCATGTCAAGGAAGTTGTGCAACGTGGCTACAGTGTTCGGATGTGACAGGACACTGAGTCACTTTGTCTTCAATAGCATTGCTGGCATGTCAACGAAGTTGAGCAACGTGGCTACTGTGTTTGAACGTGACAGGACAATAAGCCACTTTGTTTTTAGTAGCATTACAAACATGTCAAGGAAGTTGT
Organism: Allium cepa; assembly: GCA_030765085.1. Lineage (NCBI taxonomy): Eukaryota > Viridiplantae > Streptophyta > Magnoliopsida > Asparagales > Amaryllidaceae > Allium > Allium cepa. Next base: position 147,598,597 of record CM060928.1, read on the forward strand.
GCAACATGGCTACAGTATTCGGATGTGACAGGATACTTAACCACTTTGTCTTCAATAGCATTGTTGGCATGTCAAGAAAGTTGTGCAACATGGCTACAGTGTTCGGATGTGACAAGACACTGAGTCACTTTGTCTTCAATAGCATTGTTGGCGTGTCAAGGAAATTGTGCAACTACTATAAATACCCACAATAATCTTGTTCATCCACGCTCTTTCATATCTAATACATTTCCAAGTACAAAAATAATATCAAGCTGAAGATCTTATATTTTTTGACGATAGCGACAATAGCTTTGATGAGATGATGGAACATCATATCTATCGTGAAAGAGAGCTAATCGTCATGTCTGTGCTACAAGTTGGTCAATCCAGTGGACAACAAGGTAGATCAGTTGTTGGTCGTTACTATAAAAATCGCAGACATTCTGGTACAATGAAAGACTGATGAAAAACAACTTAATCCAAATCCTACTTGCAATGATGATGATTTTAAAAGAAGATTGCGCATGCGCCGACATTTGTTCCTTAGAACTCTGCAATCAATTAAACAGCATGATAAATACTTTGTTTTCAAACCTAATGCATCTCATACTCATGGATTGGCTGGTATCCAAAAAATGACTATTGCATTGAGAATGCTTGGAGGGAAGCACAGTACAAGAATCTTTGGACCATTTCTGTCAAGCTATCGTCGACATTTACGGCGATCAATACTTACGAAGACCAAATGAAGCTGAAATAGCAAGATTAACGAAAATGCATGGCAGTAAAGGATGGCTGGGAACGTTGGGTAGTATAGATTGTATGCATTGAGAGTGGAAGAATTGTTGAAAGGCTTATGCCAAAGCTTATCAGGGTAAGTCTCGTAGGTCGACTATTATTCTTGAAGCGATAGCTTCATATGACTTATGAATTCGGCATGTCTTTTTCGAAATGTCAGATTCTAACAACGATCTCAATGTAGTCGAACGTTCTACGTTGTTTAATGATTTAGCTAAAAGTAGATCAACTCCGTGTACCTTCAGTTTAGGAGGTAACACGTACAATCATGGATACTATTTGGGTGATGGTATATATTCTAAATGGATAACAATTGTCAACACAATTCTTAGCCATTAAACAATAAACAATCAAAATTTATAGCAATGCAAGAAAGCCAAAGAAAGGACGTTGAAAGAGCATTTGGTGTTCTTCAATCAAGAATTGTCATTGTCAGCAATCCATGCAAACATTGATCATCACTTAAAATGACAACAATAACGTACGCTTGTGTTATTTTACACAATATGATTTTAGAGGACGAAAGAGAGATGGAAGAAGATTTTGTGTACAAGGATGCTCCAGCACTACCGAATGCATGGCGCAACGATATGATTGGAAGCGCAATTGAACTCGAGTTTCATGTTTCTAGCCAAATGTCATATCGTAATGTTCAACTCCACCAAAGACTGTAAAATGATCTAATAAATCATCTTTGGAACTTTAGTGGCAATCGGTGAAAGTTCATTATTGTTGTTAAGTTTGTTGTTCTTATTGTTGTTGTAAGTAATTTCTGTTGCATTTCATATCAAGTAATGTATCGCAATTTGTTCTGCATATTGGTGAAAAGTAATTAATGTATCATAATTTTATTTCATATCAAGCAATGTAATGCAATTTCATTTGGTTGTACTTCTAAACTTACTGGATTAAGTTCATAATAGAATACATTAATTAAAAATACAAAGATGCAATAGTTCTAGAAATACAAATACAATTAAAGCCCATCTTCACGCCTACGCCTCATAATTTCTCACCTTCTAGATTATGTATATTCCCGTTGTCCTTCAGACATGTGTGATGTATCCACGAACGTTACTGCATCTTCATCGCTCTGTTTGTTTTTAGCAAGAACTCGGCCCAACTTCGACATTTTCTCTTGGTGTTGAGCAACTCGAAACCCCCTTACGCGATTGTATCCATCTTTGAATTCAAGTAGGAGTTTTTTTTATTTCAACTTGATCCACCCCGGCAGCCTGCTTCTTTTTGGCTGCTATGGCTCCATGAGGCCTAATAAAATCATCTTTGGTCAAAGTTAGATGCTCTTCCGACCCCGTACCGAAGCTTCCTAACGATTCCCCATGGCTAAAACTTTCTCCGACTCTTGGCGCTTTATCTCGGTCGTTGTTTGATTGGACATCTTGAACGGTTTAAGACGTAGAGGATCTCCATTTTACATGCTCAATTAAATGTGCATGAACTGATAAAAATAAACTGCTTGTTTATTCTCCGTTTTGTAGATTTGTTTAAACAATTTGTTTGTTGTCATCTTCTATTAAAAACACTTAATAATTAGAGAACTGTGAGAAAAATATAGACATATGAACATTTAGGAAATCTTATCAAATGCGTTTCATTTTCAAAATCCACTAGGATTTGTTTGCTTCAACTTGAACATTTGAAAACTGTTGACGCCAACACCCATACAGTATGTGAAAGCACCAAAGATCCAACATTCAATTACAAATAGAATACAATAGAGAAATAAATATGAAGAAATCAAATTAAAACAGTAAGAAAGTACATGAATAAGAAGATTTATAGTGGTTCGACTGACTCCGGCCTACGTCCACTACAAAATTTTGCATTTTATTGATATATACTGTTGTTTACAGTTACAATCCGTGAAAATCAAAAGTAAAAATGGCCAAGTATAGCCTACGTAGAAGATGAATAGAGCCAGAAAGAATAATCCCAAAATGAACAATAAACCATGTATTTATAGGTGATGATGTGCAAATATCTCGCTCAAAATTTGGATCTGGAATCTTCAGAACCAAACGACCCGACCTAAAAAGTATTGGACCGATCGCACACCCTTAAGAGGGATAGGGGTTGATCCCTCTTCCATGCATGGTGGGAAACAGCGATCCCTTGTGTGGGTCCCTCTACTTCTCCGCTTCATGTTTCTGAAGTTTCGCACATAGTTGACTTCGCGTTTGTAAGATATTGTTCGATTATCGTTGAGTTGAATTGTTAGGCTGATACGATCTGATCTCTTTCCTATGTGAAAGAATTACGATCCGATCCCTTGCCTAGGGAAGTAATTTGCTCATAACTTAAGCATACAAACTTTAAACGATTTGAAATTTGAAATATAGCCTTATGGGACCTTTCTTGTCACTCCATATCGATCTTACCCAGTTTGGATAGGCACCGATCCCCTAAGGGAAAGGATGGGCACTCATCTCCTGTCTAGGGGAGGTACTAATCCATACTTATAATATTCTGAAGAGTCTATCTCTTGATCTCGCTTGATCGTTGTTTCGTACAATTGTCTGGGCTTAATCTTTGAGTCTAATAATCATCTCTTCGAGCTTTCTCTCCTTGATGATCATGAAATCTGTTTCGCCAAATCCATGATATACTGCTTTGGCCAAAAGGCGGTATAACAAGAATCAAATATTTGCATTTGATGATTGATTTTTCCATGACGATATTTGATAGAAGATAGCGATCTTTTGCGATCAATGTTCTTCCGATTGTACTAATTAATAATTTTGCTCCAAAAAGTCTCACCACTTTGCTCGGCGCATCGAATAGGATCGAGTGCGAGTGTACATCAAATGTAACATAAATCATAGTCTTCCTCGAAGTCCAACTACCAGTAATTACCGCTGCGCCAATCGGAATCGTAATGTCTTGTAAATCGAATCCTTCGAAACTGGATCTTGCGGCATCGACATCGAATCGGAAAACATTTTAAGATGAGAAAGCAAGAGTAGAAAGTTTGGAAATGTTGTAGAATGTTGTGTGTGATGAGAGGAGATGAAGGGGGCTAGTATTTGTAGCGGGGAAGGAAATAACGCCGTTGTAGGAGCCATTGGCGGTGTATAGTTAGGCGTTTGTTGAACGCCCGATTCGCAGGCGTCTGTGCAACAAACTCCTGATTTGATGCGCTTGTTGAAAAGACGTCTGGTATTTATGGGACGTTCAACAAGCGCTCGAATATATTACGTTTTCCCAACTTTTCGACTCCAAAATCTACATTACCAAGATTTTTAACCTCGGTTGCCTTACATTTTGAGTGCACATATTACAAATTGTAAGACATGATTATTTGTTGGAGATGCTCCTAGGTCCTATTTTCTATATTAAATACACTAACAAACATTACAAATAAAATGTACACTATATTCATACAGAAACAATAAATAATTTGATCACGAGTCTTTTCGATTTTTAAGGTATGTTTTTGAGGTTTTTTATTTCCATCCCTTTTTTGAGGCATTTTTTTATAATAAACTGGGCTTAGGTTCAAAAATAACATAATATATGGTATGATTTTCCTTTGTTGGCTTTTATTCTACTTTGAATCACTTTTCTTCTTTTATAGGCATTACAAAGTGGATTCGATTATTTGATTTAATTGTCTGCAGAAATAGTTCTGAATAAAGTTGAATTTGAGTTGCTTCTATTTAGAAGAAAATGATTTTGCATTAGCTTTTTGTATCTAAAAAGTAAAATATTCAATTATTGGGTAAGATTCATAATCGTTAATGTTTTCCAAATTTTCTTTGATAAAAATATAATTTTTACTTATTTCTTTAGCAGTTGGTAACGGAATAGGAATTTCATCTGTATTCTAGCCAAAATTGAAACCGAATCACTGCAATTCCAGTGTGCCATGCAGAATTTTGAACCATGGTTATAATAATGGGATAACAGTAAATACCGTTTAAATCAAATGTATGTTGTATCTATTCAAATGTTCATTTCAAACAACGTTCTTTAGATAGAAAAGAAACGCTTGAAATAGAATATATATTCAACTGAAAAGGCTCATGTTTTGAATTATGCTTGAATATACCTGCTGTTAACACTAGAAAGATATTTAAGAACAGGTGCGGTTGTGCAACAATAAAAATGTTCAACATGAAGGGCTTGCCATTTTGGTTATTGGCTAGCAAAATTACCTCTTATAAATTCGGTTGCTTCATCAAGTACCAGGTTGAGCAGCTGATCATATCCCTTCAAAGTCCCTGTGACTGCAAACAAGAAAACCATACAATAATTGAATATAGACTAACAATAATATAATATTATACAATGAGGAATTATAAATGAAATGATATAAATCTAGCCAGCTTCGATATCAGGGTTGGTGATTTTAGTTCTGGCTATTACCTCTGGTTGTACTGATCAACTATGAAGATCAAAGCAAGACAACAATTAATGTGTCTTAAGTGCAAACATGCAAAACCTGACACATCTTGTGAAGTGGAAAAACTGCACAGAATTTGTTAACATCTCATAGAGGTATATATTTCACCATCGTCGGCAGCTTAAATATATTATCAAACTAAAAAAGATGATAAAATAGAATACCATTTATGTCCTTAAAAGAGTTGTGTTTCTACACAGTCAAGGTTATACATTGTAGTAATTTTATTATGACAAAAACAAGATGTAAACACGTGTGTATACCTCGGTGTAGTCTTCGACAAGGCCAGAAGAACAAAGGAGAAACATGCTCGTATGGTTCTAGAGGAGATTAAACTACTGCTCGGCAAACAGAAGAATTCCTTCGCAAAAACGTCTGAAGCATAAAGATTTCGGAGAATTTCAAAGTGTTTGGGAGAGAAGTTGGCCAAGGGGCAGATGATTATCGATTTTAGGGTGGGGTAAAAGAGTGATAGTAAGGGAGACATTTTAATCTCCGTAATAAAAGGAACTGAAAGATTCTATCTGCGAGTGGATAAGTACTTACAGCTTTATCATGTCTATTTCAATTTAGCCATGTATAAATTTAGTTGTACGTGATTTCTTCAAAATCATCAATAAATAATTGACCAATTATATATGTGTGTGCACTCACCATAACTAACCTTAGATATGATTCTAGGATTGGGAAAGATGAAAGTTAAAGTCATCAAAAATAATATAGTAAAAATTGTGTTGGGTTCACATATAAATTTATAAAAAAGCAAAAAATTAATTTTTAAAAAAAAAGAAATAGGTTTAAAAGTAGACTGTGAAGGTAGATCCACATGTCAAAAATTCTCTTATACATCACACTAAAAGCAGATACTTAACCTATACATGTTCCCTTTAACAATTCAGATATTTGTTTTAGTCTTGTTAATAAAGAGCACAATGATAATAACTTTAGAACAATTCTATGGTTGGTTTTCCATAATGCATAAACCGTCGTGGATCTGTGGTTGCAACAATCTGCATTTTGAACCACTACAATAATATAATATTAACAAGTTTTAATCTCTACTATGATACACTGATAACCAAGAGACATTAAGAATTTAGTAGTTCAGTCCATGTTTGAATTACTTGCAGTTAGTTTTGTTGTAAAACAACTTCATCTCAACCAGAATGGAAGTGTAGATATATAAGATTCTTGATAAAGCAATGTCGCGAGTGAATAATATAGCTTGTAATGATGCTGGCATAAGTTCTTAACAGAGCAAACAAAAGGTCATATGATTAAACTATAGAATTTGGTTTGACTTACCCGGTAATACATAAATGCCCACTCTCTACCAACAAAAACTGCCCGCCACATATCGTTAAAAATATTGCAAAGGAAAAGTAAATTAATAATTGGATAACTAAATTTAAAATACATGCAGAGTTTTCAAAAAAAAAACAAGAAGAAGAAAAAATACAAAATGTTGACGGTATAATATTATTAGCCAAAATACATGTTGCTATGGAATAAATGTTCTACCAATACGATGGAACTGGTTTATGACAAACTGAAAAGAGGAAAGACTCAAGTAGCCACCCTAAACTTTAGGAGAAAGGCCTGAACTATTATAGATATATAGCCCGAATTGTATGAGGCAGGAACAATTGGTGTGTTACTAAGTCACTAACTCTGGGCCAAGGTTGAATTCTGAAATACTTTTTTTATATTATCAAGTAGTCCGCTGAAACAAGTTATACACCATTAATGCTTTGTTTATTACATTTGTCTGCTAAAACAAGTTACTTATCCGATGTTTCGAATCTTTTCTTAATTTTTACAACCTTTCTTTTATTCATTATTTATGTTGATTGCCATATATTCAGGCACCGCCATGACGAATACTTTGTTAAGTACATGGACATGTCACCATTAAAAATTTGTCCCTTCTACCTTTTGTGGGTATCTCGCTATTATCGATTTGATGATTGTATTTTATACGCATGTTTATTTTATTATATCAAATGTTTTTGTTAGCCTGGGTTGGTATATATTTCCGAGTCTGTCCCGGGCATGAGGATAAAAAAATGCTTCACACTGACCCCTACTACAAGCAAGCTGGTAAAATCTTCGCAGCATTATTAGACCCAAATGAAGGAAAAAATTATAATAAATAATATAAACAAACCATCATGACAATTTCACATAGTATATACCAAAATAGTGTTAAAATTTTAAAGGAGGTAATATACTAAATAAACGTGCAACATATTTTCAGTGTTAATATAGATGTATTATAAGAAGTGTCTTTATTTTTCATTTTGAGAATTGGTATTTGGTGCCTCCGGACATCGAGCCCAACTTTGATCTCATTGCCAAAGGTCATACCACTGTATAATTTGTTATTGGCAACGGCAGATGCCAAATTTTTAATTTCTGAAAAATATTAAAATCTAGCAGTTCTTTATTTAAATAGCAAATCTGGCAATGATATACTATAATAATTTATTTGACTGTATAAATTAAGGACTTCAATCATACATACCTTGTCTTCCTCCAGTGAGCTTAACTTGGACTCCTTTATCAACAAACTTAGCCAGATCTAAAACAGTCTCTTTTCTCCCTGACTGCGACACAGAATAAGTGACATATGTTAACAGCTACCTAGCCTTAAAATATTAGCTTACAGAACTCCTATGGTTTTTCTAAGAATGTAACTGCAAAAGAATGTGGAGCATTGTTAGTGGAATAAATGAAAGTATTTTCTTCAATTCTGTTACTGTGTAAGCAAATTTGACAAGTACAAATGCATAAGATAGGAGCAGTGATAAAAATAGTCATCTTGACTTTCTGAACACTCCAGAAGTTGGAAAGAAAATGTCAGTTGATTATTATACAGTTATACTGCAGTGGTGCGAGGAGGATTGATTTCGTGCATCCTGAAAGCTCAGGATTTATTGGTCCCTTGCAAATAAATAACAAAAAAAATTGATCCCATGTCACCTTATAAACGCCATATTCCTTCTTCATATACTAACTTCCACCACAATTTTATCACGGGTATTACTATTTACACCCACCTAAACTCTTCTCTCACCCACCTATCTCCTCACCTACATCCTTTTCACTCACCCACCTACATCACCCTTTCATAATATTTTTATTTTCTCAAAACAATAACTCAATCTTCTCCTCCCAATTTTACTTCAAACAACAAAATCAAAATTTCTCCATCCAATTCTCCATAACCAATCTTTCTTTAATTTAATGTTTCACTATGATATATAAGCGCAACTAATTTTGATACAATTAAGTTGTTACCGAATTTAATTGGAAAATGAATTTCCCTTTTTTTAACCATGTAACCCTAATTAAGATTAACGTAGTAAAGAATAAATTGCAGCTCAAATTAAATGTTACGGTACGATATATTAAAGAATATTCATTACTACTTCAATCAATAATATCCAATTATTATTGTTTTTGTTGTTGGTTGAACAAAAAAAGAAAAACAATAAAACCAACTGTAGTAGGAAACAATACGATATAGTCAAATATAGTTAATTATGATAATCCATTCACAAGAAAATTAACAGTTTACAAAAATATTGATTTACATTCATATTCTAAATGAAATTAAATATCTTAACTAATTGACTTCTATTTTGAAATTCATAAAAGAATATTTATTTATATTTTTCATCTCGTTTTCTTTTGTCATTAATGATAAACATATTAAAAATACTTATGTTCGAGTATCAAATTTTATTATTTATGTTGTATGCTTATCATTTATTTCTAAATCATTTTAAACTTAAGGTGGGTTTTTGAAGTAGATTTCATGATCTAAATTTAATTAATGCTTAAGCAGCGTCGGCAAGTATTTAGATGGATGTAAATAGTATCACCCTTTATCATTGACGTTCCAGGCTAAACAAATTTTATATAGAAAATATAATAAAATGTTGTTTCTTACAGTGTTTATAAACGTTATTGTAACGAAGAGATTTCTCACGACAATCTCTATAACTTTATATACAATAACAAAACCAAACTCTGTTGAGTTATTGCGAAAAATTTGAAAATAGGAAATAATTCAAATACCATCTTGCAATATGCAAATCAGCAGTCTGAACAAATCACCTGCAATCAAAAAAGTCGGTAAACATAAACTGTCCTTCTTCTCGTAATTAAACTGAAATCAATATCCTAGAAATCAAAAGAGGGATATTAGACTGAGAAAATCACCTTATGCGCTTTCCTCTTTGATCAATTTGACGAATTTGAATACAAGAGAAATTAGGGTTTTTCCTTTGTTCACTTTAAAGTGTCTTTTTCTAAAACAGTATTGATCGTTTAGGAACCGGTTTGCGCGATTGCATGATTGGAACGGGATCATGTTTAACCAACAAAGACAAACAAAATCGGATCAAGCGGATATATTTCAAAACTGAACCCAATCAAAACGGACATAACCGGTTCAGTTTGTTTGATTGATAACTAAAAGCATTCCCAAAGTTATACTGCCACCGTCAATACGAACATAGGCAACCAAAACCAACCTCCAACGGAGGAAGTCCTTAGCCGGCTAAGGCATTAGCCATAGATTGCAATCCACAGCATTTGAATTGCAATCCACGAGAGGCTGTGGATTGCAATCCAAAGCATAAACTTAGCCAACTTTAATTTAGTCGGTCAAGGCATCAGTCATGAATTGCAATCCACAGCCGTTGAATTACAATCCACGAAAGGCTGTGGATTACAATTCAAAGTATAGTCTTAATCAGCCATAATAAAGTCAATTAGGTTTAAGGGGCTTTATTATGGCATGTTAAGCCTTCAACCCTTCGGATTGCCAAAGCTACCCAGAAAAACACAACGGTTGCTTCCCAACTGACATTCGGTTAAGAATGCTCTAAATAGTCTAGGTTGTGTTGTTAACATCATATAAGACGAAATAATATATTTGAGTGCAAATACATTTAAATATGCGATGTTGCTTTACTTTATAGAAATTAACTACTTTTCAAATAAAAATACTAACATGAACTGAAAAGAAAAATTTGTTAACATGGTAATATAAATAACAATAACATGGACGTTGATAATTATTATCTTTTAGAATAATTGAGTTTTATATTCGGTTGATTAGTTCGATTTTCAAATTATGAAAATCGAAACCGACCAAAATAAATAGAAACCAAACTCAACCAAATAACTAATAAATTCGAACCATACGACCAATTTTGTTTATTTTAATTGGTTTGTTTGGTTTAAATCGATAAATATTCACACCTATTTTATGATAGCTACGAGGACCAAGTAAGGTTTTATATAACATCGGGCTACATTCGTAAATTTCCTCTGTCATGCTCGAATTTACAACGCATCGGACGTGTCAGAATTCAAAATAAGACAAAGCTTCACTTTGGTCCTTTACCGTAAGGAAATTTGAACCATTGAAGGTCGATGTGTCGAGTGTGTCCGACACGTTGACTTTCAACAGTTCAATTTCCTCCCAACTAAAATGTTAAGGCTGTACCGTAGGGGTAATTATGTAATTTATTACGTAAATTGACTATTATAAAAGAATCTTATTGAAAAGATATATATATATATATATATATATATACATATACATGATTCATTTTTCTTTTATATATGTTATTATATATATATAATGAATTAAATACATTAATATGTAAATAGAAAATCTTTAGAGGAAGTATTTTATCGTTTGCAGCTATATGAACCAAAAAAGACATAAACACCTAAATGAGTATAGTAGAAAAAAAAGTAAAGAAACTAAATAAAAATAAATATAAACAAGACGTCAGAGTTTAATAGTTGTTCGGCTAGTCATTGCATATGTCCACTTAACTCTGTTGATGGTTTATAATGTTATTTACACTTCTGTTCTTACGGATCGATATGACTTCGTGGGTGTACAAGAGAATTACAGAAAAATTATAGACAAGTGAAAAAGATCCTCCAAAATGAGCCTCCGCCCTCCTATTTGTAGCTAGAGGTTGCATGAAAACTCACCCCCACGATCTCCGCGTTATTTTCCACGCTTAGACTAGTTCTCCCCAGAAAAATGAGGGACATCTCATCGATATCCTGAATCGGTACCAATCCATGAGAATGTCACATGGATCATTATGAATTCATTGTCTAGGCTCGATTCAATGTTAGCTTCGTGATTTCCATCTTGTTTGCATGGTTGTGGGCTTACTTCTGAGTCCAAATGATGGATCGGCAGAGAAATAGAGTTGTTGGTTTTTAATGCTTGAGACATTCGATGATAAATGATAGGAGATAGATCTATGGAACTTGGAATAGGCTTCTGGCGTCAAGACTAAGTAGTATAAGGAAAATGGAGTGTTTTTGAGGAAGTTTAATGGATTGGTACCAATCCATCACTTTGACGGATAGGTGTTGTTAAATTCAAGGTGGCCTTGCAATCGCATATATCTTTGTTGACTTAAACTGACTTAGAGTCTGATCTGAGAAATTTGAGTGTTTGCTTGGGCTTGACCTAAAGATTTTCTAAGATTTTCATGCTCTAGATTTTCCTTCGCTCGCTTGGAATCAGACTCGGGACTTCTATGTGTCCGACCCAAGTCTTCATGGATCGGTACTGATTCATGACTCAATCAATACCAAACCAACATCGGGTCATGCTTGGGGTTCTACGTTGATTGCTTGGGGTCGCGCTTGGAGTTTTTCCAAGGCTATCCTGCTTCGTGTCTGACCTGAGGATTTTTGTGTGTTTGCTCTGAGTCGCCTCTTCCAAAAACTTAAACTTTCAAATTTTCAACTTTTTTCGCTTATTTTTTATATTTATTTTTTCTAGCATTTTTACGATATTTCCAAAGTCCTTAGATCGTCTATTTATCGTTTGCTTGTTTGATTCGATCGTTTAAGTTTTTCGAAGACTACGGCAAATTCGACCGTAACAGCAGCTACGAACATGTTCATAACCATTAGTGTTGAATCGATCATACATATATAAACACATGTGTATACACTTACTCCTCAAACGTTCCTACTCAAGATGTACTAAGAAAAGGATAATCTATATTACGTTCTTCATATGATTGACTGTGATTTACTCATGATCATTTAGGGCACCATTGGCTTAACAAATTTCTTTGTTAACTCAAATATACAAGATAAAGCAAATCAAGTTCAGATAAGGGCTTAGGCAGCCTTATGCAAAGCTCAAGAGAAGTATGCAGATGAAGGTTCTAGTCCAATTACAACAAAACGGAGTATGCATGTCGAAAATTTAATAATTGGTCAAATATCCTTATTTGATTAAAATGTGATATGCAGTGTTCATTGTTCAAGTCCTTATGTACAAAAGTCACAAATGTACACTCGGCTCTAAAAAATCCCCAATTTGACTTTGGGTTTACAGTAAGAAATGGGATGATAAAAATTATCCTATCCCATGTATCCATAGGTCCGTATTTATATGGGTGGCAGTATTTGGTATGGCTGCAACGTGTCATTTTATATGTTGTGTAAATTGCTGATATTCGATATCCCTTTGTATTGCTAATATTCGACATTCTTTATTGTACTGTGACATTTGGCATCCTGCTTCATATTGATGACATTCGACATCCTTCTTCATATTGATGGCATTCAGAATCCTTCTTTGTATTGATGATATGCGACATCCTTTGTAATTGTAGACATTTGTTATTCTTTATGTCCTTTAAAGTTCGATATCCTTTCTGCTTGTGAAGCTCGAGACCACTTGTCGCTTGTGGACGCTTTACAACAGACATAGTTGTAAAGGATCAATATCTATCGCTTGTTTTATAGAGTCTCGATATACCCTCTTCATGACTATGTATTCGATATCTCTTAATAATACGACAACACTTTTTACTCTTCATTATATTAGCACTTTATGTTGTAGTGATTCAACAACTCCTTATGATTGTCTTTAGGTTCGTTATCTTTTGTACCATAGTACCTTTATACCTATTGATATTTGACACCACTTTGGGCTTGTTATATGCTCGGTATCTTCAGAAATTATTTGGGATGGGATATCTCTTCCTTCTTACATGCTCAACAACTTCTATAGTTGTTGAAGTTCGATATCACCTCTTCCTGCATTCAAGCTCGATAAGACTTGTAGCTCAACATGCTTAGAGATTTGATGCCTCGACGTGATATCTTTTCGATTGTGAAGGTTCGATAACCTTCTTGACATGCTTATGTTCGATACCTTTTAGGTTTGCCAACTTCTTGAAATTCGATACCTTTATAGGCTCACCGTTCCATCTTAAACATTCGACGCCATTAATTATAGAGGTGCAACATCTCCCTAGGGTTGCTTGAAGTTCGATACCCCTTAATGAATGCTTGATTGGTTTTCCTTCTTCACGCTTGACAGCTTGAATTTTGGTATGTTCTTCCTTAGCGTTCGACGCCCTTTTTATATTAACGTTTACTCTCCTCCCTTTTGTAGAAGAAAAGTGTTATACTTTTGTATAATGTTGACAATTCAAGTTGCTGCCTCGATACTGACATTTGCCACCTCGATAGCCACATTGTCACCTATTAGCATTCCTTTTTGATCTCGCCATTCATCCAAATCGAGATCAACGCTTCTCATTGCCGCCCTTTTCTTCCTATAAATACTTGTCTTCTTCTTCAATCTTTTACAACAAGTTATTCTCGAAATAACAATTTTAGTTTTCCATTTTTATCAAAGATTTTTGATTTTCGTAGCCCTAGCTTGATTTCAAGATTTGATTTCTATCTTTAATTGATTTAGATAAAGTGAGGGTTTTTGATTTTCGAGATTAAGGTTTAATCGATTGGGTGCTTTTATGATTATGAGAAGGTTAGCGTTTGAATTCAAGTGTTGATTATGGTATGTTCTTTACTGATCGATTGAAGTTCAATAATATATATTATGAATTTGATAATTTTCTAGAAACTCGATAATTTTCTAAAGTTTTGACTGTTATCCCAACTTTTGGCAAAGCTGAGATACCCAAAAATTAGCTGAAAATCAATGATTACTGTTCTTGAATATCAACCATGCATTGCAGGATAACCATGGATATCGATGAATTTTGTCGGAGTCCGGATCGGGCCGGAATTGACAAGACATGATGAGCAAAGCTGTAGAAGCCAGCATTTCAAATTTCAAGTCAATCCGAGTTCATACGCTCAAGTTATGATCGATTCAAGTTGGAGGAAATAACCCTAAGTTCGAATCCATCAGAAGAGCATGAGTTCGAATCCATCGAGTTCCTCTTACTTCGAATCCATGAAGTCGCTCCACTTCGCCTCCATCAGAGCATATAAGATCGAATCCATCAACATATGTTTGCTCTGAATCGATTGCCACCTCCTTGTTCGAATCCATCAGGTGACCAAGCTTCGTATCCATCCCAATGGCCCTCCTTCGAATCCATCAGGTGGCCAAGCTTCGTATCCATCAGGTGACCTCGACTCGTATCCATCCCAGTGGCCTTCCTTTGAATCCCTCAAGGCAAGATACTTCGAATCCATGGGACTACTTCACTTCGTATCCTTTAGGATGAAGACCTTCGAATCCAATAGGGCAGAGTACTTCGAATCCATGCAGTTGATTCACTTCGAATCCATCATGTAACCTCACTTCGACTCCATCCCATGACTTGCTTCGAAACCATTCAGTTAGGAAGCCTTCGTATCGATCAACTATGGTATATCTTGATCGATACGAAGGAACATCCATTCGATCGATTCGAAGGAACATACCTCGAATCCACTAAGTCAAGGCGGCTAAAACCATGGATTCGACCCAGTAAACTCGGAGAAAAAGATGGATTGACCCGAGAAGCGCGCGCATCACGTCATCATTCACATGCGCCAACCATCGATTCGACCTTATCGATTCGATCTTGATCGATTCGAACCAAGCATGACAACCGGAAATACAATCTTGAATCGATCATAACTCAGGATCTACAAGTCCAAATGCTATGAAATTTTCACAGGAGCTTACGTACACGCTGAAGAATGTCCACACCAAATTTCACCTCGATTGAATGCATTCTTGATCGATTCGAACCCGAGTTCGAATCGATCCCAAAGTGGGCCCGGATTTCCAGAATCCGGGCGTGTGGGCCTCCTCACGTGCTAGAAGCGGTCTCCCCGGATTTTAGGAGAAATATCGGCCTCCACACCTATAAATAGAGCCCCATAGCCAACAGAAAAGGGATCAATCTCTCTCTCGCTGGATCTTGATTCTGAAGCGCCCAGACTCTACCTGACTCTACTGTGCACTTCACTACTACCATTGTACTCGAATTTCAGAGCTATAATCCATTGTAATCCACTGTAATCAACTGTAATCAGCGAAGAACATCAATAAAAGTGAAAACCTTTGAAGTGGACGTAGGCCGGAGATAGCCGAACCACTGTAAATCGTGTGTTCTTGTTCATAATTTCTGTTTTGCTGCGTATTGCTTGCTTAGATCTGTGATTTGTGTTTGAATATTGCTGATTTGTATTCATACACTGGTGCTTTCACAATACTTGGGGTTTGTGACCAATTTTGGCGCAAACATTGATTATGATAAAATCAATACCCTTTTAAGATCTCGACACTCAATTAAGAATTTGATTAGTTGTTGAAAACTCGACATCCTCTTTAAAATCTGACAACCTTACCACCAATTAGTCCTGGTTTTCGAATTTATTAGCCTTTTTAAATTCGACATCTAATTTGAAGTTTGATACTTTTTTAAGGCTCCACCCACTAGTTATAGTTTCGATAATCAATTAGATGCACAATATCTATTTAGGAACTCAAAAACCAGTTATAGACTTGACGACTGTTTGAAAGATTGTTGTTTCAGTTGTAAACTCTATAACTTCATAGTGTTCTGCTATCCCATTATAAATTCGAAAACTAATTAGAGAGTTGTTATATGGGTTACGAACTTTATATCTTGTTTATGTTCGACACCATACTACAGATTCGAGAAGTAGTTATACTCATGATCTGCTTATGCATTCGACGCCTTATAAACTCGATAATTGGTTGAGGGATTTCTAAATAATTCTAAGCACGCTTTATTTTTATGAATTTGATACTTTATTTGGATTCGACAGCGGGTTATCGATTAGATGCTCTAGTATAATCCCAATATGGTGTTATAAGTATGGTACCTTGATTGGACCCTAACAACTAATCATGATTTGACATCCAATCATAAATCTAACAGTTATTAATTAGTTTCTAATTAGTTATGAACACCTTAAATATCTACAGATTCGACATCTCGTCATAAGTTCGATATCTAGAAATGAACTATTTAATGAACTATCAACTTGTTACAAGTTTTATAACTAGTCTTGGTTTCGACATTTTACCATTATGGACTGTATAGTTTTCAAGTAATCATGTACTCATTAGTTAAGCAATTTAATTGTTTGCTTTACATCTATATTTAGGAGCATTTCAATTTTTTTATAAAACATGTAATGCTTCCCTAATTTTGTGTAGTATAACAT
Organism: Allium cepa; assembly: GCA_030765085.1. Lineage (NCBI taxonomy): Eukaryota > Viridiplantae > Streptophyta > Magnoliopsida > Asparagales > Amaryllidaceae > Allium > Allium cepa. Next base: position 147,615,317 of record CM060928.1, read on the forward strand.
GACGGACAAATGGATAGCAAGTTGTCTGACAAAGGCCCCAAACCTTCTCTTGCTTCAAAGAAGAGAGATTATAAGTTTAACCAATCCTTCATAACTTCCCAGCTGGAAGTAGACACTATTCTTTGGTGGTTTGGGATTACAAATATCGAAGCCATGGTCATTGGTCCATCTGGCAGAATAGATTATTCTCTCAAAGGATTCTACGTTTTTACCCATGTTCTATCTGGCATTCAGGCTACCTTCCTTTTCCAGAATTCCCTTTATAGTTCTTAGAGCATTTGGGAATCGCTTTGATGAAAATTTTAATTCCAAACTCCTATACTTATTTAAGTTGCTTGGAGGTCCTTGCCACGTAAGCCAAACTTCCTTCACTAAATGTTGAGACTCTTCATTCTTTGGTGAATCTTGTAAGAGTAGATAAGCAATTAGATAGTTCTTTATATCATCTTCTCCCTTACTCGAAGAGTTTAATAATCCATTCGGTCAACAAGACAAGGGATCGGGAGAATCGGTTCTTTTACATTAGATGTTATACTCCTAAGATTAAGGGGTCTTTTTTTATTCTCGGTAAGTTTTACTATCTCTTATCATTTACATTACATTTTTTCATTCTCCTATGATGAGAATTCTTTTGGAAGATCTGCTCCTTAACAATCTAATTCCTCAGTCACCACTACTATGAAGGCTTGACTCAAGCTTCTAAAAGCAAGGGGACATGTTAAGCTTTTGACCGAAACTAACCTTCTCAAATACTGATCTTTAATCTTAAACAACCATAGAGTTCTTGGAAAATCTCTAATGGTAGAGGGGGATGATCAAGGAAAAAGATCCTTGGTCGTTAGCAATTGAATTTTTTTTCTATTTTTTCCCCTATTCAGCGTGATTCCTCTAGTGGGTTGATATTATAATTAAATGAAGTTTCTTGCGTCAGTATCTTATAAATATTCCTTTGACTTAGGTTCATTTGTTGTTGTCATAGTCTCTAAATGTAGAAGGCTAAAGCTCGTGTTTCTTCTCTGGCTGAATCAACTAAGAATGCCCCTATTAGGTGTTCTATTATTAAAGCCATTAATGCTATAAAAAGGAAAATGGGCTCCGGCGCTCCAACTAATGCTTCAATCCCTCTTTCGAGCAAAAAGGCTAAGCTTGGGGAAGTCCAAACTTCAATCATTGCCGTCGAATTTTGATGTTGTTTTGGCCACTCACGGTACTAACACGGTTGATTTAAGTTCTCTAGACCAGGATACATAAAAACACACAGAGGATGTTCACACTCTGAATCCTTTATTAAACATCTCGCTTATCACTTCTGTTTTCAGTTTTCGACGTTTGTATAAGGAGTTAGGTCTGACTCCCCTTCCCATTAAATCTCTTCCTTTGGAGGCCTAGGCTCAAACTATTCCTATGGGATTTAACAATCTTATTCGTTCGACTATCCAATCACCTGTAGCCTTCAAATTTCTCAACAGATCATTTTTATGTTCTTTATCGGTAACCTTTGTTGGTATGTGTCTTTTTTTATTTTGGTTAATCTAGACTCTAATTTGGTACATCCTTACTTGGCTTATATCTACCGTATGTTTCAGGCGGCCAAGCATATGTTTTTCTTTTCTTCAACAAGCCTCCCAAGCGAAGGTGTGTAAGCTGTGCGGCTAGTTAACAATTAGGATTGTGTAATATAGAATATTATGTTAGTGTGGAAATATAAACTAGATAATAGATAATAGTAATAAAGTAAATGAAATAAGCACACCAGGACTTTTTATACTGGTTCGAGCTTCTCGTTCTACGTCCAGTCCCAGACTACACTCTGGATTTAAACTCTATAAACCCTCTCTTAACCTTGAGAAATAGGTATACAACACCTGAGCAGCCGAACATAATATTTCCAACTCAAACAGTCAAAGAGGACTTTTACTGCCTAAACAACTGAACGGGACTTCTACTGGTACAAGTAAATAGTTGACGCTTGTGTTCTGAATAACACGGATATGTCTTTAATATTACACCCTTCCTATAATCAAATCCTCAAGTATATATTGTGTGTGAAGATATGAAAGGAAGATATTGCTTTGAATCGAAGAATATATTAATTAGTTTGGAGATTCAAGCAGTATATAGATTGTGATTGCTTTTAGATTGCAGAGATAGATAGTAGAGAATATAACAAGAAACTAAAATAAAATTCGGTGATCTGAGAAGTGATTCTAACGTGTTTATATAGTGAACAAATAGTTATGACTATTCGCAAAAAGTTTCAATCAAAAGTTGCAGCTATATCTCTTCAATTTGAATCGAAACTCTTCGCAATTTGAAGGGACTCTTAAGAAAAAATAACCGTTAGAGTCGGTCAGTCGACTGAGCAAAATCGACCAGTCAACTGAATATTCAAAAATAGCGTAAAATGGTGCATATCTATGCATTGAACAGGTTCAATCGACTAGTTGTTTTCGGTCAGTCGACTGACCTGGTCATCTGTGCACAGTTTGCACATATTTAAAAAGTTTGAACTTTAAAACTACTTTGAGTATGTGCAAACTACTTAAGGATATATTTTAACAATTATAAATCATATCTAAGACTGAAACTTTAGTAAATAATCATATTATACTTAGATTTGTAGTCCCATCTCCTTTGTAGTTTAATAGCTTGCATATCTCACTTTTTTGGTCACTTGATCGTATAGTCTCATCACTGATCGTTTAAGCTTTTTGTCATGAATCAAAACTCATGATTCAATATTCTCCCTCTTTTTGATTGATGACAACATGTTTTTGACGATACTATATATTAAGAATTATATACCGGAAGTTATATATTTCTCCCCCTGAATGTGTGGCGACATATCTAATCCTGCAAAAATTGGTTAGTCATACAAATTTCTCCCCCTTTGTCATCGACAAAAAGGAAATAAACAACCATATAATATGTTATCAAATAAGCATTGTGAACTAACATCATATGAAATAACAATCACAAACAAACATATTATTTTTTTCAAATTCTACCGGGATATTTATACAAGCCCATCAACATCAAAGAAATTAAATGATACTAGAATGTTTTCAACTAATAAAACATTAGAAATGAGAGGTAAGTTAGAGATAGCGTTATTTCTCACATCACCTTTGCCGACGATATAACCTTTTGAATTATCTCCAATAGTGCCCGATCCTCAATTTGAGTAGACAATGTTAGTTAATATGTCCTTATTACCAGTCACGTGTTTTGAAAAACCGCTGTCTAAGATCCATTTTCCTCTCTTTTTAAGTGGTACATCATCATCTTTAGCCACGAAACATACATTTTCTTGCTCTATGTCACTGTCGCATTCACTATCCGATGATGATGAAGAATCTGAATCATCACAGGTTGCTAAAAATGCTTTCTTCTAGATTTTGTCCTTCTTGAATTTGTTTTTCTTTTTCTCTGGACAATCTTTCTTCATATGACCCTTTTTGTGACATTCATAACATTCCATGGCAGAGGATGATGGTTTACTGTTATTATTGTTGTTGTTGGAGTTATTTTTGTAATTCCTAAATTTGTTATTCTTTTTGAATTTCAAAAACTTTTTGAAATTTTTAGCAATAAGTGCCATATCCCCTTCATTTGAATCTGAATCATCTTTTTCTGCTTGAAATGCTTGATTCTTCTTGTCTTATGCCTGTACTTTATTTTCCTGCAAATTCACTTCATATGACATTAGATTTCCTATCAATTCTTCCGGTTTCATGGTTGATAAACCATTAGCTTCTTCAATTGCTAAGACTTTTCGTTTCTAATTATCCGTTAAAGAACTGAGGATTTTTGTAACAATATCAAAATCAGAAATTTTTTGTTCTAGTGCCAATAGTGAGTGATATATATATCTTGAAATCTAGAGTTCATGTCTTGTATAGTTTCGTTTGGTTTCATTTTGAAATTCTGGAACAGTTTTTTCAACATAGAGATTCTGCTTTGTTTGACTTTGTTAGTTCCTTCATGAGTTACTTTTAGAGGTTTCCATTTATCATAAGCAGTTGTACACATACTGACCCTATTAAACTCATTTTTATCTAATGCACAGAATAACATGTTCATAGCTTTAGCATTTGAAGTGGCATTAGTTCTTTGTGCAGTAGTCCAAGTTGAAAAATCTTATATTGGCATGGTATATCCTTTTCGGGTAATATTCCAGGTTTCAAAACCATTAGCTTGCATATATGTTCTCATTCTAGTGGACCAGTAATTATAGTTAAGACCATTAAATAATTATGGTCGAGCAGTTGACTGTCCTTCAGTGAAACTAGTGTTAACGTTAATGCTAGAGTTGGTGTTACTTTCCATATTACTAAATATATTAAATAACTGTGTTACGGTTATATGATGTCCTTGCTCCGATACCAAATGAAGGTGTGTAAGCCGTGTGGCTGCTTAACACTTAGGATCGTGTAATATGGAATATTATATTAGCATGGAAATATAAACTAGATAATAGATAATGGTAATAAAGTAAATGAAATAAGCACACCAGGACTTTTTATACTGGTTCGAACTTCCCATTCTACGTCCAGTTGCAGACTACGCTCTGGATTTAAACTTTATATACCCCTCTCTTAACTTGAAGGAATAGGTATACAACAACTTAGCAGCCGAATAGGATTTTTCCGCCTCAAACAGCCAAAGAGGACTTTTGGTGCCTGAACAACCGAACATGACTTCTACTGGTACAAATAAATAGTTGACGCTTGTGTTCTGAATAACACGGATATGTCTTTAATAGTACACCCTTCCTATAATCAAATCCTCAAGTATATGTTGTGTGTGTGAAGATATGAAAGGAAGATATTGCTTAGAATCGAAGAATATATTAATTAGTTCGAAGATTCAAGCTATATAGATTGTGATTGCTTTTAGATTGCAGAGTTAAGAAATCAAAATAATATTCAATGATGTGAGAAGTGATTCTAACGTGTTTATATAGTGAACAAATAGTTATAACTATTCACAAAAAGTTTCAATCAAAAGCTGCAGCCATATCTCTTCAATTTGAATCGAAATTCTTCGCAATTTGAAGTGACCCTTCAGAGAAAATAGCCGTAAAGCCGATCAGTCGACTTAGCAAAATCAACCAGTTAACTGTACATTCAAAAACAGTGTAAAATGGTGCATATCTGTGCGCTGAACAGGTTTAGTCGACAGGTTGTTTTCGGTCAGTCGACTGACCTGGTCATCAGTGCACAATTTTCACATGTTTAAAAAGTTTGAACTTTAAAACTACTTTGAATATGTGCGAACTACTCGAGGATAGATTTTAACAATTATAAACCATATATAAGACTAAACTTCGGTAAATAATCATACTATACTTAGATTTGTAGTCTCATCTCCTTTGTAGTTTAATAGCTTGCATATCTCATTCTCTTTTTGTCGCTTGATCGTACAGTCTCATCACTGATCGTTTAAGCTTATTGTCATGAATCAAAACTCATGATTCAACACCAAAGACCTATTGGTCAAGTTGCGGAACTTATGGAGCAAATTTTCTTACTAATGAATAAAGTTGGGCTTCTGTAGAATCAAATGATTGATGTTGCAATGGGAAAGGATGAGGCTATTCTTGTGAAGGGCAAATTTTCCTCCTCCCTTGATGAGGAGAAGAGAGCCAAATTGTTACTTGAAGAGAGTGAAGAATTTAGCGACAGAGTTTGAACGAGCTAATAAAAAAAGGGTGAAACGGCCGATAACATAGACTCTTCGAAAAGCCAATTGAAAACTAAAGATGTCACCCTGGTCCATGCTAACAACATTATAAAGGATGCTAAGAAGAAAGTTCTTTCTTTCTTAATCAGTTTCTTACCAAAATAACAGAGAAGTGCTATGAAGATGCCCTTTTTGTAGTATATAATGACAACATCAGCAAATGTCCTGACCTGGACTTTCCTTTCCTCCCAAATCCGAATAACACATTCAAGAGGAAGTTCAACCTTATTTTGGGGAGAGTTCAGGGATTGCTCCAAGGTGAATTTACTGAAAAGGACAATCGTAAGGAATTATTATCTTTTGATGATCCCCCGCTTGGAGGAGATGAAGATTTTTATGAAGGAAAGGATGATGAGGATGAAAATGATCGTGATGACGATGATAAGAATGATGACGATCCTGGGAAGGATGGAGGAAATAGTAGAAAATATGTTGATGGTGGTAATGAATTAGGTGGTCATAAATTGGGTTCGTCTTCCTATGATGTTGAATATTCTGACCCTTCTGAACTCCCGCATGCTTCTTAAAAGGACATCTCAACAAAGGATATTCAAGCTACTAATAAAGAAACGCATAAGGATAAAACACAAGTTCCTTCCACACAAGCTCCCGTGATACAAGTATAGAATATATCGTATCTAAATGCTTGTAATTATATGTTGATTTTAGTTAATAAATTGACCATTTTAGTTAAGAAAGAGAAACACGTATTACTTTGAGATCTTGTATGAGAAGAGTGAGAAGAAGGTGCAACAACTACATAGAGAGATTAAGAAACTGATTAAAGATTATAATAGTTTATTTGAGAAGTATACGCATCTTTATATTTATACCACCGATTGAAGGATTTTAAAGAAAAAAAGTAGCTCATCTTTTGATAAGATCCTGTCTTCATCAGGGAAGAGTCATAAAAAAGAATGAGGAGTTGACTACGCTCTTTTGGATGCTTATTGAAGATAGGGACACCTTAATGGAGCTCCTCTATAAAGTTCATTTTAAAAACGTCTTGATCGACTTTTCCTTCTTAGGGAGAAGAGTGGGGGTTTACTTAGGCATTTTCATAGTAAGTATTTAGATGACCATGAGACCTATCCCCATCTTGGAAAATGTTGGAATCTTCCCAGGATCACAGCCGTCCCCTTCTCTCCTAACACTCTTCCTTCTGAGAGGTTAAGTTCAACAATGAGAAATTCATTTCTGAGTTCTACAGAGGATCCATTTTGCATGAACCTAAGTACTTTTGTTGTTGTATTATGTAATTCAAACAATCTTTATAAGTATTGAAATTTCGATTTTTGGCAGCTTAGTTTATCTTTCTTCTGAAATACACAGGTTAAGAAATTATTGTGCACTCCCATTTCAAAAAAACTCTTAAGTAAATTTGTCAAGCTAAAATAGGACTTTAAGGAGAAATCATTAATTCTTAAAACCTCACGATTAGCAGAAATACTGCTTCCTTAGGTATCTTCAAGAAGTTTACACGTAGTTTCCTATTTTCACTTTAACTTCTTAGGTGACGAAAAGGATGATTTACATAAAGAGATTCAGTCTAATTACGCTAAATTATTATGTGGAGAAGCCCATCCCTCTATCGGGAAATTGGATTACCATCGCTGTCCCCCAGTTAATGCTCCTCAAGGATTCAATTTTTCCTTCAAATTTACTATCCGTACGTCCATTGGTTCACTTAAAAAGGCTCAGACGGCTATTTCTAAACATTAAGAGTCGGATGTACAAAAATTATGTTATTAATGTAGCTTGACTCTTTTTATGCTTGTAAACTCTCGTTGTTATCAATAAAAAGAGCATGCTTCTTTGTATATTGATTTCCTTTTCCTTTATTTATTTATTGGAGAGTTAATTAACGCTTGCATTTAGTGATCTGGACCTTCTTTCTTGACTAGAGAATATCAAAACCAATATACGATTAGATATTGAGAAGCACTCTTCCCAAGGAGCTTTGGTCCTATCATATCCTGACAATTCGAAGGCACGCGGTTAGCACGATATATATTACCAATTGAGATCGGCACCGAGCAGTATGAAGGAAATGATCTTGTATTTGGGGGAAAAATAAAAGAGAAAGATAAAGAGATTCTCGAGTTGAAAGAGAACATAAATGTGATCGGTCGATCTGGTACTTCAGGTTAAAGAATCGAAGTAGATGTAGAAACTGCTCGATCATGCCAAAGGATTAAGGACCTTGAAGTGGACTTGTTAAAGAGCCAAGTATCTTGTCATTCTTTAGAACTCATTGCAAGTAGAGATAAATACAATGTTCCCACCCCTATTCCTATGAGAATGACTAGCTCCTAGTATCTAGATGGAAAAGAGGTATTCCTTTCCTTGTTAAACCCACTTTTGAGTTTAGATCGTGGAGAAATCTCTAGATGGTGCCAAAAGGTTAAATATGAACATATCCAATTTTTAAAAGGAAAGTGGGATGAAAAGGTTTCAGAATATCTTAACAGGCATCAAAATCAGGTTGAGGAATTAGGTTGTATGAAATATATTCCTGAGCAGAAAATTAAAGAATTGTAGAGCAAAGTCAAAGTCTTATAGGAGCCAATAAAACACTTGATCACACATTAAAGGTTCAAATTAGCTCTATTGACGACACAAATATTATCCAGAAGAAAGAGAAAAGGCTTAAGGGATTTTTGATGTGGCGATTTGTCACATCACCAGCTGTCGAGGATTAAAGAAGAAAGTGCGCAACCTTGATTCCTAATAGAGAATAACTGAAATGACGTCGCACGGAAACTCTTGACTAGATTCTCTTATCGATTAATTTTTCTTGTTATTTGTAACTTTTGTAGGTGATGTGTAAAATGTAAAATGGTAAATGGCAAGTAAATTTGTACCTAAACGATCAGCACCTTGAATGGACTTTGTACTTTCTCTTTTATTTTTTTCTTGTATTTGAACTTGTTGAATTGCATGAGATTTGCAACTTCCTTCAGTGCTTTAGTCTGATTCCATATGATTTGTAGCCTTTGATTAAGCGTAGATTTGCTTGCTTTTTATTCCCTTACAGAATGCTCTTGACTGGCCTTTTTGGTTCTCTCTTTTCCTTCAGAAAAACATACAGTAGAGAATTATGGCTTTCATAGATTTGAGAAATCACCTCTTTCTTAAATTTATTATTTTGTTTTGCAAAAACTGAAAATATTTGTGAAAAAGTTGTCATGTTAATCTTTGAAACTTTGAAAGCTTGTCTTTGAAATTCATTTTATAGAATAAGTATCAGCAAAACTTCAGATAAGTCAGATCAATTTCTTTCCTTTCTCTCTTTTATAGGCAAATCATTATTGCTCGTTATCCTGGCTGGTTTTTCAAAATAAATGTCTATTTTATGCTTTTTCCTTTGTCACATAAGCATAAATAATCATCAGTCGGCTTTGATAAAAGATCAGAGATTCGTCTGACAAGAAGACCATAGACTTAATTGATATGAAGATCAGAAACCCATCTGACAATAGGACCATATTCCATCAGAAACCCATTTGATAATAAAACTAAAGTTTCATCTGGCGAGAAGATAAAAAATCTAGTCTGATATTAAGATCAAAATTTTGTCTGGTAATAGGATTAGAAATCCGACTGTTAATGGAGATTTCTATTATTTGATAGTTCGACCCTAATTCAGAAATCAAGAATCGAGAGCTAATTCAATATTTCCAAGGATGAAGTCTTGGGGCCAAGTTACAAATCATATTTTTTTAATGCACGTATCTAACATTAAATTCTTCGATTTTGGATAATAGATAGCCCTTGATACTTCTTTTGAAGGTTGCTTTACCTTTATCGTGGTGCGGAACTAAATGTGTTTGACTGTGCTTCCTCTAGAAGATTGTTTTGACCCATCTTTATGGTAGAACTGAACTTGCTTGATTGATTTCATTTTACCTTTATCACTTTTTGGGTGATGAATTAGGCTTTAGCCCCTTATTACCTAGTAGGCAATGATTTCGGCTTGTCGGTGTGTTTGTTAGCCATCTTAAGCAAAACCAAAGTCTTGTCCGTCCTCCCTCTAGAAGGCGCTTCAGTCTGGCCTTATAGAAGGAACTGATGGCTAGTTCAGTTCTTTGGCTTAGCCATCTTAAATAGAGCTAAAGGCTTACTCCATCCTCCCTCTTGGAGGCACTCTTGTCCGCCCTCCCTCTTTGAGTCAGACTGAAGTTAAAGTCTCTTGCCAAAGTAAACCGATTAATTGATATTATTTATCGAAGTGGACCAAGGACTTTTAAGTTGACCTACACAATCAATAATGATATTAATGTAGTCTTTGACCTTAGACCAAATTGTAGCATCCTATAAATTAATGAATAATTAACTAAATTTTTTAATTAGGGGAATAAAGGTTTAAATGATTTATTATGTAATTAAATAAGAAAATGTGTAAATTAAGCAAAGTGAATATTTGGAGGCATTTATTTACTTGTTGTTGTTCAGATTAAAATAAATAATGAGATTAAAATAAATAATGATTTATCATAATAAATATCTGGGTGTACATTTATGTTGACACTATTTTTTGTCAACCTTGAAGTTATGATAATGCATTGGGACAAGCAAAGGTTACTTGCTAATCACTAGACTTAATGACAGAAAAATGAGGGAAAAAGAGCATTTAAAGGTAAATGACAAAATATGTGAAGTGTTTTGACGAAGCTGCGTATGTCCATTGTGAAATTCTCTTACTATATGGCTTTCTTACAATTACAAGGAATTACAGGAGAATAATAAGAAAAGATGATGCATCTAATACTAATGAAGCTGTTAATCTTAAGGTGTTGTTGTAATAGGGGATTTGAGAGGCAGATTACGGGTGTCAACCTTCTAAATCCAACTAACTGGGTCCCAACCTTTAAGGTCTTAACCAACTGGGTCCCAACCAAACAGGTCCCAACCTTTCAAGTCCCTACCAACCGGGTCACAACCTTTTGGGTCCTAGCCTTTCGGGTCCCAGCGTAACATCCCCCACTTGAGACATGAAGATGAACGTCGATGATGCTGCATTCGTCGCCGAAATTATCTTCTGTAACTATCAGCACTCCGATGGGCCTAGATTTTTACTAACCCGAAAACCCAAGTCCACTAAAATATGGATCATGGTTTTGTATTGTGCAAAAGATAAGTTATATCATAGCACTAATGGTAATAATTCATGGAGGAAATAAGTAAATATAATAGTTCTTAATAATTACTGACTCAGAATTGACACCTCAAATGTCAAGTGCCTTAGCCAGACTACTGCTCCAAACCAATACCAGTGCATGCCTTATAAATCCTATGGGTTGTAATGAGGAGGGGCCAGAACAAAGTTTTGGTTACTGATAAATTATATATCTTATGCATAACACTAGCGTATGTTGATTATTCACTGTTTCTTGTTATGTTAGATTTATCATTTGTCGCTCCGGCTCCATCGCTGCATATGAACCATTCCCATCTACACCATGTAGATCTGTATATAAGAGTATATATATCCAATTGTCCACAAATGGACCTACATACCATCCCACTAGTATCTATCACTCAACACCTTGTAAGGATTCATTACCTCGCTGCATCATGATCGTCGTATAACTCGAGAAAATCTTATAATGTGCACAGATGACCTCTAGTCCATAAGGTCCTGTATTCTTCAGGGGGTTTTAGCTTTATCTACTTCATGTATCGTGGATTTCTGGCCCCACGCACCTTCACCCCGTCCGTATTTTTGAAGGAATCTCTGATATAGGTTAACTAGCCTAGCCTTATCAAATAGACTAACAAACAAATATGGCAATGCATAATCCAACTGAATCAATCCTGGTAGGCGGAAGAGATTAATTGGGCGTAATCTTGTCCTTCCTGTTGACCGCAAGGGACATATGTCAAACTCGCTAAATATGCCACTCCTACCCCTTGTTTTGGTACCTACACACCATCCTTCCCATGCCCTATTGCATAAGTTTGATCCCGTCCATCGTCTATTTAGATATTTCATGAAGCCTTAACTTGGATCGACTTTAGGCGATGGTTGATGGAGTTGGTTTGCTCAAAAATGAAGAAAGCTCTCATTCGCAAGAGATTGAAAATCTAATGTAAAAAGGAACGATGAAGAAGGAAAAAACTCTAAGTCCTATTCATATACCAGGTAGAAGCATGAATTAGTACCGATCTACTAATGCATCGTACTGGTCTATCCAAATATTTTATAAAAAGTTTATACATATAATAAAAAATGAAATGGAAAAAATTAAAAAGAGGCATATAGTTAACCGTGTGTTATCCACTGTTTGAATCGAGCAGCTTCTAAGTGAATTTGAATGTCAAGATGGAGACATGATGGATCAATAACTTAGGGACATGTTTGGAATAGCAAGATGGAGCAACATAAGAAGTTTGAAGTCAAAATTGTTAGGAACTAGAGATAGTGGTTTTGATGACAACAACCTTTGCAACATTATTTTATTATAATTTATATACTAACACTATTGTCTAGATATATATACGAATGTTGTTATGCAGGATATATATAAGGCAGGTACTGATTATTGAAGACTATACGGTATAAAGATCAAGAATGAAGAAATCAAGTTTGAAGACCCATGAGCATCAAGATCAAGATTTCAAAGATATGTGTCTAGTTTTTGTTAAAACTTCATAATAGCATGGAAATATTCATTTCGAATTTCATTTAGGATGGAACCCATTTCTACCTTCTTAGTGACTTATGAACCCATGATAAGTAGCTTACAAACCTACGACAGGTGGTTTACAAACCCACGAACATCTTGGTTTTGTACAAGTACTCGAGTCCTGATGTGATGAGATATTCTACAGAAAGAAGCTTGCAAAACTACTTCAAAATGATTTTCAAAACTACTTTTCAAAATATTTTAGCCATAAAATTATCTTTTCAAATGATTTTCCAAAAATATGTTTTAGCCTTAAAATATTATTTGTTTTTAAAAAAAATAAACTCTCGTTTTAAACTTCATTTTCAAACAAATTTTACATTGTTTTTAACAGAGGGATGTCGACATCATGGGATACCCCATGTCAACATGGTGGCCGTTGAATTCAAAAGTTTCAATTTTCAAAGAAGTGTCCATTTGTTTAAATCTCTTCACGAATGGTTATGACCGTTGGTGCTTTATAAATAGCCTTCACAAACGAATTTTTTAATCAACTAATTTCTTATTTCCTTCACTTCTTCTTCTCCACAAATCCATATTCTATAATATTCATATTTTTAATATTGCGTCGATATTCTGTCGAATTCTTAAGTGAATCAATTAAGAATCTCATTTTGTTTGACACTCTGTCCTCTCTCGAAGAGTAAAGTGCTATTCAGAATTATAGGATCGATTTGTAATCAAAAGTTTATCGAGTCTCTCTATAAGGTTTGGTTGTGCCTAGAAATCAATTGGGTGGTCTTGAGTCCCGTAAATCAAGAGAGTTTTCCCCGGACACATGAAACAGGAGGGTACCTCAAGGCCTTTAAATATTGAGGATTGTAATCTCGACATTGATATAATAAAAATCTATATAACGTGGTTTGCCTTGGTACAGTACTAGATGTAGGGTAACTCCGAACCAGTATAAAATCTAGTGTGTTCTTTTCTTTTACTGCTTTTTATTTACTTCCTACATCTTTATTTGATTCTATGATTGTTCTGTGATTAAGCTCTACATTTATTTGTGTCATAATTTCAAATTAGTCCATATAAGTCTTAGAATCCATTAAACACTATTCACCCCCTAGTGTTAAATTAGCCTTAAGGTCCTTAATTCGCACTCTTTCAATTGGTATCAGAGCAAAGATTTTCATAGTTTTCATAATCTGAAACTTGAACATTGTTTTAGTGGCTACCAACACTGGTAATTTCAACTCTAGCACCAGTTCTATTATCTCTAACACTATTTCATTTGTAGAATGTCAGTCTATTGTCAGACCACCATTTTTCAATGGCAGTAATTATGCATATTGAGCTTGTAGAATGAAAATTTATTTACAATATGTAGGATTAGACACTTGGAATATCACACAAACTGAGTATATTGAACCAACTACCAATTTTTCTCAGTGGACCGTTGAGCAAAAGGGTGTTGCATAAAATAAATCAAAGGCCATGAATATATTATTTTGTTCATTAGATAGGAATGAGTTTAATAGAGTGTCTGTTTGTAAGTCTGCATTTGAAATTTGGAAAACTTTGCAAGCTACTCATGAAGGGATAAGAAAAGTTAAATAGATTAAAATTTTCATATTAACCAATCAGTTTCAATTGTTTAAAATGCATGCAAATGAGTCCATTTCCGACATGTATTGTCTATTTCAAGATATTGTTCATTCACTAATTGCACTGGGAAAAAGCTTTTAGAAGGAAGACCAAGTCATAAAAATTCTAAATTCACTCACTCCATAATGGGATCAAAAGATACTTGCAACCGAAGAAGCAAATGATATCAGTCTAATGAAAATAGAAGAATTTATTGGGGAATCTAATGTCTTATGAAGTTCAACTGCAAGAAGAAGAAAAAACAAGGCTACAGAAAAGAAGTCATTAGCATTCAATGCAACAACTGGAGATTCGGAACTAGACAGTGATGAAGAGATTGCCTTCATAGCAAGAAACTTTCAAAAATTCTTAACATATAGAAAAATGAATAATTACGAGAGAAATGATCAATGGAATTTCAGAAATAATACGGAGAACGTCAACAATGATAGATGTCGCAATTGCAATAAGGTTGGGCATCATAGAAAAGATTGTCTGTATCTAGATAAACAGTTGTTCCCTCCAAACAATGACTCGTTAAGGAAAAGAAAGAAAGCATACACAGCAACTCTTGATGACTCAGACTCATCTCCAATGACGATGAAAAGAAGACGGATAATTCAAATCTGTATTTCACTACTATTCATGAATCAGATGACGATAGGAGTATGGATCTAAAAAAAGGTACGCATTTACATTATTTTTAATTTTCCTTATTTGAATGGATGCTTGTTTATTTGCTTGATTCTCTTAAATTCCTTGAATTTTAAATTCAAATTTATCCCTTGAAATTTGAATTTTAAATTCAAAAAAATAATATTATTTTAATATTATTTTAAATATTAAATTATTAATATTTAAGTATTACTATATTTAATGTTATTACAGAAATTATATAATTAGAATATAGGATATAATATATGTTAGGGATGCGGATTAAGAATCTTAAGGCAGAAATAACACCAGAGGGGGGGTGAATAGTGTTTTAAAGAATATATGAACTATATGACTAAATTAAAACTTTCAACACAAATCTAAACAGAATTCTAACACAGAATGATCACAGAACATATAACAAATGCATATAGTAAAGTAAAGCAAGTAAAAGGAAAGAACACACCGGATTTTATACTGGTTCGGAATCCTCCTACATCCAGTCCTGCACCAAAGCAATATCCTTGTACAGATTTTTATAAGCCAATATCCAAATTACAACCCTCAATTTCTAAGGCCTTGAGGAACCCTCCTATCTCCGAGCCTGGAGTAAACTCTCTTGATTTACGAGACACAAGATCACCCTAATACTTCTTAATAACAATCCTTTTGAATGGATAGACTCTATGGACTTTTTGAATACAAATTAATCCTATAACTCTGAATAGCACTTTGATCTTTAGTAGAATGATGGAGAATCAAATAAAGAGAGTATCTAAATGATTTCCTATTGAGAATTTGGCAGAATGATGGCACGATCTTGAAAATATGAAGTTTTATGGATATGGAATGGTGGAGAAGAAAGAGTGAAGAAAATAAGAAATTAGTTGTTAAAAAAAATTCGTTTTGGAAGCCTTTATATACGTGCACAACAGTCATAACCATTGGTGAAAGGTTTTCGAACGAATGGACACTTCTTTTAAAAAGTTGAATTTTGAATCCAACGGCCCCATGTCGACATGGGGTATCCCCTTATGTCGACATCCCTCGGTTCAAAATTATAGAGATGTTGTTTTGTAAAGGCATTTGAATTTAAAACAAGTTGAAACTTCTCTGAAGCAAAGTAAAGTGTTTAAACAATATTTTGAGATAGAGAATGAATATAAAACATTATTTTAAATATATATATATAATTGATATAGACCGTAAATTATATAAGTAATATTTAAAATCAGAATAAGTTTTGATGTTTTAAAAATAGAAGTTTTTAAAATCAGAATAGAGGAATATTTCAAGGCTAAAACAAAGTTTGAAAATATTTTTGAAAACATGATTTTGAAAGCTAAAACATTTTGAAAACAGATTTAAAAACATTTTGAAAAATCTATTCAAACTGAAATTGCAAGAACCTTCCTACAGAGCTCCTCTATAGGACTCGAGAACTTGTACAAAGTAGTTTAAATGATTTTGATTTTCGTGGGTTTGTAAGCCACTTGTCGTAGGTTTGTAAGCTACTTGTCGTGGGTTTGTAAGCCACTGGTTTCGATAGAAATTGGGTTCCATCCCAAAAGAAAATTGGAAGAAAGATGAGAGTGCTATTATGAAGTTTTAACAAAATACTAGACACTTATCTTGAGATCTTGAAATCTTGATTCTCTAGAGTCTTGAATCTTGAATCTTTAATCTTCATCTTGATACTTGAGTCTTTATACTGATCAGTCTTCGATGATACCTGCATATACTTCCTATATATATATACATATATATATGGAAATGTTAGTATATATTTTATAAAGTAAAGTATAATAACTATATAAGGTTGTTGTCATCAAAACATCATCAACTCAGTTCCTAACAATCTCCCCCTTTTTGATGATGGCAACCTTTATTTATAAAATATTCTTACCATACCATAACTCCCCCTTACTCCGTGATTTCTTCTTTAAACTACAACTCCCCCTTACTCCATGACTCCCTCTTACACCAAGCACATATAATTTTATAACTTTCTCCCCCTTTGTCATCAACAAAAACTATTAACTACTTAAGAATTCAAGAATGATTGGTATGAACAAATAATATGTATAGAACAAGCATGAAACAATGAGTATAAGTGAACACATTTTAGTTATTACAACATATATAAGAACATACATAAACACGAACAAACAAAACAATTTAAAACAAAGAAAGTACGCTTTAATGGCGATCCTTAACTATAGGAGACTTATGAATCGAACAATTGGGGTAGTGGAGACAAAAGTTTACACGTTGTTCAATTATGTTTCCATTAGTATCAACAAGGATCTCACCAACGCAAATAACGCTCTCGTCCGTATTCATAGGGACATCGGGTTGAGGTAAAGGTTGATCTTCCTCTTGGTCTTCTTGTGGTTCTTTCATAGGTTCTTCTTCCTCGGATTCTATGGCTTGTGAAGAGTCCTCAATATTAATAGGATTTGTACGGTTATCCATAAGAAATTTTTGTACATTCCTAATAATATTCCCTTTCCTTTGTTGTTCTCTAGCCATTCTAAGTTGACTTACTTGAATTTCAGTCATCAATTGAAGGATATCTTTCATTTTTTCTTGCGTCACTCGAGCGTGCGTAGTTCGTTAAAATGGACCAGAATGAGGAGATGTGGGTGAAGTGGGTTCATTAGAAGAAGAGGAGGCCATTATTTTATTGTTTCAGAAGTTATTTGCAGAGAATATAGTGAAGAAAGAGGAGAGAAAACGAAATAAATAAATAAATAACCAAATAACTAACTTTGGAGGGAAATTCAATTTTCAATTTTGTTGGGTATGTCGACATCATGAGATGGGGCATGTCGACATGTCCTTCAGAAAAAGTGTAATTTTTATTTTGAATTTTTATTGATTATTATATTATATTATTTTATATTTCAGATTTTGAACAAATACCTAATTCTCTTCTAAATTTAGTAAAATTCTGTTCGGTTAATGGTTTAGTTAATATATCAGCAATTTGTTTTTCAGTATTTATATAATCTAGAGTTATTATTTCTTTAGTCATATTATCTCTAAGAAAATGATGTCTTATATCAATATGTTTAGTTCTAGCATGATGAGTTGGATTTTTAGACAGATTTATTGCACTAGTATTATCACAATATATTGGTGATTTATTTATGTTAATTCCAAAATCTTTTAAAGTCTGTTGCATATATATGACTTGTGAACAGGCCAGAGCAGAAGATATATACTCTGCTTCAGTTGTTGACAAGGAAACGGTATTTTGTTTCTTGCTGAACCAGGAAACCAGTGATGTCCTAGAAAGTGACAAGTTCCACTTGTACTCTTTCGGTCTAATTTACAACCAGCATAATCAGCATCACAATATGATATTAAATCAAAAGTATTATTTTTAGAATAAAATAAACCATAATCTAAAGTGTATTTTACATATCTTAAAATTCTTTTAACAGCTTTTGGTTCAAATTTATCCAAATTATCTTTTGTATTAAGTACAAAACATTTACTCCCAAAGACTTTAAAATAATCTACTATAGGTTTCTTATTATAAAGTAATTCATATGGAGTTTTATTTGTTAATGGTCAAATTAAAATTCTATTTAATATATAACATGCTGTAGCAACTGCTTCAGCCCAAAAATATTTAGGTAAATTACTATCAGAAAGCATTGTACGAGCACACTCTTGAATCGTCCTATTCTTACGTTCTACTACTCCGTTTTGTTGTGGAGTTCCTGGAAATGAAAAGTTGTGAGTAATTCCCTTTTGAGTACAGAAAATCTCAAAATTTTCATTTTCAAATTCACCATCGTGATCACTTCGAATAGTTTTAATTTTGAAAGAATGTTGTTTTTGAATTCTTTTAGAAAAGTTTTTAAATATTTCAAAAGCATCAGTTTTATGTTTTAAAAAGATTGTCCAAGTATATCTTGAAAATCATCTACTATAACAAAAACAAATTTACTATGGTTAATTGATTGAACTTGAGATGGACCAAATAAATCTAAATGAAGCAATTCTAGAGGACTAGAGGTAGAAATAGCATCTTTTAATTTAAATGAACTTTTCTTAAGTTTTCCTAATTGACAAGCATCACAAATACTATCTACTTTAAAGTTTAACTTGGGTAGACCTCTAACTAAGTCAAGTTTTGATAGCCTAGATAATAATTTGAAATTCAAATGGCCAAATCTTTTATGCCAAATCCAAGGGTCACTTGTATTAGCCAAAAGACATAGATTATCATTTGAAATTTTCATACTAAGGATATAAATATTTTTCTTCCTAATACCTTCAAAAATTATATTAGACTTATCATCTTCAATGTGACATTTATCTTTTCCAAATTTAATTTTAAAACCTTTATTGCAAAGTTGACTTATACTAAGCAGATTATGTTTTAAGTTCCTAACTAATAAAACATCAGAAATAAGTAAAGTTTTAGAGTTACCGACATTGTCGACGCCAACCACATATCCTTTAGAGTTGTCACCAAAATTGACTAATCCACCATCTTGATAAGTAATGTCCTTGAGTATCTCGGGATTTCCAGTCATGTGCCTCGAACAGCCACTATCAAGTATCCATTTATCTTTCTCAATTTGCACAGTTTGTCCATTGGGTGTTGATTCGTCAAAAGCCATATAACATGTCTGTCCCTGCATAACACACCAATTCGGTAGATAACTTGATTTTTCAAAATAACCATATGCAGACTTATGATACTTTGATGAAATGCATAGATTCAAAACAGTTTTAACATAATTTTCCAAAAATGCCATTTTTATATTTTACAAGTTTCAGATTATGAAAATAATGAAAACCAATCTCTGATACCAATTGTTAGGGATGTGGATTAAGGATCTTAAGGCAGAAATAACACTAGAGGGGGGGGGGGTGAATAGTGTTTTAAAGAATATATGAACTATATGACTAAATTAAAACTTTCAACACAAATCTAAACAAAATTCTAACACAGAATGATCACAGAACATATAACAAATGCAAATAGTAAAGTAAAGCAAGTAAAAGGAAAGAACACACCGGATTTTATACTGGTTCGGAATCCTCCTACATCCAGTCCTGCACCAAGGCAATATCCTTGTACAGATTTTTATAAGCCAATATCCAAATTACAACCCTCAATTTCTAAGGCCTTGAGGAACCCTCCTATCTCCGAGTCTGGAGTAAACTCTCTTGATTTACGGGACACAAGATCACCCTAATACTTCTAATAATAACCCTTTTGAATGGATAGACTCTATGGACTTTTTGAATACAAATTAATCCTATAACTCTGAATAGAACTTTGATCTTTAGTAAAATGATGGAGAATCAAATAGAGAGAGTATCTAAATGATTTCCTATTGAGAATTTGGCAGAATGATGGCACGATCTTGAAAATATGAAGTTTTATGGATATGGAATGGTGGAGAAGAAAGAGTGAAGAAAATAAGAAATTAGTTGTTAAAAAAATTCGTTTTGGAAGCCTTTATATAGATGCACAACAGTCATAACCATTGGCGAAAGGTTTTGAACGAATGGACACTTCTTTTAAAAAGTTGAATTTTGAATCCAACGGCCACCATGTCGACATGGGGTATCCCCTTATGTCGACATCCCTCGGTTCAAAATTATAGAGATGTTGTTTTGTAAAGGCATTTGAATTTAAAACAAGTTGAAACTTCTCTGAAGCAAAGTAAAGTGTTTAAACAATATTTTGAGATAGAGAATGAATATAAAACATTATTTTAAATATATATATATATATAATTGATATAGACCGTCAATTATATAAGTAATATTTAAAATCAGAATAAGTTTTGATGTTTTAAAAATAGAAGTTTTTAAAATCAGAATAGAGGAATATTTCAAGGCTAAAACAAAGTTTGAAAATATTTTTGAAAACATGATTTTGAAAGCTAAAACATTTTGAAAACAGATTTAAAAACATTTTGAAAAATCTTTCAAACTGAAATTGCAAGAACCTTCCTACAGAGCTCCTCCATAGGACTCGAGAACTTGTACAAAGTAGTTTAAATGATTTTGATTTTCGTGGGATTGTAAGCCACTTGTCGTAGGTTTGTAAGCTACTTGTCGTGGGTTTGTAAGCCACTGGTTTCGATAGAAATTGGGTTCCATCCCAAAAGAAAATTAGAAGAAAGATGAGAGTGCTATTATGAAGTTTTAACAAAATACTAGACACTTACCTTGAGATCTTGAAATCTTGATTCTCTAGAGTCTTGAATCTTTAATCTTTAATCTTCATCTTGATGCTTGAGTCTTTATACCGATCAGTCTTCGATGATACCTGCATATACTTCCTACACACACACACACACACACACACACACACACACACACACACATATCTATATGGAAATGTTAGTATATATTTTATAAAGTAAAGTATAATAACTATATAAGGTTGTTGTCATCAAAACATCATCAACTCAGTTCCTAACAATATATATATGTATGTGTGTGTGTGTATTAGAAATTAGGAATAGAAACTTGTCCTTTGATTCAATAGACACATGTCGACATACCCGGATGCCCCTTGTCGACATGCCCTTAAGAATTTGAGTTCAAAATTTGAATTCCAACTTTTGAATTTCTCTCCATCTTTTCACCAACTTCAATGCTCTGAAAAGATGCCTCTTGACCAGAGAACATGTCTATAGAATCTCTATTTATCTCACTCTCTTTATCATAACTTTTCGCTTTTATTTCAAATTTCAAATTTATCATCGTTATCTTATACTCCTTTCAAACTTCTTCAATGACCTCTGCAAGCACTCCTAACACCATTAGGCTTTCAAAATTTGTCAAAAACTTTCTTTTTAATGACCTGGAAGCTATCGAAGCTTACATCAACTATGTAAACTTTGGTAAAATTTGCTATTTTTTGTAGAATTTCCTTCTTATGAAATTGAAAATCTTTTTCAACAATGTTTTGTTCTTAGTTTAGTTGATAACGAAGAAATTGACTTTTTATGTTATCCAAATATTGTTAAGATGTTTTATGCGAATTTAAATCGTGGTTTTTATGATGGGGAAGAAGGACAAATTTGAAGTATTGTTAAAGGAACACAAATTGTTTTGGACTGTGAAATTTTGGAAAATATTTTGGGATGCAAATATACCGATATGAATCTCTCGGAATTTCAAATCACTGAAAATGATCGAGAGACATTTCATCACATCTTTGAAGGGGATGACAATTTTGAATTCAAAAATCGTTATTTTCGTCCAAAAGCAAGAATTGTTAATCTTCTTGTCCAACACACTCTTATACCAAGATCGAGAAATTACAATAACCCGACTTTGAATGTGTGTAAAGCTCTTTTTGCAATTTTTGGAAATTATGATATTAATTGGGCTCAAGTTATTTTGGATGAGCTAAGGCCCAAGAATTTTACTATGGGTGAAAACATATTATATCATGAAATTTATCTCACTCGGATTTTTAATTACTTTGGAGTTTCAAAAGGGAAAAATTTATAACTAAAAAAGTGTTCAGCCATGGAAACATTTCCCTTATGCAAATTCCATTAGTGTTTCAACCATATGAAACGCTTATGGAAAATGAAGAAAGACTTGCTCATGAAGAGATGGAAGAAATGGAGGAAGAAGAAGAAGAAGAAGAGGAAGAGGAAGGAATGGAAATTGAAGAGGAGGAAGAGGAAGATCAAGAAACTTCCTTAGAGAGTATTGAATATCCTACTAATCCCGCTGATCCATCTAACAACACTATTCTCAATAACCAAAGAATTATAGTGGAAAATAAAAAGACACTTAAAAGATCAAGAAACTTCCTTAGAGAGTATTGAAGAAGAAGAAGAAGAGGAAGAAAGACTTGCTCATGAAGAGATGGAAGAAATGGAGGAGGAAGAAGAAGAAGAGGAAGTGGAAGGAATGGAAATTGAAGAGGAGGAAGAGGAGGAAGAAAGACTTGCTCATGAAGAGATGGAAGAAATGGAGGAAGAAGAAGGAGAAGAGGAAGATGAAGGAATGGAAATTGAAGAGGAGGAAGAGGAAGATCAAGAAATTTCCTTAGAGAGTATTGAATATCCTACTAATCTCGCTAATCCATCTAACAACACTATTCTCAATAACCAAACAATTATAGTGGAAAATCAAAAGACATTTAAAAGATCAACGAGTAAGAAAATGGATAAGATTTCCACTAAAATAGACAAGTTCTTCGAGAAAATTAGTATAAAGCTTGGACTATCATCTTCTTCATCTTCATCTAACTAGTTTTAGTTCATGTTATCTTAAGTTCTATCTTTGTATTTTCTTTATTTTAGTTAATATTATATTATCCTATGTAATGTTGACTAGAATTATTAATGAAATCTTTCATTTCCTGTTATTCAACTTCACTTGTCCCTATAATTGCTTGTTTTTATATTATAAAAATTTTAGTTTAATAGATTTGTTTATAATATTCAAAACAAAGCAAAATGTCACTTTTGGCAGAGGCATATCGACATACACCATCCTCCCATGTCAACATATAATGGACAAAAAATAGTTACACTTCCAAATTTTAATTTCATGTAACTAACTTGTGTCTATTCATTTCAAACGACTTTCTAACCCTATTTATATCTGTTTCTTCTAGAATAACTTGTCAAATTTCATCTCTAATCACTCTCTTTCATAGTTCTTCCATTTCTTGAATTATGGCTTCTCCGATTAAGAATCTAAGTGATAATCTTGAAGAAACTCTCACTTCCTTCGAGAATATTCTTACATTCATACTTTGTAATCAGCGTCACTTAGAATTGAGTCAAACACAGATGATCAAGGAGAAAGAGAGTCGATGCCCTTCGTTGGATGATCTCAGCCCTTAATAAGGACGATCTCGAAGAAAATCCACCAGTCACCATCAACAAAGATAAAGAAGAATGAGATGCCATCAAAGCAGACCTTATCTTTGGAGAAGATGGATAGGTGGAAGTACCAAGGAATGTCTAGCCATTCTGTATGTTATTTGTTTGATTTGATTGATGTGTTTTAAACTTGATTGACTTAACTTATTTGGTATGGTTTGTATATATGTTTGGATTGATTAATTACTGTAAATATGATTGGATGATGATTGATTTACTTTTTGGATTACACTTATGATCACATTTCATACTTATGATCACATTTAGCACTTATTACACTTATATATGGATTACTCTATTTTATTACGGTTGATTATCCTATATCAAGTTCAGGGAATTTATTAGTTAGAAGTTTTTGTTGATGACAAAGGGTGAGAAATTATATAAAATAATAGGCTTGGAGTGAGGGGAAGTTGTTGGTGTAAGGGGGAGTTATGGTATGATCAAAGTGGTAAGTATATTTTATAAGGTTGTCATAATCAAAAAGGGGGAGATTGTTAGGAACTGGAGATAATGGTTTTGATGACAACAACCTTTGTAATGCTATTTTATTATAACTTATATACTAACACTATTGTCTAGATATATATGAATTTTGTTATGCAGGATATATATAAGGCAGGCACTCATTATTGAAGGCTGTACAATATAAAGATCAAGAATAAAGAAATCAAGTTTGAAGACTCATGAGTTTCAAGATCAAGATTTCCAAGATATGTGTCTAGTTTTTGTTAAAACTTTATAATAGCTTGGAAATCTTCATTTTGAATTTCATTTGGGATGAAAACCATTTCTACCTTCTTAGTGGCTTACAAACCCACGACAAGTTGCTTACAAACCATGACAAGTGGCTTACAAACCCATGAATATCTTGGTTTTGTACAAGTTCTTGAGTCCCGATGTGATAAGATGAGATATTCTACAGGAAGAAGCTTGCAAAACTACTTCAAAATGATTTTCAAAAGTGCTTTTCAAAATATTTTAGCCTTAAAATTATCTTTTCAAATAATTT
Source organism: Allium cepa (assembly GCA_030765085.1). Lineage (NCBI taxonomy): Eukaryota > Viridiplantae > Streptophyta > Magnoliopsida > Asparagales > Amaryllidaceae > Allium > Allium cepa. The sequence continues at coordinate 147,639,901 of CM060928.1, forward strand.
TTCAAAAAGATGTTTTAGCCTTAAAATATTATTTGTTTTTATTTTAAAATAAACTCTTTTTTTATACTTCATTTTCAAAACAAATTTTACATTGTTTTTAACATAGAGATGCCGACATCATGGGATACCCCATGTCGACATGGTGGCCGTTGAATTCAAAAGTTTCAATTATAAAAAGAAGTGTCTATTCGTTTAAATCTCATCACGAATGGTTATGACCATTGGTGCTTTAAAATAGCCTTCACAAACGAATTTTTTAATCAACTAATTTCTTATTTTCTTCATTTCTTCTTCTCCATAAATCCATACTCTATAGTTTTCATATTTTCAAGATCGTGTCGAAATTCTGCTGAATTCTTAAGTAAATCAAATTAGAATCTCGTTCTTGTTTGACTCTCTGTCCTCTCTTGAAGATCAAAGTGCTATTCAGAGTTATAGGATCAATTTGTAATCTAAAGTTTATCGAGTCTCTCTATAAGGTGTGGTTGTGCTTGGAAATCAATTGGGTGGTCTTGAGTCCCGTAAATCAAGAGAGTTGCCCTAGTCTCGTAAGACAGGAGGGTACCTCAAAGCCTTTAGAAATTGAGGATTGTAATCTCGACATTGGTATAATAAAAAACTGTATGAGGTGGTTTTCCTTGGTACAGGACTGGATGTAGGATAACTCTGAACCCGTATAAAATCTGATGTGTTCTTTTCTTTTACCGCTTTTTATTTACTTTCTGCATCTGTGTTTGATTCTGTGATTGTTCTATAATTAAGTTCTGCATTTGTTTGTGTCATAATTTTAAACCAGTCCATATACGTCTTAGGATCCATTAAATACAATTTACCCCCCTCTAATGTTAAATTATGCTTAAGATCTTAATCTATACTCTTTCAAAAATAGACAACCAAACATGGTCGATACCGATAATAATTATTATCAGTATCTATTTATTTTTTAATAGGTGGTCCACTTCTAACCTTGGAGATTCAAAGTTTGAGAATATATGAAGGAGTCTATATCCATAAGAAGACCATTATGGTCGATACCGACCATAAGTCAGTACCACCCACAATTGTGATCGATGTCGACATGATTTTTCACATCAAGATGACTTTTTCTTCCTCCCTATTCTCTCAAATCTAAAGCTAACATGTTCTTTCATGATTTAGCAACCATGACGGATGATTCCAACTATATAGTAGAAGAGTTAGAGCAGCATAAAGAGAACTTTTGATCTCTTTGGCCCATGCTTACATCTCTAACTCTCTCCACTCCATTATTGTCAGTAAGTTCTTCAATCCTAACCATACTTTACTTTCTAAATCTAAAATAATTGTAAAGCTCTTGTATATATGGTGAATCCAAATCTAATAATAATAAATTGGACGTAGGTACGAATTTTGGCGAAACCACTATAAAAAATATGTGTTCTATGATGTTTTTATTTGATTCTATTAGATCCATTCTCATTTTTGTTTGATAGAAGCTATTGTCCCACTTGTCCGTCTAGCATTTTTGGTGCTTTCACTAAGAAAAGAGCTTTTCAGGAGTAGATCTTAGTATTGTGGATTGCAAGCGTCTAAAAATCAGATCCGAAAGATATTTGCTGTTGACTTGAAGTTACCATGGTTTTAGAAGGAATCCACAACAAATTTGAAGAAATGCCTCAAAGAAACCTTCCACAAGATCTGGAGTCACTATAGGAGAAGACGAAGCTTCTCACCTTAATGAGGAAACTTCTCAGCCTTGGACCATCTGCCCCACAAGAGATAGTCTAAAAAGTTAAACTCGATAGGACGATGCCTGAGATGAACCAAAGAATTCTTGATAGTCAGAAAGCTCTCTTAGAAAAGATGTAGGAATGTTTTCTTTGCTAGCACAATAAACATAAAGGCTCACCTTCAAATTCTAAAGAAGAAAGCTCATCTTCATTTGATCAGAGAAAGAAATAAGGCAAGCATAAAATGAAAGGAAAGGCTACTAGGACTTTGAAGAGGAGCGTGAGAGAAAGTGGCAAGGTTTTGGCCATAATCAACATGGTCGAAGCCGACCAAAAAAAAGTCGGTATCAAGCATATTGGGGTGGGTTTCAAAGTGCAACTACCCAAGGCCATTAATTAATCTGATAGGTAACTTGCATGACAATGACAATGATGTTGGGTAGAATGCTAGAACGCAAAATGCTGATGCTCGGATGAACGCCAAAAAACCAGCTAGACCTCAAAGAAGATCCAGGTGAGTGGCTCTCCCAAAGACATGAGAGATTAGATGTCATCAAACGAACGAAGATGTTTGTAGAGTCAAACATTTGGGGTTCCTGATGCTTGCTTTCTGGATAATCAAGCCAGTCAAGAATATATTACTAATATGGTAAGAAATTTTGAATGACAATTGGTAGATAAAGAAAGAAGAATAGGACTCAACATCGAGTAAGACCCTATTTACTGATGATATTTATAGGAAGAGTATACCAGAAAATTTGGTATATCAACGGTGCTGTCATATAACATGACAATAGACCCTAGGCAGCATCTAGTGAAATATGAGTGGCATATGGATAGTGCTTGAGCGACCGACGTAGTGAGATGTAGGAAAATGGGGTGGCTACGAGACCATTCATTCGGCTTGCGACAAAGTCCATATCTTCATTTGATTAGCTGGCGAGAAAGTTTATAGAGCATTTCAAGTTCCATACCACGCGACCGTAGGATGTAATGTCCTTGTCGAGTATTCATCAAGGTGTTAGAGAGACCCTAAAAGATTTTCTGAGTCGATTTAACACTACTGTGACCGAAGTGAGCAATTCAAAGGAGGATATTGTTTGGATGGCATTAATTTGGTAATACACTAGGATAAAGAGTTTAATAGATGGCTAAAGAGAAAGCAACCATCTACCTTGAAAGAGTTTTATCATAAGGCATCCCAGATTCTATGCTTGGAAGTGGAAGACCTGGCCGCTGGAAAGGCTAGTGGTAGATCCTCGAATGAAGTTAAGTAGAACAACTAGCTATTAAGCAAACTGGTGAGAGTGCCAATACGTTGCAGTGAATATAGGAAATAATAATAATAATAAGAGAAAAAGAAGAAATCAAGGCACTGGTGGTAAGATAAATGGTAGAAAAAAGGGTCCAAGCTATCTAAAGCTGGAGGATTGTATTTTGATGAACGAGATGGTTGAAAATATACATCTTCACGAGTAATGGACAATTACAAGAAGGCGCCGTAGAACGAGGCAGTTGAAGCTGAATTACGCTTGGGGAAGCATTGCCTCTTCCATGACACTCAAAGGAACAATATCAATGAATATTATCACGAATTATATCCGAGGAATAGAGGGATGCAAAAAAGTAATAAGAGAAGCGCACAGACAAATCAACCGTATCTGTCATATTCTTGAATTTGGTGGATTCCTACTTCCCAGGAATATTGACTAGCCAAGATGAAGCCACCAGTATTGCAACTTTTCCAAGAAGAAGTGGACGATAGAACTAGAGTAGAGTCTGAATGTTCTTTTCGACATAAGGTAGCTATCATATCTCATTTAAGTTGGGCCATCTCTTTCTAGGGTTCCATACCTTAGGTCTTTTTGTTCATAACGACGTCATGCTCGCTTTTGGTACTCCGAGAAAACAAATCTTGATCGAACCTATATTTGCCCAATGGATACAATCTGCTCATGGTAAGACTTCCTAAGGGTTTGATGTATTCTTATCTTCAACAATTGGACTAGCATTCAATGCAGGTCGAAGCATATGGTTATCCGATTGGTTAAATTCTACTAACGAAAATAATAATTCACTCTTCTTAATAATAGGTCTGGGATATTTCTTGGTTACATGAGACCTCCAATCAAAAATGGGCATGTTCCGTACTCGACGATTCAAAGGTGGCAGACCAATCCCGAAGAGGAGGAAGAGTCAAACTGAGAAAAGGTTGTTCTAGTAAATTATGGAAAAAACTAGGTAGAAGAACGTATAGAAGAGACGTGACCAAAGATTTGATATGTAAAAAGAAATTGCAGTAGTACCTATAAGACCCGTAGGATGGTAGATAGAATGCTAGACTCATAGGTAGAACACCTAGAGGGATTGACCTGGGTCCAATAGAGAGGGCCCTAGACAATCGAAAGGTAGGACTATGATTAACATGATAAATGTAGCACCATAGTGATTAACATGATAACTGTAGCACCACATCTAGTGGAGATGAGTTGGAATAATATGGAATTGTATGGAAGTTTATTACAGTACATACCGTAGGGGAGTTATTTTGCTATTAAAGATGCTCTAGCAAAGCAACTGAAATGATGAGTAATGATATTCTTTTTTGAGAAAAATATGTTAACGGGGCGCAAGCTCCGATGCTTGACCCCATGGTGATTACGGCTATTGTTGGGTCGACTACTATACATCAAGTTCTGACTGACAATGTGAGCTCAATTAATATTTTGTTCAAGAAGACATTTAATTAGATAAAGATCAGTCTGAAGGACATAAAGCCATGTAAAACTCGCATTCAAGGATTTACCAGAGAGGCATTAGACCTATCAAATATATTAACCTATCGATGGAATTGGGTGAAGGTGACTGCAAAATTGTGCAGGTGTAGACCTTTGAATTAGTTGATGAATTTTCTTCTTATAATGCTTATTTTGGCCGACCGTCTCTTGCTAGTTTTATAATATGTGTGGTTCCTTGGTGCATGATGATGAAGTTCCCCATTGAGAATGAGGTTGGAGCTTTTCAAAGCAACTAAAGCACTGGTTGGGGTTGCTATGTCACTGAGCTCAAAGAGGCAAAGTGATGTGAAAATAGGAAAAGTGCAGAGAAGGCCCTCTGCATCAAGTCTTTGGACGCATAGCAACTACCTCCTTGGCTCGGTCCCATAACAAGTTCTACAAGCCTATGAACCCACGAAAAGAGCCAGAGGATGCGACAGTGGCACCAACATAGTGGATGATCAACATCCTGATCAATAAGGATGATGTTATATAGGAACCTCAAGGTTAGATCTCAACTTGGCATGAAGATGAGAAAGGAGTTGGTAGGATTTCTCTGGGCAAACATGGATATGTTTGCATGGACACATTCAGATATGTGTGGAATGTCATCGAAGATAGCATGCCACGCATTGAATGTGGACCCAAGATGCGCTCTTGTGAAGTAAAAGAGATGTTGTTTAGGTCTCGAGCGATCTATTGCAATGAAAGAAGAGGTGGATGAACTAAAGGCAAATGGCTTTATCAACGATTCCTTGTACCCTAAATGGGTATCAAATCTTGTGTTAGTCAATATGTCAAATAGAAAATGATGGACATGCATCGATTATTCATACTTGAATAAAGCATGCCCGAAGGAAAGCTTCCCATTGCGGAAGATAGACCAACTTGTGGGCTCAACAGTTGGACATGAATGGGTATTCTTCATGGATGTGTATTGCAATTACAACAAGTAGCATGCACATTCCAGATCAGGAGCATACGAGTTTCGGCACTAATTTGGGAATGTACTGCTTTAGAGTGATGCCATACAATTCGAAAAATGCTAGAGCTACCTACCAGCAATTGGTGAATAAGATGTTCAAAGATCAAATCGAGTAGACAATGGAGGTTTATATAGATAATATGCTATTGAGGTTACAGCGATCGACGAATCACATGAATGACCTCATTGAGTTGTTCGAAGTGCTTCATAAATACGGAATAAAGCTCAAACAGTTGAAATGTTCTTTCGGAATCGCATTAGGCATATTTATGGGTTTTACCATGAACTCAAGGGGTATCAAGGCTAATCGCGAGTAGATTTAAGCATTGGAAAATGTTAGTGCCCTAAAAAACAAGGAGGGAAATGCAAAGCTTGAGTAGGAAAATCGTTGCACCGAGTCGATTTATTTTGAAGCCAATAGATAATTGTGTACGTTTCTTTGATACCCTAAGGAAGGAAAAGGCAAAGTTGTTTGGACCAAGGAATTCCGGGAAGCTTTCCAAAAATTGTTAGAACATATGGAGAGACCACCAATCTTGTCAAAGCTTTTGAAAGGAGAAGATCTATTTATTACTTAGCGATATCTACTCAGGCATTATATGCAGTCTTGGTATGTGAAGAACCTATGATCTAAAGGCTCATATATTATATTATTAGTTGGTTTACTAGAGCAGAAAAGAATTACTTGAAGCTGGAGAAGCTGACATACTACTTGTTGATCGCTAATAGGAAGCTACGACCATACTTCGAGCTTATTTGATAAAAGTGGAATATTAGATGGTGGCAGAGGAGGCAATACACCATAAATTGACCTAAGACCTCGTGAAGATTATTGAAGTGAAATATCAAGTTGAACTAATATGATATAATATACCATCCTAGAAAGGTGATAAGCGGATGGGCATTGGCTAATTTCATTACCGAATTTGCCGTCTAGGATGGAGAAGAGGAAGAATAGATGGTCCGAGTTTCCCAGTGGAAGTTATATGTAGATGGATCTTCCAACGAACAATGTTTCAAGGCAGAAGTGGTTCTTATAACCTAAAAGTATGGACAATGTGCTATGGACTAAAGATAGAGTTCCCGACAATGAACAATGAAGCTGAATATGAAGTGTTGATTGCAGGGCTCAAGATGGAGAAATAATAGTGGGTCAAGGTACTGCATATATTCAACGACTTTCAGTTGGTGCTCTTCCAAGTCAAGATGGAATTTCAAGCTAAGGGAGCAAGACGTTCCCCTCACCTGATGAAGACACTGGAACTATTGAGTAATATTGAACACTATACAATCATGCACATACCCAGAGAAGAAAGTACGAAAGCAAATTCACTAGCCAAATTGGCCAACTCTGGAGAGTGTAGCTTATATGACTTGTTCTCGTGAAAGTTTCATTGATTGTATGGATGTCAATTAGATCTTGGAGACCGAGGAAGAAAAGGTGTCACGGATGACTCCAATTAAAGACTATCTGTTGAAGGGAACTTTCCCGAATGAAAGGAATGAGTGGCGCAAACTCCTTCATGAAGTGCCATGATTCGTAATGCAAGAAGGATGTTGTACAGGAGAGTTTTCTTAACTCCATTACGGTAGTGTACCAATAGAGAGTAGGCTAAGAAAATCCTTTCGGATGTATACAAAGGAAGCTGTGGCGATCACACCTAGGGGGTAGGTTTTATGAAGAAGATAGTTTGCTATGGATATTTTTGGCTAATGATCTATTGATACATAGCTGACTACAGTAATGATGTGATAGGTACAAAAGGTTCATGACATACCGAGAGCCATATCTGTAGAACTTATGCAGATAGTTAGCCCATGGTCGTTTGTGGTTTGGAAAACTAATATAATCGGTGTGCTTAAGACTACTTTACGAAGTGGTAGAGTAAAGTAGCTATTGTAGCCGAGGACTACTTTACGAAATGGGTGAAAGCAAAACCGCTGGCCATAACCACAACGAAGAAAGTGATCAACTCTATGGTGAAGAATGTCATATATAGATTCGGAGTCCTATAGAAAATCATTACTGATAATGGTACTCAATTCGAGAGTACCGAGTTTAATGACTTTTATAAGTGGTATCGAACTAAAAGAGTTTCTCTTTAGTAGCATACATGTAAGCGAACGAACAGGTGGAGATGGTAAACAAGACCATCAAATCCAACCTGAAGAAATGATTGACAAAAGCCAACAGCAACTGGGTTGATGAGTTATCACTAGCACAACACGCTTACAGAATGATCCACAAGTCCGCGATCGGGTATACTCCATTCGCTTTAGCCTAAGAAGCCGAGTCCATGATTCCAATAGAACGGGAAATCCCTTCTCAATGAAGAAAACACTATAACCCCAAGATGAACAATGAAATCTTACTTTGAGTCCCTCGGCTTGGTTGACAAAAAATGAGAAGAGGTTGAACTGAGGGTAGATGGTCACCAGAAAAGAGTAGCAAAGCATTTCGGTGCCTAGGTCAGGAACCATACCTAAGATATAGGGGACCTCGTTTTGAAGCGAGTCCTCCGTGATATGAGGGCATTTAGTTTGAATTGGGAAGGTCCCTACACGGCTGAACGAAACTTGGAGATGGAACTTCCAATCTATAGACTACTGATGTGATCCCAATTCAGCGGGCGTGGAATAGTGAGTGCTTACGATGCTAGTTCATATAGATTTATTTATTTTATTTTATGTAAATAAGCCACACTAATTGAGCAAGGGCAATGTAATAAGGCATAATATGGCATTTCCTTTGTTTATAAATAAAGTTGGTTTTTGGAACCAATAGAACCGTGTTCTTATAAGCTAGACTTTATGCTCCATGATTAGCGACGTAATGGTGTACCTAGAGACATGTACTGATTAACTTTTTTGATCCATGATCGGGTCAGCGGAGTATAATCACATTAGGGTCGATTAGATGATTCGCCCTTATCTCTCTGATCTTTGACTAATACCCGATGATAGGCAAAGTCAATGAGTGATGCCTAGAATTAAGCAACCGAAACAATGGTTCGTGAAGATAGGAACTGGTATACAATCCAGACTTTTGTGGCTATGTTTACGGCTAGGCGAGACATGCTCGACCAAAAATAAATGATGATGGTCAGTGAGCAGTTTCAATCTTTTCCTAAAGTTAGGTGAGGTCGAAAGTGGATGCTTGGAGGCAGGCATCTGATATACTGATCCCCAAAGATAGGGGTCAGAGTATAATTGTACCTTTTATAAGTATGACCAAACTTACGAACCTATGAAACAATAGTCGATGATATGTGATAAAGGTGAAAGAACGTATTTTATTAATGCCCGAAGATAGGCAAGGCCGAAGTTCAATGCCAATTGTTGAATGCTTAAAAGATTGTTTCCTTGAGAAAGGAATTGATACGAAGATGATCCCTTTAATGATTATAACCTTGTTAACGATCGGCTGAAAACTTTCTAATGTAAAACAAGGTTGGTCGTATAAATAACAAGTTTTCTTTAGCCAAAAGGGAAATACTTTGGTAATGATAAATAGCACCGAATGATGATATATCACTAAGCAATTGTAAATATTTAGTTATATGTAAAGAGTTAAAATGGATAATGGCATTGCACAGACATTGGCATGTATGATATAAGCATAATTGAATTACAACTGGATATATTATATATGAAGGCAAATAAATAGGTAGGTAAAATAGAAAGTACTAGAATGTAAATACAACAAAGATTATCCTAAAAAAGTCTTTTATGCACAATAACTTTTTTTTACAAGAGTTGCGAGGGCCGCTTCTACATAATTTCGGCCTATATGCAAAAGACTAACAAAGTATGTCAAAGAACCAAAAGAAACCGTCCTCTAAAAGGCTAAGCGGGTCACCTACTTTTTCCTCCCTCACTTGCTGCTCTTGATCTCAATCTTAGCAGGGCGCTTCCTCTAAGTCTTCAAATCATATTCTTTCCCTTTTCCGGAGAGCTTTACTCAAAAGGTGAGTGTTCTTCTTAATAGTCCAATTGAGCGGGTCTTTAGGCTTGCCAAAAGTAGGATCGGAGGATTTCGAAGCTTTGCCAGTATCGTGGCCTTAGGTGGCTTGATTTTAGAAGGGGAAGCTTGGGAGTAGGTCTCAACTTTCCAAAGTCGTTGCAGACTTTTCAATTTATGGTTCTAATATGATTTTGATTCCCTTGAAGTCACGCTTTAGCATCTCTGCCATGGTAATGTGATCATCTTGGTCCTTTGCACTTGTGATTGTAACCTCTTCCTCCTAGGACTGATTGATGTCCTCCAATCTCTCAAACGCTCCCATTTTATGAGAATCTAAACTGGGCAAGAGCTTGAGCGATGGGCTTCATACCAAAGGAGGTTGAGGTGGTAGAAATGTTACTTGGACCCAAGCCTTAAATAAATGGTGGCGGAGGAAGCAGTGATGGGTGACCTATAACTTGACAGATGAAATAATATAAGTCATGACATCCTCTGGCAATAGTTGAAGTTTCTCGAAGACCGAAGAGATGAGAAATACCTTGGATAATCAGAGTTCTTAGCTAGGGACTTAATGATTTCACCATCCTCTGCAGAAGATTTAGACAGTTGGATGGTCGGAGGAGGAGAATGAGGAGCATCAATTCTTGGCATGGCTAGGATAGGAGTCTCAATAACGATGGCCTTGGAGGTAACCACTATAGGAGTTGTGATCTCTATTGTAGGATCTTTTGATTTGGAAGTAGATGCTTTCACCTACACTAGAATCAACAGGAGTCTTTATAACAACCATTCTAGCAAATGTGTCCTCTACGACTAGAATCGCTTTTCCTTTTTCCAGTGTCGCAATGTCCTCCTCATCCAAGAAACGAGACTTTAGAGTCTTTTCGGTTACGCCTTCGTCTGCTACAATGACTCTACAAGGTATTTCTTCCCAAAAGTCGGCTAACGTGACAGCATAACTATCCTCCAACCACTTCATATTTTTGTTCTCATTGACGTTGGCGTAGAACTGCCAAAATTTGGCATTCACCTCCTCATAACCTGAGCAGCCTTCATCTTAAGCTCTTTGAATCCTTTTTGGCTTCGATGAGGTCAGCTTGAGCTTGTGCTTTGGAATCCGTTTCCACCTTTAAATTAGCTTTAAAACCGTCTACCTCTGCCTAGAAGGCCTTTATTTTCTCCACTTTGGTCTTGGACTGTGCTACAAGCTCGACATTTTCTTGATGAGCAGTCTTGATTTGGTCCTTCGTGACCGTCGTAACCTGAATATGAGCTCTTGACATTTCTTTTGTTAGCTCCTTGGAGTGTTTTGTTGATTTTAAGGCACAATCTCTTTCTCTAGTGAGGCTAGCCAACTCCATTTTGTAATCCCATTGTCCTTTCATGACCCTCTCTGACTCGAATGAGCTAAATAACATCTGGATTCTCCTATTGATGTCAAAGAGGCCCTTAGTAGCTTCTTCCATTCAAAAAATTGGTCTGAAATTTCTTTAACCCCATCCATCCTTTAGTTGGCCACTTAACAAGTGATATGTCGAGCTTTAAAGTTGAACAAGACCCTGTCAAGCAATAGTTAAGCAAGTTTGCTTGCATCCTAGTATCGATGGATGCAGATGGGTTGGTAAGAGTTTGAGGTAGCTACACGCGTTGAAACTTACTTTCTTTTTTTAGATGTAGGAACAATAGTGACAAGGGGTTGAGTCGACAGAGGTTGTTATCTAGGAGTTTGAGATTAGGTGCACCACTAAGAAGCTTTAGAATCACTCCTAGAATGACCAGAGAATCTTGTTGTTTTTTCTCTAAGTCGCGATGCTCTTTTTCTTCATCTTAGTGCCTCTGTATATCCTCCTCAACCTGGATCTCTTTATCTTTTCTCCTTCTTCTATCATCTTCTGTCTCCTGGTATAAGCCAAGAAGGTATGTGTAAGCATCCAAAGTTGACAAGCGGTAGTAGCTCATGCTCGAGCGGAGGCAACTACAATGATCTGTTCCTATTATACGTGAAAGGAAGAAAGGATATGTCAGAACCAATGCACTGGATTAAGAGCGAGTGTGAAGTGTTGGTTTTTATGATCCTAGAAGAGTGTGAACTATTGGTATTTTCTAAGTACTCTATGGACCATGTTTGGGGAGTTGCAAGGATAAGGTTTCATTACCCTCGGAAAGGATATCCCTAAACGGGAAGTTAAATTCACAAGAGTGTGCATTCAAAATATCTTCAAAAGTGATTCTCTCAGTGCCAAAAGCTGAAAGGTTGCCAAGGTCACTCATTGAACCAAAAATGTTCCCAAAGAAACCCGTAAGAGGTGTCATCTCCCTAGATGGTGCTAGACTTGGACTAGGAGACTCCTAGGAAGACTTAACAACCATGCGCTTCAAACATGATAAGACATAAACTGTGTTTCCGTCGGGGGGAAATTTCCCCATATGACTCATTCTCGCCGAAGCCATAGTACTCATCGTCGTTATCTTCATCATCCATTGCATCTTCTCCCACTTCTCCTCCTTCTCTTTCTTCTTATCCTTCTTTTCTTTCTACTCTTTCTCTTTCTTCTCCTCATTTTTCTCTTCACCCCATCTTCCTTCGTTTCCATCTCCTGCTGTGTTCTCTTCATCTACTATTTCTTCTCCTTTGTCGACATTAACCTCACCTCCATGGACTTTGCCATCCCATTGATCCTTGTTATCAGAATCATGAATGGGGAAGGAAGGCCTAATGGTAGCTCAAGATTTCTTAGGATGGAGCGGAAGAGAAATTGCATGCCTGTCAAGGTGTAGAAGGCCGTACTGGTAAAGCCTCTCATTAGCAAGCAAGAAGAAGGTAATGTAGAATTAGTATTTGACTTCCTTTAAGAGTACTAGGATGTCAAAATTTGCACCGTTGTCGTCTAGACTGGGAAGGTTTGTGAAAACCGTACAAAAGGAGTTAGGAATTTGGATAAAGAAAATCTGAATGAAGAAAAAGCGAGGGAACTTACGTCCAAACAATCAAAGGCGGCTGAAGCCATAAGGACAACGAACGAAGAAGTATTTGCTCTTGAAGTAATTGCGCTTTTTATGAAGTGCCTCGGGTAACTTTGCATGGTTATAAGCTTCGACTATCAGAGGGCGAATCCGCTCTTATTTTGAAGTTTAAGATATATGTGAGCTCCCTGAATTTTGGAGGATGATTTAATTGCATTACGATGAGGACATACAGGGAATTGAGTAAAGCATATCCATTGAAGTGCACGTACATGGAGCTAGCCCTAGCTCTTGCAAAAAGAATTTAAGGAATTCACTAAAGAATGGAACCGCTCCTACTAAAGACATGTATTTGATGAACGCGGTGTATCCCTGGGGTGGATTGTATGCTTGTTGACGATTATCGGCAATAGAGCGCCTCTCTCTAGATTCTCGTGATGGTGGCAAATAGAATGTAATGAATCCATGATTAGTAGTGATGGAGTTTGATCCGAAGGGTTATCCAAAATCCTTGGAGCAAGTTGTTTGTTAGCACTATGTTTGGGTTAAAGTAATCTTTTAGATACTTGAGTAAAATTATGCTCATAGTCAAGTATGCTAACTAGAGAATCACAAGTAATCATCATACATCCACGAGGAGTCATTTTGAAAATTATTAATTGTTTAAATCCTTTATTACAAAGCTGCAAAGTTAAGATGGCTCAATCAACCGTTATTGTCCTTCACTCAAGCTTTTCCCTCTTACCTGCAATAAAATGAAAATGAAGACGAAGATAAAAAAAATCCCTTAGGAGGGTACCCCACTATTTATATAAAATTTCAACTATTGAAATTATAACACGTGTTGCTTAGAATAAATGGAAGGCTGTGATTGATCTTCGTGGGATGTAATCATTGTTCGTAGGTCAATGATGTGTTGTTGTTATTCATTTGATAACTTTAAGATTTACTCCGGACAACTCTTCTTAGATTATTTTACAATACCTTATATTTGTCATAAGGGCCACGAGTACTTCTAGTTTAATTCCTCATAATAACTGTATCTTGTATTACGCTATCTTACGACAGCTTTGGGTGTTATCACAATAGCTTTGATAAAAACTTCAACAATGACTTTATCCAAACTCAATGGCTCTAATCATTCACGATTACTCTTATCTTTGGATATCAACCTTTTTAACAAAGTGTCTTGCGATGGATGCTTCCTCAGTTGCTTTAAGATGGCCTATATGTATCTTTTCATGATAACCATTGGAATTATCATGAAAGCACTACCAAGCCGTTTCACGATGAATTCACTATGGTTATTTCGTGAACCTCCCTTAGTTGACTTTGTTGCTCTATCTTTATGTAACTTCACTAAATTGATACACGATTACTTTCATAAATTGATCACGATGACCTTTTTTCTCATATGATGGTTCTTCACTATGGCTTCATTCGATCTATACTAAATTGCTTTATTGACACATAATAACTCTTCATGACGTCTTTATTCAACTAAAGCACGATGGCCTTATCAACACATGATAGCTTCATTTTATGCATGATGAATTATATCATACATGATGGATTCAATTATACATGATGGCTTCAATTATACATAATGGCTTCCGCTAAGCATAATGCCTCCTAATAGCATACGATAGCTTTACTCTTCACTTGATGACCTCGAACCATGCACGATGGATCCCATCTACACAATGCCATACTGTTATCCCGCCACTTACTACACAATGGCTCTTTTGTTTACCAATATAATCTTGGAATTGCAGGTGTAACACATCCCCCCCATCGTATAAGAAGTTTCCTTATGCTTAAGCTTAAGCAAACAGCTGCTCTTGCATTGTTTCTTCTACTATGAACTTCACATTCTTTATTTTTGTATTCTTCATCATTGATTGCTTATGCTACTTCATGTTGCTATAACTTTTGCTCTTTTAATAATGCGACTTTCCATAAAAAGGTTTTTCAAAATGCGTAGATTTTGTAGTCCTTTAGAAATATTTTAGTTGCAATTATTGTTCTCCTTGGAAATAACCTTTATGGTGAAGAATTTCTCACAAACCTACTCGAAGATATATTTATTAATATAAAATATTTTTCAACTTTATTTGGAAACCATTTCTAGAATTAAGGAAATCTACTTTGAATCTCTCGAGTGTAGCATTTATCAGAACAATTTGATGTTGCAACAAGATAGATATTTCTTAAGTTTCGAGGAAATGCATTTTGTCCCTCGTCTTTTTTGAATTTGGTTGTTTATTGAATCAAGAGTTTAGTTGATTATCCTTCTTTGGATGATCGCTTTCACAGACCTTGGTTGATCGTCATAATTTCCGTTGACTATCTCACTTGGATGGGTGCTTTGACCTGGCACGACGGTGGGATCAAAGACTTAATTGACCATCACTCCTTCGATAGTTGCTTTGGCCCAGCCTAACGAGGGATCAAAGGCTTTTCATCCATCTTCTTTTGATGGGTGTGTTGATCTGGCCTGACAGTGGGATCAACGACATAATTGACCATCACTCTTTGGATGTTTGCTTTATACAGACCTAAGGATAGGACCAAAGGCTATTTTGTCCTCTTCTAGATTGAAGGATGCCTTTGTTCAATGAATCATACTAGCCACTTCAAGCTAGAAGTTAAGTTTGAATGCACACATTTCAATTTTAAGGTCAATTATTTGGATGGGATTCCTATTTTATCCGTAAGTTATTCTTGATAATTCACTTTATTCATCCAACATCATGAAGTATAGCCTGAAATGTTCGGCATTCCAAGTCTTTTATATCACATCTCCATCGGGTTTACTTAATCGATTTCCCTGGTGGAATTACCTCATGAATGGCTAAAGGACCTTCCAAGTTTGGTCCAAGGGAGCCATCTACGTGATCCTTTATGTTCGTTATTATTCTCCTCAAAACAAGTCCTCCTTTTTGAATGCCCTTTCTTTTGATTTTGAATTATAATATTTTATGATTCTGCATTAATATTCTACAGTTCTGATAGCAGCTTGGTACCTTAGTCTGTTAAGCGGGTTAAGCGATTCTTTTTTCGATTCTTAGTTCACTTCATAGGAATAGGTAATTCTTCGGCATGAGGGAACTTTGACTTTAACAGGTAACATTGCCTCAAATCCATAAGTTAAGGAGTACAGAGTATGTCTAATTGCAGTTTTTGCGAATGTTCGGTATAGCCATATAAACAAGAGGAAGTTCATCTAACCAATTTCCTTTGGTCCTCCCAAATCAAATTTTCAAAATGTTCTTTATGGTTTTATTCACTGCCTCCACTGCTCCATCGACCTTTAGATGCGCCATTGATGAAAAACCTTTATGCTTCCATTGTTTTCATAGAAATGGTGAACTCCTTGCTCTCCAATTGGGTTCCTTTATAGGAAATAATCTTATTTAAGAACCCAAATCTTGTTACTATATTCTTAATAACGAACTTTAAGTCCTTTTCGATGGTTATAATAGGTAGAGGCTCAGCTTCCGTCGACTTAGTAAAATAATCGGTTGCTACTATAGCAAAATTTTCACTTCCTCTTGAGACTGGAAGAGGACCGATAAAATCAGTTTCTATGTATTGAAGGGCCATGGACTGGAAATGGTAGTTAGATTGCTTATAGGAGGCCAAATTATTTTAGAGAATTTTTGGCACTTTTCGCACCTTTTGACATAATTATAACATCTTATGTCATTTAGGGCCAATAATATTCATGTCTCCTTACCTTTTTGGCTAATTTTATTCCACTAAAATGATCTTCGGAAAACACTTCATAAGCTTCCATTAACAACCTTATTTTCGTTTCTGGTGTAACACACCTTAAGCGAGGCATCAAATATCCTTTCTTAACTAATACTCTGCCAATTATGGTATACATTGGGGCTTGATACCTGAGTTTTTGTTCCTTTCTTTTCCTTTGGTAAGATTCCTTTTTCAATGCATTTGACCAAGGGATTATCAACGTACGGGTTCTTGCGAGCACATATACTTTCTGGACATTCTTTGACATTACTATACTCTTGGGTATTTCCCTCGTTATTTGACTGTTGTTGAACTTGAGATTAGTGAAAACCAAAGCTTTTTTTCTTAATTCTTCATTTTCTCCTTCAGTACCTAGGTTTTGATGGAATCCGTCCGATACGATTTTGATTTTTGGCACTCCTTGTGAAATTACCAGTTTCTCAAAGAGTCTGCTTACATTCTTCTCTCTTGGTATTTGGTGTATGGAGAAATCCACAAAATGGGCTACCATCTCATGGATTCTTTTGACATACTGGGCTCATCAAGCATTTTTTGTTTTGAATGTCTTATTATCCGATTTACCATCAATTTTGAACTACTGAATATTTCAATTTTCGGAATTTTGAACTGTCATGCTAAAGTTAACCTTGCTATCATGGACTCATATTCTGCCACATTGTTGGTTGCCGAAAAACCTAATTTCATTGCATAATGAAGCTTGTGCCTATTAAGGGTAATCACAACATATCCTTCTCCTGCACTATGTTCGTTTGATGCTCATCTTTGTATAACTATCATTTTGGCTCGAGTTTCTTTTCTTTGAGCGACTGCTCCTCGATGAATTCTTTGCATTCTGCAACAAAGTCTGTCAGAGATTGTCCTTTGACCCTAGCAGGTATTGGCTCAATTCCCTTTCCCATTTTATAAATCTTCCTAATATTTTGAGCTTACTCAAGACTTGCCTCAATGGGTAGTTGGTTAGGACTTTAATTGGTTGGGACCTAAGTTTTCATGCTAACAACAACAAGCGGTACGCTAGTTTTTCTATAACCGGGTACCTAGTTTAAGCATCTTTTAATCTTTTACTTGTGCAGTAAATTGTGAATTGGATTCCATTTTCCTCTCTTACCAAAACCACACTGATGACATGTTTTGATGCGGCCATATATAGACATAAGTCCTCTCCTACTGTCGGGCTCGATGGTATTGGTGGTGTTTCTTGATGATTTTTCAATTCTTGGAAAGCCTTTTGGCATGCCTCTATCCATTCGAAAGTCTTCTTCTTAATTACATCAAAGAAGGAATACATCTGTCCATTGCTTTAGATATGAATCGATAAGATGCGCTACCGGCCCATTTAATCTCATCACTTTATTACTAACTTTTACTTAATTAGGGCTGATTTTGATTCCTCTGGCGCTCATAATATATCCTAAGAAATTTCTAGATTGGATTCTGAAAGAGCACTTTTGCAGATTCAGTTTCATTTATACTTCCTTAATAAGTCAAACGTTTGCCCAAATCCACTACCTGATCCTTTTCTTACTTAGATTTCACCAACATGCCATCAACATAAACTTCCATGTTTCTTCCTTTTTGATATTTGAACATTTTGTTCACGATCTTTGATATGTTGTCCCCGTGCTTTTCAATCAAATTAGCATTACTTTGTACCAGTACATTCCCCAATCCATGACAAAGCTTCTATGTTCCTCATCGAGTTCAAACATCGAAATCTGATTATATCCTGCGTAGACATTCGTAAAAGACAACAGTTTATGACCACTAGCTATGTCCACTAATTGATCGATTCTAGGTAGTGGATAACAATCCATCGGGCACACTTTATTAGGTTCTATATAATTGACATATGTTCTCCACTTCCCATTACATTTCTTTACCAACACTTGATTTGCTAGCCATTAGGGTAGAACATCTCTCTTATGAACCCGTTCTCCAACAACTTCTTCACCTCCTCCTTTAATGCAGCGGTTCAGGTTTTGTCATACAACCATTTCTTTTACCTTACTAGAACAAACTTTGGATCAATATTGAGCGCATGACGCATTATGGATTGGTTAATTCCTTCCATGTCAGCGTGGGTCCACGAAAATATGTCTATACTGTAGAAACGAGATCATCCTTTTTTTAGTCTCCTTGCTCATTCCTCTACCAATTTTCACGATTTTAATAGAATCGTGGGAATCTAATTTTGCATCTTCTAAACTCTCATTGATTATGCATTTCCTCATCCATCCCTTGAATCTATTTGCGGGATTATTTCATTCAAAACCTCGTTCTCATTATGACTAACTTGGTTCAATTCTGTATACCTCCTTTTCCTTGCTTTGAGTTTAACTATCTTGTTGATCATTCAGCTTGCCATTGAAGGAAAGTTTGAGTTAGGTATTAGTTCTTCAGGACTGATATGCAAGGGCTTTTGATTTTGATCGATGCGGGTCCATAGTAAGATCTTGTCATTTTATTAAATTGCTCAAGTGTGGCAAAATACACTTAACGAAAATTAGACTACTCACCATGAAAAGTTCCCAACCCCATTTTGCAAAGAAATTTAACTAACAAAAGCATCAATCTCGTTAAGCACTAGCATCCGAAGAAAGAATTGAAGTAGGAGGGCTGGTCCATAACCACAAACAATATTTTAAATATTCTTGAATGTCAAGGGGTGCCGATTTGTACAAATAATTTGATTTAACCGGCCAGAGTAGAGCCTTTATTACTGAATCCAAAAATTGGCTCCAGAATAGGTTCAAGGTTTTCTTTCGGGATTTCCATTTGTCTAAAAGCACTTTAGAAGATGACATTCACCACATTGCCCAAGTCTATCAGAATTTTGGATACAAGTGAGATTCTTATTTGGGCAATTGTCATAATAGATCAATGTGAGGATGTCGAATCCCCCTCAGCTCTTTGGGAGCTACTACCAAATATGGCATTTTGGTCTCACTTTAAAAAGAATTTAATGGAGGCTCATTATTTATTGAGTATATCCCTTCTTTAGCCTCTCTCACATAGCTACTTTTCTACCCTTTACTTAGTTTTGTTATGTACAGACTTCCATGGGTCACATTGATATGGTTTATTGGTTGTAGTAAACCTCATGGAAGCTGGCTTTCCATGATATGGCGTTGTTGATGGGTGGATTTTCATTACGTGCGGGTTTTTAATCAACCTTCACAAATTCTTTGAGGACTCCCTTATTAATCATATTTTGGTTGATTTAGCTCAATAACATTTGCTTTGGCGATTTCTTCCCTTCTTCCCTTCTTGCTTGGGACTGAAATGTTCTCTTTGTCCCTTTGATTTCTTCTCTTATGAAACAATTCATCTATTCCCATGAATATATCGGCTTGAAAGTTGAAATCTTATAGGTCTTTACATACATGGATGTACAGATCTTTCCAAAATGGTGTGTTTTTTATTAAAACATATTTTACCGCCATTAATTTTTCTCCAAAACTTTCCCTTTTCTCTTTATTAGCTTATGCATTAAATTGCTTCAAATAATCCCTTAGCAATTCCTTTTCTTTCTGTTTGATGTTAGCTAGTATGCTTGCATCAATTGTAGGTCCCTTCAAAGTACAGAATTGGACTAAAAGTCATATAAGAACTGTTCCCATGAGTAGATTATCCTTTCTCTATAACGACGGTATCACTTTATCATGCCTTCAAAGATGTTGTCAGGAACAGCCTACATCGCACTGCTCCTAGGGCATCATACAAACCTGTTTGTCTTTCGAATGCCATTAGGTGGTTGTTTGGATCTATGGAGCCATCGTACCAAATAGATCAGATTTTAATGTACGAAGGTAATTGTAATGACCTGTATTTTATCGGACGATTTTATAACTAAAAACTTATAATGACTATAACTTTTGATGGATGAACTAGCATCAAAGACCACTTCTATTGGAAAGATTCGATGGTTTCCCTTTCCATAGAATGGTCGTAATAGCGATTTGGACATTCTGGCTAGGAGATGTGGCTATTTAAAGATTGTAGTTATTAATTCTGTTCGATAGTAGTCGGTTCAACGTGTTTGTTTCGGCATTGTTTGGTTTGGGCTAGGCTTGGTTCAACAGAAGAATAGGTTCAATGATCGATCATGGAATCCTTTTTAGTGGGTGGATGGCTCAATAGCTGGTCATGGGTCTGAAGGGGGGAGAGGTTGGAGCTTTTGTGGGGTGCTTGGGGTTTTGCCTATAAATAGGTGAGCCATCTCACCCTAAATCATTTCTTTCCTCCACTTCTTTAATAAGCCCCAACCTCCATTATTCCTCTCTTCACATAAAACCCTTCTCTTTTCACATCCAAATCTCTTTCAAACCTTAGATAAGCAAAGTGATTCATTAAAGAGCTTCAGATCTACATCTTAAGGGAAGAAAAGTCACAACCTTGTCGTTCTTCTCAGAATTGAATCACTTTGCATGCAAATCTCCACTTTTTGTGTGTTTGGTAAGCGATTTAACATCTCTCACCTTATTATATATGTATTTATATTTTGGCATGTTTTAAACTAATTTTTAAGTCAAATCATGTTTTGGAACTATTTTAAAAGACCTAAAGTCAAAACGAAATTAAAATGTTTGAAAGTGTTTTGATAATATTAACTTGATGTGTGACACCCTTAATGTGTGTTAGGCTATGTTAGAGACATATATATATATATAGTGATTTTGCATGAAATGTTGTATGTTTGCATGTTTAAATGTTGGTTGGTGCATGTCTGATGTTTGCTTTATGCTAGTATGGTTGAAAATTCTCATTGGAGTAACTTAAAGGTAGGAACCATGAAAGCAGACTTCAATGGATAGGCGAGGAGGAGGTTAGGAGTAATATCGATGCATATGGAATGCCTATAGGTCGAAGAGTGGAGCATAAGGGTGGAATCAATGTGAAATTAGGATTTGGAGACTCGATAGTATTTTGGTTCGAGGGGTGTTCTGCTCAGTCCTAGGCACAGCTCGGCTTTGACTCAGGTTTGGCTTGAGCTAAACGAGAATTCTTGGTTGGGGTTGTTGGCTTGGGTCTGTCTCGGGTTCGATTAAGGATTGGCTCAGGGCCGACCATGAATTCTTGCTCTATGGGGTGCTTCAGCTCGTGCTCGGGGATTTTAGCAAGTGATTCGGGTCGATGCCCGGGCAAGGAATTTGTTTTGGGGTTTTGCTGCTTCAGGTCATGCTTTAGGATTTTTCATGGGTTTCTCTAGGCTTGACCTAGGGCATACCCAGACCAAAACTTGAAATTTCGAAATTTTGGTCGTGGCGAGGCGAAACTTTGGAATTTCTTCGGGACTTGTTCGGGGGTCTAGTGGATGAAGTGTAGTAAAGTAAATGACTCTAAACGACTCAAAATGGCCTTTGTTTCATGTGGCGACAAGTGAAGCTATAATATAGTGCTTCGACATGATGACGCCAACAACGTTGGTGATGAATTCGAAACTTCGACATGATGGCTCTACGACTTATGATGGGTGTCTAGAGGCAATCTGAAAATTGCGACTTAACGATGGAAGGTGTGGCAATGATCTACAAGGGAAAGTTCAGCGATAGGAGCTTACAAGTGGGATTTGCGATTGTGTCCTACCGTGGAGATAGCCGTGATGGAATAACTATTGAGTTTCATTATGGAGACGCATGCAAAGGGATCGTTAATAACTTAAAGGCTTCTGTTGTGCTTGTAAAGAAGGGATATGTGGGAACACCTACTTGGATTTTTGATTGTGTCCTTATCTTGCGATAATAAATTACCTTAGGCTTTGCGATTGTGGGCTTGGTTCCTAGCCTTTCGGAGTGGCATATATTCGAGCATCAATGGATCTGAGATTTCAATTAAGTCCTTGGTTTGCGATTGTGACATAGGAGCTATCATATATCCAACATACATAAGTGATACTAAGGATTGTTTGATGGATGTTATATTTTCCATGGTTGTTTATTCTCCCTAGGATGTCATATGATATAGGTATCTTTGACCATATATCTAGAAATTGGATATTGTACTTTGATTGCAGTACGTGTATATGGCTTTGGCAGTAGATTAGCATATTTGATTGTTATGTGCTAACTCTTTGGATGCAGGAACAGGTCTATTTACTACACGATTTTATAGTATTTTTGAGATGATGTATCGCTCACTCCAGACTGTTGCCTGACTTGATATTTTATGCTTTGCTTTTTATTACCTTGGGTACTCTTAAATGAGTAGATTAGGGATAACCAGTCTGGATAGCACATGGAGTTGTACGGAGTCCAAGTAGGAGGCTACGCCTTCCATTATCTATGCTTTGAGCTTACCGTTGCTTATATTCCGCTGTGCAGTACTGTGGAGCTATGCCAGTACATGTATTATTAAAGACTATTATAAACTTTATTTTGGAGATTTGGGATGTATAAACTATTTATTTTAGTTTTTGTATAGTTTGTGAATCTTGTGCACTCAGATGTTCTTATTTATGGTTCATTTGATTGTATTTTTTCTCGTCTATTTTACATTTATATTGTTATATTATATTATATTTATGCGTTGTGAGATGCTCTACTGGTTCTGTGTTTGGATTTTTATTTCTTTACATTCTTAGCTAGCGTCTTGCACCAGTCAGGTGCCTCCATGACACATTATTCAATTATACTGGGTACCAATGATGTAGGGCGGTCGATACATTTGGTATCAGAGCTTAGGTTACATAGATGACCTAAGTTGATACGTGGATCCATTTGAGATAAGGGATTAGCTATCGCCTTGGAATGGATCAAGCAATATGTGAGAGTGCATATTTGTTATATTTTAATTTTCAAAACTATATAGTATTTAAGTCCCATGCACATGAGTACCATAGATGTAGTTTTCTTTATAAGAGAAAGATCATTCTTATTACAGATCAAGAATGAGCCGATGTGCATTAAATACTGTAAGGAACTCCACCTCTGGAGTTGAAGGAGGAGTAGGTTTAAGGCTTGCTAACTCTGACTTGCAAAACATGTTCGCTGAGATGGTGCACAACATGGTACAGAATGCATAAGTTGCCAGAATTACGGCTGTTGGTGGTGGTGCTCCTGTGCAAGCGTCGAGGGCTGACATTGCCAAACCAAGTAAGGATTACTCCACCCTGAGAGGCAAACCTTTCACGAAATGGAATCAGCCGTCGAAGTGCTGTATGGTTAGAAACTTGCGAATGCCTCTTGAGGATATGGAGTTAGAGGATGCGACGAAGAGGAAGTTGGCCTCTAGACAACTTCAGGGATGAGCTATGGGGTAGTGGAGCACCATCATGATTATACTGAGGATCAGATTACTTAGGAGCAGTTCAAGGCAAGTTTTGAAGAGAAGTATATATCGACTGCTCATAAGTTAGTGCTCTTTTGAAAGTTTGTGGACTTGAGACATGGGGATATGTCTATGTCGGAGTATGTGGCTGAGTTCGACATGCTGCCGATGTATGGTCTATCTTTTATCAATACTTCGCCAAAGAAGAATGAGAAGTTCATCATGGGTTTGGATGATTATCTTAGAGAGATTAGTAGGACATATCGACGAGACCTTCTAAATTCTTATGGAGAAGGATCTTTGACATGAGAGTCTGTATCTTGAACCTAAGTCGATTATTGCACCGAAGAGTGAGCCAAAACAGTAAGCTAGCAGGGAAGGCAAGAGGAAATAGGACAACAGCAAGTGGGAGACTACTTTCTTCTATAGTGGAGAGAAGGGCCATCTTGTCAGAGACTATAAGGCGGATGGCAAGAAGTGCTACAACTACAACAAGCTGGGGCATATCAAGAAGGACTGTCCAAAACCACTGAGGAATAAGTAAATTGTGTCTGCTTATGCTTTGAACGCTATTCCAGCTTCGTCGAGTGCTCCATAGGTGAAGGAGAAGGAGAAGAGCGTCGTTATACAGGGTATGCTTTCTATTTATGATACACTTGTATGTGTTTTATTCAATATTGGGTCATCACAGTCCTTCATATGTAGTGATTTAGTAGATGATTTTGGATTGAAAGCTGAAGTAGTTAACCGACAATTGATTTTCACGAACCCCATTGGAGGATCGACTAGACTTTGCTTGGTTTATCAAGACTTTGCCTTATTGAGTCATGGTTGTTTTTTTGCTTGTGATTTCTTTGTTTTGGTTTTTTTGGGGTTTAGTATTATTCTGGGGATGGACTAGCTGCAAAGGTATGGAATGGTGGTGGATTGTGAGAAGCCGTTGGTGATGATGGGGATGGATGATGGACGTAGGTTGGAGATAGGCTGCCTGCCTAACAATGGGGTGATGGTTAGCTTTTTGTACTTGCTCGAGATCCCACATGACGAGTTGGCATTTGTGCTTATAGTGAAGGAGTATCTGGACATATTTAAGGAGGTGGTTGGATTACCACCACATCAGGAGATAGAGTATCGTATAGATTTGGTAAAGGATGTCAGACTGATAGTTATGCCATTGAGGCATATGGTGCCCAAAAAGCAGAGGGAACTAGAGGTGCAAGTGAATGACCTATTCCAATGAGGATTCAAATGAAGGAGTATATCTGAGTAGGGAGCACCTATAGTATTATCCATTAAGGCGAATTGCTCTTTGAGATTGTGTGTTGATTACCGTGAGTAGAATAATGCAACGAGGAAGAAAAATATTCACTTCCACGTATTGATGACTTGTTCGATCAGATCTATAGTTCTAGGGTGTTCTTTCGGTTGGACCTTGTGACAAGGTTTCATCAACTGGGAGTAGCGAAGGAGAGTGTGCTAATTACAATGTTTCATATGCCATTTGGATTCTATGAGTGGTTGGTTATGTCGTTTGGGCTAACCAACGCCCCCGCATACTTTATTGATCTCATGAACTGCATCTTCGATGATTAATTAAATTAATTTATACGTGTGTTCCTAGATGATATCCTTGTTTACTCAAGGACGAAGGATGATTACAAGGAGCATTTGAGGATTGTGCTCGAGGTGCTGATGAAGCACCTACTGAAGGCGAAGCTTTCAAAGTGTCACTTCTTTAGGATGGAAGTGCGATTTTTGGGGCATATTGTTTTTGAGCATGGCATTGTTATAGTTCTGCAAAGATGGATGCAGTACAAGACTAGAATCGACCCAAGTCGGCTATAGACATTAGAATTTTCCTTGGATTGGTGGGATACTATAGACGTTTTATCAAGGACTTCTCCAAGATAGCAACACCGCTAACCAATTTGACGAAGAAGAATCAAACTTTCATTTGGGACGTGAGGTGCGAGAATGCTTTCATGAGTCTGAAGGAGAGTAGACGAGCACATCGGTGCTAGTCATTCCGAGTGAAAATGAAGAGTTGACAGTATACACACATGCATGTGGTATAGATTGGGTGAGGTATTGGTGCAGAGGGGAAAGGCCCTCACATACGCTAGTCAACAACTGAACAACATGAGAAGAAGTGGCTAACTCATGATTTAGAGTTACCGTTGATAGTATCTGCTTTGAAGATATGGTGGCATAATTTTATTGGCGAAATTTTCAAGTTGTATATGGACCATAAGTCCTTGAAGTATCTATTCTCTCAGAAAGATCTTAACCTTCGTCGGTAGCGATTATTGGAGTACCTGGCCCCCTATGACTTTGACATTTCTTATATGCCTGGTAAGGGAAATGCGATCATGGATGCATTGAGTATGAGACACGATATCTTAGGAGTCGTTTTCCTAAAGTGGAAGCAGTTGGATTTTATTGCTGGTTGTGATTTTAGACCTCGATGTGAGTTAGAGCTGAAAGTATTGGCTAGCTCGACGATCAGACTTACCCTGATTAAGCGGATTGGTACTAGTAAGAGGCGATGCTAGACTACCGAAGATCATGGAAAAGATAGAGGGAGGGGCAGAGTCTAAGGAGATGGAGCAGTACACGATGGACGCGATGGCTTGCTCCGTAGGGATGGAAGATTGTTTTTTCGTGATGTCGATGGGATGAGGGATGAGGTACATGCGAGTACCATTATTCGAGATTGGTTGTACATCCCGATGGCAATAAATTTACCATGACATGAAGTAGACATTTTATTTGGAAGGGATGAAGAAAGATGTTGGGGCATTCATCTCGGAGTGTATGAACTATCAGTTGAGGTAGAGCAAAAGAAACCAAGTGGTTTTGCTGTAACCGCTCAAGATTTCTAAGTGGAAATGGAAAGAAGTTTCAATGGATTGCCAAGGACCAAAGGAGGGTACGATAGTATTTGTGTCATAGTCGATAGATTGACAAAGAGTGCCTGATTCGTACCCGTCAAGTCAAGTACAACGGCATCCAAGCTGGCCGATTTGTATATGAAGTGGGTTGTGCGATTCCATGGTATGCCGAAGATCATTGTAAGTGACCGAGACCCTTTATTCACTAGCGCGTTTTGGAAGAGCTTACAAGAGGTGCTGGGGACGGATTCGCATCTTAGTACAGCTTATCACCCACAAACAGATTTGCAAAACGAGAGGGTGAATCATATCTTGGAGGATCTCTTGTGGGCTCGATATTAGCGGCTCATAGGATGATCATTTGCATTTAGTAGAGTTTGTATACAACAACCTTTGTTAGTCCCGCATCGGTATGGCACCATTTGAGGCATTATGTGATCGACCGTGCAACGCTCCTTCATGTTGGTGGGAAGTGGGTGAGAAGTTGATAATTGGGCTAGATATGATCAGAGAGACTTTGGAAAATATCAAGATCATTTGACAGCGAAAGAAAGCTATTCAAAATAAATAAAAGATCTATATTGATAGGAGAAGATGTGATTTAGAGTTCTTTATTGGAGATAAATTATTCGTCATGATCTCTCCGTTGAAGAGTGTTGTTCGATTCAGTACTAAGAGGAAGTTGGTACCGAGATTCGTTGGCCTTTTTCTGATACTAGTGAAGATTGAGAATTTAGCATATAGAGTCAACTTACCTCGAAAAATGGCAGGCGTGCACAATATGTTCCATGTATCTCACTTGAGAAAGTACATTCACGACACAAGCATAATAGTTCATCCGAATCAGCTTGATGATATCGAGATTGAACCAGAAGCATTGAGACCTCATAGGCTTATTCGTAACGTCGGATGTGATATGAAGCAGCTTAGGTGGAAAATGGTAGAGCTAGTGAAGGTTCAATGGAGTGAGAGCGAATGTGATTATACTTGGTAGACCAAGGAGAGCATAAGGACAAATTATCCAGAGCTCTTTACTTGGTGATACTTATGTTTATCGCATTTACTTTCACTTTCAATATCATATAAGGTGGTATGGTATCTTGCATGCTAGGGTAGGCATATAAATCATTTCTTGCTTTTAAATGTTTGTGATGTTTGCTTTACCTTGTTTGTGTTGGGATTTCTGGGGTTAAATTCCTAAAGGGGGAAGAATGTAATGAACCGTATTTTTTCAGACGATTTTACCCCTGGAACTTATAATGACTATAACTTTTGATGAAAGCTGAATTGGCATCCAAGACCACTTCCATTAGAAAGATTTCATGGTTTCTCTTTCCATAGAGTGCTCATAATAACGGTTTGGACTTTCTAGCTAAAAGAAATGGCTGTTTGAAGATTGGATTTATAGATTTTATGTTCGGTAGTAGTCGGTTCAGTGTGTTTGGTTCGGCGTTGTTTGGTTCAAGCTAGGCTTGGTTCAGCAGAAGAATGGGGTCGATAATCGATCATGAAATCCTGTTCGGTGGGTGGACGGCATGGTAGCCGACTATGGAATCCCAGTCGGAGGATTGTCAGTTTGAAGGGGGTGAGGGGGGAAGTTCATAGCTTCTGGAGGGCTTGGGGTTTCGCCTATAAATAAGTGAGCCATCTCACCCCAAATCATTTCTTTCCTCGACTTCTCAAAAGCCCCAAATTGCATTATTCCACTCTTCACCCAAAACCCTTCTCTTTTCACATCTAAATCTCGTACAAACCTTAGATAAGAAAATGGATTCATTCGTGAGCTTCGAATCTACATCTTAGAGGGAAAAAATCATAGCTTTGTTGTTCATTCTCGGATTTGCATCGTCTTACGTGCAAATCTTCACTTTTTAGGTGTTTAGTGATTGATTTATCATCTCTCACCTTATTACATTTGTATCTTTAGGTTTTGACATGTTTTAGACTTGTTGTAAAAATCATGTTTTTGAATTGTTTTAAGTGAAATCAAGTAAAAACGAAATTAAAATGTTTTAAAATATTTTAATCATGTTAATTCGATATATGACGGCCTTGATTTGTGTTAGCTTATGTTAGAGACATATTATATGATGATTTGCCATGAATATTTGTATGTTTGCATTTTTTAATGTTGTTTGGTGCATGTGTGATGTTTGCATGTATGCTTGAAAACGCTCATCGGTAGGAACGTGAAATCAGACTTTGATGGATATGCAAAGAGTTTAGGAGTTGTATCAATATATACAGATGGCTTATAGAAAGAATGCAGCATAGCAGTGGAATCGACATGAAATTCGAATTCGGTGACTCAAAAATATTTTGGTTTGGGGGGTTCTCTGGTCGACCCTAGGCACGGCTCGGGTTTGACTTAGGTTTAGCTCAAAGCCGGACGAAAATTCTTGGTCGGGGGTGTTGGCTCAATTTTGGTTAAGGTTTAACTTAGAGTCGACCGGGAATTCTTTCTCGGGAGGGGGTGCTTTGAGTCGTGCTTGGGGATTTCAGAAAGTGGCTCGGGTCGGCACTTGGGCAAGGAATTTGGTTTAGGGTTTGGCTACTTCAGGTCACGATTCAAGATTTTCCATGGGTTTCCCTAGGCTTGACCTAGGGCATGCCCGGACCGAAACTTGAAATTCGAAAATTTTGGTCGTGGCGAGGCGAAACTTCGGGATTTCTTTGAGACTTGTTCTGAGGGTCAATGGGATGATGTGGAGTGAAGTAAACGACTCTAAATAGCTCGAAATGCCCTTGGATTTCGTGTGGCGACAAGTGAAGCCATGTGCTTCAACACGATGACGCCTGCGATGATGCGACGACTTTGGAATTTAGACATGATGGCTCTACGACTTACGATGGGTGTCTAGAGGCATTTTGAAAATGACGTTTGACAATGGAAATCATGGCGGTGATCCACAAGGGCAAGTTCAACGATGGGAGCTTGCATGTGGATTTGCAATTGTGTCCTACTATGGAGATAGTCATGATGGAATAACGTTGAGTACTATTATGGGGATGCATGCAATGACATCATTGATAACTAAAGGCTTCTAGTGTGCTCGTTAAAAAAGGGTATATAGGGACGCCCACCTTGGTTTGGGATTGTGTTCGGATCTTACGATAGTAGAGTACCCTGGGATTTGTGATTATGGGACTGGTTCCTAGCCTTTTGGAGTGGCATGGATTCAAGCACCAAAGGAGCCGGAATTTTGATCAAGTACTTGGTTTGCGATTGTTCCATACGAGTTGTCATACATCCAACACAGTGATGGTGGAAATTGTTTAATGGATGCTATATCTTCCATGGTTATTTATTCT
The DNA here is from genome assembly GCA_030765085.1 of Allium cepa. Taxonomy (NCBI): domain Eukaryota; kingdom Viridiplantae; phylum Streptophyta; class Magnoliopsida; order Asparagales; family Amaryllidaceae; genus Allium; species Allium cepa. The sequence goes on from CM060928.1 coordinate 147,669,546, forward strand.
CCCTAGGGCGTGACACAATGTAGGTATCTTCGAACATATACCTAGATATTGGACATTGTACTTCGATTGCAGTACACTTATATAGATTTGGTAGTATATTAGCATATATTGGTTGTTATATGCTAATTCTTTGGATGCAGGGATAGGTCACATATGGTTTTCATACCATATGTCCATATTTACTATATATGATTTTTATAGTATTTTTAAGATGGTGTATCACTCACACCAAATTATTGTCTACTCTGACTTGAGGTTTTATGTTTTGTTTCTTATTACCTTGGGTACTTTTAAATGAGTGGATTTGGAATAACATGTCTAGATAGCGCATGGAGTTGTATGGAGCATGAACAAGAGGCTACGCCTCTATATAACTATACTTGGGGATTACTATCGCTTATATTACACTATGTAGTACTATGGGGTTGTCATTACTTGTATTATTAGAGACAATCATTAAGTTTGTTCGAAGATTTGGAATGTATAAATTCTTTATTTCAGTTTTTGTATAGTCCGTGAACCTTGTGCACTGTGGTGTTCTAATTTATGGTTCATTTGATTATATTACTGTCTCGCCTATTTTACATCTATGTTGTTATATTATATTTTATCTATGCTCCATGAGATGTTGTACAGGTTCAGTGTTTGGGTTTTTACTTCTTTTCATTATTGGCTACCGTCCTACATCGCCCGGGTACCTTCACAGTGCATCATTCAGGTATACTAGGTACCAGAGGTGTAAGGCGTCGCCACACTAATGACACCGCCTTAGTTATTTCAGTGAATGACGCTCCCATAAAGTTATTATCATCTTTAGGATCCATTGACCTCTTTCCTTTTAATTCAATCATATCCTTAATCGTCTTATTAGCTAAGTCCTTGAAATAAGCTTCATCATCTTGATAATTTTCCCGCTTCGACTTATAATGCTTTTGCGAAGCGGAGCTTGTAGATTTTTCGATTGGTGATCTTGTACTTCCACACTGTTTTTGAGTTAGGTGACCTTCTTCCCACTTTTGTGGTCCTAGAGTGCATTTCCAGACATTCTTACTTCTTAGTTTGACTCTACTACTCTCTTCGGTGGAGATTCAACCCCCTCTTCTTCCATTTCCTTTGATATCTCAAAAGATTTTTGAGCAACTAACACTTTAATAAGCTTGTGCATAACATCTAATTTCCACTTTATGACTTGGAGTTCATCCTTTTCCTTTGGCATTTCCTTACATGTGGACGTTTTCCGCATTTCCGTATTTCCTATGTCAAGCTGTAGAGTCACATTGCCGTCAAGATGAATACGATGTGTTACTTTTTCTTGTGATGTGCACGTAAATTTACATGTATTTACTTTCATATTTTATCTATTTTTTCAAATAAAAGTCATATTTGGGCATTTTAACATGTTTAAAACCATAATTCGATTATTTTCAAATCATCGTATATTCATCTTCATTCAAGGGAAAATAGTCATTTTATGGAATTTGAGAATTTTTACATGGACATTTTTTTGATGATTTTTATAGGAATTTGGATGCATATGGAAGAAGATTTTATGAAGATACATGCATGCACAAATGAATACAAATGAAAAAGAGGGAAATGATTCAAGATCATGATCATGAAGAACCCCACCCACTTACCTAAATCTACAATTAGAAGCTAATGGACAACTAAGTGAAGGTTAAAGCTTCATGCACATTTAATGATGGATTAATTAGTGGCTATGGTTAATTGGTGGCCACACTTCCTAAAGGGCATTTTGGAAAGCACCATAAAAATGAAATTAGGGTTTTATGCATGTATAAATAGCTCTCTTATGTACATGTAAATATCTTCCACTCTCTCTTATTTTTACTTAGGAAATTAGCAAGTTGCAAACACAAATCAAAGTGAAATAAAAATGGCTTCCAAGCCTCTTTCTCTTCTCTTTTCTACTTGCTATTATTTACTTTTATGTTGATGTTTTCTATGCTCTTTTCTTTGTTAGTAGATTAGATTTACATTCATGCAAATAGTGTAGTTTTGTTTTGTTTCTTTTATGCAAGTAGCTTAATAGTTAATCTCATTTTCCTCCTTTGTTTAGTTTCTATTTCTTTTGCTTTTGATGTTGAAATTTACAAATGTTGATTTGATAACACAAACGAGTAGCTAAACCCCTTCAGTTTAGGGATAATGAAGCTCTCTAACTTTATGTAATTTCAACATTTTTATGATTTATGATCTTTTTTGTTTGTGCTTCATGAAAGTGAATTTTGATGCAAGTTTATACAAGTGGGTTTGATAGCTTATGTTGCTTTTGCAAATAAACTATTCTTATTCAACATAAACACAATTTACATCATCATTTGCTACTTGATTTTTAATTTTGAAAATAAAGCAAAAGCAAAATTTGATGATCTATCTTACTAATTACAATAATAAATAGATCATATTAAAATAGCTTTTGTTTTGGCTTCATTTTCATGAGAATTTATAACTGGTATAACTGTTGTATTATAGTTTAATGGTTTAAGTTATGTTAATTAATAACATAAATAGAACATACTTATGATCAATGCAACAATTATTTCACCTAATATCATAACTAGAGATCATAAATTATTTGTTTGTTGATTTACAAAATTATAAGAGTGGATTTGCCTCTAAATTGTTCTCTAATATCATAGTTGTTAAATCTCATTTTAATTTTAGTTTTAGCTTCATTTTGTTTGTAGTTAACAATTCCTCTCACTTTGGTCTAGTTTGATTGAATTGATTTTTAAAATCTAAAACAATTCCTTGCGGATCGACCCGTACTCGCTACGTACTATGGTAGTACGTCGTGCGCTTGCGGTATAAATTTATTACAAATTTTTCCACGGTTTTCCAATTCGATAGAAATTTCGACGTTAAACAAGTTTTTGGCGCCGTTGTCGGGAAATTGCTTTCATTTTAATTTTCTATTATTCGAATTATTTTCTTTTGATTTTTGTGTGTTTTAATTTTTATGCGTGTGCATTTAAAAAATATATCGTGTTTTGTGTATTTGTATGTATGCTTGTTGTTCTAGTTTTGTTCTCCATTTGCATTTTAATTATTTAAAAAATATACAAAAATTTCTATAAAAAAATATTTTATTAATTTACATTTGCAATTTCATTTTGCATTTACATTACATTTTTCTTTATCTTTCTTGGTTACTTTTTACATTACCAAACAAAACAGACACAGTGCACTGTGCTCTGTCACTAGCCTTCTCTGGCCATAATCCCCCAGTCATCTCCTTCTCACCGTTCTTCCTCCACCAAACTATCATCAGTGACCTTCAACAGCAGCTACAAACTTCTAGTGCCTTGTTCATATATACAGTTTTCACCCCCTAAACCATACATAGCCATCAACACCATGGTCTTAAATCTCCTATATCTCGCCCGAGATCTCATTTTCACACTTAAACAAGACGAGACATCAAATCTCCTTCATATCTCCCTCGACACTCATCTCGTCCGAGATATTCAAATCTCACCCGATATATGGATCAAAATCTCAATCCGAGATCTCACCCGAAGTTATACATTTTTCTTATTTTCCGTAATAATTTTTATTTTCATATTGATTCAAAAGAAACTACTCAATCCAATTATAATTTACCAACTTCTTGAATATATTCTTTACTTTTTATCTCAATGAGTCATAGTGAAAGGTTTCACTTCTTTATTACGTTAAAAGAAAAGGATATTATTCAATCATTATCAAATCAATTAAACTAATCAAGCTATTACTCTTCTAAAAATATTTCTTTTTCCATGTAAATCGAGTATGTTACCATTTTTATTTTTACTAAGAAAGTTATAGTCGTTAAATAAATTTTTGACACATCAATTTTAAACACACAAGTACATCCGAGATATTCCCGAAATGCATTATAAGACCCGAGATGCCAATCCGAGATGTACACCCGATACGTACTCATCTCGTCCGATATCTCTCCCGATACGAGATAACTTGTGTAAAAATTGCGAGACAAAACGTGACCGAAATCCGATATTTAAAACCTTGATCAACACACTGACCAGCATACAACCAAACTCCTCAACTTATAAACAACTGTAAACTGCCAACAACCAAACCTTCTTGCCTTCTTCATATTGCCACAAACCGTGCCACTTACACACATCTCCTCTGGCATCAACAACATACATTCTCTACACACTGTCAATATTCATACATTCTCATACATCATATTACAACTTCTTCAAAAACGTATCTTTCATCATAAAAAAATACCCTTCATCAAAAACACACCCTTCATCAAAAAAATCATATTTCAACAATCCACAAACACATACCCTTCATTAAAAACAGCCATCAATACTTCTTCAATCACCAACTTCCATTGTCAAACTTCATCAATCATTTCTGCCATCACATAACTTTCCTGCAATTCCTCCTCCATTTATACAGCATCCACATTCATCATCCCATATGACAACAACAGTGCTTCATTACCTCAAGCCCTGACTTCCCTGACTGTCACAACACTTCTCCCTTCTCTGTTATACTGCCTATCCACTGTTGATCATTTCTGCCTAACTCTGCCTCTCAATCCCACTGTGCAGCCACGCCTTCTCAGCATCATCAACATCACTGATAAAAGTAAATTCTCCACGGCTGCCATTTTCAATTCACCACCTAAATAACCAATCTGCCGGTAGAGCTACCCACAACATTGCATTACACCATTGACCTGTCATCACCATATCCTCCTTGTTCACTGCAACCATTCACAATATATCATCATACACCTTCATCATACTCCTCCCACCAGAGCTACAGCAACCAACAACTCAGCTTCAAACATTTTACTTCAACCATCAGTATTTTCACTAACCAATACTTCACAACAACTTACCAATACTATCAACCAAAAAGAAAAAAAGAAAAGGAAAAAAAACAGACTTCTGACTTCATCACTGACTACCTTACATATCACAGCCACTATCTCAATACTTCAACTACTAACAACCAGAGCCACCACAAATAACAACTCACTCCACCTGAACACAACTGCGACCTCATCAGTTCGACCGCAACCCTTCATTAATTCCCAAATCTCCTTTCTTCTTGCACCACCACAACCCCGCTAGCAATCCACATCGATAAACTGAAATCCCCCAAATCGCCGACTCATTGAATTCGAACCGCCTTTGACCCAAAACCATCAGCGAACCAAAACACCCCTTCAACAACAAACCACATGACCCAAACATCGAATCGCGTGCCAACTTCTGAAAATTTGGGAATTTGAATTCAAATATGCTGTGAATTTGAGGATTTAAGAAGCTTGAATGGTGGAATGGAATTGAGAAGTATGTGAAGTTTTTGCGGGTGATTGTTGCCTGGAATTTGGTTGAGAAATTTATCAGACAATTTCGTTTCTTCTTTGGGGTCTTGGGCTTCTTTTTGGGCCTGAGTTATTTTTTTGTTGTAAAGCTTAGTTTTTTCCGTAAAGTTTTGTTTGTTTACGACTCACCAAAAAGAAAAAAGAAAAAAGAAAAAAAAATTAAATTGGGTTGAGCTGAATTGTTTTTAAGTTTTCTTTTAGTTTTAAAAATAATATCATTTGCTTAAAATAATTTTTCCTTTTTCTGTGAATTTGTTGTGTTTTGATTTAAAGTTCCATCTTTATATATTAACAAAAAAATAACTTACACACACACACATATATATAGTTTTTTCGTTTCAGCTTGCCAAAGCAGAAAATCAAGAGAAATCGCTTTGCTTTGCTTGCTTGCATAAAAAATTGCCGATTAAAAAAAAAATTCTAATAATTCTGCATGATCTACTATCGTGCCTGTATCTCTTGTTTTTTATTTGAATTGCATTGTTGGTTGTTTGCATTTGCATTTATATTAAAAAAATTCAAAATCCAAAAACAAAACAAAAAATTTCATTTTAGTTGCATTGTAAATTCACGTTTAATTTTTGTTTTGCATTCATGTCGTCTTATTTTTTTTCTAAGGGCAATACCCTAATTTGCATAAGGTGAGGGATTTCATCACCCTTTCCTTAGCACACAAATCGCATTTCATTTAGAATTTGACTAATAGTAAAGGTTAGACATTCGACTTATACATGTCGCGGGCTAACGTAGGGGTTAATTGTATCTTCACAATTGTTTTCTTTGAACAATTTTATTTCTTGGTGTCTAGGCTACAGCAGAGTAATAACCATTTATAAACATTACGGTGATTCATAAATATTATAGTGGTTGTTTCTCTGAACGTACTTAAACCTTCGGTTGCATTACTAAGGTGATTCGTGGTGCACCGATAACCCCTGCCCGTTACATGGCTCAGAAATATTTTTGTTGATTTAAGACAAAGTGTGATTATACAATTTTGGGTTAAGAGCTACTAATGATAGAAAACTGTAATTAAGTCCTTTGCATTCATTTAGTTACATTAGTTCATGCATATTTCGAAAAAACAAAAAATCCAAAATCCAAAAAAAATTGTAAATTTTACTTAATTTTTTTATCCAAAAAAATCCTTTTAAATCCATTCTTTGAAAATTTTCAATCAAAAAAAAATATATAAAATCTTTTCAAAAAAATTTAAAAATTCAAAAACAAAAAAAAATTGGAAATTCAAAAACAAAAACAAAAATCAAATTTCCATTTTCTAAAAAAAAAATTCTTTCGTTAAATATTTGAAAATTCAAAAACAAAAAAATGTTACAAAAACAAAAAACATATAAAAATTTGAAAAGCCCAAAAAATAATCAAACTTTTCTTTTGAAAATAAATTTCACTTGGTAAATAATTTTCTTCCTTAAAAAAACAATTTTTCACTTCGTTTTTCAAATCTTCTTCCATTCTCTAAACTCGTTTCTAACTTCTTTCTCTTCTCGACTTTCACTTGTGCATGAGTACTTGAACTCGTGACACAACAACAAATCGTTGGTCTCGCGACTTAATAACTAATCGTTTAACTCGAATAGACGATCCTTCCGAAATGGCGAACGAGAACGCCTCTCGAACTCTTATGGATATGATCTTTCTTGATAAAGTTTCTATCCCATTTTGCATCACATTACCCGCCCCTACAGGTAACCATTTCGAAATTCACTCGAACCATATTGCCACTCTTCCAAAATTTGACAATTTCGAGCACGATGACCCATACATCTTTTTGACTAAATTCTAACAAGTTTGTGCGACCATTAAAGTCCAACAACTTTCTGATGATGAAATCAAACTTCGATTAATCCCATTTTCTCTTACGGACTGCGTTGAAAAAATGTTGTAAGCTAACCATCGAACTCGATTAAAACTTGGAAAGAATTCATAAAAGCTTTCTTAAAAAAATTATACCCCTTGGAAAAAACGAGTAGAATCCGAAACGAAATTGTAAATTTTCATCAATTCAAAGGAAACCATTCGGAAAATATTTTGAAAAATTCAAAGAGCTTTTCATAAACTGTCCATGCCATAACTTTGAAAACTGGATGATTTGCCAAATATTATATGATGGACTCGAAAACAGCTCACGGATCATACTCGAATCAATGCGTCAAGGCAACTTTCTTGCCCACATCACGACGATGCTTGGCAATTTCTTGAAAACCTCATCGAAAAAATCCCTATGGGAATGTTCGAACGAAAAATCAATTTACTCACAATCGAGTGCACACTCGATAGGATCTTCTTTTGCTTTGGAAGCTAAGATCAACGCAATGATTAAAAAATTCGACAACGTTTTCTCATTGAATCAAATGAACCAAGCTTCCCAACCGATGTGTTATAAATGCAATGATCCTAATCATATTGTCGATCAGTGTCTCAATTATGTCGCATAAATTAGTGCTTTCAATAAAACCAAAAACTACCCATTCTCTCCAGCGTATCCTGGTTGGAAAAATCATCCAAATTTTGCTTGGAACCAAAACAATCCCAATATGGATACGGTTCGTCCCAATTATCAAGCATTCCCAAATACTTCGAATCCTCCCTTTCAACCCAACCATTTTCTACCAAACTTTACGGGTCCGTCTCATAATCAACTGCAACAATCAAATTTTCAACCAAATTCTGCTCATCCTTCCCAATACGATAAACGTTTAAGTTCACTTGAGAAAACTCTTGAAACGTTGGCTAAAGCAACTACTCAAAGCCTTTAATCAAACAGCAGTTTACAAAATTTATTGATCTCATATATGAAAAACATAAACTAATCAATTGCAAAACTCGAAATGCAAACGAGTCAACTTGCCACGTCTGTAAGTGAACGCGAACATGGAACATTCCCTAGCCAACCCATTCCAAATCCCAGAAATCAAAATGCAAATTCAAATCAAGCCCATGTTGTTCAAGATAGCAATGTCACCCAATTGAATGCTATCACAACTCTTCGTTTTGGTAAACAAATCGATAATCAAGTCTTCAACCAAAATGATTTACTGAAAACCTCTCTCAACACTTCTAAAAAAATGAACGAATCTGAACAGAACGTGGAGCCAAACATTGGATTGAATGCCAATTAAAATTCTTCTTCTACTTGAGTAAACCTGCTTACCGAGTATCGTGTTCCATTTCCACATCGTCTTCGACCCAAGAAACATTCAGACCAAATGGAAAAGATGTTGGAAATATTTAAACAAGTAAAAGTTAACATCCCGCTTCTTGACATTGTTCAGCAAGTCCCCACTTACGCGAAATTTCTTAAGGACTTGTGCACCCAAAAGCGACACACTCAAGTGCCCAAAAAAGTCTTCATAGCCACCAGTTTGAGTGAAGTCTTGTCCCAATCCATGCCCGTTAAATACAAAGATCCTGGCTGCCCTATGTTTTCGTGTACAATTGGAGACAAGACGATTAACAAATGTTTGATAGACTTAGGCACGAGTGTCAACTTGATTCCATACTCCGTGTACGAACAATTAGGCTTAGGTGAGCTCAAACCTACAAAAATTACGCTTCAATTCGCCGATCGTTCCATTAAGAAGACATGCTCATTAGAGTAGAGGAATTCATATTCCCCGTTGATTTTATCGTTCTCGAAACACAACCCATGACAAATCCTGCGAGTCAAATTCCATTGATTTTAGGACGACAATTCTTAGCCACCTCAAAGGCCTTAATCAATTGTCGTAACGGATCGATGAAAATCTCTTTTGAAAACATGAATTTGGATCTCAACATTTTCAATCTTGAAAGCCAATCGAATGAACCTCGTGACCAAACGTTGGAAGTTAGTGCCATTCACGAAAACTTTGAAAACAAGATACTTGACCTTAACGACGCAAGCGAAGCTGAATACGAAAAATTATTTCACGAAATTCCCGACGAGATTGAATATACTCTTCCCTTTGAATCGCTTCAAGTTGAATCCGAATCTCAGCCCAATTCTTTGATCGAGCAACTCCCTAAGTTGGACCTTAAACCACTTCCCGATCACCTTAAGTACGCATACTTAGGTGAAAACGAAACTTGTCCTGACATAATTTCTAACAATCTTTCTCTAAACTAAGAAGCTTCTCTTCTCTCTATTCTTTCAAAAACAAGGAAGCGATTGGATGGTCGATTAACGATATTAAGAGAATTAGTCCCGCTCTTGTTCAACATCGCATCCATTTAATCGACAATGCCAAGCCTGTTCGTGACGCGCAACGAAGGCTTAATCCAAAAATAATAGATACGGTGCGTGATCAAATTCTTAAACTTCTCGACAACGGAATCATTTACCCAATCTCTGATAGTTCATGGGTTAGCCCAATTCACATTGCACCGAAAATGTTTGGGCTAACCGTTGTCAAGAATGATTCAAACGAACTTATTCCAACTCATACTCAAACGGGTTGGCGTGTATGCAATGACTATCGAAAACTAAATGTCGCAACACGTAAAGATCACTTCCCTCTTCCTTTCATTGATCAAATGCTCGAACGTTTAGCCGGCCACGAATTCTACTACTTCTTTGATGGTTATTCCAGCTATAACCAAATTCCAATTGCTTCCGAAGATCAAGAAAAAATGACTTTCACGTGTGCATTCAGTACCTTTGCTTATCGACGTATGCCATTCAGACTTTGTAATGCTCCTACTACCTTCCAACGATGCATGGTTAGCATCTTTTTTGACATGATCGAATGCTTTCTAGAAGTTTTCATGGACGATTTCTCTATCTATGGTGATTCTTTTCTAAATTTTTACATCATCTCGAGTTGGTTCTAAATCGATGCAAAGAAAAACATTTGACTTTGAATTGGAAAAAATGCCACTTTATGGTCAAACAAGGCATAGTCATTGGACATATAATCTCAAATAAAAGCATTGAGATAAAGCAAAAATCAACGTAATTGCAAACCTACCCATTCCCAAATCTATTAAGGACGTTCGATCATTTCTAGAACACGCTGGCTTTTACCGATGCTTTATGAAAGACTTTAGCAAAATCGCCCGTCCTTTGACGACTCTTTTCAGAAAAGACGTTCCATTCGATTTCAACTCTGAGTGTATCTCTTCTTTTGAACGTCTCAAAAACGCACTCATTTCTGCTCCAACATTTACGCACCCAATCGAGTTCTTTCTTCCAAAATAATGTGTGATGCTTCTAACTTTATGATTGGTGCTATCTTAGAACAACACATCAACAAAATCCTTCATGTCATTTACTATGCGAGTATGACTTTGAACGACTCTCAACTCAACTACACAATAGCCGAAAAAAAGCTTCTGGCTGTTTACGCTCGAAAAGTTTCGACCTTACTTGATAGGTTCACACATTACTGTGTAACGGACCACATTGTGCTTCGATATCTCGTCGCTAAAAAGGATGCTAAATCCTGTTTGATTCATTGGATCATTTTACTTCAAGAATTTGACCTTACAATTAAAGACAAAAAAGGATCCGATAATATTATAGCTGATCACTTGTCTTGTCTTTCGAACACACCATCAACTTTGCCAATCAATGAAAACTTCCCCGATGAACAACTTCTTTCAATTTCTATCGATTCATGGTACGCTGGTATAGTGAACTACTTAGTTACTAAAGAAACTCCCTCTTCTTGGTCCAAACAAGATAAATGCAAATTCATGTCCCAAGTGAAATATTTCTATTGGGACAACCCATGCTTGTTCAAATATTGTCCCGACCAAATCATCCAATGCTGCATTTCGGATAATGAGATCAGGAGTGTTCTTTTATTTTTCCACGATCAAGCGTGCGGTGGACTTTTCGGTCCTCGAAAAACTGCGGAAAAAGTGCTTCAGTGTGGTTTCTATTGGCCTTCTCTTTTCAAAGACTTATTTGAATTTTGTCAGACTTGCGAACGATGTCAAATGCTTGGACGAATTTCTCAACGAAATATGATGCCTCTAAACCCTATTCTTACGATCGAAATCTTTGATGTTTATGGTATCGACTTTATGGGAACTTTTTCCAATTCTTTTGTAAACTTTATGTCCTTCTCGCTATCGATTACGTCTCAAAATGGGTCGAAGCCGTTCCATGCAAAACCAACAACCATAGAATTGTTGTGAAATTTCTCAAAGAAAACATCTTTTCGAAGTTCGGCACACCTCGCACAACAATCATAATAACGGAATCCATTTTTGCAATCGATCTTTTGAAACATTAATGAAGAAAGACTCGATAACACAAAAGTTATCCATTCCATATCATCCTCAAACTTGTGGGTAAGTTGAAGTTTCAAAACGTCAATTAAAACAAATATTGGAGAAAACTACCAACAAAAATCGAAAAGATTGGTCTTAGAAATTGACCGATGCGCTTTTGGCTTACAATACTGCTTTTAAAACTAACCTTAGAATGTCCCCTTTTCGTTTAGTTTACGGTAAATCTTGTCATTTACCCATTTAAATCGAACACAAAGTGTTGTGGGCAATAAAAAACTTAAACTTTGATCTTGAGAAAGCCAGTGAAAACCGAAAACTACAACTCAATGAACTAGAAGAACTTAGGAAAGACATGTATGAAAACGAGAAAATTTACAAAGAAAGAACTAAAGTTTTTCATGACAAGTCAATCCTAAGGAAAACGTTTTCACCTAACCAGAAAGTTCTTTTATATGACTCAAGACTTTATTTATTCCCTGGGAAACTTAAATCAAGATGGACCAGACCATTTGTGGTATTAACTGTTTTTCCACATGGTGCCATAGAAATAGAAAACCTCAGGGATGGATCGATTTTCAAAGTCAACGGTCATCATTTCAAACCATTTTGGGATTGCCAAGTAACCAAGAGGAGGAGCCCACGATCCTTCATGAGCCAAGCTACATCTAGTAAGAATATTAACCCTCTTTTGTAAATATGTACATATTTTTCCCCGTTCCACTCATTATATCGTGCATTGACTGTGGGGAAACTGTCAAAATTAAGTGTAGGGGGAGTCTCCTTTTCCTTTTTTTATGTTTATGGCATTTTTGAATTTTCATTTTTTTAACTCAAAAAAATCATCAAAATTTCTAAATCCCAAAAACATTTTTCTTTTAGCATTTTGATTTATTTTTGAAGAAACACTATGCGATAAGTATAAGATTTGGTTAATAAATTGAAAATTTTGAAAATTTATTTGTCTTAACAAAAATGAAAATGAAGTTTGATTACAAATAACAATGGTTTAACTAGTATATAAGAAGGTTCATATGTGTTAATTATGAAGTATGTTTTAATTGAAAATCTTTGTTTAAAAAATGGTAAATTTAAAGTAAAAGATATAACATTTTTATCTTCTAAGTTAAATGGTGCTAAGATGATTTTGGAAAACTCTCTCTTTCTAAAAAATAAAAAAAGACACAAATAAATATATAAGTAAAAAAACATTTGTATATATGTATATATATTTTTAACACCTAGTCATGTGTTCTCACTCGTGTGTTCACTCGCCATGCTCAATACCCTTCTCACGCAAGACCAAAAGTCAGTGCATGATCGGTATATCTAGCCTGAGTTTATTCGAGTTAGGTGTATCTATATAAAAAATTATTTTTAATAATGCCTATAGTCGATAAGTGTTCACACTTGTATGTACACTTGCCACACTCTGTATTCCCCTCACATCCATCCGCAAGGCAGTGCGTGGGTAATATATCTGGCCTCAATTTACCTGAGTTGGGCATATGTAAATATTGTTAATATCAACAAAATTTTCAAATAAGAGAGAGTAAGCAATTGAAATCCGAGCACCATTTTAACTTGTTTGATTTGACTTTTTATTAGAAAAAATGAAAAGACCACTTTGATAAACTTTGATAATCAACTAAGGATCTATTTCATTGTTACACTATATCATCGACTAAAACAACGAGTTAAACTATAGCTCATTTGTTTTGATAACTTCGTTTTTATTAGAAATTTTGACGAGTAAATGACTTATGTTTTCAAGATAATGACCAAAACCTATATTTAACATATGAGTGTCAATTTGAAAGTGAATCCTTCATTTATAAATATTTTCAAAAACTTGCATTCATCCCGTTATAAATAAATCTTGCACTTTGTAAATATTTTCACTTTCAATTGGATTTTGTGGGTAGTACCCGTTGAAAACCCTCACGAGACAACACTCGTCCTACTGGGGACACCCAGAGGTTTAATGGCTTGTTGCATACTCTCAATGCAATCGTGCTTCCTACGGAAACGGATTTATCTTAGTTTTTCTTTATTCGAGGATGAATAAAAAGATAAGTGTGGAGGTATTTGATGTGCACGTAAATGTGCATATATTTACATCCATATTTTATCTATTTTTATTTAAATAAAAGCCATATTTAGGCATTTTAACATGTTTAAAACCATAATTATTTTCAAATCATCATATATTCATCTTCATTCAAGGGCAAAATTGTCATTTTTATGCATATGTCAATTTGAGAATTTTTACTTTGACATTTTTTGATGATTTTTGTAGAAATTTGGATACATATGGAAGAGGCTTTTATGAAGATGCATGCATGCACAAATGAATACAAAGGAAAGAATAGGGAAATAATTCAAGATAATGATCATGGAGGACCCCAACCACTTGCCTAAATCTACAATTAGAAGCTAATGGACAACTAAATGGAGGTTAAAGCTTTATGCACATTTAATGATGGATTGATTAATGGCTAACAGTTACTTTGTGGCTACGCTTCCTAAAGTGCATTTTGGGAAGCACCCTAAAAATGGAATTAGTGTTTTATAAATGTATAAATAGCCCTCTTATGTACATGTAAATATCTTCTACTCTCTTATTTTTACTTAGGAAATTAGAAGGTTGTGAGCACAAATCAAAGTGAGATAAAAATGGCTTCCAACCCTCTTTATCTTCTCTTTTCTACTTGCTTTTATTTACTTATATGTTGATGTTTTCTATGCACTTTTCTTTGTTAGTGGATTAAATTTACATTCATGCAAGTAGTGTAGTTTTATTTTATTTCTTTTATGCAAGTAGATTAATAGTTAATCTCATTTTCCTCCTTTGTTTAGTTTCTATTTCTTTTGCTTTTGATGTTGAAATTTACAAATGTTGATTTGATAACACAAATGAGTGGCTAAACCCCTTCAATTTAAGGATAATGAAGCTCTCTAACTTTATGTAACTTCAATATTTTTATGATTTATTATCTCTTTTGTTTGTGCTTCATGAAAGTGAATTATGATGTAAGTTTATACAAGTGGGTTTGATAGCTAATGTATTCAAATAAGCTATTCTTATTCAACATAAACACAATTTACATCATCAATTGCTAATTGATTTTTTATTTTGAAAAGAAAGTAAAAACAAAATTTGATGATCTATCTTACAAATTACAATATTAAACAGATTATGCTTAAAATGGCTTTTGCTTTGGCTTCATTTTTATGAGAATTTATAAGTGGTATAATTGTTGTATTATAGTTTGATGGTTTATGTTATGTTAATTAATAACATAAACAAACAATACTTATGATCAATGCAACAATTATTTCACTTAATATCATAACTAGAAATCCTAAATTATTTATTTGTTGATTTACAAAAATATGAGAGAGGATTTTCCTCTAAATTGTTCTCTAATCTCATAGTTTTTAAATCTCGTTTTAATTCTAGTTTTAGTTTCATTTTGCTTGTAGTTAACAATTCCTCTAACTTTGGTCTAATTTGATTGAATTGATTTTTAAAATCTAAAACAATTCCCTATGGATCGACTGACACTTGCGCTTTTGATATAAATTTTATTATAAACTTTTCGACGGTTTGCTAATTCGATAGAAATTCCGTCGTTTAAAATCTTGTACTGGAACAATAACTTTCTTGGTTGATTTTCCTATTGCATAAGCACTTTTGTTGAATAATCTTTAAGATGCCTGGAGTTGAACTCTCAATCAAAGCACCACTTAATGTTAACACTATGTTTGGGGTCAAAGCAATCTTTAAGATAGTTGAGTAAAATTGTGCTCCTAGTCAAGTATGCTAACCATAGATTCACAAGTTGTCATCATACATCCATAAGAAGTCATTATGCAAGTTAGTAATTGTTTAAATCCTTTATTACAAAGTTGCGAAGTCAAGATGGCTCAATCGGCCATAAATGTCCTTCACTCAACCTTTTCCCTCTTACTTGCTATAAAATGAATATGAAAAAGAGGACGAAATCATAAAAAAGTCATCCTTTGGGGGAGGGGGGTACCCCTCTATTTATAGAAAACTTAAATCTTTAGATTTATGCCACATATTGCTTGGAATAAATGGAATGTGGAGATTGAACTTCGCGGGATATAATCCATGTTCGTGAGTTAATGATGCATTGCCATTATTCATTCAATGACTTTAAGAATTAAGTCACGATGGCTCTTCTTAGGTTATTTCACGATAGTTCAAATTTGTTATAAGGGCTATGGGTACTTCTAGCTTAATTCCTCATGATGGCTATCTCTTGGATTACTTCACAACAACCCATATCCTATCTTACAAAAACCTCGGGTGTTATCACGGAAGCTTTGTGAACTATTCTATACTGACACTATACGAATTTGATGGCTCTTATCATTCACGATTACTCTTATCTTTGGCATATGGCCATTTTTATCGAAGTGTGTTGTGATGGCTGCTTCTTTAGTTGCTTTAAGATGGTTCGTACGTATTTTCTTGCGAAAACCATTGGAATTATCACGAAGGTGCTACAAGTTGTTTCAAGATAACTTCATGATGGCTACTTCACGAACCTTCCATGGATGGCTTGGCCACTCTATATTTATGAAAATTCACCAAATTGATACATGATTACTTTACTAAATTGATCATGATGACACCTTTTCTTACATGTTTGTTCTTTACCATGGCTTCATCCAATCCATACTCAATTGTTTTATTGACACACAATAACTTATTACGACGGCTTCATTCAACTAAAGCACAATAGCCTTATCAACACATGATTGCTTCATTTTATGCACAATGACTTTTATTATACACGATGGATTTAATTGTACACGATGGCTTCAATTATACATGATGGCTTCCATTATGCATGATGACTCCCAATAGCATATGATAGCTTTACTCTTTACTTAAGACCTCGAATTATGCGTGATGAATCCATCTACACAGGAAGGCTCCAAACAACATACGATGCCTTTAATTGCACATTATGGCTCTTTTGTTTATCAATTTGTTCTTAGAATTTCGAGTGTAACATCGTTCATCTAATGGACAAGGCTTTATGAGACTATGCCACTGGAACAACATGTATTTTAAGTTCATGCATTATAGAACGTCTTGCTCCAGACATAGTGAATGCGGAGGCTCGAGTGGTAGAAGAACCGACCTCAGGAGGAGTAGAAGGGTTAGTGCTAACTTTAAGATGAGGAGATTATCAAGTCATTCTAAATTGAAAAGCTTAATAGTGAACCCGATTAAGTATGGTTTACTTAACGAATTTACTTTGTTTAAAACCAGTGTAGCCGATGTCTAGGATCCAACGGATGTCGATGTATGCTGACCAATCAAGCTCTGAACATGGATTAGGGTAGTACGAAGAGTCAATCTATACAGTGTGCAACCTATGTCCAAAGCATGGTGTAAGGAATACTCCGCGTATATAACCCACTTATGCTGGAAAACGACCTCGGTCGCACGATGTAACTATACGCCTTATTTTACCCATTATTGCAAAGTGAACAATAACGAAACCGTTGTCCGGAGCAACACGGTGCAGGAATATAGGATCGGGGTACATAACTTGAAATACCGACTTGTGTATCCAATTTGGATGCCAGAGTGCATTCGGTGTAACTATTACCCAAAACGTCTTGTCGAAGTTTGGCCATTAATTCATGCTTGACCAATATTCGATGAGATCGCTAACAACACACTTCATGTGTAAATACTTAACATCAATACAATGTAAGAACTAACCATGGGGAAAACTTGAAGCGTGAGCTATGAAAACATGGGACAAATACCAAGTGTTTGAAGAGATGAAGAAACTCAATGGAAACCCATGAGTTCCTGGTGTCGGCCTTAGGTGTGGCCAGAGTTTTTCCCAAGATCGCCTAGGCCTTACTTAGCCATTCAAGGTGAAGCATTGGCAAGTGGCCAACCATGAATCGAAGACTACGATCACTCCCCTTGGACATAGTGTGGCGATGACGATAGAGCGTAACGGTGGCGCCACGACGTCAAAATCATATGATGATTGCCCACCATTGAATTCGAACCTAGATTTAGAGAAAGAAAGTGGGGGTGAATGAATTCGGTGCCGAGCTTATAGGAATAGTGGTGAATTTACCAGGGTAGTAGATGGTGATTGCGCTGGTGACAAACATGGTGACAATTATGTGGCAAGGTCGAGCTCTGGTTGCAGTTGGAAGTGAATTCGTGAAGGAAGGTCTAAGTGATATTAGAAAATGAATTAGAGTGGATGAAATAATGCTAAGTGTTAAGCATTTATATATCTTCAGAAGTCATATCTATACTGACATGATTTGTTCACTATTTAAGAAATGAAAGAAAAAAGAGAAGAAAAGGGACGCATATCTGATCAAAACATAACACAGCTTCCAAAGTGATAAGAGCTTTCATATAATCGCTGAAAGAATGATGGAATGCCAACAATTTGAATTGATGAACAGATATCTTCAGAACAAATACAATGCTGCAAAGATGATGTTTGGTAGAGGCCCTTGGGAAACTAAGGCTACACCGTTTGTCTTGACCAAAGGAAATTTTTTTCCACGAAAGCATGCTTTGGAGGACAAGTATTATCCAACATTTGAACTGAGCAGCTTCTTAGTGAATTTGGATGTCAAGACGATGATGGAATGAATCAAGAACTTGGGGACATGCTTAGAATAGCAAGATGGTGCATATAACGACCCGCATTTTACGTATCAAAGGATCGTAAAAGTATTTTTAATTTATTTGCATGAGGTTGTATGATTTTAAGATTTTGGGAAGCGGCTCCTAGGGACATTTTTCACATCTATAATTTTTCCACATTTCTATGTGACCATTTTGACCCTGACAATCTTATCTAGACTATAACTTTTGACAGGAGCCAAATTAGAGTCTCAAACCACTTCCATTGCTTCTAGATGATGGTTTTCCATTGCATAGAGTGGTCACAATAGAAAAATGGATGTGTTATTTGAAAGCTATAAAAGTTTTAAGTTCTAGCTACTACTAGCCGATTTTAATAGGTAATCAACTAGTCTAAACTTAGGCCCATTAACCCACTTCGAATTTTTTGCTAATAAGAGGCTGCAGGAACTGACCTAAGTCATTTTCTTCTTCCCTAAAATAGATTTAAACCTCAATTGGCCCTAATTTCATCAAAAATCACATAATTTTCTTACTAACCCTAGCCAAATCATTGATTAGAGAGGAGATTAACATATAGAAGCTAGAGATTATCATTTCCATTGATTTGAGTTATCCTTTCTTGCTGTCTACTTTAGATTTAAGGAAGGAAATTGATATTTTAGGTATTTGGTGAGTAATTCTTGATCTCTCGCTCATCTATACTTGTGTACATAGTTAAAGTAACTGTTTTGAACATGTTTTTTGATCTGAAATAGTTTTTTAACTTCAACCACTTACCCACATATGTTATGAATAGAAATCGGAGATTTTGAAATGATTTTAGATTTGGGTTTTGTAAGATATTAAGTCATGTCCACATGCTAGTGTAATTCCTATCATCCATATGCATATGTTCATGTAAAACTTAGGTTTAGGGCAACGCTAGTCTGATTATTGCATTCTCATATGTTGATTGTATGAATGGATGTATATGTATATTATTTCATTATTATATATTGTTATTTGATGTTGTTTGCTAGTGTTTTGGATGTTAGATAGATAGGTTGAGAGATTGGGCAAATCAAAGGCAAAATTGGTCAAAACTGGACGAAACCTAGAAGGCAAATTCTAGAGCATAGGAGGAGCTCGTGGTCCAAATCGCATCTCCCAATTTGCTAAGGGTAGAAGTAGAAATCAACATAGAGGTCGGTGCCTAGTTCTCCACATAGCTCCATGTCGGCAGCAACTTAGAGAAGGAGGAGAGTATGGCTTATAGAGGTTGCCTTTGGTTTTGGATCAAAGATTGACTTATTACAAAAGGTAGCACCGACTTGTTTCTCGGGTATGAAGTTAGCTGCTAGGAGGACATGACGACTTGATTAAAGCAAAGAAATCGGGGTTCATGCACCAAGACATGAAGTATTAAAAGGCAAGAAGTGGGATAGGAGAAGACTAGGCCACTATCTGGCCAAGTATAGACATCGGTACCGAGTCCTCTTCCTTGGTCCAATGGGGACCAAATTTTTGGAGAATGGGTCTAGAGTTTAAGAGGTCGTGCTGATGGTATTGGCTTATTTATATGATGACTAACAGCGGTACAATAGCATGATGAAAGTTAGAGTCTTTAGATAGTAACTCGATGATGAATGGAGTTAGGTTTCGAAGATAACAGATCGATGAAGAAAGAAGTCGTAGAGTAGGGAATGCAGAATGGTTCCTCAAGAATGACGTCTCGATGAAGGAAGGAGTCGTTAAGTGGAGGAATGAAAAATGGTTCCTCCAAGATAATGGATGTTAAATGACCAAAGGGCTCAGATACATGTACTAAGGGATCATTGATACTCGGAGTGTTTTCTTTTATACTCAAAGTAGAGGTATCTTGAGGGCACTCATAAATAGCGAAGAATGGCTACCCCAGATCGAAAGAATAGATCCATGTACCCTGGATCGAAGAAATGGGTCTAGTGCCAGCTTTAGGCTAAAGAGAGTACAATTGAAAAATGGGATTTCCATTTGTCCCTAGTAAAAGAATGATTATACGAGTTATCATATATCCAGCGTACGCTGAGTGGCAGTTAGTATTGTTTGATGGATTTTATGTCTGTTATGGTTGCTTCACTAGTCACTTGTCACTTTAGGGTTGTCATTCGGGATATTTAGTGGAGATAAGGATACCCAGAGACCCTTTATCACACTTGGTTTTGTTACACCTTTATAATACATAGGGTAGCATATCATATTATTATATGCTAACTCTTTGGTTGTAGGGATAGGTCAAGTATAATTTATATACCTTGCACCTTACTATATCAATTTGTATAGTATTTTGAGATTCATTTACCGCTCACACTAGACTATTGTCTGACTTGAGGTTTTATGTTTTGCTTCTTATTATCTCTGGTGCTCTTAAATGAGTAGACTAGATAGCAGGTCTAGGTGCGATGCAGTAGTTGTGTAGAGGACGAGCTGGACGGAGCTATCTCATATTATATATGGATATCTATGCTTATTCTGTTGTGCAATAGTGTGGAGCCTTGGTAGTGTTCACTTATTATTAGTAGTATGAGACAGTTATTCGAGTTTATTTCTATTATGTAAACTTTATTTTATGATGTATAACTCTGTGTATCTGTACTTTGATATTTGGATTACTTAGTTATTATTGTCTTTCTAGCTCAAGATATTATATTTTATTCCATGCGTTGTGAGGTATACTACAAGTTCTTTTTTATTTTTTTTTATTTTTAAACCTTGAAGTCGCTCTACATCGATCGGCACGATGGCATCGCACTGTCGTATGTATATTGGTTTCCAGTGGTGTAGGGCGGTAATCACATTTGGTATCAGAGCATAGGTTGCGTTGTTTAATCTTGCAATGACCTGTATTTTTGATAATTAAAACTATTAAATTAAGTAAGATTTTTAAATTTATATTGTAAGAAATTAAAATTTATGATTTATTATTGAGAAAAATAATTAGAATATGATTTAATAATGTTGTTTGAATGTTATTGACAGCTATTTTAATGTAATTTCAATCAATTGAAATTATTGTAAATTTAGTTTGGTTATAATTGTAAATAAGGAATATATTAAATGTTGAATTTAATGTTGAAATTATATGTTATAAGTTGGAATAGGTTTATTATGGAATATGAAATCAATTTAATTAGTACGTAAATTTATTGGCTTCTGCTTGTAAATAATAAATTTAGAAATGTGTTTGGATTGCTAATATATGGCAATTTTTTTGTTTACCATCTTATTATTTAATCCATTGAAATTAATTTGGAAATCGATGAAATTTAATGTAATTAAATATTGCAGTTAATATGAGTTAAGATGATAACTGTAGAGTAAGAATGTAATAAAATGTAAACTGATTTTAATTATATTCATAAGATAATAATTGATTCAATAATAAGAGTGTAAATTGAAATAAAAGAATTTGATTGAAATTAAAATATAATTAACCGGGGTTTTATTACAGTTGTAGTTGAATGCTGGAATTAGTGAAATATTTAATTATTGGATTTAACATGGAAAAATAATTTTAAAAGATTATAATTTTTTATTTAATCAAGAATCATAAAATTAACTTTTAAATTTGAATTTAAAGCTGATTAAATCAATTTAATGATAATTTATTTAATCAAACGTGAAAATTAGCCATTTTGACATCTTTCTCGGATTTTGATGAAA
Organism: Allium cepa; assembly: GCA_030765085.1. NCBI lineage: Eukaryota > Viridiplantae > Streptophyta > Magnoliopsida > Asparagales > Amaryllidaceae > Allium > Allium cepa. The sequence goes on from CM060928.1 coordinate 147,691,517, forward strand.
CCAGTTTCATCGGATCCGAAATAGTGAATTATTATAAGATTTCAAATTTCATAAAGATCGGACGTATCGTTTGATCGTGCGAGCTTAAAATGCGTAGAAACCGATTAATGGAATTTAAATGAATATAATTTGATTTGGAAAGCTAACTTCTGCATATGATGGAACTTGGGTTTGAAATTAGTTCTGTTGAGTTTAAAAATATCGAAAACCTATATTTTGATATATGAGATGATCTACTTTCGTTTCGAGAACGAAATGAGATTTTCAGGTAGTTGTTGTAGTTTCGACGCAATTCGACATGTCCATTCGTTCTTATCCATCTCTGTCTATGTAAATAGATTTTTCCTGAAACACTAGCTGTCTATTCCAATTTCTGTACGTACTTCTCATCTTCTCCTTCCTCCTTCCCAATGTAGACAACCCAAACCCTGATTTCCCAATTCAAAATTCAAACTCCTTAAAACCTATCGAATTATATATCATCGCAAATCTCTCGACGAGCGTAATCTACATCTGCTGTTTGTTTTTGCGATTGAGTTTCGGTCTTGCCAGAATTTGGCGATCTTTCTCAACCGTCCATTGCTAGGGTTTTGGATTTAACGGCGGATCATCGACCAATCGATGATTGGAGGGCACCGATAGGTAGAAAAGTCGTGCAGCGTTCATCTATGGCCTTAATTCATCGCCAGCATGCTTGGATTCGCCACAAACGGCGAGATGATATTGGCGCGGCGCTAACCCATCAAGGCGGCGGAGATGGTCGCGCGACCCTAGGAAGGCGCGACCTTTGGCATGAATGGACGTAGGCGCAGCGTTTTTTCAGTGCGCGACGGTGGATGGGTAGGGCTTTCGCATGAACGATTGCGATTGCTGCTAGGGTTTAGGTGACGATTAATTACATTGATAACTCTTGCGTACAAACTCGAATTTTGACGCGGTTTCCTCCTTTGCGATCGTATTGAAATTCTAGATAATATAGAACTAGTTTGGCTACATTTTGAGACTCTTTAAAATTTGGGCTTTATTTGGATTTCAAATCGAATAGAAATCAAAGGTTGTGATTTAACTTACTCACAAAATACTAAACTTTCTTATGTTAATTGAATTAAATGTATGATGTGATAAGAAATTTATTGACTGTTGTTTGGTAATTTAATTTGTCATTTAAATTTAATATGAATTTATATTGAATTAATTTGCCATTTAAATTCATATTGAATTTAAATTGTTAGTTAAATACCTAAAAATGATAACCAGTTAATTGCTGGGATTTAGTGGCCAACTTGGATGTTGATTGTGATGGATGTTTATTTGTTGACATTCTGAATGATTGGATGTTATGTATATTATATATGTTGTAATCACACTGCAAGTTCCCTTAGTTTGTTGTTAGGAAAATCACTATGGGTTGAAATGAAACATACCCGAATGATCTTATAGATTAGGGAAAATCGTTATGGGTTGAAATGATATACGCCCAAGCGATTTTATTGATTTGGAAATTATTGATTCAGGATACAGGTTGAAATGATATATACTCGAAAAATTTAACTATTTTGGGGTTGAAATGATACATACCCTATCACTTGAGCATGGGGTAGAAAATTATATACCAACATCGTTGGTCAGTTTTAAATTATTTTCAAAATGGTAAAGTATGTTTGATTTATGAATTTGATTATTTCTAAATTTAATTTAATGATTTTATTTTAAAAAAATATTTGGAAATTAATTTATTTTATATGTTTTAAAGCTTCAAATTATAGGTTAATATACGGTTTTAAATGTAAATTTAAGATTTAAACTTATAATTTATTTAGTTTTATATTTTAAATAGTTTAAATTTTAATTTAATAAAATATTCAATATATTTTTAGTATATATATTTTAAATTTAATTTAATATAATAAATATAGTTTTGATTTAAGATAATAAATATAGACTTTTATAATAACTTTAATAGATTAAGATTTTTTGTAAAAGATTTTAGAATTTTCTAAAAGGTTCTGTAAGGAATTAATAAAAGTTTTGTAAGAGATTTTATAATGAATTTTATAAAAGGATTTTTTTAAAGGATTTTAGAATGGTTTTATAAAGGAGTTATAAAGGTTTTAAAGGATTTTATATAGGGTTTTATAAAAGAAATTGTATAAAGGAATTTGGAAGCATTTTAAAGGAATTTGCGTAGAAGTTTATGAAAAGCGGAAGAGTTGTAAACTGTTTTGGAATTTATAATTAGACTTATAAATAGTTCTAAAGCATATAAATAGTGTAAATGGTTTAAGAGAGATTTATAAACTATTTTCAAAATTGATTGAAAGAAAATCTTCCTCGGTATTTATGAATATATTTATACTTTTGGAATAAGTATATAGATATCTTGATATGAAGGTATAAACTATTTTCTGGATTTATTATTAAAATGTTTTATGAAATGATCGCGGTGTGAAATAAGCGTTTGGTTGTTAAAGAGACCGGGGTCGGATATTGTCATACTCTCTGCCAATTCCGAAACCACTTTAACAATTGTGCATGTGGTGGAAATCTAGAACGAAGTAGGATGGTTTGGCGAATGCTATTGGTATGAGGTAAGAATGTAGCCCTGACCCTCGTGTCAGCTTGATATGACTAAAACAGGAGCTATACCGAACCAAGTGAGGTCGCTCCTCCGATTGGACACACTTCTTCGATACCATATCTGTTACTTTGTGATTGATTGGTGGCCACCCTCGATTTGATTATGGGAGTGTGATTCGAGGTGGGCGGTAGCAGCTGCTATGTGTTACCACAAGTCCGGGAGTGCAAAACGGTAGAATCCTACCCTGGGCATTGCCTCGTGTGCCTTGTCATATACCTTATCGATTCCGCCACAATTTTGGTTCGTGTCGTACCAATGGAGTGCTCCTCGATAGTCCACCGCTTTGGTGGAGTTTATAGTACTGTATTGACTACGACATTTATAAAAATGTGTTAAGGGGGATATGGGTAATGTCTTAACGTTGCTTTAATACTCTACTGATAGAATCTACATATATATATAGCTATTTCACTACATATAGATAGTCTAACGGATCATTAGGAGATGGAAAATCCTGAAACATCTCTTAAGTTATTGCACGCACATTATACACTTGATAGGAGATGTAAAATCTCGTAAACATCTCTGAAGCCATTACACTCATATTTATTTATTGTTGATTTAACTTACATAAGATCTTTTAGCTCTGACTCGAATGTTTTGTATTTTCATCACGCTCGGGTCAGTCTGAGCTTTTCAGTGTATCGAAGTCCATTTTATTTTGGAGGATGAAGATGGAGATTAGTCCACTATTTATTATTTTTATTTCACCGCATCATGTTGTTCAGCTGCATTATCCTATTATATCCATTGTATGTGTAACTCTGATTGTATTGTAACAGTGTAATCAAATGTATTTGTAAAACAGCTTCATGAACTGTTTATTTGAATATTATATTTTGTATTTTTGCTGTGAGATTCTGTATTTTGTTTTCCTTTGTTTCTCTTATTTTATTAATTACGCCATTGACAATCCTCCCTTTTGAATGGATTGATTTAACTTTGTGTTATTTATTGTCGATTTAAATCGTCCAAAACAGTGGATCGTTACAAACCTAAGAGATACGATGGTTCAGTAGAGATATGAAAGTAGTTCTCATCCTGGACTGAATCAAGAGAGAGTGTGTGTGTGTGTGTGTGTATATATATATATATATGAGAGTGCGTACTTGTCATATATTTTGATTTTCGAAATTATATAGTAGTATATATAGAATATAAGTCGCATGCACACATGAGTACCATTGACAAAGTTTTCTTTTTGAGAGACTGATCATTCTTGTTACAGATCGGGAATGAGCCGAGAAACAAGAAACACTCCTAGGAAATCCCTCTTAGTTGAGCAAGAACGGGTTCCCGGGCTTCTAATCCTGACTTGCAAGCTATGTTCAATACGATGATGGCGATCATGCTTCAGATTGCTGCTTTGAATGTTGCTGATGGTGGTGGTGCTCAAGTACAAGAACGAAGGCTGTCTTCGCTAATCTATGCAAAGATTATTCTACTTGAAGAGGTAAGTCATTCCTTGGAAAGTAGTCTGCCATCGAAGAAAAGGATTGGATGGACACCTGCGAGCGTATTTTTGGTAATATGGAGACTGATGATGCGATGAAAAGGAGGTTAGCCTCTAGACAACTTCAAGGGCGGGCTATGAACTAGTGGAATGTTATCACTGCTACTACACCAGAGAATCAGTTCACTTGGATCAGTTCAAGGCTAGGTTTGAGAAGATGTTTGTTCCAGCGGCTTAGAAGTCGGTACTATTCAGGAGATTTTCTAATTTAAAGCAAGGAGAAATGTCTGTTACCGAATACATTGCTGAGTTCGATGCCCTGTCAAAGTATGGGATAGCCTTCATCAACACTCCAATGAGGAAGAATGAGCAGTTTATTATGGGATTTGGATGACTATTCAGGGGAAAAGCTGGTGAGTCATATTGATGAGCCATTTGAGAGACTCATCGAGAGAGTCCTTCGTCGGGAAAATTTAGACCCTAAGTCCAAATCAGCTGTTGTTGTTATAGAGGAGCCGAAATCGCAACAAAGTTGTAACGACCTGCCTTTTTGGACGTTTTAAGCAGACATACGTGCCAGATTCAAACCATTCAGAAGGGCAGATTGTTATGGGGTAAACAAGGAAAAAAGAAAGAAATAAAACAAATACAGAATCTCGCAGCGGAATGACAAAATATAATAATCAAATAACAGTTCATGAAGTTGTTTAATAAAGACATTTGACTATTCTTTTACAACACAAAATCAGAGTTACAAAAAAGGAAGAAATAAATAATAAATGCAGTGGAACAACAAGATGTAATGAAATAAATATAATAAATAATAATAGTACAAATCTTCGTCTTCGTTCCCTAGAAATAAGGTCTTCAATCCTGAAATGCTCGGGTTGACCCGAGCGAATTGAAAAGACAAAATACTCGAGTCAGAACTAAAAGATCTTATGTAAGTTAAATTAACGATAAATATGTGTGTAACGGCTTCAGAGATGTTTACAGGGTTTGACATATCATATCCAGTGTCTAACGTGAGCGCAGTAACTTAAGAAGTGTTCGGGATTCACATCTCCTAAGGATCCGTTAAATTATCTACTATGTAGTACAATACGCTATTATAATATGTCTACAGTAAAGTAAAGTATTAAAATGGCTTTAAGGCGTTACTCATATCCCCCTTAAAACATTTTATATATTCACATAGTCTCTATAGTACCGTACGCTCCTCTATAAACTGGAGGTTTATCCAGAGGGCACTCCATAGGTATGGTACAAAACAAACTCGTAGAAGGCGCTATAGGGCATGCGAACACGGCACTAGAGGTAATGCCAGGGTAGATATACCAATTGCACTCCTAGACAGGGTTACTATGCCCACGTAGGACACATTCCCATATCAATATCGAGGGGTGGCTACCAAATCAATCATAAAGCAATAGTATGGCATCAGAGAAATGTGCCCGATCAGAGTTGCGACCTCACTTGGCCTAGTATAGCTCCTGTTTTAGTCACATTTAAGCTGACTCACGGGAGTCAGGGTCACGTCATACCTTATACAAAAATCGCTCGCCAAACCATCCTACTTCATTTTTGGAATCTCCTCCACTTACACAGTTGTTAAAGTGGTTTTCAGTATTGGCAGAGAGTATGATAGTATTTGATCCCGGTCTCTTTAATAACCAAATGCTTATTTCACACCGGATGGTTCTTTTATATTTCAAAAAGTAAATTCACAATTTATATCAAAATATCATACTCGATTTCAAAGCATATCTTTTGAACTTCGATATGTTATGTTAATTAATTTTTGATTTCGAAATCATCTTATTCACTCAAATACGTCATTTCACAAAAAGTATCAATTCCAAATTCCAACTTAAGTTGTATCATCATTAAGGATTTAAATATAAATACTTCAACTTTATGCAGTATGAAATTTTAGAAAATAGTTTAGGTAATTAAAAATAGTTTATGTAGTTTTAAAAATAGTTTATAAAGATTTAAAATAGTTTAAATAGATATAAATTTGATTTAATTAGCTTTAAAGTGATTTAAATAGATTAAATATAGATTAAATAGATTTGAATTACATTAAGTAGATTTTTAAATAGATTAAATAGATTTAAATTATATTAAATGGATTTAAAAGATTAAATAAATTTAATTAGTTTAAATTAGGTAAATAGGTTAAATTTGAAACAAATAGGTTGAAATGGATTAATATAAATTAAAATAGTTTTAAATTGATTAAAGTAGTTAATTAAATTAAAATAGTTTAATTTGTTTAAATAGATTTCAAAGTTATCCAAACATTTTCAATAACTCAATTCCAATCAATTCCTTTATATTTGACACTTCAACTTTAAAATTCCAAATTAAATCCTTTGGGCAATTCATTAAACCAATTCCAATTCAACATTTAACACTTGGATTTTCGAAAAAATTCAGTTTATATAAATCAATTTTCATTTCAAAAAATAAATTAACTGAATTTAAAACTTTAAAGATTTAAAACATCATTTAATTTAACCAATCCGTTGTCCATATATAATTTTCTATCCTAGGGTCAAGTGATACGGATATTTATCATTTAAATCCATAATTTTCAATTTTTACGGTTATATATAATTTAAAACCACAATCTCGAATGAAATAAAATCCATAAAATCGCTCAATTCTATCATTTCAACTCATAACTATTTTTCCCTAATCTATAAATCGTTCGGGTATGTATCATTTCAACCCATAGGGAATTTGCAATATTATAACAATATAAAATACCACGTCCAATCATCTAATATCAACGATCAAACATACATCACAATCATCATCCAAATAAGTCAGTAAACATTAATAAATAACCGATAATCAATAAAGGTATTAAATTAACCATTAAAAATTCAATATTAAATTTAATGATGATTAACCGCAATAGAAGTCAAATTTAACCAGAATGGCAATTTAAACATACCAAATAGCAATCAATAAATTTCTAATCAGATCATAAATTTAATTTAACTAATATAAGAAAATTAAGAAGTTATAAGTGGGTTAAAACACCCGCCTTTGATTTTAAATCGAATTAGAATCCAAAATAGGGCCCAAAATTCAACAGTCTTAGAATTCGTCCAAACCAGTGTCTAAATGTCTGGAATTTTCATACGATCCCAATGAAACAAACCGCGAGTGGATTGGACCTCATATGTGAAAGTTATGTCGATTAGAACATTTGAAATCAAAATTTTAAATAAAAAAAGATTACCCAGCAGCACTCGCCACGTCACCAACTCAGAGCCTCTCCAAAACCCTCATCGTGAACGAACCCTACACAACTTTGAATAGTGCCACCGCCCTTTGAAGCATTTCGCCACTGCCTACGATCGCTCCCACGTCGATCGGCCTACGTCATCCTCCCATTTGCGCCGAGCCGACCCCACACCACGAACACCATGATGCGTGGCAAGCCCCGTCACCACTGCCTCCGCCGACATTCCCAAACAAATTCTGGCGAATCTAAGAACAACTATGACAAAAAAGCCTCTACAAGGCCTGCTCGACGATACCTTCCGATCGTCGATCGGAAGGAAATCCACCATTGGATCACGAAAACCTAATTTCAACGGCTGAGGTTCATCCTCAATTTTCGAAAAAATCATGATTTGATGACAAAAACGAATTGCACCAATGGATTATGCTCTTCGAGAGCTTCGAATTGATATATAATATATTTGGGTTGGAGGAATTTGAATTTTTGATTTGATTTTGACTTGCAATTGAATTTGGAATTTTTTTGGTTTATCTGTCATTAAGAAGAAGAAGCCAGAGAAAATTGTACGTACAGATAAATGAAAATAATAAGTAGCTAAGGTTTATAACGGGCTATTTATAGGCTGATCAGAAATAGAAATGAATGGGTTAGATCACTTTGAAGGTTGAACGATAAACGACACGGAAAGCCCATTCTATCTCCGAAACGGAAATAGGTCATCCCAAATATCAAAATAGATGTTTTAGATAATTATAAAATCAATGGAGCAGGTTTAAAATCCAAATTCCAACGTATGAAGAAGTTGTGTTAAAATCAGCTTATTTCAAATTGATTTTAGTTAAATTGATTTCTAGGCGTTTCGAGCCCGTACGATCAAATGACAAGTCCGATCATTACGAAACTTTAAATCCTACAATAATTCACCGTTACAGATCCGATGAAACTGGTTCAATCATAATCTGAGACAATGGCCAAAATGGCTATTTTTACATTAGTTAAATAAATAAATATAAAATTAATTAAATCACATTTTTATTTCAAATTTAATAACTAACAGTTTTCATCATTTTGATTTCTTTGACATTTATAATAAGTTTAAAGTAAATTTGCATTTCAGTTTCAGTGTTTAAAATTTCACTAATTGCAGTGTTCAGTTTCTATTGTAATTAAATCCAATTTAACTAGAATTCAATTCCAATAAATTGATTTAATTTGATTTCAACATTTATATTGAATCGATTATAAATCTAATAACAAAGTTAACATTTGTTGATATCTTATTTCACTAATACGCCACAATTTCCATCCTTTATTTGTATTAACTACTACATTTCAATTGTATTGAATTTTGTCAAGTCTTCACATTAATTAAAATTTGAAATCCCAACTAATTTATTTATCTTGGTTTCATTCTTTTATTAAATCAATTATTACCTTACGAATAAAATCAACATTTCTATTCATTTTATTACATTCACAATTTTCAATTATTGTATTAATTCACATGAATGTAACATTTATTTACATTTATTTGTAATTGATTCCTAATTTAATTTAACAGACTAAATAAATAGTAACATACAATAGTTTGTCGCCATTTTTTTTCACCTTAATATGTTTATTACTTGCAACCAAATGTTATAGTTTCTTACATAATACTGATTTTATTCAACTACTATTTATTGTATACTATTTCATTAATTAATTCAATATTTACATTTATTTCTTATATTCAATTTATAACCAAGTATAAGTTTTAAAGCATTTCAATTAATTGAACCTTCATTGAAATTATTAATAATTGACTTCAATTTACATTATTACCTTTCATTCTAGTTATTATTTCATTAAAAATTCACAAATTTTTATTTCTCTCATTATTAACTCACAAAATCTTATTAAATTATCTATTTTTAATTATCGAAAATTACGGGTCGTTACTATAGTAGTGGAGGCAAAAATAAGAAATGGTTTGGAAAGAGTAAGCAGTCTTTGGGAAAGAATGAGAAGGATGCTTAGAAGAAGGTCAAGTAGGACCCTATTCGCTATGCTTGTGGAGAAAAGGGTCACGTGATCTAAGACTGCAAGATCGATGGAAAGAAAAAGCATTATAACTATAGCAAGTCCAAACATATACTGAATAATTATCCACTATAGCAGAAATAGGTTGTTAAGGCGTATACTTTAGATGCTAATCCGACTTCGTCGAGTGCCCCCTCAGCGAAAGAGAAGGGTAAGGGCATTGTCATTCAAGGTATGCTTTTCCTTATTAATGTTCCCATACGCATTTCATATTTCTTAATATATTATGACCTAGTAGCTAGGCTAGGACTGAAACCCCAAAGAGTTGACTGATCGTTGATTGTGACGAACTGTATGGGAGGTTCCACTAGCATGTGTATGGTTTGTCATGGTTTGGTTTTCGAGTCATGAATGCTCTTCTGTTTGTGAATATTTTGTTTTGAATTTTGTTAGGTTTGGGATTATCTTGTAAATGGACTGGCTACGAAAGTATGTGGAGATTATGAGAAGCTGTTGGTGACGATTGGGGCTATGGAAGGGAGGACTGTAGTGATTGGCTGTTTTCTAGAGGATGGGGTTATGGTTAGCATTTTATATTCGCTTGAGATTCCACTGGATGCAATTGTTCTATGTGCCTATCTAGAGAGTATTTGGACGTATTTGAGGACGTGACCAGATTACCATTGCATAGAGAGATCGAGTTTCGTATAGACTTGATGATGGATGCCAGACCTATAGTTATGTCATTGAGGCATTTGGCGCCTAGAATGCCGAAGGAGTTAGAGGTGCAAGTAAATGGCCTATTGAGAAAATGGTTAATTTGTAGGAGTATATCTGAGTGGTGTGCACCTATAGTATTCGCCACTAAGGCAGATGTCACTCTTAGATTATGTGTTGATTACCGTGAGTTGAATAAAGTAATGAGGAAGAACAAGTATCCATTCTCACGTATTGATGACTTATTCGATCAGCTCTATGGTGCCAAAGTGTTCTGCTAATTGGATTTGGTGACGAGATTTCACCAGTTGAGAGTAGCAAAGGAAAGTGGGTTGATCACTGCGTTTTGTACCCTGTTTGGTTTCTACGAAGGATTGGTAATGCCGTTTGAGCTAACCAATGTTTCGACATACTTTGTTGAACTCATGAAACACGTCTTTGAGATCAGCTCAATAAGTTCATACTTGTGTTCGTAGATGACATCCTGATTTATTCTAGGATAGAGGAGAACACGAGGCACACTTTAGAATTGTACTCAAAGTGTTGAGGAAGCACAAGTTGAAAATGAAGTTTTCAAAGTGTCACTTCCGGAGAAGGAAAATGAGATTCTTGGGCCATGCCATCTCTGAGTAGGGTATCGCAGTAGACCCTACCAAGGTGGCGACAGTTCAAGATTGGAGCCGACCCAAGAGTGCTACTGATGTGAGGAGTTTCTTAGGATTAGCAGGATTTATAGACGCTTTATAAAGGACTTCTCAAAGGTAGCCGCTCGTTAACCAATTCGACGAAAAAAATTCAGAATTTTACATGGATGCGAGATGCGAGCAGGCATTTGTGAGTCTAAAGGAGAGGTTGATGAGCGCACCTGTATTGACTGTTCTAACAGGGAATGAGGAGCCGACAGTATACACCGATACTAGTGGTACCGATTAGGTGCGGTATTGATGCAGAAGGGAAAAGTTATCACATACAATAGTCGACAACTGAAGCCATGTGAGAGGAAGTATCCAACTTACGATTTAGAGTTGATTTGGAGGCATTACTTATAAGGGTAGAGGCTTGACCTGTTCATGGACCACAAATCCTTGAAGTAGCTTTTCTCTCAGAAGGATCTCAACCGTCGACAATAGCGATGATTGGAATTCTTAGCCTCCTACGACTTTGGTATTTCCTATACACATGGTAAGGGGAATGCGGTCGTTGATGCACTGAGTCAAAGACATGCCAGTCTGAGAGCGATGTTTTTATAGTGGAAACATTTAGAGTATATCGCCGGTTATGACTCAGAACTTATTGCAAGTTAGAGCCAGAGATGTTGGGAAGCTTGACCATCAGGCCCACTTTTATAGAGCGGGTTGGTAGTAATCAAAGGTGTGATGCCATATTAGTCAAGATCCTTTTCCAAGATTGAAGCGCAGATAGAGTCTGAGGACATAAGATAATACGAACTCGACCGAGATGATTGGTCTCATAAGAATGGGAGGTTGGTTATTCCCGATGATGATGGATTAAGAGATGAGGTGCCTTAAGAGTGCCCCATTCCAAGTTAACCATATATCCAACAGTAATAAGATGTAACATGATATGAGATAAACCTATTATTGGGAAGGGATGAATAAGGACGTAGGGACATTTATATCAAGTGTATGAACAATCAGTTGGTAAACCAGCATGAGTAAAACTCGATAGCAGTTAACAACCAAACTGATTTTATGTTCGAAATTTTTTCAAAACAAAGGGTATCTCATAAGACCATACGGCACATAAAAATGGATGGGTTTTTACCTTAAGACGACCAAAACATTTTATATCAAATACAATGATATTATCATAATGTCTAGGGATCGAAGTAAAAATATTAAAATAGCTAGAATGTTTGCATCTTATATTCCAACATATTTGAAATACAACTAAAACCGTAAAGCTCATATTGGAGAATGGATTCCAACTAATGGGGTACCGCCTGTCACGTTACGTCTATAGAAAATGTATCGAGTCGTACGTAACGACCCCTGTCAACATAGAACCAGCCTACCTCTTGATGGATAGTACTGAATATATCATCACCTGGTTTCTTTGCAACCTTTAACCGAGCTCTCCTACGTACACGAATTCACTGATGATTGTGTATATATCTAGAAGGGTGATGATATACCCTAATGGGTGCGACCCCTGTTGCATATCCTCCATTTTAGTCAGTCCCTGTTTATGAGGCTTGAGGCTATGTTTTACCTTTCAAGAACAGTTACACTTAAAATACTCATCGCCATCCAATGACAATGTGTTGATAACATTCATCCATACAAGTCCGTTCTGGGTCTGAGCGAAACCAAAGGCATTATTCCTACTACATGCTTGCACTTAACATCTCTATCTTCGACTCCATGCTTTTCAAGATGTCTTCACTTCAAAACGCATTCGTTGGATCGAAGTGGTTTTTGGACAACATATCCGATCCCGTTTTCTTCGAAACAACGTGCGATAATACTGGTAAACTCAACCCTGGTTCTTTAGGAAATAAACAGACAAACGACAAGAGCGGAGTTCGCCTCCTAACCGTGTGGATGGATTTCCTTATCATTTGCCTTAGGAGAATGAAACGTGTTTATATGTACAGTACAGCATCTTCGACGGTAACTGTACCATATAACTCACGTTTTTCTTCTACATATTTCAAAGTTACATTTGGGCCCAGTTTCGATAGTCGGTTATTTAACTATCGAATAACAAACATATAATCAAGAATTTACCTCATATGGAAAAACTAACATTGGTTCATCATAAAAGCAATTTCAAGCCTCCTTTTATAAATCTTTTATAAATAAAACAAATTGTAAATTACTTGTATAAGAATACTTTTACAAGAATATTTTTACCAATCCCTATATCTTCACCATTTAGAAAATATCCACATATTTATCTTAATGGTATAATTATACTTACAAACTGAAAAAGGTTCCATTTTTATTCGATTCGAAAAGTCAGTTATAAAACTTCCTTATACTTCTTTAAAAACATTATACTCATTTCATCGATCTTTTGGGCTATTTGCAAAATTCCTTTATACCTTTCAATTTCTCATACATCATTTTTTTTCATTTCCAAAATCATTTATATAGCCTTTATAAACCTATAAAACCATTTAAGATCATCTTTAAAAATCCTATTTATTAAATTCGTTAAACTTCTACTATTTAATGTAGAACCTCGTTTTTTTAATATAAAATAACCATTATTTCTTTAACTTGAAAAAGAATATTATCTAAAAACATTTTTGGCAATTCATTCCATCAACTTAACCCAATTAAATCAGCGATTGACTTAAACATCATTAATTATCTGTACTACTAATAAAGAAAATTCGTTGAACTAATTTACTCAGCGTCCTTTTGAAATTCCGAAAATGCCCTTGCTTTCCGTTTACAATAATGTAAACAGCCCGTGTGCGAAGCACGGGCCAATTCTAGTGATGATTAACTATTTTTAAACCCCTTAATTAAAAATCAGTTAACCACGGATATCATAAATAGTTAATTAATATTTCTTAGTTATTAATAATAAAATAATCAATTAATTTAAGATAATGCTAAGTAAGTGGTTAGCTAACTTAACTTCATTAGTTAATTTCAATTTCATTTGTAAATCTTAACTTCATTTATTAACACAAATTAACTTACCTTCATTAATTACATATTTGCATAAGTCACTTTGATTTATGTAAATTATCAACCTTAATCTATATATTAAAGAAGTTTATTGAATAAAAACCCTTTTAATAGAGTGATTTCCAAATTAAAAAAAACTTAAATTAATAATTAAACAAATTAAGTTAAACAACGTTAATAATAAATTAATTAATCCTAACTTTAATATTTAATATAATTATATAATAAATTAAAATAATTAACGTTAAAATACCAAAATTAACTTTAAGTATGGTAAATAAAATTATTATTTTTTAAATGTTTTAAATAACATAATTAATCTTAAACCAGTTTCAACTATGAAATTAATGAATTAACATTGATTAAGTCTGAGGCTTAGCAACTGCAAAGGTTTTTAAGCAAGTTACCATCTCTTTAATATCATAGGAGTTGATATATCAGTGTCATATTCAATATGGTCTGGCTATCAAACTTTCAACACTAGATAATTAACAATCCATAGTTAATTTACCATCCAACCCATACGGATTCATCCATATGCTAATTAGTACACAGATTCACGATTTGCTTAGCATATGCAGAATGGGGTTCCGTTCTGCTCCATAGATGTCCATAATAATGTATATGACTCAAATTAACTTAATAGTGTTATATTGGTCGAATGAACATCTCCAGTTAAGGTTTAAAATTTTAAACGACATTATTTACATAATTAACATGATTTAAAATCAAATTGTTTTAATATGTCGTAAAATTCTAACTGTTCGATCAACCAATAATCTATATAAAGGTGTAGTATTCGTCAATGCGATCACAGCGCAAAAATCCGTACATCATCGGATTTAAAACGAACTCGTTAACCGATAATTTTAGTTTTTGTTTTAAACTTATATATATACATACATACATATATATATATACATATATATATATATATATATATATATATATATATATATATATATAAAGACCGGGCCGAGCCCAAAAACAAAGAAAACCCAACTACACTTCTTTTTCCCCCCTCTTTCTTCTTCTTCCTCTTTTTTTGGCCATACACGGCCATTTTTGTGCACCTCGTGCATGTGTACCGAGTCATCCTTCCACGAAACCCACGCCTCGCTTCACCATCGAACTTCTTTACTCACGCCTATCCTTCCCCACTCCCTCGCCACTCGATCGAAGCCCTCGGTCGAGTTTCCATTTTCACGGCAAGCTACAGGAGCGTGACAATTTTTGCCTTCGAAGTTAACGAGAAAATCACCACGCGTGTCACTCTCCTTCCTGAAGAAGGGCATGAGCTTTTTGTACGTCATATGCCTACTTTTTTTGAAACATTCCTGCGTTACACCTCGATTTTGAATCGAAAGAGAGATTTCAAGAAATGTCAGATCTATTCGCTCTATCAATAACCGAGTCGGATCTGGTTTATGTTATTGTTTCAATTCCCCAAATGGTACGAGAATCCATCATACATGATTGAGTTGCAAAAACTTCTGGATAGGTATCCTACATCTGAACTGAATTCTTTGTAGCTGGTACAGTCATAACTTTTCTCCCTTAATTCAATTCTATGAACAACATCATTGTGGTTAAGGTCGTAATGCCAAAGGAATCATTACCTCAAGACATAAGGAACCTCTCCTCAGCCATTTCATTTCGGGTTAAGAAGATGTCGATCACATATCTCCATCCTTCAATTCGAGCATCGCTAACCCAATCAAAAACTAACTTCAACTCTAGTTTTGAAGATTTTAAATCGTCGTCACGGATTGTCGCCGAATTTACATGAAAATTTTTACTCTTCGATGCGAACTATTGGCAAAGATGGCGTCGAACGATTCGTATTGGTTTGAGAGAAATCATTTTTCAAAGTTTTGACGATATTTTACCCACTTGCAGTTCTTCTCAGATATCTTCATCGATACTCGTCCAGTGTCGTTAGTTTCTAAAATACCACATGGAAATACGTACAGTTTTTATTTAGACGATCGAGGCTAATTTTAAGTATTAAGGGACATAAGAATTTTTGAAAGAGGGAAAAAGGTGAATTCCCTTTTTCTGTAAGTATTAGTAAAAAAAGAAGACAATCTCCTCCGTATACATGTGTCTCACCATATCATATGTAACGACCCAGAATTTTTGTTAATTAAAATTCGTATATTTAATTTATTTTAAATATTAATAAGTAAGATTTATGAGTCGAATAAATTTAAATTAGAATAATTGGATTTAATTGGATAATTAAATCGATAATTAAATAGTTGAAAATACAGAAATAATAGAAAATTGGTTTAAATATGATTGAAAATGATTTGTAAAATTTTATTTTATCATATTGAAGTTAGAAAGATGTTTGTGAACTTTTAAAATCGAATTAAAAGTTTATTTGTGAAAATTGAATATTTTAATATCTAATCGACTAGCGAAATGAGCCATTTTTCAAACAATCTCGATTTCGACGAAACCAGTTTCATCGGATCCATAATCTGATATTATTGTAAGGTTTCAACTTTCAAGTCAATCGGATTTACCGTTTGTACGGTGCAAGCTAAAACGCCTAGAAAATCGTTTAATCAGTTTAATTTTAAATCGAACGTTTATTGCCATAACTCGCACAGATGACCGAATTAGCTCCCGAAACACGTTCCATTATGTTCGGAACGCAGGGTAAACCTTAAGAACGCCAACCGGCACGCTTCATTTGGAGTTTGGAAAATCCGGAATGAATAGTGTACGTCAATTTTTCTATAAAAGGCCCTTAACAATTCATTTTTTGCAAAAAAAATAAAACCTAACCCTAATTCTTCAGAGCTGCCTCCTACCTGATGCACGACCAGAAAATCATTGTCTTCTCCCCTTGATCTCTTCAAATCCACAAACATTTAGAAGAAACTTTCAACATGAAAGTTGTAGATCACGTTGCGAACTAGCTATTCAACGGTCATGATCTAAAACGAATTCACGAATCAACGGCAAATCGAGCTAGAAGTGCTGAAGTTGCGCACATTTTTTCATGAAGAGGGTAGGGCCGAGTTCAACATGATGGTGGCCGAAGGAAGAGCATGACGCGAGCTTCGATATGGTGCCGATATGATGGGGTTTCGTCGACGTTTGTGGCTTGCGTGTATTAGGGTTATACGCGTGCGTGATAGGTTCTCGGCCTGGGTATTGAACGTGGGGAGGAAGATGATACTCACGGCTGAGATTTTGCAAGCTTGGATCCAACGGCTCTGGATAGATGTAGGTTTAAAATAAAAGAAAATATGTTGTAAATTATATATAAAAATTCGTGTAATGTTTAAATTAACGTATCATTTTCATACGAGGTCGAAAACGCGCGAAACCAGCTGCGTTGGAATCGTATGGACGAGCATTACGCTATGGAATTGGATTGGAGTCGTTCGAAGTTAGTGAGAATTTCGGGTAAAATTAAACGTTCGTTTAATTTTATTCGAAATAAATCGCTAAAACGGAATTGAAATCAAGGTGAGAACTTCTCACTCAATCGAAACGGTTTCGATTTTATTTTAAATAGTTAGATCTAAAATTCTTAATTGTATGTTGAATGATGATTGTTATCTATTGATTGTTAAAATAGACATTATGCGCCGTCAGTAAGCGGAGGTTATTTATTCAAAACATATACCGCGAATATTTCACAGTACAGTGAAATTGGTATTATTTATGTACTTGGAATTGATTTTCCCGCATTATATAGCGGATGAGACCCTATTGCGCCATCTATTAAGCGGATAATATTTTATAAAATCCCATATACCGCGATAATTCCGTACTGGAACGAAATTGGTATTGTGCTAACATCTTTGGATGCAGGGAAACAGGTTGGAGGGATCCAACTGGATTCCTCAACTGTATTGATTTATTTACAGATATTGTGATATTTGTTGATTATCATATCGATATATGATATTTGGATGTCGTGATTGACTATTTGGTGCTGCTGCATCATCGGATCCATTTTTGAAGTTTTAAAATAATGATTTTTGGTTTTAAAAGGAATTTTAAAGTGATTTTCAAAAGTATACATTTTATTAAATTTTGAATTGTTAAAATAAATAAACGTTAAAATTTTATTTTCACAAAAGTTATGATTTTTGGAAAATAATGCTTAAGTATGATTTTGAAATATATAAGCTTTAAATAACGATTTTTAAGTTATTAAAACAATAAATTGGTTTAAATTGGGATTTTTGAATTATTAAAAACGATGTATATAAAAGACTTATAAAATTGATATTTTATAAATTAAAAACATTGGAATATTAAAACGAGTTTTTATAAGTGTTAAAAATGAAATAAAAATGGATTTTATAAGTGAACGGAATTTATAGATTTATAAACTGTGAAGTTATAAAATGAATAGATTTTGTAAAATAGAAGATTTATAAGTAATTACCTTATAAATCGGATTTTGGCATTTAAATGAGATATAAATGGAATTTGTTAAAAAATAAGATTTATAAATCAAAGCTTATAAATAGAAATGGAATTTATAAACATTTTTTTTATAAATTCGAAATCAATTGAATTTGATAAATTGAATGTTGAAGTTTATTAAAGGAAATATATTCACGATTTTGGACAGTGAATACATTGTTGAATAAAATGGTCATATTTGGCAAAATGGATATTATTAAAAGAAGTTGATTATTTTAACGACGTTTTAAAATGCATTAAATATCGAAACCATAGATTTCAACATTCATTGTTGAAATAGACGTTTTTGAGAAATAGAAGGAAATGGTGGACTATAACACTGTTGTTATAGTAAATGGTTTCCGAAAGGAAATGTTTTGTATAGTATTGGGATTTATATATCTATTTAAACTTTGAATCCCTATACTAGTGATTTTGGGTCGTCGTAATGATGTTTTATGCAACATTCGTTTTGACTCAAATTTATGTGTTAAGAAAATGATTTCTTAAAGAATGAAATATATACTTAGTTTTGATTTAAGTATATTGAATATTTTCAAATGTTGAAAATAAATAGATTTGTGAATTACTTATTATTAAATAAGTATGGAAATGTTTTCCAATATGAACTGAATATTTTGAGACTTTATCTTTTAAAGATAAATTGAAAATGAATATTAGAAATCGATTTGAAAATCGTATATTCATAAATATTTTGGAATTGTAAATTCACTATGGAATTTATAAATGAAAAGGGAAATTTGTTTAAAAATAAACGTTGATTTATTTTTTGAAGTGTGGGAATAAATTTACGGATTTGGAACGTAAATATAAAGTAAATCGGTAAGGATTTATTTAATTGGTTTAAATGAACCATGTTGAAATGAAAGTATTTCGCATAAGGAAATTGATTGAAATTTGTTTTCAAAAGTGGTAAAGGTGAAAAGTGATTTGAAAATTAGTTTTCAAATTTTGAAGTGTGGGAAATATATATATATATCTTGTAAAGATATTTTGGAAAATAAATAATTTGAAAAATTATTTGGAATCTGGTGATGTTGAGCATGCCTTTTGATAGTTAAATAATCCGACTATCAATATTTACCTTTAAATAGGTATTTGTTGTGATTGTTTGAATTTGAGTGTCACACTTATTTTTGAATAAGCGCTCACTATTCGGGTTAGCTGGGAAAGGACCTTGGGGTCGTATAACCCATTCCGAATATGTGATACGTCGTAATGGATTGTATTTGATGACCGGTGTTGAAGACCGGATATTTTTGAAAACGGAAGGATTACCATTGAGTTACTCTGCATCGGCTGATCTCCGATATAGAGGTTTTATCACCCTTAGTGACGGGAAGTCCAGACGTGATTAGAAATTATCCGGAATGCAAGGACTTCTTTGTAAGTGCCTTCGGTTCTGTTCGAGCCCGGAACAGACTTGTATGGATTGTATGTCTGACATTACAAATTGAGATATAAAGCTGATTTCTTTCAAATATATTTCTGTTGGTGGCGGAGAATTTATTCTCTTAGCTTAACACCCTTCTCTGAGTCATACGAGCTCAGAGGTTATATAGTTGAAGTTATTAGTGATATACTCCCAATTTGGTAGTGTGGCATGCTGAGTGTTGCTGTGAAATGATCGTTGATTGATCATTTGTGATATGATCATTTGTTTGATCCTTTATCTTGGTATCATTACTTTGATCATTTGTTGATCCAAAGCGCAGCTTTTGTATAAAGCGTGGCTTTGTGGACGAGACTTCGTCGGACCTCACACTCAGACAACATAGTCCATCATTTTAATTCCAATTACACATGAATCATACAACTTTATTAAAATATTAATTTGCAGAAAAGAAAAAATGAAGATAGGATACTCACAGTTAGCTTCCAAAAGGCTCCTTGGTCAGTTAATTATGGTCTGTAAACCCCCCCAACCCCCATGTGCTGAAGTCACTCAAACATATGTTGTCGTTGACTAAATATAGCCTAAATATTCGTGTTTTCTTATCACAAGATTTTGTTAGATTTTTTTATTATATATATATATATTCTTATTTATCAATTATTACTATTTTAGATGAATAAACATAGAGTATTTGAGCTTATACACAAAATTTCGAAAATTTAAAAACCCAAAAATATTCGAAATATATCGGACATATAATATGTTGAATCACTCGTCGAATTCGTTTCTTATGCATAAATGAAATTTTAGGGTTGTAATATATGTGGTAATAAATTTTTTCAAAAACAACTGACGATATCCAAACAATATTACATTCAAATAAATAGTACAAATTTTTAATTTCAATCAAGTTCCCAAAGGATGTATATTTTTATTCTATTTTAAGATTGATTAAATGTCCATATAAAATGTGTCGAATCCGAGGTAGTTACACTCTCCTCCCCTAAGAGAATTTCGTCCCGAAATTAATTCTACCTTTTAAGACAAAAATAAACTATAAAAATTTCTTATTGAAGAAAAGGATAACAAGATCAAAGCACATACTGTCATCCAACTACATCCATATAACATAATACTTAATTAAATATTATACATGAGCACATAGTTTACATACTTAAGCGACCCAGTTAATTACGTCAATGCAAATATCTACATACTTAGATAAAAATAACTAATCAAACACTACCACTTCCTGAACCTCCCACCCTACAGAAAACCTTCTCCATCCAAATCGTCGTCATTAGAAACATTAATAACTTCCACAACATCATCATCCTTATCATCATCAGATATCCAGATAATCTCCGGATCTGGATTTGGTGGAAAAAGCATCAGGGACTCATATTCATACTCAAATAGCTCATCGTCGGTCCAATGATGACCCATCGTGTCTTCAAGTTGATTGAGAGTGTTTCCCACTTCATTCTAGTCGGGCTCCACTCCTATCACTCCTTCCTCCATAATTTTTACTCTTACTTCGACTGGTTCTACCTCTTCCTTCTCTTCCTCTTTTGGGTTTTCCTCCTCTTCTGGTTCCTCCTCCTCTTCCTCCTCTACGTCTAGGTCTTCCTCTTCGTCTGTGTCTTCCTTTCCTCCTAGGTATCCACTATCCTCCTTGAAAAGGTGGTCTTCTCCTTGGTCAACCTTGTCTACCCCCTCTCTATTCTTCCTCTGACTCTTCTTTCAAGCCACATGTCATTCGCTCATCTTCCATGGGTTCCCTATCGTCCTATAGGCTCTTCAATCATGAGAGGGTGAATCACTTCTGGACTTTTCCTTCTTAAGCATAACTTCTGAAGCTGGCTGAGTCTCTTCTTCGCAGTTACATGAATAATAGATGTCATCTAAAATAACAAATAAATCTGAGGATAAGGTATTTAAACTTAAAAAGATTTCATATATCCTAAATGATAGTTCAATTCTTTAATATATAAGATTAGTGTATCCTATTGATTACCATGTTTTTCATTTCCAAGTCAGTATAGACCATACTTTATTTGTTCATTTAGTTGTATCCTAGTTGTAGGAAACCCCTTATATAAATGACCCTTTTAAAATTAATTCTAAGCTCTATTTTAAAATTTTAGTTAAGTGTGAAATTTAACCTACAGGATATTCAGGTCTTAAATGTTCTCAAAATTTTCCTTTTATCTAATTTCTCTATTAAATTCTTAGTCTATCTACTTGGATAAGAAAATATAACTAAGGTGGAACAAATGTCTATTATTGCATTAATTGAAAAAAAGGTGTCTGTTTGGGTATTCATGTGGTTTATTATCTATTATTCCCACTTCCAATCTAAGTGACCCCTTCTCAATTTGTGTATATATACAAGGGATGGATATTTCTTAAAGACTTAACCATAAGAAAATGGAAATGTTTAGGGTGGGACTTATAGATAATGTTACTAGACTTCCAATTTCTTAGTTGTTCCCTTTTTTTTCAAGTTTCCTTTTTCTAAGTACCTCTAAGCTAAGGTATTCTGAAATAAAGTCCTAGGGGTTTGTTTTCCCTTTCTTTCAATATTTTCTGACATTCAAAAATTATTGGCAACTCAAATCTATAGCAATTACTTCTATAGATCTCTAATCACTTGATTATTTAAATAGAAGAATCCCTAGAAAATATATCTTTAAAAATTTCTTATTAAAAATAAAATCTTTGGTAAGTTATTTCATTTACCAAATTTAAAACAATACCATGTTGAGTTGCTTTTTTTAAGTCTTTAGGGACTCCTATCGATAACTTAATCAGGTGAACTGACCAGAGCCCATAAGCTACTTAACAGATCAATCAACATAATATAAAATATTTTTATATTTACGCACTCATATATAATGCTCTTAACTCAATCTAGGACTTCGCTAACCTTTCCTAACCGAGCTATACCCATCAGTGTCAAGGTTCTCGCTTAACCTTCAGCTCTGATACCAATAGTAACAAACCGGTTTTTTAACCCTAGAAAATCGACACTAATACGTTCACTGTACCTCATGTCGAATATTTAAGTGTCGAAACTACCGATTTGTCGGGGTGAAAAAAGAATGTAGAAGATAAAAGAAAATTAAACAACACAGAATCTCACAACGCGACAAATAATATATAACACACAACGATCTTTACAAAAAGGAACATCTATTCATATATATAACATCAGAGTACATCAGACTTATCCTAAATTTGGACATTTATAAGAACCCATCCTTGTTATTAACAAACATATCGACTCTATATTACAACGGAAAAATATACGTGTATACGTCTTGATCATCCAGCTCCTTCCCAATTCCAAAATATCCAGCTAAACTTGGGAAAAACATGCTCGGTCTGACCCGAGCATTATATGGAATAACACCTAGGTCAGTCTGGTAAACCAACGTGAGTAAAACTTGATAACAGATAACAACCAAACTGATTTTATGCTCGAAAACTTTTCAAAACAAAGGATATCTCGTAAGACCACACCGCACATAAAAACGGATGGGTTTACCTTACGAAAACCAAAACATTTTATATCAAATCCAATGATATTATCATAATGTCTAGGGATCAAAGTAAAAATATTAAAATAGTTGGAATGCTTACATCCCACGTTCCAACATATTTGGTATACAACTAAAACCGTAAAGCTCGTAATGAAGAATGGATTCCAACTAATAACTGGGCTACTAGGGTACCGCCCGTCATAGTACACCTCTAGAAAATGTACCGAGGTCATTCCCAACTACCTTTACCAACACAGAACCGGCCTACCCCTTGTTGGATAGTACCGAATATACCAACATCCCGGTTCCATTGCGACCTTTAACCAAGCGCTCCCACTTACACGAATTCATTGATGATTATATATATATATATATATATATATATATATATATATATATAATGGTGTTGATATACCCTAATGTGGGCGACACACAGCCCTGCTGCATATCCATTATTTTAGTCTTTCCCGCTTGATGGTGCTTGAGGCTACATGTAACGACCCGATATTTTCAACCATTTGCATCCAAACACCCGGAATTGAATTGCTCAAAATATCAATTTGTTAATTTATATTTGGCAAAACTCAGCATATGCAGTTAATAAATAAATCACAGAATCACAGACACAGAGTAATATAATGCAGCAGAAACAAGAGAATAGTAGTTCATGAAGCTACTATATATATATATCAGAGTTAAATAAGATACAACAGAAGTCTTGAATACAATAGCCAAATACAAGATCAGAATACATCACTGGAATCAACTGAATATCTGAAAACTGGATAGATAGCTGGATCTCCAAGCGAAGCTCCAACTCCAAAGGTGAGTCTCGAAAGCTGAACCACTCAGTCTGACCCGAGCGTAAAGCAAAACACAAAAACACGAGTCGGGATTAACATTCTAATATCAATAAATCAAACTCAAGTGAAATAACAACAGAAATACAAGTAACTCAAAGGATGTTTGGGATAACCATCCTCTAAGGATCCGTTAAAAATATCTACTATGTAATATTATACGCTATTATAATAATGTCTAAAGTAAAGTATAATACATTTTAAAAATAGCGTTAAGGCGTTACCCATATCCCCCTTAATACATTTTATATATTCCCATAATCTATACAGTACCGTAATTTCCCCCGTACTGGACGTCGTCAAAGGGCACTCCATAGGTATGGTACAAAACAAAATCGTATAAGTCACGCAAGGGTAGGTGACACGGCACAACGAGGCAATGTCAGGGTAGATATACCAATTACGCATCCGAACTGGTGGTAACACATAGCAGCCACTACCGCCCACCTCGAGCCACACTCCCATAAATCAAAGGTGCACCCAATCAATCACAAAGTAATAGAATGGTATCGAAGAAGTGTGTCCGATAAGAGGAGCTATCTTATTGCTCCGGAATCACTCCTGTTTTAGTCACCTTATGCCAACTCACGGAAGTTGGGTCCACGTATATACCTCAATAGAACGTCGCCGCCATCCTACTTCATTCTGTAATCCCCACCGCGTACACGGTTGTTAAAGTGGTTTTCAGAATTGGCAGAGAGTATGACAACTTCCGATCCCGGTCTCTTTAACAAACAACCGTTATTATAACACCGCGGTCATTTCAAAATAGTTTATACTTTAAAACCAAAATATCATTGCCTTTTCAAAAACCATATAAATATGATATTCTTTCCGTTTCAAAACCAAATACGATATCATTTCCATTTCAAATATATCCTTTCCAAAATCATAGCATTTTTTCTCAAAGTTATAAGACTTTCGAAACAAAACACTTGAAATTAAAACACTTTCGAACATAAGACTTTGAAATCATAATACTTCCCAGTTAACCAATTTAAATATTAAAATAGTATATATATAATGAAATTGTTTTCCCCAAATTTCACAAATTAATTCCAAATCAACTCGAATTCCAAAATTCAAATTTAAACAGATCTCAAATCATTAATTTCAATTTAGCTTCTAAATAAACCATTCAAAATTATATCGATTTCAAATACAGATTTGAACTACAAAATAAACCATTTAAATTTCAATATATTTCAAAGCTTTAAGTATTCCACATTTTCAAAACTAAATTTGATAACTTCGTGTGTGTGTGTGTTTGTGTGTGTGTATAAAATCCAATTTACTATTATTTAGATTTAAGATATTTACTTAGTAAATCCAATATCATTTAACTAAAGTGAATATAGGCACAAATTTTGGTCGAACCATTATAAATATCGTGTGTTCTTTGTTGTTTCTATCTGATTCTATTCGATATATTCTTGTTTTGTCCTCATTTTTGTTCAATAGGAGGTGTTGTACCACTTTTTAGTCCAGCGACATAGATTAGAGCGATTATCAGACAAATCTCAGTGTTGAACGAAGTTTATATGTTGTGAATAAGAATCACTAACTCTAAAGTTAGTAAGTGTATATCTTCATAACATTTGGTTAGATAATTACTGAAAATGAATTTGTTTACAAGGATAGATAATTGTATTTAAATAATACTTTGATGATTCTAAAGACACGATCTAATATATATATATATATATATATATATATATCACCTCACACTACAACAAATATACCATATTAAAACAATAATAAAATGTTGTAATATAGGTTTCGCAACATTTTTGCAAACGTAGTATTATGCAAGTTATAATAAGGTCGATGCTTTTGCAACATTTTTTAGATGTTGCAAATAACGTTGTATTAAAACTTATTACAACTGTTTTTAGATGTTGCGGTATATTTTTCACAATATACATTCTAGATATTGCGATATACTTTTTTACAACATTTTTTAAATGTTGCACTATACTTTTCACATCTTTTTAAAAGGTTGTTGTGTATTTTTTACTTTAAAAAAAATATACATGGCCATTTCAGGTTATTATTATGGTGAATACAGTAATTTGGAAATTTCTACGATACAACTATAAGCAACGCATCTAAATTGCTTTCATTAAAAATAAGTCAATAAATTATCAACACAAACAATATTTAAATTAATTTCAAAAAAACATTCATATCAAAATTCAAAATCCATATGAATTTCACAATAACACAACTTCAATATACATAACTTAAAATACCACAATCGAAATGTTAAGAAACTTACAAATAACACAAGTAATAATCAGGTAAATCTTACAACCACCAGCCAGTTGCAAAGTAGATTGTGGATGGCATTATTATTCGTACAAGTCGGGCCCAAAACTTGTCTTTTGAGGGCACTTTCTGATTTGCACGTAAAAATGTATATTTTTACTCTCGTACTTAATCTTTTTCTATTAAACTAAAGGACATATTAGAGTATTTTTATATACATTGACCAATATACAAAAGTGTTTTCAAATCATCATTCACCCGTCTATATTTGGGCGAAACTGTAATTTTATGTGTGCATTAATTTTGAGAAAATTATTTGCACATTTTAATTTTATTTTATAGGAAACTGAGTGCAAATTGGAAGAAGCATCATGGATTTATGTGTGCACAAGTTTTGGATGCCAAAAGAAAGAAAAAAGGAAAGAATTAACTCTTCATGGAGGAGCATACCTACCTATTTGCAAACGGACCATAAATAAAAGAAAAGCACAAGCTAGTGAAAATTAATTAATCATTAATAATTACTTAAAGACCACACAAAGTGAAGGGCAGTTTTGATAGAACCCAAAAATACATTAGGATTTTAAACTTGTATAAGTACCCCCTTATAATTCATGAAAGATTAGCATAATTGTAGCCACAAAATAGAAATAAAAGTTCTCTTCTCTTTAATGGCTTCTTAGCCTTTTATTTTATGCGATTTTATTTCATGCTTTTTTTATGTTAATTTACTTCATGCTTCTCTTTTTATTTCATGCAAGTAGATTAAATTTCTTTTATGCAAAGCAATGTAAATTTACTTTTATGCAATTAATTAGCTCTCTTTCTCTTTAATTGAAAAGCAATGGGCTAAGGGAGCCCTGCCCAATATATTCATCACTCAGAAATGTATACATACAAATTACAGCCTCAATACAGAAATCACATTATCACAATATAACATAAACAAATCAAAGGCATAAAACTAAAATATATCAAATCATCTCATCTTTCACTTCAGCCTACCTAATCTTTTTCGAATTCTGTTGTCAATTATACTATATAAAGTAGCTGCAGCTTCCATTTTCATATCAAAAATTCTCCTATTTCTTTCATTCCATATCTCATATGCAAAAGTCTTCAAAATAATCATAAGAATTTCTATCTTCGGAGACTTCCACCTCGTTGCCTTGAATACATTAAACCATTCAATTCTCGATCTTTTAACAGGTTTGTGAAAATTTCCATTTGCAAGCAACATGCACCAGATTCTAAAAGTGTAATTACACTCAAAAAATAAATGAGTATTAGTTTCAGGATGCTTTTGACAAAAGACACAATCTTTATTGCATATAATACCCAAACTTGTTAATTTCTGTTTAGTATTAAGTGCATTTGCCATGACTTTCCATAACAATAAATTTTCTTTTGCATGAGATTTTTCCATCCAAATTCTCGTAGCCCATGGGAACTTCTCTGATTTAGCATTATTTAACAGGGCTTTATACACTAGGGATATTGCATGCTTCTATCCATTATTAGTCCAGAGGACTTTAAGATTTGATGAGGGAAGAGGCAATGATGATATATATTGCCATAAATTCCTGACTTGATTAGAACTACAATAAGGTAAAACAACTGAACCATCAGTTATATAGGATGATACTTTAGCATTTAAAGGAATGCCAGACTGCATTTTTAAAGAGTATGGAAGAATTTCTTGAATAATCAAACCAGGTCTAGCCCAAGGTGATGACCAGAAAAGAAGTTCAATGTTCTCAGATGGATTGCAATGAATGAATGGCAGAAATCTAGCCCTTAATTTTAGGATATTACGCCAACTTCAGCTGCATAAATTTGGAATATTCATCGACCAAAAATCTTTTCCTTTTATAAGATTTTTTAAAATCCACTGAGTCCAGAGATCTTCTTTTCTTGATAAGATCTTGTCATAATAAACTGAGATAGCAGCAGTGTTCCTTATCTTTAAATTTATTATTCCCAGACCCCTTCTTTTGTGATGTCCCGGAAATTTGGACAATATTTATTTAATAATTTCATTAATAATTATTTTTAATGTGAAATATTGATCTAATAATTTAATTCAAACATAAATTTTCTTTTGAAATCTAATAATTATTTTATTTGACAAATGATATTCTTTTCAAAATTTATAATAATGATAATAATAATTTTGGGGATTTTATTCTTTTCAAATGTTAAAAATATTTAAATAATAAAATTATCTTTCTAAGTTGATTTAAAGATATTTTATTTATAATGTATATATGTGTATACATTGTAAATAGGGATTTGATCTTTATTTAAATTTAAAATATTAATAAAGAATATTTTCCAATTTATTTTATATAAGATGTATAATTTATGAATTGATTTAAATTAGTATTGAAAACTTTTCAAAAAATTGTTTTAAAAGTCTATCTTATATTTTCAAATGAAATATAAGTAAATATTTATTTTGTTTATAAATATAATAGTTTAAATTGTGAATTATAATAAAAGTTTATTTTGTTTTATTTTAAAAATTGTTTTCTTTTGAAATAAACTTAATTTATTTATATTAGAGTATGGTATTTAGATTTGAAACTTTTGAACAAAAAAATAATTCAACACTCTTTTCTTTTTAAAATTTTCTCTTGTTGAAAATTATTTTTAAAATATTATTTTAAAAATATTCGAGCAAACATTAAAATGTATAATGTTATAAGGAAGTTTATATGTATTTATTTAAAGGCTAAATATGGATAAAACATTTAGAACATGTTGTATTAAATTAGAAATTGGTTTAGGAAAATTTAAATACATTCATAAACTAAGAATTTTCTTTAATATTAATAAAAAATAAGTGTTAGACTCTTAATACATAAAGAACACACTTGTAAACATTTATCATTAATAAGTTAACAAGTGGCATTGTTTTAAAAACTTTTTATTTAAAATATATTAATAAGAAAATTTAACAATGCATTTTTGTTCAACACTTAATCTTCAAAAGAAATCTGAAAATCAGATTTTAAGTAAAATTCAAAATCCAAAACTGATAACCAATTCTTGTTCAAAATCTACAACCCAAATTCAATCTAAATTCTGCAAATCCCAAAACTGTATAAAATCCGCAAAACAAATTCAAACAAATTTGGTCAATCTTCAAATCTGAGCATATGAAGATTGGGGTTAGCTGCATGCATTAAGGCTTGGATTTTCTTCATCAATCAACTACAAACAAGTAAAAAGCAACTTCAGTAATCAAAATGGAAGTAAGCCTAGATTTCAGCATGCAAATGCAAGTCAGGTTCCTAGAAATATGAAATTTGCATCTAGATTGTTTTCTGCATCTTCAATTAAAAAGGTGAGTAATCTTCTTTGTTAAAAACAGTTTTCTTTTAAAAATCAAAGCTAAAGTAATTTACAGCATTACAGATTCTAATGCAAACTGTTTTAAAAAAAAATATTAAAAAAAAACGTTTGGATGAAAACTGCTCTGTTTATTGTTAGAAGTGAGTGACCATATAATGCTAAAAGCTTATGTTATCTATGCATGTGTATTGATAGTAATGAGCAAGTTTGTATGACTGTTTTATGATGATATTCTGTGTATATATATATAAATACACGTATGGGTGTTACCAGATACATGTTTCTGCCTTTAAAAACTAAGAATCCTTAAATAAAATCCATTTTTCTCCTGATTGTTTCCCTGTTAGAATTTGTCTTGTGAACAAAATGTGTTTGTTTGGTATAGATTGAGATTTATAAATTATAATTTAGTTTAATCAAAATTAGTTGCCTCTGTAAACTACAAAAATCAGTCATCATTGAAAATAGAAACATATACCAACATCTTAAATCAATAAAACAGTTTTGTATCTTGAATGCATGTTTGAAAACAAGAATTTTAAAACAAGATTCACATTTTATAATTAACTGTTGAGTTAGTATTTCTGTTTTGAGTCAAATTGGGCGTTTTTGGAATTTCTGTTTGCCTGGTACTTTGGGGTTGGTGTGGATCTGTCTGGAGGTGGAGGACTGAAGTGAGAGTGGGGGAAAATTGGGCAATAGATGATCAGAGGTGGGAGGAGATGGCAATAGTGATTTCCAGGTTTTAGCCCTAGTTTTGATGATGGTCGATGTTTTGCTTCTTCTTGTTTTCTATAGTGCTTCGAGTGATTCGAGGTTTTGGGATTCGACAGAGGGGGTATAGATGGATGGTTGGTCGGAGTCACGACGTCTCAGATGGTCGGAGATGGGTTTCCTCGGTGTTGACAGGTTTTGGAAGAGGGTGCAGTTGTGTTCCAGGTTTGGTTCAACTTTCTCGAATTTGATTTTCGAGCTGCAGTGAATTGATGGAGGTCGTGATCATGTCAGAGGATGATCGGCGACGTGGTGGAGTTGCCTAGGGTGGTTGGAGGTGATCTGAGCACTGGTGCATATGCACCGTGCATATTTGTAAAATTCTGGTGAACTTGTGAGGTTAATGCAGGGAGATGACTCGAAGATGGTCTCGGGTTTTCATGTTTTTGTCTCGAACAACTGGGTTGGGAACTCGGAGTAATGTTGGGAAGGTCTCGGATATTGTTTGGGAACAGGTTGCAAAACCTGACAGTATGCATTTTTTCAAATTCAAATGAAATTTGAATTTTAAAAGCAGGATTGATAACAGGGTTCTAAATACAAGGTTTAGATTTGAATTCAAGTGAGCTTTTGAATTCAAGTTTTAAAAATGAAGAATTTAAATTTAGGTAAGGTTTAAATTTAGTTTTGAAATCAAGTTAACTATAGTTTTCAGGTTTACTTTGAAAACCAGATTTGAATTCAAAACAGTTTTGCAAATTTTAAATAATGGACAGATTTAAATGTTTTAAAAGTAGATTTAAAAATGAATTTGTTTTCAAATAAGTTTTAAACTTGAAAGAATTCTTTCCTTTAATATTTGAATTAAAGATATGAAGTGTTTAGCTTTAATTTGAAAAGTTAAATAATCATTTTAAAACTTGTTTCTTTAATAAATTTAAGTAATTTGGTTTTTAAACTTTTCTTATATATTTAAGTAATGAATGTTCTTTAACATTTATTATTATTTCAAGGTTTATAAATTTATTTAAAATTTGGAAAATGTTTTAAATAGTTAAACATTTTGAAATCTTAAATTTTTAAATATAATTTGAATTAGAAATGTATTGTTTTAAATACATTTTGAATGCAAATAAAGTCATTAATAAGTAAATGAATTATTTGGAAATAATTAGGATAATTAAGAATTTACTTATTTATTTGATTTTAAATAATGACATGAATTAATAATTAGAGATGATTAATGAAAATTAATCTAAGATAATTTTCTTAAGTAAGTAATTAAAGAAAATATTGATAATTAATAAAGATAATTATCTAAGGATAATTAAGTAATTAATTAATGTGATTTATTTGATAATTAATTAGATTAATTAATTAAAGATAAACAATTGTAATTTGTTAAGTATAATTAATTGATAAAAGTAATTAAGAAATAAATTACATATTGTAATTAATTTTGATAATATGATTTGTTTAAATTAATTAAAGTTTAATTAATTTAAGACAATCATTTATGGTTTAATGAGAATGATTACTTAATGTAATTAATGGAGCAGGATTACTTAGAGAAGTAATAATTGATAATTACTGAAATGTAATTAGTGAAGATGATTTTTAATTAAGTAATTTGGGTAATTACTTTTGTAATTAATCAGGGGATTAATTAATGAAGATAATTAATTATGGAATAATTAATTTGTTAATGAGTAATTAAGGGTAATTAATTACTGGATTAATATTAATCAAGGTGATTAATAATTTTAGATTACTTACTGAATGTAATTAATTTTAAATTAAGTAATTAATTTAAATATTAATTAGAGATCATTAATTGATATAATTAATGAGGAAATTAAGAATGGTTTAATTAAGTAATAATTAATTAATTAAGTGATTAATTAATTGTAATTAATTAAGGATAAAAATGAAGTAATTAAATGTTAATTACTTATGCATAAGGTTGATTAATTTGTGAAAATTAATTAAATACTAATTACTTATTGTAATTAGAGAATGATTAATCAAAGATGTTTAATCAAGTTGAATACTCGGGAAGTGATTAATTAACTAGGTTAATTAATTAATGGATATATAAGCAGGATTTATAGATGTGTTAATTAATTTAATTTATTTTAAATTAATTAGAGATAGATGTAATTAATTTAATTCATTTTAAATTAATTATAGATGGTGGTTAATAAATCATTGCTTATAGATGATATTTATTGGATGGTTGTGATCTCAATAATGAGATGAGTAGAATCTGTATAATATGGATGTTTGGTTAAAGTATGATAATATGGATTATCTGGTTGTGATGGTTATCTGTTTGTGATTATGATACAGATTATCTTTTATGATAAATGTGATTATCTATTGTGATATGTAGTTTAACTATCTGTGTGAAATAGATAGTAATGAATTGAATTAATTATTCAAATTAAATTCACTTGGACATTAAGATGGCGTTTGGTTTCGGTGAGACCGGGATCGGGTTTCCATATTTGGATATTTGAAAACCACATCGATCCAAATTAAACGTTAGGTCGTGAATCTCAAGTGGAGCAAGTGAAGACTCGAGGTGTAAGAACTATACGTCAGTATAACTCTGTGGGTGATTCCGTGATGAGTTTGATTGAATAGTACTTATAGGTTCGAGATGGTGATTTAGAGTGCAAGGGTTATCGTCGTTAACTCTGAGGGTGATGCCAATACGAGTGTAACGACATAATGCTTTCGGTTTCGTTCGAACCCGGAACGAACTTGTATGGATTGAATGTTTTCAGAACATCGTCAGGTGGACGATGAGCATTCTAAGATTAATATGTCCTATAAAGGTAATCGTAGCCTCAAGCCTCATCAACCGGAAATGGCTAAAACAAGAGAGGTGCAGCAAAGCTTCGTGGGTGGCCCCCACCGGAGAGCGAGATTTACCCCTGTCTAGAGGTCCCTTTATATTTCGACTGTGTGGCAGTTGGCGAAGGCGTACTCCTCGGTACGATGATCTAGGCCACGTACTGTGACGGGCGGAACCCCAGTAGCCCTGCCATTTATGGAATCCAAAATTCAATAAGTACCTGTACAGTTTTGATTGTGCCCAACTACGTTGGAACGTGAGATGTAAGCATTCCAGCTATTTCTGTATTTTATTTTGAAAACCCTAGACACTATTATAATATCACTGGATTTCCTATCAAATGTTTTGGTTAGCGTAAGGTAAAAACTTTTCTATGTTTATGTGTAGGAAGTCTTACGTGATACCTTTTGTTTCAAAGGATTTTCTAAAGTTAAACAATCTTAAACCGTTTACTCACACCAGACCCATGTCTGACCCGAGTGTTTATTTTCTGTTTTATTAAACTCTTGGGTACTCATGTATGAGTAGTCAAGTGATTCAGGATTTCTTGTACGAGTTCTGGAGGAGATAATGGAGCAGGAGGCTTCAACGTGTAGATATATATTGTGGTTCCGCTGTGTTTGAGTTGTATCTGTTTTTCGCTGATGTATTTGAATTGTAATTGCTACACAGATGTTTATAACTATCTAGTTTGTGTTGTATTGGCTGTAAAACTCTGATGTATATGATACTATGTAATGTTTTATGTGATATATTATAATTTATTCGTTACGCTGTGAGATTCTGATGTTATTTGTTCCTTTCTTTTCTCTTTTATATCTCTTTCTTTCTTTTTAATGATGCGTCTTTCTATGGAATGAAAGGCGGGTCGTTACATCTTTCCTTTGGCAACTGAATCTTTATAAATGATATTGGAATTAGCTTTTTGGAAAATGGATCACCATGCCATAGAAATCTATTCAATGCACTATTTATCATTGATATAAGTTTGTTTGGAAGAATATAATGCCTCATCCAATAATTAGTCATAGCAGTTGCGATACTCTGTATAATGACCAATCTTCCTGCTGAGATAGTTTTGTGTATATGGATAATTTGTCAGTAATTTTTCATATAGAGGCAAACAATCAGATTTGGTGATTCTTGCAGAAATAAGAGGTAAACCAAGGTATCTGGCATTGTGTTGCATCTCTTTAAGTCCAGAGTGTGCAATAATATCAGCTTTCAGACCATCACTAAGATCAGCTATTAAGATGTGAGATTTATTAAAATTTATCTTCAAACCAGTAATTGCAAAAAATTGATCCAATACCTCAAGTATAGTGGTAATATTTGAAATAGATGGTTTAGTAAAAATGATTAGATCATCAGCAAAAAGCAGATGGGTTATGAGTGGATCCTTGCATTTTGGATGCAACTCTAACTTCTTAGATTTCACTTGTTCAATAATCAAAGAATTCAGAACTTCCATTACTATAATGAATAGATAAGCAAATATTGGATCACCTTGACGAACTCCTTGAGTTCGTTTGAAGAATCCTTTAGAACATCCATTTCTTAGTATGGAGAAGTGAGAAGTTGAAATACAAGTATATATCCATGCTAGCATTGGTTTAGGAAAATTCATCCTTGAAAGAATTGCTATAATAGAACTCCACGCAATAGAATCAAAAGCTTTTTGTATATCAAGTTTCAACATACATGTAGGTGAAATATTCCCAATTCCATATCCTTTTATAAGCTCTTGTGTAAGTAAAATATTATCACTGATATTTCTATAAGGCATGAAAGCAACTTGATTGTTTGATATGATTGAAGGCAAAACATTTTGAAGTCTATTAGCTAAAATCTTGGATATGATTTTGTAAAGAACATTGCAACATGAAATTGGTCTAAACTCAAAAACATTGACTGCATTTGAACATTTTGGCACTAGAGCTATATTTGTTGCATTTACACCAATTGGCATTTTGTTATGATAGAAGAATTATTGAATTGCTTTGATAACATCAAGTTTAACTATTCTCCATGTATTTTGATAGAAAAAAGCATTAAAACCATCAGGTCCACCACTACTATTAGATTTTAAAGAGCAAACTGCTTCTTTAATCTCCTCAGCTGAAACTTCTTTTATCAAAATATTAGCCTGCTTTTTATCTAGGTAGGGAATTTGCATTTTAAAGAGAGGTAGCAGATTTGGAATCATTAGAGTTGGATTAGCAAGTATAGAAGAGAAATAATCAATGAAAGCCTTTGATATGGAATCATCATTATCTTGCATAACTCCATTCATATCAGTTATACTCAATAGCCTTTCTCTGACCTGTTTTATTTTGATTGAGTTATGATAATATCTTGTATTCCTATCACCTTGCTTATCAATAATATCATGCAGAATTTCTTTCTTCATCAAAGCTTCAAATTACAACGCTTCATGTAAATCTCTTGATAAATCTGCTTCTTTGCAAGCTAATATAGTATTCATTGGATCATTCTAAAGTTGCTGCTGTATAAGATATAGTTTCTCTCTAATTCCATCAGAAACTTTTGTTCCCTCTACAAAAATTTCCTTTGTCCAGATTTTAAGTTTTGCCTTCAACTTTTGTAGCTTTGTCTTTAAAATATACAAAGGATTTCCAAAAATTGATTCCAACCAAACCTGTATAACAATGCTTTGGAAATTTTTGTGATTAGTCCATGATTTATAAAATTTAAAAGAAGGATTTCTCCTAGTAGCATTCTGTCCCCATGATAAAATAATAGGAGAGTGATTAGAAATAGAGGGATTTAAGAATTTACAAAGAAATTTGGCCATAAGTTTATAGAATGGATGTTTTGAAAAGCATGATCAAGTTTACAAAATGTTCTTGGACCATTTTTACATTTATTATTCCACGTGAATTCAGCTCCAACAAAAGAAATATGGCTAAGAGAAGAATTGATAAGGGCTTGGTTCAAAAGGGAAATATCTTTCAAAGATAGAGGAATTCCTCCAACTTTTTGCTCAGAAGAAAATATGTAATTAAAGTCTCCTAGAATAAGCCAAGGAAAATTTGGTTGAGCAAGAGAAGAAATACTGGAGAGAAATGAGAGTCTTCTATCTAAACAATTTTGAGCATAAACAAATGAAATCAAAAACGAAGTGTTTGAAAGCAAGGAAAATGCATTAAAATGAATAATTTGATCATTTTTCATTATTTTAGACAGGCTGAAGATAGGAGGATTCCAGAGAACTAATAATCTTCCATAAGGAGCACTTTGCAAATTATCATCATATGACCAATTTGATGCAATATACTTGCAAGCCCTTTCAGACATTGTCTTGTCTAACTTTGTTTCACTTAAAGCAATAAGTTGAATTTGTTCATCCTTTATCAATTTTCTCACTTTAGTTTGCTTTGAGGATAGATGCGCTCCTCTAATATTCCAGTATGCAATATTGTTATTAATCATCATAACATATTGGGAGTTATTATTTGGGTAGGATGCTTTCTTGTATGCCTATTTCCACTTGTCAGAATAGAAGAACTTTTGTTTGATGATGGGGACTCTTTATGATTAATTGGTTGCATTTCATCAATATTATAGCTAGCACCTATATTGAGATCATCAGCAGAATCAATGAAAGAAACTTTCTTTTTTCCTCTTTTTCCTTTTTTATTGATTGAAGTGTTCAGGTCAACATTTACTTCCTTTGATATACAAGGAGGGGGTGGTAATATTAGATGTGCAGGTGGAATTATATTGATATATGGAGAATTCTGCATTGAGGTATCATCAATTTGCTTTTCTTCAGATAAGTCATGATTTAGTCTTCTCTGAGATATAGAGTTTGAGTCTTTATCATTTCCATTATTCAATTCTATTATAGTACATATATCCTGATCCAACTACTTATTCATATCTCCCATGTTTTCTAAATTTTTACTATTTTGTGATTTTTCTTGCACCTTACAAGAACCAAATTTCTCGTTATCAATAGATTTCTCTCCTACGGTTTCATTTAAAGAATGCTTCACTTGAGTATCTACAGTTTCTTGAGTATCTGTATCTGAGTTATTAGCCATATTAACTTCAACAGAGCCTTGAAATTTAAATGACATCAAGTCCTCCTGAGCATTTCAAGCATTGATAATAGAGGCCTTATTTTCTTTGATTAAAATATTATTGACTGATTCTTCACCTAAGTCTGATAATGCCATAAAAGTATTTGAAGTAGTAATGTTTTCTGCACAGCCCTTACCATCCTTACTCCTTTGTTTAGAACTTAAATCTGCAGTAATATTATCTGCACAATAATCTTCTAAATTATTTATTTTATTTTGTTGATCTAACTTCTTCCCAATATCTAGACGAGCACCATCATTATTAAAAATTTCTTTCTCTATTTCCTTCTTTCTCTAAATTTTCTTAGTCTTTATATTGAATTTTCCTGAATTATGAGTCCTCACTACCTTTTCCTGTGGTATTTCCTAAGCAAAAAATTCACTGCAATCTGCACCTTCAATATCATTTCCAAAGTTCATTCCAAGTCTCACAAACTTACAATTTCCTAAACAATCCTTAGTAATTAGTATCATGTCCAAACACTCTGCACTTACAACAAATTTTTGGTTTCCACTCATATACAACCTTTACATGAGGGCAGCTATCACTTAAATCATCAATTGCAATATACCCAGGAAGTTCTTGTTCAGGAGATACCTCAATCAAAGCCTTGGCATACTTGAATCTTGTCAATTTTTCTGTACTTTCATCAAACCAATTTTCCAACATGACAAGACAACCAATTAATTCCAATTAAAGTCCAAGCAATCAGTGGAATTCTACAAAAATGCGCCCAAATTGGAACTTTTTTGATTTGCTCTTGAACATAACCATATGATGGATTCCATGATGTTATAATGAACATTTTATCTTTAATAAAGATAATATCAGATTGTAAAATCTTCATTCTGTCTTGATCATTCGAGAAATTGAAATATTCATTATCAGATTTAATATCAACTTCACCTTTCATATCAACTTCACCTTTCAATCTCCAAACATTTCTCAGATGCTTTGTTACAGTCAGATAAGAAAGAGATCCATCCAAGAAAAAACCAACCAAATGATCACTCCAGAATTTAATTCCTTCTCTTTTAACTTTTTCAAGTAAAGATTTCGATAAACCATCTTTCTTAATATCAAACTGTTTAGGCACAAACACTCCAGCATTTCTTGGCTTTTTCTTGAAAAATGATGACCAATTATTGTCAATTTCAGAAATCTTTGTGGATTGAAAAGAGTTATTAAACAGCTTTGGATTCATATTATCAGATAGAGAAGGAAAATTCGAATCTGATAACAAAGAGGATTGATTCACAAAGATCAGACTTGGATGAGGAAAAGAAGGAGAAATAGGAGGAGGAGGAGACAGAGATAGAGAAGAGGGAGGATGAGTCGGTGATGAAGGAGGAGGAGGTATCGGAGATAAGGGAGGCAGAGAAGTGGGAGGAGGAGGAATCGAAGAAGAGGGAGGAGGAGGAATCGGAAAAGAGGGAGGAGAAGGAATCGAAGAAGAAGAAGGAGAGACCGTCAATTAGCATTTCTTTTCATTTCGTTAATGTTGAAATCCACTTTTGTTGAAATGAATTCAAGGATAAAAGGCTAAACTCCTTCAGTTGAAGGGTAATGAAGCTTTTATGATTCACGTAAAATCAACCTAATGATTTCATTTAGTATCTCTTGTTTTTGTGCTTAATGTAAATATAGATGTAGATGGAAATTTGATGTTTATAAATGAATTTAATAGCTTATGTTGTTAATCACAAATAGGCTATACTTAATCAAATATAGACTCAAGTTACATCTTCATTTAACTATTTGATTTTGATACAAGTTAAAAGTAGAATTAAATTTTAACGATCTGTGTTACTTGATCAAAGATGATGCTTATACTTAAAATAGATTTTATTTCTAACTTCCTAATCATTTTCATGAGATTTTAAGTGGGTTTGGTTGATGTATTAAAATTTTATAGTTTATGTTATTTTACTTAATATCACGAATAGACCATACTTAAAATAAATACATCAACTCCTCTTCCGACTTCTTCTTCCGAGCGCCACAACTAGTTGTACTTGTGTTAAAAAGAGATTATAAATTTTACTATATGTCAATGTAAATGAATGTGAGTGGATTTATCACTATACTGTCTTTTAATTTCATTATATTAATTCTAGCTTTATTATAGTTTTTCTACAATTTTTAGTTAAAAATATTTGAGATAATTTGATTGAATGAGTTAAAAAAATTGCTTTACATATGATTTGACCCATATTTGCTAACACGCTACAATTGTATGTCGTGCACTTGCAGTATTTTATTTTGTAAACTTCGATGATTTTCTAATCGATAAAAATGTGTTCCGAATCACTTTCATATAGTGTCCTAACTTGTAAGTCCGATAGGAGGGTGATTGCTTACAACTTCTAACCTTAAAATCCATATCACCTAATGCATCTTCTGAACCAATTCTGAAAGAATGAGTGGGGTTCCATCTCCTCCAAATTCTTTTGTATCCAAAACCATGCCCATCGTAATGCCAGCAATAGAGCACTTTGATGGAACTTTAACATCTAAAAGTGCTAAACAACCTGTACCATGCTGCCACCTAAATATATTTAGTCGGTGAATGAATATGTAAAGGTGTATCAATATTAATGTTCACACAAATATGAATATCTACACATAAAATAATTTTATTTGATAACTATGTTTCAAATAAGAGTTGGACGCTTAGTCCATATTTTATAACAATAAATATATACAAATTATGAGCAATTAGGAGACTTTCTTTTACCGAGTTCGCAAATGATAAACCAAGGATTGCATACTTATGATACATCATGTCAGATAAATTATGAAGAAGGACAAGTAACCTGATATAATTCTACATAATATAACACAAATGAAATTCCGAAGCTTGAGGATTGTGCATACCAACAAACACCCAGGGTAAGGGCATCTTCAGTGATACAATTCAACGTTGAATTGGGTAAAAAAAAATCTCCAGTCGTTCGATTAAGGCAAATTATTAAGCTGAATGTTCAGGATTCAATTCAGAATCCTGAACTGGGCTTGGACGACCAAGCCCTGGCACTCATTTTATGGACGCGAGACTTCTGGCGTCCATAAAATGGACGCCTATGCCCCCTAATTTTGGGGGGCATCAGGCACCCATTTTATGGGAGCTAGGCATCAAACGCCCATTTAAATGAACGCCTGGCCACTGGGTGCCCAACCCCGGTTAAGGGTTGAATATTCAGCCCTTAACCCACTGGAGATGCCCTAATACTTTCCATTTTTCACAAGAAACAATAAACAAATAATAGGTAGAACACCAATATACTTCGTATTTAAAACTTTAACGTGATTTCAAAATGCTACTTAAAAAGCAAGTACCGAGCTTTGATTCGTTAAAAATATATAAAGATATAAGTGAATGTGTGCAACTCGACGCTGTCATAATATAATCATAATTTTTCTTATCTTGTCAAAGGAGAAATAGAATATAATAATAAGACATAGATTGGTAGTATAGATTGACAGTGATTTATGAGTACGTAGAAATCTGGAAATTAATCTTTACAGTTTTTTTTGTTGCATAAGCGAACTTTACAGATAAAAGGAGAAACAAACCAAAACAAAACCTGATGGCAAAGAATAAGGAAACATGTAAATATGCACAACATACTTCTTCCACTTCAACTCGATGCTTCAACGTGTTCCAAACACATTTACAACTAACCACAAAGCACTGCAAAGTCAATGTAGGGAAAGGATTAGCTTAGTTAATTGTTTTTTACGAACCTCAGCATATGTACTCGTTGAAATTTATGTAAACAAAACTATTTTTGGTATGTTGCAAAAAATATTCCCATTAAAGAAAA
This sequence comes from Allium cepa, assembly GCA_030765085.1. Classification (NCBI taxonomy): domain Eukaryota; kingdom Viridiplantae; phylum Streptophyta; class Magnoliopsida; order Asparagales; family Amaryllidaceae; genus Allium; species Allium cepa. The sequence goes on from CM060928.1 coordinate 147,732,666, forward strand.
CTTAGTTCAATTAAAAAAGCAAGCTACCCCTGAAGTAGTATTCAACAAAGTTCTTTCAATTACCGAAGCAAACAATCACAAAGGTTTTTGGAATGCCAAATTGGTGATCTTATAATTATTAAAGCGACATGTCATAGGGTTTGTATCCTGCTTTTAAGTTGAAGTAATGGATTTTATTGCTTTAACTAGAAACTACATATTATATTGCTATAACTAGAAACCCCTCATTCACAACTCATATAAGATAACTTGAATAATAATTGTGGCATATTTGGGATTAAAGGCTATATGAATACCAAGCATTCACTTCAAACAACACCATCCAAAGCTAACCATATTCATGAAAGCATATTCCTAAAAACATTTGTTTCAAACATTCACTTCAGTTTGTACCTAAAAATGATAGGATGATGTACCTAAAGTTTTCTACACATATTCGTGAAAGCATTAAACTTTTTGTGCATTGTTTTTGTACTCTTGCTATGATGTTGAAGCATATGTCCATTCTTGCTTGCAGGTAATATCCTTGAAAAAACAACAAAAGGAAAAGATGAATGAGTTGGAATCAAGATTAAAAAAATTATACATACAGGAATGGATGAATACCTTATTTGAAGCGCTTCTATAAACCGATGACTTTGACTTTAGAGGAGTGGAGGTCGGCAACATTAAAGCGCGGCTTAAGTACCCAAAAGTAATCATCGTTGGAGGGAAGTTACAGGGACCAGATGAGGAAGTTTTTGCATAATTAATTTGGATTTTAGTTTTACGTTGAGTTTCTGGGGTTTGGCGTGAAGAAGGAGAAAGGGGGAAGAGATATGCAATTTGAGCAGGTGGGCTCGTTTATTTCGGGGATAGGAGACGGGATTTCAAGCGGGAGTTGAAAAATTAGAGGGAAATATTAGTTACTTCCTAATTATTAAGCGGGACGGAAAAGAGGGTTTGGAGTATAGGGTAAAATTATAGAAAAATTATTAAATATCAAGAGGAAAATAGATACAGGGTAGAAGTCACGACAATATTTAGTCCCAAGCTGTAACGACCTATTGTTTTGCACCACTCAAATTCGACAAAAAAACTAAAATATGTCAAACTTGAATTAGCTCAAAACAATATATTGTAATAAAATTTGAAGCAAATAAAACTAATCAGATCACAGAACACAGATACAAAATATCAGAATACTCACAGCGGAAATAAAAATAACCATAGTGGTTCATGAAGCCACTACAAACTCAGTCTCAAACAAGTACAAAATACATAGTCTGAAAAACAAATACAGTAGAAATCCCAAATACATAAGTCTCAAGCTGAAATAGAATGACTCAACTGAAATAGATAAAACTAGATAAGCAGATAAACTCCAGAAATCTCTAGCTTTCAGAAGGTAGATCCAAGCTGGGATACTCAGGCTGACCCGAGCGTAAGAAAATAAACACAAACACTCGAGTCAGGACATACATACTTATACAATGTAAACCAACTCAGGTGAACTATAAAATAAATGTACAGGTAACTTAAAGGATGCTTGGGACCGCCCATACTCTAAGGATCCGTTAAACTATTTACTATGTAGTAATATACGCTATTATAATAATGTCTAATAGTAAAATAAACTTATTTTAAAATAGCGTTAAGGAGTTACTCATATCCCCCTCAACACGTAAACGGTGCCAATAGTCTATACAGCACCTACGTACCTCCCGATTGGGAGGCTAAGAGAAGATACTTCATAGGTACGACACAAATCAAACTCGTACAAGGCTCGCTAGGGTAGGTGACACGGCACAACTAGGCAATGTCAGAGTAGATATATCAATTACTATCCGGACTGGCGGTAACGCGTAGCAGCCACTATCGCCCACCTCGAGCCACACTCCCAAAAATCAAAGGTGCGCACCAATCAACCACAAAATAATAGAATGGCATACGAAGAAATGTGTGTGATAAGAGGAGCTACCTCATTGGCTCGGAATCGCTTCTGTTTTAGCCACCTAATGCCAACTCACGAGAGTCGGGTCCACGTACATACCTCAATAGAACGTCATCACCATCCTACTTCATTCTGAAATCTCCACCGCGTACACTGCTGTCAAAATGGTTTTCGGTATCGATGGAGAGTATGCTCATATCTGATCTCGGTCTCTTTAACAACCATTATTATCAGTGGTTATAAATTTCAAAATTGGTTTATATTTCATTTCAAATCATATTCATTCAAACCCTTTAAATTCAATATCAAATAATATTCATTTCAAAGTCGTAACATTTCTAAGTTCATTCATTCAATTATAAAATTTTCAAAACATTTTAAATTTCAGATATAACAACACTTATAAAATGTTATGGTAGATATAATAATATTTCAAAACATTATCAAGTTCAAAAACAGTAGCACTTACAAAGGGCTACCATAGGTATTAGTAATTTAAAACAGTTCGGTTTCATTTCAGCAACAACAGCACTTACCAAGTGCTGCAGTAGCTATTTAGTTATTCAAACCAGTTTACTTTCAATAACAACGGCACTTACAAAGTGTTGCGGTAGCTATATTCCAGAACTTAGTTTATTTCCAGAAATGATAGCACTTAACAAATGCTGTCTTAAAACCACAGCATTTCTGAAGTGCTACCAATACCAATCCCAGATTTATTATAAAATTTCAGGAATATTAAAACTTCAATTTTAGCCATTTTAACTTATAAAAATATATTTTTCGCTTCCAAAAATATTCATTGTGATATCATTTAACTTATGATTCAATAACAAACCTTTAATAAATAAATATCCAATTTAAATTATAATTCCCTTATTAAGTCAAAAGGAAACTATTTTCTCAACCTTTATTTTTTTTCAAATAACTTATTACTTTATTTAACCTACCCATTTCATAAATAAACTTAAATTTCCATTCATTTACTTAACTTTAAAGTTTCCATTGAAAACCAAATTTCCAATTTCCAAATTAAGTCATATTTTTTTAATTTCCATTTAATTCTTTATACATTTTAACTTATGGAAAAATCCCTATAAAGTCATTTAAATTATTTAAATCCAATTTAAGTTAAAATGTCATACTTTTTTTCATTTAAAAACACTTAAAATTTTCAAAAAATATATATAGTTAACCACAGGTTTGTAAAATATTTTCTAACCTAGGTCAAGTGATACGGATAATATATCATTTCAATCCGTAATTTAAAAAGAAAAATCCGGGTTCTATCATTTCAAACCTGCGATCCCAAGTAAATCAAATACAATAAAAATCACTCAGGTCAATCATTTTAGCCCATAACGATTTTTCCTTATTCTAAAGTCCATTCGGGTATGTATCATTTCAACCCATAGTGATAAGGGAACTTGCAGTGAGATATAGAAAATAAAATAACAGTATAGCATATAATATTATAAAAGATGATGTAACAGGTATAAAATTAGGTTATACATTGTATAAACATATCATAGGCATATATGAATATAGTATATACATCACTACATATTCACTTGTCATCGTTTCACAATTATATGAGTACAGAATGTCTAGAGTGGATAACTCACCTTTTTAAACCTAGAGATTACGAAGTAGAGACACCCAACAAACATAGAAAGGCAAGACAAAGCAGGAGCTAGATTCGAAAAGAAGTAGCACCCAAATTCAATCTTGTAATCAAATAAATAAAACAAATATAAGAATAAGGTTTAACACAAACAAGATATGAATTCAACAAATTAAAACATGAATCAATTTGAAACAAAACTTGGTTTAAATCAAAAATGGGCTCCGCCACATCACCTATAGGCTCGGCCACACCCTTACATGGCTCGGCTATGATGTTTAAAGGCAACGTAGGCTCGGCTATGAGCAAGTAAGCACAGCTATGGGTAAAGAATGTGAGGAGATGGAAGTTACAAATCAATGGAAGGCTAAAAAGCGTGGAAATGAAGGGTCTAGTGGAAAAGTGGGTTCGGCCCTATGCTTCATGTGCTCGGCCATGTTAAATCTTGGTCATAAGTTATGGCAAGAGGGTGTTATGGTCATGGCAAAGCAAGGTGGTGTGGAGTTTTATTTGTGGCCGAGGCTAAAGGAGGAAGGGGATGGATGAAACCATAGGAGTTCGGCTAGGTTGTAATTATTTTGGTGATGTAGTCTTCATCAATAGTCACGGCATGGTGGAGATGGTTGGTGGAGGTGATCGTGGAGGTGGTGTGATGGTCGGCAAGGCATGGACAAGGTGGAGGACGAGCAAAGCATGGAGAAATCACAAGAGAAAAATAAAAGAAAAATGGAAAGAAGGAAGAAGAAGAAGCCATGACATACGGTAATTTTTCTCTTTAGGAAACAAATGAATTTGAGATGTGAGAAACTTTCTTTTGTACGTGAATTACACAAGTATGAAGCGACTAGGGTTTGAGGGCATGAACGACTATAAAGAAATAAAGAGGGAAGGCAGATAAAAAGGCAAGAATTAAACAATGTAACGTATGTCTCCTTGATTTTCTCAAGCCATTTATACAAAGATATAAACAAGTAAAAATCCAATAAATAAAATAAAATTCTAGACAAATAAATAGAGAAATAAAAACCAAGAGATGGACATAGGAAAATATAAAATAAAAAAAATACAGAAATTAATTGCGTGTAAAACGCTGTATTTTATCCAATTTTAAAAGTATAAATCAGAATTTAACGAAACGAAAAGCAGAACGGATATCAGAATATATCCAGCTTCAAATAAAAAGATTAGGATTTAAAATTTTAAAATTTTCAAATAGAAGTTAAAGTTTGGCCAAATTATAAAATTTTCAAAAATTGTTTATTTTATCCTATTTGGAAGATAAATTAGAAACACATCCAAAATTACACTGGAAAAATTCCAAAAATTCAAATTTTAATGAATAAAAATAAAAGTCTTCAAATAAATTAAATTTAAAAATAATTACAAAAATTTTGAGTTGTTATACTCTCCCCCACTCAAAACTTTTCGTCCTCGAAAAGGAACAAAACAAGGAAAACAAAGGAAAGACAAGGTAGAAAAGCAAAAGTACCTGAAATAAACAATTCTAGATTCGAAGCACGTATGCTCTCCTCCGTCTTCCAGATACAATCCCGATCATCAATACTCCACTGTACTTTGACCAGGTTGATAGATTTCCTTCTTAGCTGCTTCGTACCTCTTTCGATAATACGAAGTGGCTTCCTCTCAACAGTCAGATTAGGCTCAATATCCAAACTATCAATAGCAGAAGGCTAGACAATTAAGGATGGGTCATGCAGGTACCGACGAAGATGCGATACATGGAATACATTATGCACTTCAGAAAATTTCTCAGGTAAATCTAGACGGTAAGCCAAAGAACCAACTCTTTCCACAATGTGGAAATGACCGATGAACCTAGGAGCAAGCTTCCCTCTACGGCCAAAACGAGTCACATTCCTTAAGGGAGAAACCTTAAGGAAAACCAAATCACCAACAGCAAACTCTAAACTCCTCCTACGCCGATGAGCATACTTCTTTTGCTTATCCTGGGCAATCCTCAACTTCCTCTTAATCTCCTCAATCTTCTCAGAAGCCTCGAAAATCATATCAGGACCAAGAACCAAACGATTACCGGATTCAATCTAGCAAGATGGAGATCTACAAGGTCTTCCGTAAAGAGCAGCAAATAGAGACAGCACAACTAGCCTGATAAAAGATAGAATGAGATAGATAAAGGATTAAGATAAGATAAACAGAAGATTAAAATTATACCTGATAACTATTGTTATGGGTGAACTCAACAAGATGGAGATGATCTTCCCAAGATCCTCTATAATCAAGAACACAAGCATGAAGAAGATCCTCTAGAACTGATTCACCATTTCCGTTTGATCGTCGGTCTGTGGATGGTAAGCAGTACTCAGATTCAGGTGAGTGCCCAAAGATTCCTGAAAAGCTTTCCAAAACTGACTGGTAAAGATAGGGTCCCGATCACAAACAATACTGATAGGAACACCATGAAGGCGAACAATCTCTCTCATATAGATCTCAGCCGGATTGGAAGCAGAACGGGTAGACTTGACTGGAATAAATTGAGCAGACTTGGTCAATCTATTGACAATAACCCAGATACTCTCACTCGCCTTCCTAGTCCTCGGTAATCCATCAATAAAATCCATGGAAACCTGTTCCCATTTCCAATTGGAAATCTCAAGAGGCTGCAACAACCCAGGGGTCCGCTGATGATATGCCTTGACTTGTTGGCAAGTCACACACCTACTAACAAAGATAAAGATATCCTGCTTCATACCCTTTCACCAATAAAGCTTTTTTATATCCTGATACATCTTCGTCACACTAGGATGAATAGAAAGTCTGGATCGATGATGTTCCCAAAGCAACTCTTGCCTCAATCCATCAACATTCGGGACACAAATTCGATTATTAATCCTTAAAATCCCTCTATCATCGATCTGAGCTCCACTACCATCAGGACTACTACCACCAACTCTGCTACGAACACTCTCCTTCATCTGCTTATGCACCTCATCCTCATCATGCTTAGACTTGATACGATCAAAAATAGGAGAAGAAGAAACCACAAGCTGACACAACATAACCTTCTTTCAACTCAAAGCATCGGCCACAACATTAGCTTTACCGAGAGTATAGCTAATATTGAGGTCTTAAGAAGCAATAAACTCAAGCCACCGAACTTTCCTTCGATTCAAATCCTTCTGAGTGAAGATATACTTCAAAGACTAGTGATCAGTAAAGAGCTCAAACTTAGCACCTAAAAGATGATGCCTCCAAAGCTTCAAAGCAAAGACAACAACATGCAACTCTAAATCATGAGCAGCATAATTGGCCTCATGAGTCTTCAGCTGACCACTAGCATAAGCAATGACCTTCCCATCTTGCATCGGAACCGCTCCCAAACCCTCACGACAAGCATTAGTGTATACCATTAATCCCTCATTTCCATTTGGAACAGTAAGCACTGGTACGGAAGTAAGCTTACTCTTTAACTCATTGAATGCCGCTTTACACTTATCATCCCATATAAACTTAGCATTCTTGCGAGTCAAAGCAGTGAGGGGTGCAAAAATCTGAGCAAAGTTCTCAATGAATCTCCAATAGTAACCGGCAAGGCCCAGAAAACTGCAAATATCAGTTGGAGTCCTAGGAGTTTCCCAATCATTGATCGCAGCGATCTTGATTGGATCAACAGAAACTCCATTACTAGAAACAATATGCCCAAGAAATCGGACTTCATCCCTCCAGAAATGGCATTTAGAGAATTTAGTCTTCAACCGATGACTTCAAAGAGTCTCTAGAACAAACTTCAAATGCGACTCATGCTCTTTCCTTGACTTGGAGAAGACAAGGATATCATCAAAAAAGACTAGAACGAACTTATTAAGCACGTCATGAAAAACACGATTCATAAAATCAACAAAGAAAGCAGGAGCATTAGTTAAACCAAAAGACATAACTAACCATTCATAAAAACAATTCTCAGTACGGAAAGCCGTCTTAGAAATACTTTCCTCAGCAACTCTGAGTTGGTGAAAACCTGTGGCAAGATCAAGCTGAGAGAAAATAGTAGCTCCATAGAGCTGATCAAACATATTATTGATATGAGGCATTAGATATTTATTTCTCGCAGTGAGCTTGTTCAGCTCCCTATAATCAACATACATCCTCAAAGAACCATCGGATTTGGTGGCGAAAACCACCGCTGTTCCCCATTCAGAATGGCTAGGTCTAATCAGACCTTTGGAGGACAAGTCCTCAATCTGCTTTTTCAACTCGACCTTCTCATGGGGTGCCATTCTTCTGGAGGAAGAACTACATGTCGAGCTTCAGGGATAAGATCAATATGGAAGTCGATTTCCTGCTTAGGAGGCGAAGCGGCGACTTCACCAAATACATCAGGAAAGAGTTTGACCACACGAGTCGAATGAAGATCATCAGGAGAAGAATCAAGAGAATACATAAAACTGACTGCAAAATTCTGGTGCAAACAACACTGAATAACCAAAGAATTGCCAAAATAATCAACAAGGGAGACTATTCAAGCATTACAACAGATAAAGACATCATGCCTCTTCAACCAATCACCTCCAAGCAATAGATCAAAAGCATCAAAACCCAGAACATAGAAATCACCACTGAAACAGTGATCAAAATATAGGAGTTTCACTTGATTACAAATCCTACTAAGATTTGCAGGACCACCAATAGGATTTAAAAGACACAAAGGCATAGGAGCCAACTCAGGAGAAAGAAGAAGCACAAATTTATCACAAATATCCATAGAAATAAAGCTATGGGAAGCTCCAGTATAAAAGAGAACATAAACAGGAAAATTAAACGGAGAAAAAGCGCCCTGAAGTGTACCTTGGTCATCACTAGGAGCGGGAGCATGAATAGGTGTAAGTGCAGGCGGTGGAGCTGGTGAATGCAGAGGTAACAACAAAAATACCCTATGACTTGCCCTTCTGCTGAGTAGGGCAGTCCTTCTTGAAATGGCCAGGCTGTAGACAAATGTGACAAAGATCACGCCTGGTCAACTGAGCTGGAGGAGGGATAGCAGCACCAACTAAAGTAGGACAACTATTAGCATAGTGCCCTCTCTGATTGCATCTAAAACAAGTGATGGCAGATAGGTCCACAGACTGCCTTTGAGGTGAAGAAGATGATCCCAACCCTGGAGTCTTGTTCTGATTCCTCTTCTACTGGCAAAAGTTGGGCTTCCTCTACCTAGGATTACCAGAAAAAGACCAAGCTGAATCAAGATGGGCAGCTGGAGGATCCTTAGAAATAGGATTCTCGTATCCAATGGCCATGTCCATCAGAGTGGTAAAAGGACTATGCACATGGGCTATGAGGCGATCATAGTACTCCGAGCGTGCACCAGCAATAAACTTCTCATTTTTCTTGAGAGGAGTGTCAATAAAATTAAGGCCAAACTTAGAAAGTTCATCGGACTTCCTCTCATATTCTGCAAAAGACGTATCACCCTGTTTCAGATCCCTGAATTCCTGATACAGCTGAGACTTCCCTGCCTTGGGCATGCATTTTACCAAAAAAGCATCCCTAAAGCACGATAAAGAGCATAAGACAGATTTCAAAAAAAAGAAACTCAACCAAATTCAAGACAAACAAGAATGATATCTAAATTGTTCCCAAGAAATGTCAGCCTCAGCATTGTGGGCTGTGACGGACTTCCACTAATCCAAAGCTGCTCCTTTCAATTACCAAGCTGCCAACTGACGCTGTTGGGCATTATTAATCTCAAGACCGAAGAAAATCCTCTCCAAGTCCTTCAACCACTGTTGAGCTTCAATAATGCTCTCAGATCCGATGAACTTCATGCCACCAAGCTTAGTGTATTCCTTACAAAGCTTTATGAACCTGGCTGGGGTACTAGGTTCAGGGGCCGGGGCAACACTACGTCCCCTACCTCTAGCGTTTCTTCGATCCATCCTGAAAAATCAAGAACGAATTTGAGGACAGAGGTAATTGTGGAACCAAGACAAGACTAGATAAGATAAGATAAAATTAGATTCGATTGAACGAATGTCCTAAACAAAGACATTATTAACAAGGTGGATAAGGAAAAGAGAGAAGTTTAGAAAAAATTGATTTCAATGCAAGAAAAGTTTTTATATCAGAATACTCTTTTAAAATCCTTTGCAAATCATTTAAAAACCATTTTATACTTTAAATTACGTTCTCTCACAAAGAAAGGATTCCAAGATTGATTTCACTCATTCTAGGGTATTTCCACCCTATCTCTAATGAGTTTTTGCTACGCAGGCTAAGGTTTGCCTAAAACCAAAGCTCTGATACCAACAGTAATGACCCACTATTTTGCACCATTCAAATTCGAAATAAAACCAAAATATGTCAAACTTGAATAGCTCAAAATAATAGATTGTAATAAAATTTGGAGCAAATAAAACCAATCACAGAACCATAGATACAGAATATCAGAATACTCGCAACAGAAATAAAAATAACCACAGTGGTTCATGAAGCCACTACAAACTCAGTCTCAAACAAGTATAAAATACATAGTTTGAAAAACAAATACAGTTCTGAAATAAATAGTAGAAATCCCAAATACATAAGTCTCTAATACATAAGCCTCTAATACATAAGCTGAAATAGAATGACTGAACTGAAATAGATAAAACTATATAAGCAGATAAACTCCATAAATCTCTAGCTTCCCGAAGGTAGATCCAAGCTATGATACTCAGGCCGCCCCGAGTGTAAGAAAATAAAAACAAACACTCGAGTCAGGACATACATACTTATACAATGTAAACCAACTCAAGTGAACTATAAAATAAATGTACAAGTAACTTAAAGGATGCTTGGGATCGCCCATCCTCTAAGGACCCGTTAAACTATTTACTATGCAGTAATATATGATTATAATAATGTCTAATAGTAAAATAAACTTACTTTAAAATAGCGTTAAGGAGTTACCCATATCCCCCTTAACACATGAATAGGGCCAACAGTCTATATAGCACCTGCATACCTCCTGATCGGGAGGCTACGAGAAGATTCTCCATAGGTACGACACAAATCAAACTCGTACAAGGCTCGCTAGGGTAGGTGACACGGCACAACTAGGCAATGCCAGGGTAGATATACAAATTACTATCTGGACTAGTGGTAACGCATAGCAGCCACTACCGCCCACCTCGAGCTACACTCCCAAAAATCAAATATGTGCACCAATCAATCACAAAGTAATAGAATAGCATACGAAGAATTGTGTCCGATAAGAGGAGCTACTTCATTGTCTCGGAATCGCTCCTGTTTTAGCCACCTTATGCCAACTCAAGCGAATTGGGTCCACGTGCATACCTTAATAGAACGTCACCACCATCCTACTTTATTCTGGAATCTCCACCGTGTACACGGTTGTCAAAGTGGTTTTCGGTATCGATAGAAAGTATGCCCTTATCCGATCCCGATCTCTTTAGCAACCAAACGTTATTATTACCCATGATTATAAATTTCAAAATTGGTTTATATTTCACTTCAAACATATTCATTAAACCCTTTAAATTCAATATCAAATAATATTCATTGCAAAGTTATAACATTCTAAGTTCATTCATTCAATTATAAAATTTCCAAAACATTGTAAATTTAAGCTATAACAACACTTATAAAATGTTACATTAGATATAGTAATATTTCAAAACATTGTCAAATTCAAAAACAGCAGCACTTACAAAGTGCTACCATAGGTATTTGTAATTTAAAACAGTTCAGTTTCATTTCAGCAACAACGACACTTACCAAGTGCTGCAGTAGCTATTTAGTTATTCAAAACAGTTTACTTTCAGCAACAATAGCACTTACAAAGTGCTGCAGTAGCTATTTATTATTCCAGAACTTAGCTTATTTCCAGAAATGATAGCACTTAACAAATGCTATCTTAAAACCACATCATTTCTGAAGTGCTGCCAATACTAATTCCAGATTTAATATAAAATTTCAGAAACATTAAAACTTCAATTTTAGCCATTTTAACTTATAAAAATCATATTTTTCGCTTCCAAAAATATTCATTTTGATATCATTTAACCGATGATTCAATAACATAAACCTTTAATAAATAAATATCCAATTTAAACAATAATTCCCTTATTAAGTCAAAAGTAAACTATTTTCTCAACCTTTATTTTTTTTCAAATAACTTAATACTTTTTTTAACCTACCCATTTCATAAATAAACTTAAATTTCCATTCATTTACTTAACTTGAAAGTTTCCATTTAAAACCAAATTTCCAATTTCCAAGTTAAGTCATATTTTTTTTTAATTTCCATTTAATTCTTTATACATTTTAACTTGTAGAAAAATCACTATAAAGTCATTTAAATTATTTAAATCCAATTTAAGTTAAAAGTCATACTTTTTTCATTTAAAAACACTTAAAATTTTTAGAAAATATATATAGTTAACCACGGGTTTGTATAATATTTTCTATCCTAGGTCAAGTGATAGGATAACATATCATTTCAATCCGTAATTTAAAAAGAAAAATCCAGATTCTATCATTTTAAACCCGCAATCCCGAGTAAATCAAATACAATAAAAATCACTCGAGCCTATCATTTCAGCCCATAATTATTTTTTCTTATTCTAAAGTCCGTTCGGGTATGTATTATTTCAACCCTTTGTGATAAAGGAACTTGCAGTGAGATATAGAAAATAAAATAACAATATAGCATATAATATTATGACAGATGATGTAACATGTATAAAATCAGGTTATACATCATATAAACAGATCATGGGCATATATGAACATAGTATGTCAATCATTACATATTTACTTGTCATTGTTTCACAATTATATAGGTACGGAATGTCTAGAGTGAATAATTCACCTTTTTGAAGCTAGAGATTACGAAGTAGAGACACACAACAAACACAGAAAGGCATGACAAAGCACAAACTAGATTCGAAGAGAAGTAGCATTGAAATTCAAATCTTGGAATCAAATAAATAAAACAAGTATAAGTATAAGGTTTAACACAAACAAGATATGAATTCAACAGATTAAAACATGAATCAATTTGAAACAAAACTTGGTTCATATCACAAATGGGCTCGGCCACGTCACCTATAGGCTCGGCCACACCCTTACATGGTTCGGCCATGATGTTTAAAGGCAATATAGGCTCGGCCATGAGCAAGTAAGCGTGGATATGGGTAAAGAATGTGAGGAGATGAAAGTTATAAATCAATGGAAGGCTAAAAGGCTTGGAAATGAAGGGTCTAGTTGAAAAGTGGGTTCGGCCCTATGCTTCATGTGCTCGGCCATGTTAAATCTTGGTCATAAGGCACAGAAAGAGGGTGTTGTTGTCATGGCAAAGCAATGTGGTGTGGAGTTTTGTTTGTGGCCGAGGCTAAAGGAGGAAGGGAATGGATGAAACCATAAGAGTTCGGCTAGGTTGTAATTGTTTTGGTGATGCAGTCTTCATCAATGGCCACGGCATGGTGGAGATGGTTAGTGGAGGTAATCATAGAGGTGGTGTGATGGTCGGCAAGTCATGGACGAGGTGGAGGCCGAGCAAAGCATGGAGAAATCACAAGAGAAAAATAAAAGAAAAATGGAAAGAAGGAAGAAGGAGAAGCCATGACTTACAGTAATTTTTCTCTTCAGGAAACAAATGAATTTGAGATGTGAGAAACTTTCTTTTGTACGTGAATTACACAAATAAGAGTTGGCTAGGGTTTGAGGACATAAATGGCCATGAAGTAATAAAGAAGGGAGGCAAATAAAAAGGCAAGAATTAAAACAATGTAACGTATGTCTCCTTGATTTTCTCAAGCCATTTATACAAAAATATAAACAAGTAAAAATCTAGTAAATAAAATAAAAGTCTAGAAAAATAAGTAGAGAAATAAAAATAAAAAATACAGAATTAATTGCGTGTAAAACGCTATATTTTATCCAATTTTTAAACTATAAATCAGAATTTAACGAAACGAAAAGCAGAACGGATATCAGAATTATATCCAGCTTCAAATAAAAAGATTAGAACTTTAAAATTTAAAATTTTCAAATAAAAGTCAAAGTTTGACCAAAATATAAAATTTTCATAAATTGTTTATTTTATCATATTTAGAAGATAAATTACACATCCAAAATTACACTGGAAAAATTCCAAAAATTCAAATTTTAATGAATAAAAATCAAAGTCTTAAAATAAATTAAATTTAAAAATAATTACAAAATTTGTGGGTTGTTACACAAGCACAATAAGTTTGTTTTTTAGTCTCAACGATATTTATAGTGTAAACAGAAAATGGCAGTTGCAACCATTTTTTATTCAACTGCCATTTTCTGTTTACACTATAAAGTGTCATTGAGAGTAAAAAAACAAACTTGTTGTGCTTGAGGCTAATTTTTTTTGCATCTTTTCCTTGTTCCTAAAAACCCCAAATATTAACTACTTCTTAATTATTAGTTAGAGGAAAACATTAGAGGAGTTGAAGCGGGACAGGAGAGAGGGTTTGAAGTTTAAGGGGATACATTACTTCTTAATTATTAAATATTAACCATTTATAGTTATTAGTTAAGGGATTTTTACTTCAAGGGCTTATTTGTGCAGGGTAATAAGTTTTAAGGACACTACTTTTGAAACATTAGTTTTGAGGACCTTTACAGGAAAAGATAAAAGAATTTATCATTTTCATCTATATAAAAATAATGATAAAAGGATTTATCATTTTTCTGTATAACTTAAAAAGATAAATGAATTTATCATTATGCTGTAAATTGTCCTCAAAACTAATTATTCAGAAGTGCCATCCTTAAAACTTATTACCCTGCAAATAGAAGCCGTTCAACCTAATTTCCACTATTAGTTATCAAATATTAGTCTTAATTTATTTAATAGAAATTATTAATTATCAAATATTGCTGCTTATTTATTAATTTTAATTATCAATTATTACTTATCACTTGTTAATTATAATCGAATATTAATTTTTAAATACTTATGTGCATATCATTAATTTTTAAATACTAATTATTATGTGCATAGTATTAATTATTAATTATTATTACTTGTACTAGGACATGCACAAACTAAGATCAAATGCACTTATTAATCATTAAATATTAAATACTACATAATAAATATTACCTATTGATCATTAAAGATTGCTTATTAATTATTTAATAATAATTAGTAATTATTTAATAGTAATTATTCATTATTAATTATTACTTCTTATTTCTTAGTTATTAGTTATTAATTGTTACGTATTACTTCTTAATTATAATTGAATATTAATTATGAATTGTTTAATATTAATTATTCAATAGTAATTATTTAATTATCAATTATTAAATGTAATTAATTAATATTAAACTATAATTTACTAATTATGAACGATTAATTTTTTGAACGTGGTTCATTAATGTCAACAAGTGTCAATCTCGTGGATCGAACACGTGACCTTTGATCTCGCAACTGGAACTGCCAACCACCAAGCCAATGTCATTGGGCATCATTAACGATTAATTATAATAAATAATTAAATATAAAAAATAATTATTGAATATAGATAATAAATAGTAATTATAAATTATTTATTAATAATCATGGGTTGTAAATTATAAATAATTACATATCTATGTTTTCATTTATAAATTAGTGGAAAATGGTTTGAAGGACAACTTTTATTTTAATTTTATGACAAAGGACGACGTGGTTGTGTAATAAGGTTGGAGGATAGTTTTCTATTCTTCGTTGATTTTGGGCCAAAAGTTTACGTTTAAGGACATTTCTAATATAATGCTAACTTCTTCTCTTTTATCATCTGCAGTATTCTAATTTCAAATCTATCTAACATTATCACTTAGAATTATTTAGTTATCGATCTACTTGATCTACTCTATCCAATAATACTGTTTGGAAAAATTCAGCAATTAATCTACTCTTTCTTATCTATAAGTTGATTCGAATTGTGATAAGTTCTGTTTGTATATTTGTTTTTAATTTCTATTCGACTCTGAATTTATTTTCGTATATTTTTTTAATTTTTTATAGGATCTTTCTTAATAGGGGATGTGAGTTCTTATAGTTCGATTTCTTCTTTTAGTTCTTATTGGTATCCTTCTTTTCATAATTTATTCTGTTGTTCAATTATGTTAGGATTTAACGTTCTTGTAATTTTTTTTTTAATTGGATTAGCTTTTAATTTTATTTCTTATATTGTATACAATTATGTGGTAATGGTCTTCTTATTTGTTGATAGTGATTATAGCATATAGTGTTATTTGGTATAGATTCATTATTTGAAATTTATGGATTCCTTTTTGTTTTTTAACAGTGGTACCAGTACAACCTTATCTATTTTCATGTATGGTGATTATAGCTATTGTTGCCGCGTTGGTCTGAATGCTTCTCTTCTTCTTTTAAAGAACGAGTTATGTGAATATTGGTCAACGTTAACTCCATTGAGTATCATATACACTTAAAGGGAAGTGTAGAGTTCTTGATATTGATTCGGATTTATACAGTATTGTTGGTTTTTCATTGTTCTAAAAGGAAGAATTTCTCATATTTAGCATAAGATTGAAACAACTTTTGTTGGGATGTGAGAATGGTAGTGTTAGTGATTCTACTAATGGAAATTCTTTGATTTCTGATTCATCTAGTACAAACGGTCAATTTGATTTTAAGGAAATGTTGAAGAAGGGAAATAATATTTCAATTTTGGATTTTGTTAGATATCTGTTTGATGGAGCTTTGGAATTCAGTAATTTTTTGATAGCTTATCAAATTAAAAAACGTATATAAGTTGAAGAATATTAAGAATTGCAAAGAAAGAGTTAGTTCCATTTGTTCTTGGTTTGGTGAAGGTTGCAAGTTTAAAGTTCATGTTACTTATGATTCTGAAAGTGTTGATTGTTTTTATATTAGAAGTTTGACTCATGAGCATTCTTGTGGGGCCAAATTATAGGATATTTGTAACATTCCCGTTTTTAAATCAAATTGAAATTGGAAATAAATTTAATTTTTGGAATTTAATTATGGTTTAATCGGGTGTTTTCTAAAATTTAATAGATATTTGTTTGTTTATTAATGTAAATGAATGTAAATATGATTTTTAAATAGAATTTTTAATTGGAAATTCTGAAATAAATATTTTGAATAATATTTTAATTACAAATTTAATTATGAATTTATTTGAAGATTTGAATAAATATATATATAAAGATTGTAAACAAAAGAATCAATTTAAAAAATTTCAACGGATTGATAACTTGATTCATTAATAAGAAAAAATGTTTTTATCTTTAAAATAAATAAAGATTAATGATTTAGAATTCAAAAGTGAATATTTTATAAGCAGATTATAATTTGAAAATGTGAATTTGAAATTCAAACATTATTATATTGGAAAGTTATATTTTTAAATTAATATAGTAAGAGTTGTTTAAAACTAAATTTCATATTATGTAATATACATATCTTTTGAAAATCAATAAGGATTAAATTAAGAAGTTTACATGACTTCTTTTAAATTTGTTTGAACTAAATTGTAAATATAATATGATGTTAAACAAGGTTAAATAAAAAGATTTAAAGTGCTTAAAGTTAAATATCTTTGAATTGTTTTAATAATTGGATCGTAAGTAATTAAAAGGTTATTACTTAATTTAAGAAGGATTAATTTATGAAATTGATTAAAGGATGATTACTGGAAGTATAATCACTTTATGAAATTAATTAAAGGTAAATTTATTAGAGTGATTAATTAGAGGTTTATTTATCAATGTATAATTTATTTTAAATAAAATTTCTTTTGAAAGATTATGTAAGTATAATTTGTATGTCTATATATACACAATATCTAAGTTTAAAAAAAAGTTTTAAAGTTCTTTCTTTTAAAAATTTCTATGTACTAAGTTGTATATGTATGAACTAAAGGGCCAAAACAAAGTTTATAAAAAATAAATTCAAGACAAGAATATAAAACATAAATGCACAAAAATATAAATATGTAAAACATAAAGTATACAAGGATTTAAACAAAGTTGTAAATTAATTTTTAAACAAGGTTAAAAACATAAAATAACTATACGTTGACAAGTGTTAATGTAAATATACAAATGTAAACATAAAGACGAGTGGAATTTAGTCCTCTCTTAAAAAATTAAATATTTTACATGTATTACAAAAATAAATAAATTAATGGATAATGAAAAGAGGAAAACTTTCCTCTTCTCAATTTTTTTCAGGAATTCAAA
This sequence comes from Allium cepa, assembly GCA_030765085.1. Classification (NCBI taxonomy): domain Eukaryota; kingdom Viridiplantae; phylum Streptophyta; class Magnoliopsida; order Asparagales; family Amaryllidaceae; genus Allium; species Allium cepa. The sequence continues at coordinate 147,750,455 of CM060928.1, forward strand.
AAGATTCTCAAATCAAATACCTGAGAATTTAAAACCAGGAAAAAAAATCAAAACTTCAGTTTCAAAAATACATTTTCTAGTTCAAGTTTCCAGATTTCCCAATCTGGACAGTGCCTGATCAAACAAAGCAAGATCAGATGCAACTGCAAATTCAAGCAGCCTTCAATTTGAAAAGCAAAAGAAGAATCAAACGTAAAGTTCAATTTATTTCAAAACACTATCCCGATCAAAGAAGAAAAATCAAGACAGAGGAAATGGAAATCTGGAAACCAGAAGCAAGAAGAAAAAAATCAAAATCTGTTCTTCTGTCTTCATCAATACAAGGTGAGCAGACCCCTAAACTAAATCCCCCTTTTATCTGTTGTTGCTTGTGAATAAACTTTTACCTTGAATTTGTTAAAAAATGGATGTATATTGAAGTTTGTATGGGAGGTATAAAATACTACAGGTTGTATATATGCATTTATGGTATGCATATCTGGTTCTGTTCTTAGTAACAGGATTTTAATCGGAAGAGAAAAAAATCAATATCTCCTCATACAATTAAGTCATGTCATGATCTTTAAAGAAAGTTTGTTGTGTTAATTTAATACTATTTTTAAAAATAATTTTAAGTAAAATTTAACAGGATAATTTACTTAACAAAAAAAAATTATTACAGAGGAATTTCTCAAAACTAAAAAAAATCAATATTCTTAAATGCATATTTTGAATTGATGATTGGAATCACATTAGGATGTGATGAATTTTAACAATCGAATTGGGATTTTTAATTTGGTAGATTGTTAGAAAACGTGAGTTGAGCAGGAAATATATTTTTGCCAGTATCTGATGGTCGGCGTCGATTCATGGGTCGAAGCTGATGCTGAAGGTAGTGGAGGGGATGTCGAGGCTGGGAAAAATGGTCGTGGTATTTCTCGATCATCAGAGTGATTGTGCGACAAGAAACTAGGGTTTTGAACATAACTTTGTTCATCAAGAAAGACGTGACGATTTCGCCAATGATAATGGATCGGAATTATTCGCATCGCTGGGAATTGAAGCTAGAGACTACGGTGGAGGTTCAGGCGGAGTTGCGAGGCTTCTGGCACCGTTGTGCGGTGGTGCGAGGTGTATTTAGGTATTGGGTTTTGGGTTCTAGAAATGCTTGAATAACCCAATTTTGATTTCATAGTGGTACTGGACATCTGGGTGGTCGGAGTTGTTTGGTGGGTTGAAGGTGTCGTGCTGGAGGTCTTGGAGATGTTCGGCGACCATTTGATCAGGTGTAAACGTGCATGTGCACGTTTGGTTATAGATTGATCGAGTTTGAAGGAAGAAGGAGAGGGCGACTCAAAGATGAACTCGAGAATTCTGGGGTGTTGCTCGAGTATACTGCCGTGTCATTTGCCAGTTTTAGTATAGGCAGTAGTTTTTAAAGTTAAAAATGGAAACATGGTTAAAGGGAAGAAGAAAGGGAAACTCGAAGAAAATTGGGGAGGTGCCCGGGGGTTCGCTCGCGATCATGCATATTTGGCTCGGGGAAAACTGAAAGGGTTGCTCGGGTCTTGCCTGTATTCAAATAACACTGTTTTGAAATTAAAAACATAATTAAGTTTTAAGAATTTTTGAACCCAAGTTTTTCAAAAGAAAATTAATAAGTTCCGAAGTGAATTCTTAAACAAGTTTTCATACTAGTTTTCAAAGATAAAGAAAATGTCAAAGCTAAAGGTTTTAAATTATTTGAAATTTGTTAATTTGATTTGGGAATAAATTATACGATGGCAATAATAGATAAATTTCTAAATGTGTCCAGATGGAACTTGATAATGTTTGAATGTGGCAAGCGTTTGAGATGTATAATAAAGACTTTAAATTAAAGGGGTGTTTTCGAATAAATTTATTTTCAAACCTTTGTTTCAAATAAAGTTTAAATGATGTTTTAAAAAATGGTTGAGTAACTTTCAAAGTTAAGTTAACATACTCGTTAAAAGGAAAATTATTATTTAAGGTGAATTACTTAATGAAATTAACTAAAGTAATTAAAGTAATTGATTAATAATTCAAGCTAACCAATCAGGAGATTAATGAATGATTAAATAAAAATTAATAATTACTTAGAGAAAGAGATTAAGGGTAGATAATTAAAGACTAAAGATTGATTAATCAAATATTAGGGTTAATTAATTAAGTAATTAATTAGAGAGATGATTAATTAATGGAGGTAGTTAGGACTTAATCAATTATAGTTAATAATAATTAATCATTGATTAAAGATTACAAATGAAAGTAATTATGTGGGTAATAAATTTTAAAACCACACGTTTTATTCACATTAATCAAAGATGTTGATTGTTATTGAATGCTGTATGATGGATTGATATATTTGATATGTAATTGTAATGCTATGAGATATGAATTGCTTGTGCTGAATTGTAATATTTGTGATTGTTTCTGTGTAGATATGAAAACCCCTTGGCTGTAAAACGGCATTTGAAATTCGATGCGACAGGGAGTCGGATTCCAGTTGTTTATCCGAAACCCACATCGAATCGTAACGATGAATCTTTGTTATTGATAAATTTACTTTATCTATGAACCTGTGAATGAAGATAAGCGTTATAGTTTATACCGCTTATCGATATTTATGCGTTTTAATCTGTGATGCGATGATTGTTATTGCACTATTGGGTAAAACCCCTGGACTACACTATACACACACAAATATGGATTGCATGTGGAAATCGGTTACGCAACAGATTTTTAAAAATGGTTTTGAGTTTGAATTTTTAATCCAAATGGTTTTGGGAAATAGATTGGGTTTAAAGTGAAATTTTTTTGAAAAAGTGTTTTAAAAGTGAAAGTTATTTTGAATAACTTAATTAAGATTTGAAATTTGAATAGTTTGATTGAAATTAGAATTCAATATCTGAAATTGAATTCTATATTTGGTACTTGTGATGTAAAAAGGTTATACAAACCATAAATGTGTTTTTAAACCATTTTAAAGGTATGGTTTTGAGAATTTAAATTTAACCCAAGTTTATATTTGAAAGGCCTTAACTCGTGCAAATAAAAATCGGGTTTTTCGAAACGGAAACAAGTGGTTTCAAATAATAATTATGATGAAAAGATTTCAAATTTGAAATTGAATGGTTTTGAAAGCTATAATTGAATCTTTGTGAAAGATAGTTGAACCCTATTTTGAAATTGAAGAGGATTTTTTAAATGGTGTATCTTTTATATATAAAAGATGGAAACATGAATTGTTTTAAAAGCTATAAAAATCTTTGATTTAAAGACAGGATGGGTTAATCCAATTTGAAATAGAATTGTTTTAAAAGGCTATGAATAAATCTTTGATAAAGATCGGTGAACCTTGTTTTAAATTGAAAGGGGTCTTAAAAGTAAATCTTTTGTTTAAAAGATTAAAATGTGGAAATTGTTTAAACCATTGAAAGGTTTCTGGAAGTGAATCTTTTTGGTTAAAAAGATTTATAAATGGTAATTCGTTTAACCATTTGAAAGAAAAGTTTTGGGTTTTAAAGTTGTGACTTAAATGAAATCCCATTATCCGTATGATTTTAAATATTGCGCTCATCATTCGGTTTAGCCGGGAGAGGACCTTTGTGTCATATAACACATTCCGAATAAAGATACGACGTTATGGATAACATCTGAAGACCGGTGGTGAAGACCGGGTATTTGCGAGAACGATAGAATGACCTATCGATTGTCTCTGCATAGAGTCACGCCGGTATAGAGATTTCCTAAGTGATGGGAAGTCCGATTGGGATTGTGAATACCCGGATTTGCAAGGGCTTCTTTGGAAGTGCCTTCGGTTCTGTTCGAACCTAGAACAGACTTGTATGGATGTGTGTCTGACATTACACTTTGAGATGTAAAGTCGGTTTCTATCAAATACATTTCTGTTTGGTGGCGGAGATTTATTCTCTTAGCTTAACACCCTTCTCTGAGACGTACGAGCTCAGAGATTATGTAATTGATGGTTACTAGTGATACATTCCCAATTTGGTAATGTGGCATACAAAGTGTTGCTGATCATTTGTTGATCAAAGCATGGCTTTTGTGAAAAGCGTAGCTTTGTGAACGAGACTTCGTCGAACTTCACAACCGGAATGGCCGAAACAGGAAGAATGCGGCAAGGTTATTTGGGGGTAGCCCCCCCTGAGGGTATGTTCATTTCCTTCTGGATAGAGGTGATATCATGGTATGGAGCCCATATATTTAACCTATGTGGTTAATACAAATACATTACTTTGTGATTGTTGGTATCGAGCACTCGGATAAATGTTGGTTACGACCGGGGAATGGCATACTCATGTAGTAGTTACCTAGTTACAGAGGTAACCCGGCCTTGTGTTGGCAGAGATCCGGTTAGGTTCTCAAGGCGTCCCTCCAGAGGCGTACCCATGTGGCAATGGGAAGTTCCTTGGCCTGACCATTTGTTGGAAATCCATTCTTCAATACGCGCCTTGTACGGTTTTAGTTGGATAACCTGCCATCTACTTATGGTGGCGCCCCACTGTTTAGATGGTAGCTATAGTAGGCATAGTTCAGAATGTCTATGTTGGTTAAGATTAATATTATACTTTCAAAATGATTTTCCACTATGCACTAATAATAATATCAAAATGGTTTTCATGTATCAAGCATTTTTGACTATCATAAGGAGAAATCTCCTCCAATTCTGCGTTTGCATGGTGTGTGTGATGGGAGGACTTATGGTAGTTTCATTTTCTAAAAAGCATTTCGGATTTCAAGTTTAACTTCTTTGTTTTTTAAAAAGATAAAATGTTTTTGTTTTCTCATACCATTCCCACGACTGACTCGGAGTTTATTGTTCCTTTCATAAACTCTGAGTGCCCACTATTTTCCACACGGGCAGTCTAGAGTTGGGTTTTTCAGATAGTAGATATAGATATCGATCCGATAGCTCTCAGCTTTCTCTTTGTAATTTTTCAGAGACTTTGGATATTGAAGTCTTTGGATTCACGGACCAGACTTGCTTAGCTTGGTGAAACTTTATGGTGGTTCGAGCTTGTGGTTTGGAGTTTTAGCTTTGGAGCATTGGATTGGAGTTATCTCTTGGCTATTTGTTTCCCGCTGCTGTTTATTGTCTCTGATATTCTTATATCATATTGTATTAGTGTTGTTCCATATTTGGATATTGTATTCATTAGGAATTGTATATGATATTCATTTTTTCTTCCGCTGTGTTGTTATATTTAATTGTGTTATAAGCTCCGACGAACCAGATTCGACGTTTGGATCTGCAGCATATGAATATGAGTGTCGTTTTCAGTGCCAAAATTTTCGAAGGTCGAGTCAAGGTCGTTATAGTATCAATCATCATCTTTTTCTAGTAAGTTTCTTAAATCTATGATTATTAATCAAATTAGAGATGAGCCTTTGAAAAAACCAAAAGATATTATTAATCATTTTAGAAGAGAATATAATTTCACATGAATTACTACTATGCTTATTCTGGAAAACAAATGGCAATGAAAGAAATTTATGGTGATGTTGCTTTATCTTACAATGATTTACAGTTTTAGAAGCCGTTAAGAACTCAAATTCTGGAAGCTATGTTTATATGGAAGTGAATTCTAGAACAAATCAATTTGCAAGGTTTTATTTAGGTTTTCATTCATGTATTGTTGGTTCTAAACACTGTCGTCCTTTGATTTTTTTAGATGCTACATTTTTGAAAGGTAGACCTGGTGTTTTGTTTGCCGCAACTGCCAAAAAAAGGAAATCAGGGTTTTTTTCCTTTGGCTATGGTAGTTGTTTCTATGAATCTAATTAGAGTTGGTTTTGTGAACAATTGTAAAACATGCTTGATGAAGATCGAGCTTTGGTTTATGTCAATTAGGAAGTGGGGTTTGCTTTTAAGTGTTCCAAAGCTCTTTCCATCTTCTTACCATTCATTTTGCTTGTTTTATATGCGAATTAATCTTCTTAATTCTATGAAAGGTTAAATATAACGATCCTTTTATGGAAGATTTATTTGAAAGACTTGTGTAACGACCCGACTTTTTGAACATTTTAAGCAAACACACATGCCAGACTCAAACCATTCAAAAGGGCAGATTGTTATGGGGTAAACAAGAAAAGAGAAAGAAATAAAACAATTACAGAATCTCGCAGCAGAATGATAAAATATAATAATCAAATAACAGTTCATGAAGTTGTTTTATAAATACATTTGACTATTCTTTTACAACACAAAATCAGAGTTACAGGAACATGAATAAATAAGTAATAAATGCAGCGGAACAACATGATGCAACGAAATATAATAAATAATACTAGTACAAATCTTCGCCTTCGTCCTCTAGAAATAAGGTCTTCAACCTTGAAATGCTCAGGCTGACCCAAGTGAATTGAAAAGACAAAACACTCGAGTCAGAACTAAAACATCTTATGTAAGTCAAATCAACGGTAAATATGAGTGTAATGGCGTCATAGATGTTTACGGGGTTTGGCATCTCTTATCCAGTGTCTAACGTGAGTGTAATAACTTAAGAGATGTCCGGGATTCTCATCGCATAAGGATCCATTGAACTATCAACTATGTAGTACAATACGCTATTATAATAATGTCTACAGTAAAGTGTTAAAATAGCGTTAAGGCGTTACCCATGTCCCCCTTAACACATTTTTATATATTTTCATAGTCCATACAGTACCACAATTCCTCCATAAACTAGAGGGCTATCAGAGGGCGCTCCATAGGCATGGTACAAAACAAACTCGTAGAAGGCGCTCTAGGGCATGTGAACACGGCACTCGAGGCAATGCCAGGGTTGATTTACCAATTGCAGAACTGGGCTGGTGTTAACCCATAGCAGCTACTATTACTCACCTTGAAACACACTCTAAATCATCACAAATGTCATAATATGGTATCGAAGAAGCATGTCCAATCGGAGGAATGACCTCACTTAGCCTAGGTACAACTCTTGTTTTAGTCACATCTAAGCTAACTCACGGGAGTGAGGGTCACGTCATACCTTATACAAAAATCGTTCGCCAAACCATCCTACTTCATTTCTAGAATCACCACTACGTACACAGTTGAGTGGTTTTCGGTATCGGCAGAGAATATGAGAATATCTGATCTCGGTCTCTTTAACAACCAATCGCTTATTACACACTGGATGGCTCTTTTACATTTCCAAAATCAATTCATAGTTGATATCAAAATATCGTATTCATTCAAACCTTATCACTTTCGAAATCATATTCACTTTCAAAATCATATTTTCAAAATAGGTTAAACCCTCATTTCAAAATCATCATATTTACTCAAAATATATTATATAAATCCCAGCTTGGATTATTTCATCATATTCGCTTTTAAACCAATGGGTTGAATATAAACACTTCCCCTTTACTTGGTCTGAAAATTTAGAAAATATTTTAAATAGTTATAAATAGTTAAAATAGTTATAAATAGATTAACATAATAAATTTTAGATGGTTAAAATACTCTAAAATATTAAAAATAGATTAAAGATAGCTTTTAAATTGATTTAAGATAGTTAAATAGATTTAAAATTGGTTAAATATAATTAAAATAGATTAAATAGCTTAAAATAGATTAATTGGATTTAAAATAAATTAAATGGTTTGATTAGTTTAAAATAAATTACATTGGTTTAAATAGGTTAAAATAATTTTTATAGTTAATATAGGTTAAAATAGTTTAATAATTTGAAAATCTTAATAGTTAGAAATTTTAAATTAGTATATTTTCAACGGTTTATAATAAAATATGAATTTAAAGTTAACATCAATTTAAACTATTATTTCTCTTCAACACATCTGAACCATTTAAATTTCCAAATCAACAAAACCCAATTCCAATCTTTAAAGCCAAACTCTCAGTAAATTATTAAATTCTATATTGCTTTCAAACAACATTTGAACTATCAATTTAATATTCAAATTCTAATAAATTTCAAAGTTATATTTCAAACAATTTCAATATCTCAATTCTGTTAAATTCCGTTTACACTTCAAAAATTCAACTTAAAATTTTAATCAAATTTCTTTAAACAATTCCTTTAAACCAATTCAAATTTCAACATAAACTTGAGTTTCAATAATAATTCAATTTATATAAATCAAATTCTTATTTCAAAATATCATTCAATTAGATTCAAAAATTAAGGATTCAAAAATCATTTACTTTAACCACTCCAGTGTCCGTATATAATTCTTGACCCTAGGGTCAAGTAGTATGGATTTTTATCATTTCAATCCACAATTTAAAATTTTACGGTTATAAATCATTTCAAACCGTAATCTCGAATTAAAAAAATCCATAAAATCACTCGAGTCTATCATTTCAACCCATAATGATATTTTCTTAATCTATAGATCGTTCGGGTGTATATCATTTTAACCCATAGTGATTTCTTATACAACAACTAAGGGAACTTGCAGAGTGATAACAATATATAAATCAATTATAGCATCTAATCATCCAATAATAGATTCAAACATCCATCACAATTATCATCCAATTCAACCAATAAATGGATACAATTAACAGATTATTATATGCAGGTAACTAACTGGCAATTTAAAATTCAATAATAAATTAAATGACAATTTAATTCAAAATAAATTCAAATTAATAGGAATAGCAATTTAAATATACCAAACAGGCATAAATAAATTCCTAATCATATCATAAATTTAATTTAACTAACATAAGAAATTTTAGAAGTTGTGAGTGGGTCAAATCGCTCACCTTCGATTTTAAATCGAATCAAAATCCAAAATACGCCCCAAATTCAAATAGTCTCAGAATTCATCTAAACAAGCGTCAAAATGTCTAGAATTTTGATACGATCCCAATGGAAGAAACCACGCGTAAATCGGACCTCGTATGCAAAAGTTATTAGCATTAGAAGTTATACGATTCAAATTTAAATAAATAATTAATAAATGAAAGAACATACGTCGCCATCAAACAAAAACCTGATCCTCTCATTCGAGTAAAACGCACGCAGCACCTCACTTTGACCGCCGCCACACGTCACCATTGGCCTCCATCAACCACCCCACTATCATCGCTCGCCACCCGCTCGAAGGCTGCCGCCATGGCCAAAGATCGGCGCCTCCTCATGGCCGCCGCCGCCACTGCGAGTTAGGGTTTCGAAACCCTAATGGTCGATTTTTGGCCGCCACAGGTAGAGATAGCCCACAATTGCACCACTGGTCGACTCCGTATGACGCATACTCCAAACCCATATCTTTATTTTGCTAATCGAAGTCAAAATCGAAAACCCCCAACTCGACGTTTAGGGTTCGCGAATCGTGAGCTTTGACCAAGCTTTCATATTAATTCGAGTATCAATTGCACAAATAGACACCAGACGTAGACTCATATCGATGAGATCTTCGATTTATACATTTTTTCTAATTTTTTTGAGGAATTGGATTTTTCGAATTGGTTTTGATTTTAAATTTGAATTTGAATTAGGATTTGCAGCCGTTGGAAGGGATAGGAAGCACATAGATTGAGTTGTACCTACAAATAATAAGAAAATCAGAACATCTATGGTTTATAATGAGCTATTTATAGGTAGATCTGAAAACAAAAGGAATGGACCAGATTGATTTGCACGTTAAATGATAAATGACCCGAAAAGCCTGTTCTATCTCCGGAATGAAAATGGGTCATCCCATATATCAAAATAGATGTTTTCGATAATTTTAGATTCAATGGAACAGGTTTCAAGTCCAAATTCCATCGTATGAATAAGTTAACTTAAAATCAGCTTATTTCAAATTGATTTCAATTGAATTGATTTTTAGGCGTTTCGAGTCCGTATGATCGAACGACAAGTCTGATCGCTATGAAACTTGAAATTCTACAACAGTTCACCGTTGCGGATCTGATGAAACAGGTTTCGTCGAAATCCGAGTCAGTGGCCAAAAAGGCTATTTTTACATTAATTAAACAAATTAATATTAAATTAATTAAATCACCTTTTTAATTTAAATTTAATAATTCACAATTTCCATCACTTTAGGTTACCTAACAATTTATATGTAACGATCTCGATTTTAAAACAAATTTGAATTGGAAATTGATTTAAATTTTAAAACTAAATTGTGAATTAATTTGAATTTTTCAAATTTAATAAGATATGTGCTTATTAATTTATATAAATAGATTTTTATTTGAATTTGAATTAGAAATTCAAGAATAAATATCTTAGAAAATAGAATTGGATTTGGAAATTTAAAAATAAATAATCTTAAAATTTATTTGGATTTAATACTTTTCTTTTATATACTTGAAAATAAATATATAGTTAGTATATACATATAAATAATATGTAGCTTTGATATGTATATATCTTTTGAAATTATAGTTCGAAAATGTTTAAGAGTATAAAAGAGAAAACATAACTTGTAAATTTAATAAAGGAGAGAGTTTGAACACAATTTAAATAAAAATGGACATTTGTAAAGTAAGTAATAATATGTATTTACATGTGTTAAATTTATATAACTTAGCATTAACAAGTGTAAACATATTAAACAAGTGGCAAAACTAACATCTCCGTTTGATTTAGAAATTTTGGGCTTCAACACTCTTTCACTTTCATTTCTGAAAAAAAAAGAAGCCAGGCTGTTTTCATTTTTTTTCAAAACTTCTCAAATCTAAGATCAAAGAAATTCAAAGCTTCAAATTTTAAAAGCCTGAGCAGTGTTCTGGAAGCTACAACCTGTAAGCTTCAAATTTTAAACATCAAACAAACAAAATCATTTCAAACTCACAATCAAATCTGAAAAGCAAGTTTCAGATTTAATTTCAAAAGCTTGGAGCAATGCAAAGCAATTATGTGGTTCCAGTTCAAAAAATCAAACTACAGCAAGATTAATTCATATTCAAAGATCAGATTCGAATTCAAGTGAATCAAAAAGCAATTTAAAGCTTCAGCTTCAACCTGGAAACCCAAAAAACAAAAACAGACAAGAAAATCAAGCTAGGCAGGAATTCAAATCAAGGATCAAACTCAAAGGCAATCAATCATCACAGTTTTAAAATTTCCAGACTTCATTTCCAGGCTATCCTTTGTTCTCTATTGCTTCTCTATCTTCTTCCAAGTACAGGTGAGCAAACCACCCTTATTGATTCTTAAATCTTGATATATTTGATTTTCTTGTGATAAGTCTTTGATGTAATTTGTGAAATGTGCTTGCATGCTTGTATATATATATGGATGACTGTGTGCATGATTGTTGTACCGGCATCATGCCTCTATTCCAAGTCCAACAGGGTTTAAACAATTTGGAAAAAATATATCTTCTTATCTAAATAAATTCAGGTTATAATTCCTGAAAAGAAAATGCTTATAGTAATGTTAAGTTATTTTTAAAAATGATCCCAAGTAAAAACATTTAGTAAATACTTTAAAAAATAGAAATGACAGTGGAAACTTTTATAATCAGAAAAACTAATGATCGTGATTTTGCAATTTGATTTCGTAAGTTGATTAGTGCCAACAAATGATGATTTTTAAAGGTTAAATTAGGATTTTTAGATGAGTATTTGGGTTGTAATTGCAAGATGAACGGAGAAGCATTTTTCGTCAATTATCGATGATAGTGGCATCATGAGTCGTCGGGGTTGGAGCTGGAGTGGGCTGGGGTATCAGGGATCATCAGAAAATTGATAGATGAATTTATAATTCACCATGGGAGATGAGCGAGATCGATTTAGTATTTAACCCTAAGTATTAGTTATAGTCGGAATTCGAGTAATTCCGACGACGTTAGTTCATCGAGTCGTACCGAAACGAGAAGAAAAGGAGCGTGGCAACGTGATGTAGCTCGTGGTCGGTCGGCGTGTGCTCTAACGAACCATATCGGCGGCGCGAGGTGAATTTGTGGTCGAGGTTGGTTTCTAGTTCGAAGCTGATTGCCCGATTTTGATTACATGATCAATTCGTCGTTCCGAGTGGATGCTCGGGCCAAGTGGGTCAATGGTGTCTCGTGGGAGGTGGAGGCGATGGTCGGAGTACTGGCGACCGTTGATGCACGTGGATGTGCACCTGTGCGTATCTGGTTTGAAGATGAAGGTGTTGTCTCGAAGTCATGTTCGGGATTTTGGGTATTTGGCTCGGGGTGTTTCTCGGGCTCGTATGTGTGTGGCAACACATTTTAAAAATTTAAAACAAAGTTAAATTTTAAAAAGAGAAATGGGTGGCTCGGGTACACATGCGTTTTGCTCGGGTTTGTTGATGTAATACGGAAAAACAGCTTTAAAATTTTAAAGAAAAATCAAATTTATTGAAAACAAATTTTGTTGAAACCAATTTTTCATTTTATATTTGATGTTATCTAAGTTTTAAATTGTTTAAGAAGGTTTTTTTTTTAAATAAAATTGTTTTAAATTGACCAAGCTTTCAAATGGTTTAAAATATACATAACCTTTATTTTTAAAGTTTATTTTAAATAAACTTAATAATATTAAAGAAGTTAATTGATATAAAGAATGTTTCAATGGTCAATTAACTTTTAAAGTTTAAAGTTAATTTATTTGTTAAAGGAAATTAATCACTTGAAGTGAATTAGTTAATAAAAGTAATTAAGGTAAATTTGTTAATAATTGAAGTTTTATTAATCAAGTAATCAATGAATAATTAATTTAAGGATAATCATTTACTTAAGAATTAAGGGTGAATAATAAATGATTAAAGATTGATTAATCAAGTGTTTAAAGATTAATTAATTTAAGAATAACTAATTAATGTGACTAATTAATTAAGGTAATTAGGTTAAGTATAATTAATTAATTTAAAAGGTTAATTAATTAGTGAAAGTGATTAAGGAATGATTATTAATTAAGGATTAATTAAATAAATTATTGTAATTAATTAGGGATAATGTGACGACTCGAAATTTTTGGATGTTTGAAATTGGAATATTTAATTGATTTTAAATATTTAAAAGTTAATTTCTTTACTTGAATTCAAATATCACTATTTATTTGATAATTAAATTATTGAATTAAATAATTTGAAGTTGGGTAAAATGTTGAATCTTGAGTTTTAAGCCCGTTAAAAATAATTTGAAGGCTTGTAAAATTTATATTGATAGTACTGAAAATAGTAAAAGTGTTAAAATTGAATTTGGGAATGTTGTATTAAGTTTTGGAAATATATCGTTTAAATTGACGTTTAAAAAAATAGCCTTCCGAGGCACACTCTCGGAATTCGACGAAACTAGTTCCATTGGATCCGTAATATTTTATTATTATTGGATTTCAATTTTCGTAATGTTTGGAGTTGTTGTGTGAGCGTACGATATATAAACGCGTTGAAATTTATATCGAAAATTTAATATAATAAATGGGTCCAAAAAGCTATCTTCTCCATACGATCGAATTAGGACTCGAAACCTTTTACATTATGTTCGTAATAGGGGTATAACATTATAAACGCCTAGCAGCACGCCTCAATAGGAGGTCAAGATTTTGAGTTGCAGTTTCGAGACAGTTTGGATTTGAATTTAAATTAAAATAATAATATATCCTTTGTTTGACTAGTCAACTTCAGCTGAGATTTCCATTCACATCAGCCGCTTCTTTTTCATCACCTTTTTGCTTTTATTTCGTGGTCACTGTAGCAAGACAACTTCTTTTTGCAAGGCGTATCCTGTACGCAAAGCAATTCAAACACATAAACACCTTTTCCCCTTTTTCTGTCTTTCACTTTTTAATAACACAGCCGATTCAAAGATAGGTCGCACGAAAACAAAGAGGGTTCAAAGGAAAGAAAATTGGCCGATTGAAATCACGACACTCTTCTCTTTTCTTCTGGTTGTTTTAAATCATGAAACCCTCTGCCTCTCATTTCTAATCCAATCGAATCAAAGCCTGTTCGAGGTCAGAGGTCAATTCGCTTTGGGATGCGCATGTATGGTGGAAGGCCGGCGCATTGGCATTTAAGGAGGGGTCGCGACTGAATCGTGGGTGCGCGTACCTGCTCTCGTGTGAGGAGAAGTCGAAAATCTGTTTGAGGGTCGTGTACGAGGTCGTGGAACGCGAGGTGGCAGGTAGTGGTTTAAGCATCAGTGGAGGTTGGAAGTCGCGATGCTTGATAGCGGTTGCTTTGCAAGCGTCTAGGGTTTAGGAAATTGACGGATGAGGCACTCGGGCTAGAGCACGTGGCATCTTGGGCTGGATGCGTGAAGACTGGGTGTTGGCGACTGGTTTGTGTTGCGATTTTTGCTTGGGGCGAAGTTTGTCGCATGCTTGTTGGTCGTGGTGGCGATTGAGGTGGTATAGCCTGGGTTATTTTTTTTTGCAGTAAGGTAATAGATTTCTGTTTTAATTTAAATATATATATTAATAACTTTACAGTAAAGAAAATTCCCATTTTTGTGAAAAAAGAATATATATACATGCCTATTTTGATTTAATATAAACAGGAAAAAGATTTATATATAGAAAATATTTTGGAAAAATTTACATATAAGGATTTTTTATGTTTGAGTTCATATAAATTAGATTTTTAAGCTTGTATTGATTATTTTTATGAGTGTATATATATAGTTTCAAAAGAAATAAACATACATGTAGATTTTAAAATTTACTTGTTTATTTTAAAATAGTGTATTAAGGAGTTTAAGTTAATCGATTATTTTTGTAACTTATAATTTATTTATTACAGGGAAAGTTAGTTTAAATAAAATCATGGGTTAATTAAATTTATTTAGTGGAAATTGATTTTTCGATTAGTTCAAAATGTTAATGAACCTTATAATGTTATTCAAGGTCTGAAATCTTGAAGACAACAAGCCGTTGTGGAAATGGGTTGCAAATTATAGAAAGGTGAGTTAATCTCACTCTTCTAGATTGCTATTTAAATTTAAATAGTTAAATTTAAATAATTGGTTGAATGATTGAATTGATTTGGTGTGCTATATTATATATAGTAGTATATAGTATATATTAGAGTGGTTGATTTCCCGCATTATATAGCGGATGAGACCCTATGCGCCTCATAATAGCGGATGATATTATATTAATCCCATATACTGCGATATTCCACCTCGAAGTGGAATTTATATTTTATGTTGTGCTAACATCTGTGGATGCAGAGAAATAGATTGGAGGGATCCAACTGGATTCCTCAAAATTATTTAGATTGTTTAATATTCTGTGTTGTGAATATTTGATATTCTGTGATGAATATTATTGATAATTGGAATATTGAATGCTAGGGTTTGCTTGAATATATTTCGGTACACCGAGTTATCAAAATATATAGAATTAGATTTTTGAAAAAAATAAAAGAGTGGATTTTTAAGCAAAATAATTATAGAGAATTTGAATAAATTTAAGAATGAACTGGAAAAAAATAAAGGCGATTTTAAAATCCTAATGAATAAATTCCGAGTATGGAAAGGGGATTTTGAATAAAAGGGAAAATAATAAATTTTAAAACTTAAGTGATATTATTTAAAGGAATAAAGAATTTACTTTAAAATTCAAGGTTTGAATTTATTTAAAAGGATAAAGAAGAAATTTGGGAAATATGAAATTGGTAATTTCAGTTAAAAAGATTTTTTTAAAATCATAATTAAGGAATAAAAATCCGAAGTCAATGGGTTTTGAAATAAACGAGTAAGTAAAGGATTTATTTCAAAATGGAGTAAATTGAAAATCAATTTGGAAATTGATTTAAGTGTTTGAAATTGGAAATTTAAAGGAGAATGTGACTATGAAATTTATAAACTAGGTTTATAAAAGTGAAGTAATACATTAGTGTATATTTGGAAGAATAAATTCAAGGTGGGAATTTATTAAAGGAATGGGTAAATTTGTATAAAAATAAATAGTGGTTTATTTTTAAAAGATGTGGAAGGGAAGCGCATTTCCCTAGATAGCCAAGTATGTTTTCAAAGCAAAATTTTAAGTATAAGTAAAAGTTTTAAAGTTGATTCAAAAGTATGTTTTAAATAAATTTTTTTAAATGTTCAAAATTTTAAAGTAAGTATATTTTTCTAATCTATTATAGCAGTAATTATTTAAAGGTGGCTTGGTATTATGTTTTAAAAGTTGGAAATTTAGTTTTATATTGTATAAAGTAGTCTTATTTTAAATATTCATAAGTATATATTTTGAATAAGTATTAAAGTAATTTTAAATTTGAATGTTTTAAAGGATATTTTATAATAAAGTGTTTTAAATTATTTTAAAAATCTAAAGTTTTTGTGCTTGGTGTTTTCAGTGGAAATAAATATTTGAAAATTTATTTCATGAGAAAAGTGTGGTTTGAAAACTGTTTTCAAAAGTGTTGAAAATGGAAATATATCTTGTGAAGATATTTTAAGGTTAATAAATAATTCAAGGGAAATTATTTATGTTTGATGGTTGTTGTGAATGTTAATTGATAGTTAAATAACCGACTATCAATATTGGCCAATGCGCTGAACGTTTCGAATAGACCGGGATCGGGATTAATTTCTCGAAAACCACTTCGATCTGGTTTGTACGTTTTCGTGGGGAAAACAAGAGTTGGAATCGAAGATGGAGCAGTGAAGTGCAAGGGCTAGTCGCTACTAATCCTGAGGTGATTCCAAAATGGATGTAGTAGGAGTAGTGCCTTCGGTTCCGTTCGAACCCGGAACAGACTTGTATGGATGAATGCTTTCAGAACATTGTCAGGTGGACGGTGAGCATTCTAAGTGATATGTTCTAAAAAGGTAACGTTTAGCCTCGAGCCTCATCAACCGGGAATGACTGAAAATCAAGGGTTATGCAGCAAGGCTAAGTGGGTAGCACCCATTTGGGTGAGGTCATCCCTGTCTAGATGACTATTTTTATTCGGCTTAGTGGTGCGGTTGCTGATCCCAACCGTGGGGTGATCTAACTTGGGATTATCCAATAAGGGGTAGTCTCAGTCTAGTTTTGCAGAGGATTGGGAGTAATCCTCGGTATGGTGATCTAGGCCATGTACCTTGACAGGTGGTACCCTAGTGCGTAGTCATTAGTTGGAAATCCATTCTCCCTACATGCCTTTTCGGTTTTGTTTGTATTACCCATGATTGTGGCTAGTATGCTGGAATTTAATAAATGTAGCAATTTCGGCTATTTGAATAAGTATTTGTATATAGACACTATTATAATATCAGAGGATTTTGATAAAAAGTGTTTTGGCTATCGTACGGCAAAAACCCGACATGTTTATTTGTGGCGTGGTCTTACGAGATGCTTTTGTTTTTCAAAGGATTTTTGGAACTTTAATAATCAATCTGAGTGTGGTTTTCTCACGCTGGTTTTCCAGACCGACTCGGGTGTTATTTAACTATAGTGCTCGGGTCAGACCGAGTATTATAGGTTACAGGAAATGATGCTGTGGAGCTGGATGGCGATACATACTTCCGTATTTGTATGAAATATTCCGTTGTGTATTCAGATTGTGAGGACATGATGATTACTATCTAGTTGTGTGTTATGTATACTCTGATGATGTAATGTATAAACAGATTTGTTTTTGTGTAAAGATCATTTATTATCTATTATATTTTATTCTGCTGCGATGGTTAGATTCTGATGTGGTTTTCTATTTTCTCCTTCTACCTCTTCTTCTTTAATCCTAATGGTTCGTATTTCCATTCATCTTGAGTTGATTGATGGAGAATAGTGTCGACTCAAAGGGGTACGGGTTTACGGGCCGTTACACTTGGTATCAGAGCTGAAGGTTAAGCGAGAACCTTGGCTCTGGCGGAGATTGCTCATTGAAAATAGAGTCCATAGTACTCTAGAATAAGTTTGAGCATATTTATAGATATGAGCGCGTATTTGTTAGTTGCGTTGATTTATTGGTTGAGTGGAATATGAATTCTGATCGAGTAAGTTGGCCGCTATTCGAGAAGAATTTATAAACACCTGACACGATAAATTGACACAGTATTGTTTTAAAGGTGGGTGAAAGAAATAATTTTACCCAAAATATATTTTGATATGAAAGAAATATTTCCTTAAATGGTTATATAACTTGGATGTTTGGATGATAATATTTTAAACAAATAAAATTATAAAAAAATTGGTATGACTTGGATAATCAAATGGGAATTTGTATGAGCATAAATTATACAAATGAATTTTGATTTAAGTCAAAATCTAAAAATTTAAAATCTCGGAGATTTTGGAATTGTTTTTCGAAGTGTTTTGAAGACAAATAATAGCATTATTGTTTTAGAAGTATTGCTGAAAGGAAATTGTTTCAAATAAATTTTGGGAAGGGATATAGCATTGAGCTCACTTCAGTCGTTGGAAAATAATCCTGGTGATGACTGCGCGGCATCATCATTATTCATTTTCGAGTATTCTAAGTGACCTATTGGTGCCAAATTGATCTGTTCAGAAGAACTAGTTTTGTTTTTGAAATTTCAAAGGAAAATTGTTGGGGATAACAACCAGAATTGGTTTAAAAATTTGAGTAATGTGATTTTGGGATAATGGTGGTTGTAAAATGATTTGAACCAAAAGCCAGGTGTTTGAAATCCTGAATCCTTATTTGAATTGAAAATCCTGATGAGGTAAGTTATAAACTTGTAAAGTTGAGATGATTTTTAAATAAGGAAGGAAAATATGAGCTTTGAATGTTGGAATTAAAATTTAAAGTGAAAAGGTTAAATAAATTTAATTTGGAAAAATTAAATTGTGGAAAATTTAATGGATGATTAGAAGAAATAATTAGTAAATCTTGAATGTGATTGGAATGGGAAAGTAAAAATTAAATTTGGATTGAGAAATAAAATTAATTAGAATTAAATTAACTTAAGCAAAGTTAATAATAATGAAATAGATTTGAAGTAAGTTGAAAGGAATTGGAATGAAATTAAGGTGAATTGTGTAGGATGGTATTAAATGAAATAAAGTCCTTGCTTAACAAAATTCAAAAGAATGGTATGTAGCTAGATTTAACTGGAGTTGAGTTAAATAAAATTGAATTGAAATAAATTCAGTTGAGTTATAGATAATATTGAATGGAATAAAAATTCTTACTTAAATAAATAAGTGAGTATTGAATTGGAATAAATAAGCTTCAGAAGCTTATAAAAGAATTGAAAAGCATTGAAATAAAAATATAATCCCTAGTTAAAAGTAAAGTGAAAATGTGATTGACTGTAAATGGATGGAGAAGTATGAATACTAATAAATGAGTAGCTTATGAAAATGTAAAAAGGGAATAAATAAGCCGAAATAAAAGTGTTGGAATTTTGAAAAATGAAAGAAAATCCAAACTAGAATTATAATAAAAAAATTGAACTCAGGAAAATTTAATAAAGTGATTTTTGTAATAAAATCGAATATTGATTTAAAAGTTGGAAGTAAGCTAATTAGTTAAATAAATTATTTGATAGAGTATGTTAATAAAATTTAACTTGGTTAAATAAAATGGATTGTAAGTTAATAATGAAGTTTGGAAATAAACTCGAATTATAAATAGAATTCGACTTGGATTGATAATGAATTAAAATAAGTGGAGATGTTGTAAAAATGAAATGGAATTGGATTATAATAGAAATGATTTGAGTTGCAAATAAAATCCAATTCGAGTATAAATGAGTTAAATATGTGCTTGGATATTATTTTTATAAATCGAGAATGTGAATTAAAATTAAAATTAAAATGGATGGGCTAACTGAATTAAATGGAATTTGATTAGATGAGAAACAAATTAAATGGAAGTGAACTTAGGTTTGAAGCTGAAATAATTTGAAGATAGTAAATTAACTTAAGTTTAAAGTTAATAGAAGTTTGACTTTGAGTAAAAGTGAAAGTCCATTAAATAAAAGTCTGGGTTAAATTAATTTGGGAAATGGTTATTAACTTATAAGTATTGAATGTGCCAAGCTTAATAAAATGTCTTTGAATGAAAAAATTGCGGAAATGGAATGAAATGCAGGTATATGGCTTGTAAATAAGTTAATATGTGAAGAGACTTTAATAAAAATTGATTTTGGAATCAATTGAAGTGAATTGGTTCGTTTGGATTAAAAATAAATTGAATGTAAGAAATTGAAGTGTAAACCATTAAAATTGAATGAAATGGCATATGAATTGGTTGAAAGCAATTGAATTAGTTTTGAAATCATAAAAATTGCTCATGGAAAGTGTTTGGTGCATGTTGCTTATGAATGCATGTGTTTAGCTATTGAAAGTAAGTGAAATGTTAATAAATTTAGTATATTTAGTACTTACATATTTGAATTGAGTAAGTACAGGTACCGGGAAGCCGTTTGGCTGGATTTGGACGCGCTAATTGCTAAAATAATAAGCCGCTTGCTTAACAATGCTAAATAAAGGTACACCTACGCAATAAAAATAGAAAACATGAACTATTTTTGTTTTTCCGACCGTTTTGGTCAATGTATATATATTTATATCTCTTGTCAAATTGCAAAAGCTCCTCCGTACAAAGGAGACTCTGCCAAAAATTTCGAAAATTTTGGGAGCTAGAAAATTTTTGGAATTTTTTTGTTAATGAAAGTAGATTTTCAAATTGTAATGAAAATGTAAGATTTGAACTAGAAAATGGAAACCAATTGTTTTGATTAAAGTTAAAAAGATTTAGAAAAAGTGAATATCGAGTTTTCACTGAGTGGATTTAGTAAGTTAATGGGTTTGAAGGCATTCTTTCTACCTTAGTAATTTCGGGGACGAAATTCTTTTAAGGGGGAAGGAATGTGACGACCCAGAATTTTTGAATGTTTGAAATCGAAATATTTAATTGATTTTAGATATTTAAAAGTTAATTTCTTTACTTTAATTCAAATATCACTATTTATTTGATAATTAAATTATTGAATTAAATAATTTTAAGTTGGGTGAAATGTTGAATCTGGAGTTTTAAGTCTGTTAAAAATAATTTGAAGGCTTATAAATTTATATTGATAGTACTGAAAATAATAAAAGCGTGAAAATTGAATTTGGGAACGTTGTATTAAGTTTTGGAAATATATCGTTTAAATTGACGTTTAAAAAAAATAGCCTTTCAAGGCACAGCCTCGGAATTCGATGAAACTAGTTCCATTGGATCCGTAATATTTTATTATTATCGGATTTCAATTTTCGTAATGTTTGGAGTTGTTGTGTGAGCGTACAATATATAAACACGCTGAAATTTATATCGAAAATTTAATATAATAACTGGGTCCAAAAAGCTATCTTCTCCATACGATCGAATTAGAACTCCAAACCTTTTCCATTTTGTTCGTAATAGGGGTATAACATTATAAACGCCTAGCGGCACGCCTCAATAGGAGGTCAAGATTTTGAGTTGCGATTTCGAGACAGTTTGGATTTGAATTTACATTAAAATAATAATATATCCTTTGTTTGACTAGTCAACTTCAGCTGAGATTTCCATTCACATCAGCCACTTCTTTTTCATCACCTTTTTGCTTTCATTTTGTGGTCACTGTAGCAAGACAACTTCTTGTTGCAAGGCGTATCCTGTACGCAAAGCAATTCAAACACGTAAACACCTTTTCCCCTTTTTCTGTCTTTCACCTTTTAATAACACAGCCAATTCAAAGATAGATCGTACGAAAAAAAGGGCTTCAAAGGAAAGAAAAAAGGCCGACTGAAATCTCGGCCCTATTCTCTTTTCTTCTGGTTGTTCGAATCATGAAAACCTCTTCCTCTCATTTCTAATCCAATCGAATCAAAGCCCGTTCGAGGTCAGAGGTCAATTTGCATTGGGATGCGCATGTATGGTGGAAGGCCGGCGCATCGGCATTCGAGGAGGGGTCGCTACTGAATCGTGGGCGCTCGTACTCGCGCTTCCGTGAGGAGAAGTCGAAAATCTGTTTGAGGTTCGTGTACGCGGTCGTGGAACGCGAGGTGGCAGGCAGTGGTTTAAGCATCAGTGGAGGTTGGAAGTCGCGACACTTGATAGCGGTGGCTTTGCAAGCGTCTAGGGTTTAGGAAATTGACGGATGAGGCACTCGGGCTAGCGTACGCGGCATCTTGGGCTGGATGCGTGAGGAGTGGGTGTTGGCGACAGGGTTTGTGTTGCGATTTTTTGCTTGGGGCCGAAGTTCGTCGTATGCTTGTTGGTCGTGGTGGCAATCGAGGTCGTATAGCCTGGGTTATTTTTTTCTGTAATAAGGTAATAGATTTCTGTTTTAATTAAAATATATATATATATATTAATAACTTTACAGTAAAGAAAATGCCATTTCTGTAAAAAAGAATATATATACATGCCTATTTTGATTTAACATAAACAGGAAAAAAGATTTATATATAGAAAATATTTTGGAAAAATTTACATATAAGGATTTTTAATGTTTGAGTTCATATAAATTAGATTTTTAAGCTTGTATAAATTATTTTTATGAGTGTGTGTATATATATATATTGTTTCAAAAGAAATAAACATACATGTAGATTTTAAAATATACCTTTTTATTTTAAAATAGTGTATTAAGGAGTTTAACTTAATCAGTTATTTTTGTAACTTATAATTTATTTATTATAGGGAAAGCTAGTTTAAATAAAATCATGGGTTAATTAAATTTATTTAGTGGAAATTGATTTTTCGATTAGTTCAAAATGTTAATGAACCTTATAATGTTATTTAAGGTCTGAAATCTTGAAGGCAACAAGCCGGTGTGGAAATGGGTTGCAAATTATAGGAAGGTGAGTTAATCTCACTTTCGGGATTGCTATTTAAATTTAAATAGTTAAATTTAAATAATTGGTTGAATGATTGAATTGATTTGGTGTGCTATATTATATATAGTAGTATATATTATATATTGGAGTAGTTGATTTCCCGCATTATATAGCGGATGAGACCCTATGCGCCGCATAATAGCGGATGATATTATATTAATCCCGAATATCGCGATATTCCACCTCGAAGTGGAATTGGTATTTTATGTTGTCCTAACATCTATGGATGCAGGGAAACAGGTTAGAGGGATCCAACTAGATTCCTCAAAATTATTTAGATTGTTTATATTCTGTGTTATGAATATTTGATATTCTGTGATGAATATTATTGATAATTGGAATATTGAATGTTATGGTTTGCTTGAATATATTTCGGTACACTGAGTTATCAAAATATATAGGATTGGATTTTTGAAAAAAGAGAGTGGGTTTTTTAGTAAAATAATTATAGAGAATTTGAATAAATTTAAGAATGAACTGGAAAAGAATAAAGGTGATTTTGAAATCCTAATGAATAAATTCCGAGTATGGAAAGGGATTTTGAATAAAAGGAAAATAATGAATTTTAAAACTTAAGTGATATTATTTAAGTGAATAAAGAATTTACTTAAAAATTCAAGGTTTGAATTTATTTAAAAGGATAAAGAAGAAATTTGGGAAATATAAAATTGGTAATTTCAGTTAAAAAGATTTTTTTAAATCATAATTAAGGAATAAAAATCCAAAGTCAATGGGTTTTGAAATAAATGAGTAAGTAAAGGAATTTATTTCAAATGGAGTAAATTGGAAATCAATTTGGAAATTGATTTAAGTGTTTGAAATTGGAAATTTAAAGGAGAATGTGACTATGGAATTTATAAACTAGGTTTATAAAAGTGAAGTAATACATCAGTGAATATTTGAAAGAATAAATTCATGGTGGAAATTTACCAAAGGAATGGGTAAATTTGTTTAAAAATAAATAATGATTTATTTTTAAAAGATGTGGAAGGGAAGCGCATTTCCCTGGATAGCCATGTACGTTTTCAAAGTAAAATTTTAAGTATAAGTAAAAAATTTAAAGTTGATTCAATGGTATGTTTTAGAATTTTTTTAAATGTTCAAAATTTTAAAGTAAGTATATTTTTCTAATCTATTATAGCAGTAATTATTTAAAGGTGGCTTGGTATTATGTTTTAAAAGTTAGAAATTTAGTTTTATATTGTACAAAGTAGTCTTATTTTAAATATTATTAAGTATATATTTTGGATAAGTATTAAAGTAATTTTTAATTTAAATGTTTTAAAGGATATTTTATAACAAAGTGTTTTAAATTATTTTAAAAATATGAAGTTTTTGTGCTCGGTGTTTTCAGTGGAAATAAATATTTGGAAATTTATTTCATGAGAAATGTGTGGTTTGAAAACTGTTTTCAAAAGGGTTGAAAATGGAAATATATCTTGCGAAGATATTTTGAAGTTAATAAATAATTTAAGGGAAATTATTTATGTTTGATGGTTGTTATGAATGTTAATTGATAGTTAAATAACCGACTATCTATATTGGCCAATGCGCTGATCGTTTCGAAGAGACTGGGATCGGGATTAATTTCTCGAAAACCACTTCGATCCGGTTTGTACGTTTTCGTAGGGAAAACAAGAATTGGAATCAAAGGTGGAGCAATGAAGTGCAAGGGCTAGTCGCTACTAATCCTGAGGTGATTCCAAAATGGATGTAGTTGGAGTAGTGCCTTCGGTTTCGTTCGAACCCGGAACGGACTTGTATGGATGAATGCTTTCAGAACGCCGTTAGGTGGACAGTGAGCATTCTAAGTGATATGTTCTAAAAATGTAACGCTTAGCCTCGAGCCTCATCAACCGGGAATGACTGAAAATTAGGGGTTATGCGGCAAGGCTAAGTGGGTAGCACCCATTAGGGTGAGGTCATCCCTGTCTAGATGTCTCTTTTTATTCGGCTTATGGTGTGGTTGCTGATCCCAACGTGGGGTGATCTTACTCGGGATTATCCAGTAAGGGGTAGTCCCGGTCTTTTGTTGCAGGGGATTGAGAGTAATCCTCGGTACGGTGATCTAGGCCACGTACTGTGACAGGTGGTACCCCAGTGCCTAGTCATTAGTTGGAAATTCATTCTCCCTACGTGCCTTTTACGATTTTGTTTGTGTTTCCCACGATTATGGCTGGTATGCTGGAATTTAATAAATGTAACAATTTCGACTATCTGAATAAGTATTTGTGTGTAGATACTATTATAATATCAGAGGATTTTGACAATAAGTGTTTTGGCTATCGTTAGGTAAAAACCCGACATGTTAATTTATGGCGTGGTCTTATGAGATGTTTTTGTTTTTCAAAGGATTTTTGGTACTTTAATAATCAATTTCAGTGTGGTTTTCTCACGCTGGTTTTCTAGATTGACCCGGGTGTTATTTAACTACAATGCTCGGGTCAGACCGAGTATTATAGGTTACAGGAAATGATGCTGTGGGGCTGGATGGCGATACGTACTTCCGTATTTGTATGAAATATTCCGCTGTGTATTCAGATTGTGAGGACATGTTATGATAACTATCCAGTTGTATGTTATGTATACTCTGATGATGTAATGTATAAACAGATTTGTCTTTGTGTAAAGATCATTTATTATCTATTATATTTTATTCGGCTGCGATGGTTAAATTCTGATGTTGTTTTCTATTTTCTCCTTCTACCTCTTCTTCTTTAACCCTAATGTTTGAATTGAATTGGATACTTTGAATTGTGTGATATGGATTATTCTAATTAAACTGTGAACTGTGATATAATTTATTCATCTGTGATGTAATTCATTTATCTATGATAAATTTATATTGTTTGTCTGTGATCCGTGAATGAAGATAAGCGTTATAGATTATACCGCTTATCGATATTTATGTGTTTGAATCTGTAATGGTTGATGATGTTGTTGCACTATTATTGTGTGTAAAACCCCTGGACCACACTATAGACACACAAATATGGATTTCATGAGGAACTCGGTTAAGTCAAAGATATTTTGAAAGGGTTTTAAAGTTGAATTTCGAATCCAAATAGTTTTTGGAAATGGAATTGGGTTAAATGTGAAAATCTTTTGAAAAGAAGTTTTAAAAACAAAAGTTATTTGAATAACTTGATAAAGTTTGGAATTTAAATAATTTGATTTGAATTTAAATTCAAAATTTGAAATTGAATTCTATATTTGGAAATTATGGTTTAAAAAATGTTATACAAGTTATAAATGTGTTTATATGGGTTTTTAACCATTTTAAAAATATTGTTTTAGGAATTTGAATTTAACCCAAGGGCTTTAACTTGTATAAATGAAATCGGATTTTTCTGAAACGAAAACTATTTGTTTTCAAATAATAATAGCTTTCATATAAAGAAAGGATTTTCAATTTGTGTTGAATGATTTCAAGTCTGAAATGGAATTGAAATAGTTTTGAAAGCTATTAATGAACCTTTGTGAAGATTGTTAAATCTTGTTTTGAGATTGAAGTGGATTTTAAAAGGAGGATCTTTTATATAAAAGATTTGAAATGGGAATCATGAATAAATCTTTGGAACTGGGTTTTGAAAGCTATGAATTGAGTTTTTGATTAAATAATTGGATGAGTTAACTCATTTGGAAAAAGAAACGGTTTTGAAAGCTATGAATGAATCTTTGTGAAAGATTGGTGAACTTTGTGAAGTAATCTTTTTGTTTGAAGATTTGAAAATGGTAATTTGTTTAAACCATTTGAAAGAAATGTTTTGGGTAATAAGTTGTGACTTAATTGAGATTCCATTATCCATATGATTTTAACTTATGCGCTTGTTATTCGGTTTGGCCGGGAGAGGACCTTATGTCATATAACCCATTTCGAATAATGATACGACGATATGGATAGCATTTGAAGACCAGTGTGTGAAGACTGGGTATTTTCGAGAACGAAAGGATAACCCGTCGATTGTCTCTGCACTGAGTCACGCCGGTATAGAGAATCCCTAAGTGATGGGAAGTCCGATCGGGTTGTGAATACTCGGAATTGCAAGGGCTTCTTTGGAAGTGCCTTCGGTTCTGTTCGAACCCGGAACAAACTTGTATGGATGTGTGTCTGACATTACACTTTGAGATGTAAAACCGGTTTCTACCAAATACATTTTTGTTTGGTGGCAGAGATTTATTCTCTTAGCTTAACACCCTTCTTTGAGACGTACGAGCTCAGAGGTTATGTAGTTGATGGTTACTAGTGATACATTCCCAATTGGGTAATGTGGCATACGAAGTGTTGCTGATCATTTTTTGATCAAAGCATAGATTTGTGAAAAAGAATAGCTTTGTGGACGAGACTGCATCAGGACCCCACAACCCGGTAATGGTCCAAACAGGAAAGATGCGCCAAGGATGCAGGGGTCGCACCCCTAGGGTATGTCCATTCCTTCTAGAAAAGGGTGGTGTGATGGTATGGAGCCCAAATACTTAACTCATGTAGACACTGTAAATTTATTACTGTGTGATGTTGTTGGTGTAGAGGTACCTCGGATAAAGGTCGCAAACGACCGGGGATGGCATATCTTTAGGTGTTACTCCCGGGCAGGGAGGAAGTCGGCCTCGTGTTGGCAGAGAGTCGGGTAAGTTCTCGGAGCGTCCCTCCAGAGGCGTTCCCATATGGCAATAGGAAGTTCCTTACCTGATCATTTGTTAGAAATCCAATCATCCAATACGTGCCTTGTACGATTTTAGTTGTATAACATGCCATCTACTTATGGTGGCGCCTCACTGTTCAGATGGTAGCTATAGTAGGCATACAATAATGGTTGTATGCTGGCTAAGATTAACATTATACTTTCGAAAGGTTTTCTGCACTATGCACTAATAATAATATCAAATGGTTTTCGCGTATCAAGCATTTTTGACTATCATAAGAAGAAATCTCCTCCAATTTTGCATTTGCATGGTTGTGTGGTGGGAGGCCTTATGGTAGTTTCATTTTCCAAAAAGCATTGCAGATTTCTTTTAAAATATTTCGTTGTTTGTTTTAAAGATAAACTGTTTTTGTTTGCTCATACCAGTCTCATGACTGTACTTGCTTAGCTTAGTGTAATGTGATAGGGGGTTCTCACTTCGCGTTTGGTGGCGAACGAGAGACTCTTACCCCTACACGTCCTCTACGAGGGGTTGGTTAGCCATAAGGCGTGACAGTCGAAAGGCTGGCCGTAAAAGCAAGGGCAGGGTACCATTGTGAGCCACGACGGGGCTGGGATGGTTTGTTATAATTGGCATCAGAGCTGAAGGTTAAAACTTTAGCTCAGGAGTATATCACATTAAGTAACTCATTAGAGATAGGGTGAAGTATACCCTAGAATGAGTATATTCCTAAGATATCCGTCCGAATGTGTGAGTAAATTCTCTTGTTATCCACTGATAGTAAGTATGAGTGCAAGAAGAGGACGAGATAGGGGACAGGGGAGTACCACTACAAATGGTCATTACCTACAACAATAAGGAAACAATCTTTTCCTATCAATCTCTTTTGATCACCTTTCAATTTCGATTCTTTGATTGCTTCGTAGCAACTCGAAGGAGAAGCTTTGGTATGGTGGTGGCACTACAAATCGTTATACATAAGTTTCTATTTCGTATTCTCTTCATCAATTCCTTATCAGCTTTTCGTTTTAACTTTAATGAATTTGGAATTTTAAATTGGAATAAATTAGTAAATTAATTATAAAGTTAAAATTGATTTGTATCGATAAAACGATTTCGGTTAGAACCCAAATTTGAAATTCTATTGTAATTTTTGGCGAGTATCAAAGTTCGAAGAGGGACAAGTTAATATATACTTTGGGATATTCCAACCTGGATCGAGTATCCATTATTTGTTCTTTTGGGTCCACGTATATTCTACGAGTGGTTAGTTATCCTTCGAACTAACCAATTCCCCTGCATACTTCGTAGATCTGGATGACCCAAATGTCTTGTGAGATATGGAATGAGTTATTCTCATATTTGTTGATATTCTGATTTGGTAAGCAAATGCAGAGTAGATATTCAGTTTAATGTGGTTATTCATCTCTCAATCTTTCTATATTCTTTTGTTGTCCCCTACTTGCAAATTTCGAGGACGAAATTTTCTTAAGGGGGAATCTGTAACGATTCCGATTTTAAAACAAATTTGAATTGGAAATTTATTTACATTTTAAAATTAAATTGTGAATTAATTTGAATTTTTCAAATTTAATAAGATATGTGCTTATTTATTAATATAAATAGATTTTTATTTGAAATTTGAATTAGAAATTCAAGAATAAATATCTTTGAAAATAGAATTGGATTTGGAAATTTAAAAATAAACAATCTTAAAATTTAATTGGATTTAATACTTTCCTTTTATGTACTTGAAAATAAATATATAGTTAGTATATACATATAAATAATATATAGTTTGATATGTATATATCTTTTGAAATTATAGTTTGTAAATGTTTAAAAGTATAAAAGAGAAAACATAACTTGTAAATTTAATAATGGAGAGGGTTTAAGCACAATTTAAATAAAAATGGACATTTGTAAAATAAGTAATAATATGTATTTACAAGTGTTAAATTTATATAACTTAGCATTCACAAGTGTAAACATATTAAACAAGTGGCAGTACTAACATCTCCTTTTGATTTAGAAATTTTAGGCTTCAACACTCTTTCACTTTCATTTCTGAAAAAAAAGAAGCCAGGCTGTTTTCATTTTTTTTTCGAAACTTCTCAAATCTGAGATCAAAGAAATTCAAAGCTTCAAATTTTAAAATGTTTTGGAAGCACCAACCTGTTAGCTTCAAATTTTAAACATCAAATAAACAAAATCATTTCAAACTCACAATCAAATCTGAAAAGCAAGTTTCAGATTTAATTTCAAAAGCTTGAAGCAATGCAAAGCAATTATGTGGTTCCAGTTCAAAAAATCAAACTACAGCAAGATTAATTCATATTCAAAGATCAGATTCGAATTCAAGTAAATCAAAAGGCAATTTAAAGCTTTAGCTTCAACCTGGAAACCCAAAAAAACAAAAACAGATAAGAAAATCAAGCTAGGCAGGAATTTAAATCAAGTATCAAACTCAAAAGCAATCAATCACCATAGCTTTAAAATTTCCAGACTTCATTTCCAGGCTATCCTTTGTTCTCTGTTGCTTCTCTGTCTTCTTCCAGGGACAGGTGAGCAAACCACCCTTATTGATTCTTAAAGCTTGATATATTTGATTTGATTGTAATAAGTCTTTGATGTAAGTTGTGAAATGTGCTTGCATGCTTGTATATATGCATCGACGACTGGGTGCATGATTGTTGTACAGGCATCATGCCTCAGTTCCAAGTCCAACAGGGTTTAAACAATTTGGAAAAAATCTATCTTCTTATCTAAATGAATTTAGGTTATAATTCCTGAAAAGAAAATGCTTATAACAATGTTAAGTTATTTTAAAAAATGATCCCAAGTGAAAACATTTAGTAAATACTTTAAAAAGAATAGAAATGACAGTGGAAACTTTTATAATCAGAAAAAATGATGATCATGATTTTGCAATTTGATTTCGTAAGTTGATTAGTGCCAACAAATGATGATTTTTAAAGGCTAAATTGAGATCTTTAGATGAGTTTTTGGGTTGTAGTTGCAAGATGGACGGAGAAGCTTTTTTCGTCAATTATCGATAATAGTGGCGTCATGAGTCGTCGGGGTTGGAGCTGGAGCGGGCTGAGGTACGAGGAATCATTAGAAAATTGATAGATGAATTTATAATTCACCATGGAAGATGAGCGAGATCGATTTAGTATTTAACCCTAAGTTTTAGTTATGGTTGGAATTCGAGTAATTCCGGCGACGTTAGTGCATCGAGTCGTACCGAACCGAGAAGAACAGGAGCGTGGCAACGCGACGTAGCTCGTGGTCGGTCGGCGTGAGCTCTGATGAACCATATCGGCGGCGCGAGGTGAATCTGTGGTCGTGGTTGGTTTCCAGTTCGAAGCTGATTGCCCGATTTTGATTACATGACAATTCGTGGTTCTGAGTGGATGCTTGGGTCGAGTGGGTCAATGATGTCTCGTGGGAGGTGGAGGCGATGGTCGGAGTACTGGCGACCGTTGGTGAACGTGGATGTGCACCTATGTGTATCTGGTTTGAAGAGGAAGGTGTTGTCTCGAAGTCATGTTCGGGATTTTGGGTATTTGGCTCGGAGTGTTTCTCGGGCTTGTATGTGTGTTAACATATTTTAAAATTTTAAAACAAAGTTAAATTTTAAAAAGAGAAACGGATGGCTCGGGTGAACATGCGTTTTGCTTTGGTTTGTTAATGTAATATGGAAAAACAGTTTTAAAGTTTTAAAGGAAAATCAAATTTATTGAAAACAAATTTTGTTGAAACCAATTTTTCATTTTATGTTAGATGTTATCTAAGTTATAAATTGTTTAAGAAGTTTTTTTTTAAAAATAAAATTGTTTTAAATTGACCAAGCTTTAAAATGGTTTAAAATATACATAACCTTTATTTTTAAAGTTTATTTTAAATAAAATTAATAATATTACAGAAGTTAATTGATATAAAGAATGTTTTAATGGTTAATTAACTTTTAAAGTTTAAAGTTAATTTATTTGTTAAAGGAAATTAATTACTTGAAGTGAATTACCTAATAAAAGTAATTAAGGTAAATTTGTTAATAACTTAAGTTTGATTAATCAAGTAAATAATGAATAATTAATTTAAGGATAATCATTTACTTAAGAATTAAGGGTGAATAGTAAATGATTAAAGATTGATTAATCAAATGTTTAAAGATTAATTAATTTAAAGAATAATTAATTAATGTGCTTAATTAATTAAGGTAATTAGGTTAAGAATAATCAATTAATTTAAAAGGTTAATTAATTAGTGAAAGTGATTAAGGAATGATTATTAATTAAGGATTAATTTAATAAATTATTGTAATTAATTAAGGATAATTAATCAAAGGATTAATTATTAATTAAAGGTTAATTAATGTTTTATGGATAATTAATTAATATGGTTTGTAATTAATCAATATTAGTTAAGCAGGATTAGTAAATTATTCGTAAGTAATTAATTTGATTAAAATTAATGAGACAATTAACTGATCTTTCTTATGAATGTTTGAATTGAATTAGATGCTTTGAATTGTGCGATATGAATTATTCTAATTAAGCTGTGAACTATGATGTAATTTATTCATTTGCGATGTAATTCGTTTATCTATGGTAAATTTACATTGTTTATCTGTGATCTGTGAATGAAGATAAGCGCTACAGATTATACAGCTTATCGATATTTATGTGTTTGAATCTGTAATGATTGATGATGTTGTTGCACTACTATTGTGTGTAAAACCCCTGGACCACACTATACACATACAAATATGGATTTCACGAGGAAACCGGTTAAGTCACGGATATTTTGAAAGGGTTTTAAAGTTGAATTTTGAATCCAAATAGTATTTGGAAATGGAATTGGGTTAAATGTGAAAAGCTTTTGAAAAGGAGTTTTAAAAACAAAAGTTATTTGAATAACTTGAAAAGTTTGGAATTTAAATAATTTGATTTGAATTTAAATTCAAAATTCAAAATTGAATTCTATGTTTGGAAATTATGGTTTAAAAAATGTTATACAAGTTATAAATGTGTTTATATGGGTTTTTAACCATTTTAAAGATATTGTTTTGGAAATTTGAATTTAACCCAAGGGCTTTAACTTGTATAAATGAAATCGGATTTTTCCTTAACGAAAACTATTTGTTTTCAAATAATAATAGCTTTTATATAAAGAAAGGATTTTCAATTTGTGTTGAATGATTTCAAGTTTGAAATGGAATTGAAATAGTTTTGAAAGCAATGAATGAGTCTTTGTGAAAGATTTTTGAACCTTGTTTTGAAATTGAAGAGGATTTTAAAAGGAGTATCTTTTATATAAAAGATTTGAAATGGGAATCATGAATAAATCTTTGGAAATGGGTTTTGAAAGCTATGGATTGAGTTTTTGATTGAATAATTGGATGAGTTAATCCAGTTGGAAAAAGAAATGGTTTTGAAGGTTATGAATGAATCTTTGTGAAAGACTGATGAACTTTGTGAAGTAACTTTTTGTTTAAAGATTTGGAAATGGTAGTTTATTTAAACAATTTGAAAGAAAAGTTTTGGGTAATAAGCTGTGACTTAATTGAGATCTCATTATGCATATGATTTTAAATTATGCGCTCGTTATTCAGTTTAGCCGAGAGAGGACCTTGTGTCATTTAACCCATTCCAAATAATGATACGACGATATGGATAACATTTGAAGACCGATGGTGAAGACCGGGTATTTTCGAGAACAAAAGGATAACCCGTCGATTGTCTCTGCACTGAGTCGCGCCGGTATGGAGATTTCCTAAGTGATGGGAAGTCCGATCAGGATTGTGATTACCCGGAACTGCAAGGGCTTCTTCGAAAGTGCCTTCGGTTCTGTTCGAACCCGGAACAGACTTGTATGGATGTGTGTCTGACATTACACTTTGAGATGTAAAACTGGTTTCTATAAAATACATTTCTGTTTGGTGGTGGAGATTTATTCTCTTAGCTTAAC
Source organism: Allium cepa (assembly GCA_030765085.1). NCBI lineage: Eukaryota > Viridiplantae > Streptophyta > Magnoliopsida > Asparagales > Amaryllidaceae > Allium > Allium cepa. The sequence goes on from CM060928.1 coordinate 147,783,804, forward strand.
ACCCTTCTCTGAGGCGTACGAGCTCAGAGGTTATGTAGTTAATGGTTATTAGTGATACATTCCCAATTTGGTAATGTGGCATACGAAGTGTTGCCGATCATTTGTTGATCAAAGCATGACTTTGTGAAAAAGCGTAGCTTTGTGGACGAGACTACATCAGGACCTCACAACCCAGTAATTGTCAAAGCAGGAAAGATGCGGCAAGGTTGCAGGAGTCTCATCCCTAGGGTATGTCCATTCCTTTTGGAAAAGGGTGGTATCATGGTATGGAGCCCAGATACTTAACTCATGTGGACACTGTAAATTTATTACCGTGTGATGTTGTAACAACCCGCATATTTTACGATTTGATATTTAAATATTTTATTTAAATATTTTATTGTTAGTCAGATTTTAGTCCGAAAAGTTACTTTTTTTGCATTCGGTCCAATTAGGACTCGAAACCACTTTCATTGGGTCCAAAACACCGTTTGCGATCTTTTCGAGTATAAACTTTGATATGTTTGGAGTTTGTGGAATCTTGTCACCTTTTCACTTTGGGTTTTGGGTTTGGTTTAGCCCATTTGCCTAAACTATTAACTCTAACTCAACCCCCTTCTCTTCATCACTTTGCTTTCATTTCCTAACACTCAAGCTTCATCAAAAATGGAGGAAGGAATGGGAAATTAAAACTCCAAGTTCAAGTTCACTTGCAAATCCAACATCCAACTCCAAATTCAAAGAGAAGACAATGATTCAAGCTTCTTGGATTGATTCTCCTTTACTTTCAAGCTTCTCTTTCATTTATTTTGTGTAAAGGTGAGATTTTATCTCACATCTTTGTCTATAACTATCTTTGATTATTGGGTATGAATTCCTAACACTTTTACATATGCATTTGTCATTGGTTTGGATTGAATTGGTGAAAATCCCAATTTTTAGTGTTTTGGGTTCAAAGCTTTAAAAATCCAATCTTTGATGTTTAAACACGTTTTTGATGATGCACCGAGGAGCCAATAAGACCGGGTAGCCTATGCGCATAATCCCCTAGCGTCCGTGCTCGATCGGTTGCAAATTGGGAGAGTTTGAGCTCCAAAACCCTTAGGTCGCTCTGCCTGCACAGTGGTGATTTTCAGCCTGCATTTATGTCGTTTGGCCTTGTTTAGTCGTTAGGTCGCTCGGCGTACCCCTTAGGTCGTAACTCGTTAGGTCGCTCGGCTTTAGGTCGTAGCTTCCTAGGTCGTTCGGCCTGCGCACGAACCCCTCAGCCTTCTTCTATTGCTTAGGTCGCATCAATTTAGGTCGCTCTGCCCTAGGTCGCACGACCTGGTTTATTCATTAGGTCGTTAGGTCGCTTGGCCTATCTTTACCCCCTTTGGTCGCGCATGCCTATAGGTTGCTTACCTCCCTAGGTTGCTCTGTGTTAGCTCGCAACTGCTATGTCCCGCCTTGTTTAGGTCGTGCCATTTTAGTTCGCGCTCCTTAGGTCGCGCCATGCTTTTGTCCCACCTTGCTGTTAGGTCACTCGGTTAGGTCGTTCGGCCTTGTTAACCCTTAGGTCGTTCGCCCACTATGTCGCTCTCCCCTGCACTTATGCTGCTACTCCTTAGGTCGTTCCACCGCTAGGTCGTGCCGTGTTGGGTCGCTAGGCTAGTTCCACTTTGATGAGTTTGGAATCGTATTCTTTGGAATTCATTCACGCCTTCGTATGTGAATTTCTGTAATTGATCGTTTCTACGATCATTTTTATTATTTGTCATTTTAAAAATATACTAACCTTTACTTCACTCGTACGAGAAATCTAATTAAACGGCTTTGTAAAACAAGTGGTATGAAACGCTTGCGTTTACTTCGTCGGTTAATTCTTGGACTTGTTCTATTGAATCTCGTATGACAATTTTCTAGTGGAAATCTACAATTTGTTCGTAAATATTTGAGTTAAGCTAGTGGTTATGGGACATGAAACTAAGCTTTTATATTTACTAGCTTACTGTAATTGACACTTCTTGATGATCGATGATGATCATTTTTGTGATTTAGACTAGCAAATGTGTGATGTCTCTTTGTCTACGAGGGAGACTAAACCCCGTTTCTGTGGAGCTTCGGCTCAATTTGGTGGGGTAGCGACCCATGGTCTTCGGGCCATTTTATGGAGCTTCGGCTCAAAATTAATGGTTAGCTACCATGGAATAGCGTTCCATTTTGTGGTACACGTGTTGGTGAGCTTTCATGCTCCCGTTTTGTGATACGCCTCCCCCGTTTTGTGATTTTTGGATTTCCATTGATGATTTCTAGAATTTGTGTTTCACCAATTTTCGTGATTTACATTGATAAGTTTTATCAATATTTGTGCATTGGTGAATTTTGTGTCTCGTTGACTTTTGTGATTGGCATTGATATTATTGTCAATACTTATGGTTTTGGTGAATTATAATATGGAGTATGACATTCCTTTTGATCTTTGAGAAGATTCTTGTGATATTGGTTAATCTCTTGTTGATTTTCAATTGCATACTTACAACAGTATGGCTTTATGGTTACCATATATTTATGTCATATCTCTTATTCTATATCATTTTATCTGATATTTATAGCTAGACTGATCCATTTATTATTTTCTTATTAAATAATACTCGGGTCAGACCGAGATGTTACAGGTGCTTCTGCTTGAGTTCACTTCTGGGATTATCATCCCGACTTTTAGCTAACTACTTAGATTTGTAGTTTTTTTGTGTGTTGTATATCTTTGAGATATAGACTCCTTGATGTATCCATATTCTTTTGTCTAGAACTTGTAGCTATTCTTTTGTGATATTGTGGATCTTGTTTGACCACTACTCTGATGTACACTTTCATGTGTTATATATTCATATCTATTTCCGCCTTTATGATATGGATGTCTGCGACTGATTTGTGTTATGTTTACTTCTATATTTGTTTCCGAAGAATATATATAGCCACTGTGTAGTAGCTTTGAGTTTGTATCGGTATGTCGGATTTTCCTCCTTAAACAGATGCTTGTTGTACTATCTGACATATCGATGCTCGCACAAAGCAATTACACGAATGGTCGCTCCTCAACAGCCTTATTCTCCGTGCTAGTTGACGGCATTACCTCGTAGTGTTCTTGGCTAGTGTGGGTATAGAAGTGGGGTGTCACAGCTTGGTATCAGAGCGAAACTTCGGAACAATGTAGAATAATTTAACAAGGATCATCATCCTAAGTCCATCTTAGGATTCGTACCTTAGCATTTAATTCGTGTCTTCGTACCGATTCATCCTATTTTCTTTGTGACTCCTTGTTTTATCTATCAAGATTGCTTGATACTCATTTGGTGAATAACCCTTTTCTTCTTTCTTTCTTTCTTAAGGAAGAGAAATGGTTAGACCTGGCCGTCCCAGCGGCAATCAATCTCATGCTACTCCCCAAGATGGAGTATTTATGTCTGCCCAGCAGCTTCTTGATCTAGTAAGGAATGCTCAGGCAGCCGGATCTAATCCGAAATCTACTCACCCTAGGTTTGGATTTGCACGTTTGTGCAGCGATTATACCAATTTAGGTGGAAAGCCATTCAAAGGTTCTGAAACTATTATTGAAGTCCAGGCTTGGCTGAGATCGTGCGATCGAATCTTTTCTCGCATGAATCTTATTGATCTTCACCATGTTCAGGTGGCCTCTAGTATGCTCCAAGAAAGAGCATTGGATTGTTATGAACTTCTTATTTATGAAATAGTTTAAGCGGATCTCACTTGGGAGAAATTCCGAGAACGCTTCAAATTAAAATTTGTGCAGAAGCTGAGAAGGTGACTTTGGCTCGCCGTTTCATTGACCTTGTTCAAGGTGAATCCTCTGTGGCAGATTATGTCGTATCCTTCGAGTCGCTTTCTAAATACCGGGTCGAATATAGAAACACCCCGTTGAAGAAGAACCAAAGATTTGTCTATGGCTTGAATAAAAATCTTAAGAAGCCATTACTTCTAAAGTTAGAAGTTTCTTTTGATCAACTCGTTGATATCGCTCTTCGTCTTTAAGAGGCAGATAGGGAGAGTGATGTGGAAGTCACAGGTGCCAAACCAAACTTCAACAACAAGAAAAGGCCTAATAAGTTCAAAGATCCTTATCCCAATAATAAGAAAGGGAAGTAAGCCTCTCCGGCAACTAAGACTTCTACCCCAAGTGGTGGGCAATGCTACAACTGTGGTTCTAAGGACCATTATGCGAACAAGTGTTCAAAGCCTCGTACTTGTCGCTATTGCAAAAGCTCGGATCATTATTTATATTCTTGCCCCAAACTTCAAAATAGGAAGGAGGGAAAGCTTAATGTTGCTCAAGCCCCGGGTAACACATCCCGTGGTAAAGGTATTTCTCATTCCATCCTTGATGGCATTATTTTATTTCGTGATCCTATTCAAGTTCTTTTTGATACGGGTGCGTCCCATTCTTTTATTTCAAAAGAACTTGTTGATACTTTTTCTTTGGATGTTTTGTGTTTAATGACTTCTTTGAGAATTGCGAATCTGGTTGGTGGATCCGTAACAATCAGTTTATTGTGTAAAGACGTCGAGATTATTTTGTGTGATTTTTCTTTCCGAGCCGATTTGCATGTTATGCGCTACTTAGGCTTTGGAATGATTTTGGAAATGGATTGGCTTAACCGCTATGAAGCCCAAATCCTATGTCCTGAGCGACTATCCATCTTCGACATTCTCAATCTGTTAAGCAGATTTCTATTGACCTTAAAGATTCGGATTCTAGCTTAGTTGCATCTTTATATTCTTTAAACCCTCATGACAACGATAATGATGATGAGGAAGATATTATTTCTCTTATTCACGTTGTTCGTGAATTTTTTGATATATTTGAGCCCGTTTTAGGATTACCACCTAAGCGAGCAATTGAGTTCAAAATTAATCACATTCCTGGAGCTCAACCTATTACTCGTCCTCCTTATCGTATGTCCAATAAAGAAAATGAGGAGATGCGCAAACAATTATCCGAATTGGAGACGAAGCAATTTATTCGCTCTAGTTCCTCTCCCTGGGGAGCTTCGGCAATTTTTGTGAAGAAATCCGATAGTACACTTAGGCTTTGCGTTGACTACCGCAAGCTTAATGATCTTACTATCAAGAATAAATATCCTTTACCTCGGATTAATGATCCATTCGATCAGCTTAGTGGTGCTATAGTCTTTTCACAATTAGATTTAGCTACCGGTTTTCATCGGCTTCGTATTGCAGAGGATAGCATTTCTTTGACATCTTTCCGTACTCGTTATGTATCTTATGAATGGCTTATTATGCCATTTGGTTTAACTAATGCTCCGGCTTATTTCGTTGACCTTATGAATAGAGTTTTCAAAGACTTCCTCGATCGATTTATCCTCATCTTTATTGATGATATTCTTGTGTATTCAAAAACCGAGGAGGAGCATGAAAAACATCTTCAGATTGTGTTGGAAACTCTTAGGGGCAATCAGTTGAAAGCAAAATTTTCTAAATGCTACTTTTGGCAATCTCGTGTGAAGTTTCTCGGTCATATTATTTCTGAATCCGGAATTTCCGTGGATCCTTCAAAGATTGAAGCGATTCAAAATTGGAAGAGACCGGAAAGTGTGACGGAGATCCGTAGTTTTCTTGGATTGGCGGGCTATTACCGTCGTTTTATAAAAGACTTTTCCAAAATTTCCGTGCCTCTTACTGGTTTAACAAAGAAAGGTGTTAAATACATTTGGTCGGACAAATGTGAAGCTTCTTTTCAGAAATTAAAAGAAATCCTTTCTGATGCTCCTATTCTTGTTATTCCCGAGGGGAATCAAGATTTTATTGGTTATACTGATGCTAGTCGCGTTAGTTTGGGTACCGTTCTTATGCAAAGGGAACGTGTTATTGCTTATGCTTCTAGGCAATTGAAGCCAGCTGAGACTAGATATGCCACTCATGATTTAGAACTCGCGGCTATTGTTTTCACCGTTCGTATTTGGCGTCATTATCTTTTGGGAGAAAAATTTATTCTTTACACCGATCATAAATCTTTGAAGTATCTATTTTCTCAAAAGGAACTTAATTTGCGTCAACAACGTTGGCTCGAATTTCTTGCAGCTTATGATCTTGATATTCTTTATACCCCCGAAAAGGGAAATCGTGTTGCGGATGCACTTAGTCGCAAGCAACAGGCGGTTGTTTCTATGATGATATCCGAATGGAATGATCTCGAAATCCTATCCGCTTGTGAGATTCGAGATCGTGTTTCCGATTTATGTTCATCTCTTGCCTTATGTAGCCTTGAGACTCATCCTTCTCTTTTAGACCGCATTCTTGAAGCTCAAAAGCTAGATCCCGAATTGGCTCTTCTTGGCCAAAATTTTAGGGAAAAAATTGATATTGAGGGTTTGAAAGACTTTGATATTGATTCTCGTGGCAGTATTCGAAAATTTGGTAGACTTATCATGCCAAATATTAGTAATCTTCGTAAAGACATTTTAGAAGATTCTCATCGTTCTAAATTTACCATTCATCCCGGTAGTAGTAAAATGTACGCGGATATGAAGCGACTTTATTATTGGGAGGGAATGAAATATGATATTGCTGACTTTGTTAAGTGTTGCATGACTTTCCAACTTGTCAAGGCCGAACATCAAAGGCCCGGTGGGTTATTGCAACATTTAGAAATTCCAATTTGGAAGTGGGATCAAATTTCCATGGATTTTGTAGACGGCCTTCCCCGTTCTCGTTCGGGTCATGATAGCTTATGGATGATAGTCGATAGACTTACTAGCCCATTTTATTCCCGTTCGGTCCAATCGAACCGTTCCTCTCTTGGCCAAACTCTTTATTAAAGAAATTGTAAAATTGTATGGAGTTCCTTCTTCTATTGTTAGTGATCATGATCCATGTTTACTAGTGAATTTTGGAAGAGTCTTCAAAAAGCTTTGGGAACGAAGCTTAATTTTAGCACCGCTTATCATCCCCAGTCCGATGGATAAACTGAGTGTGTGAATCAAACTCTTGAAGATGTTCTTCGTGCATGTGTTCTTGATTTTGGTGGAAGTTGGGAAGATCATATTCTCTTGTTGAGTTTTCCTATAATAATAGCCTCCAATCTAGTATTGGTATGGCACCTTTCGAGGCACTCTATGGAAGGCCATACCGATCTCCTTCTTGTTGGCTTGAGGCCGGTGAGAAGCTGGTTTTAGATCCAGATTTTATTCGTGACTCCACAGAGAAGATTGACCTTATTCGTTATAGGATGAAAGAAGCCCAGAGTAGACGAAAATCCTATGCCGATAACCGAAAAAGGAAATTAGAATTTTTTGTGGGAGATCTTGTGTTTATTCGTGTTTCACCTATGAAGGGTGTTGTACGGTCGGTCGGGAAAATTAGCACCTCGATATATTGGTCCATTTCCCGTCACCGAACGTATTGGTTCCGTGGCTTATCGCCTTTTATTACCGGCTCAGTTTTCTGCTATTCATGACGTGTTTCACGTTTCCCAATTACGGAAGTGCCTTCGAGATTCCAATTCTATTCTTGAGCCTGGTGTTGTGGAAGAAATTGAAGTTTCACCTAATTCAACTTATGAGAAACATCCTATTCGTATTATTGCTTTGGAGGTCAAGCGCCTTCGAAATAAAGATGTTCTGCTTGTTAAAGTTCAATGGTCCTCAAATCCTAAGGATTGCTCTTAGGAATCTAGAGAATTCATCGAGCGAACACATCTGCACTTACTTTCTCATGCACTTTGAAGTGAACTTCTTATTTCAAACTTCTTTTGTGTTGAATATGCTTTTATGGTTGTTACTATATATTTTCTTCTTAATTATAGCGAGGACGCAATTTCTTTAAGGAGAGGAGTCTGTAACAACCCGCATATTTTACGATTTGATATTTAAATTTTTATCATTAGTCGGATTTTAGTCCGAAAAGTTACTTTTTTTGCATACGGTCGAATTAGGACTCGGAACCACTTCCATTGGGTCCAAAACACCGTTTGCGATCTTTTTGAGTATAAACTTTGATATGTTTGGAGTTTGTGGAATTTTCTCACTTTTTCACTTTGGGTTTTGGGTTTGGTTTAGCCCATTTGCCTAAACTATTAACTCTAACTCAACCCCCTTTTCTTCATCACTTTGCTTTCATTTCCTAACACTCAAGCTTCATCAAAAATGGAGAAAGGAATGGGAAATTAAAACTCCAAGTTCAAGTTCACTTGCAAATCCAACATCCAACTCCAAATTCAAAGAGAAGACATTGATTCAAGCTTCTTGGGTTGATTCTCCTTTGCTTTCAAGCTTGTCTTTCATTGATTTTGTGTAAAGGTGAGATTTTTATCTCACATCTTTGTCTACAACTATCTTTGATTATTGGGTATGAATTCCTAACACTTTTACATATGCATTTGTCATTGTTTTGGATTGAATTGGTGAAAATCCCAATTTTTAGTGTTTTGGGTTCAAAGCTTTAAAAATCCAATCTTTGATGTTTAAACACGTTTTTGATGATGCACCGAGGAGCCAATACGACCGGGTAGCCTAGGGGAAAAATCCCCTAGCGTCCGTGCTCGATCGGTTGCAAATTGGGAGAGTTTTGAGCTCCAAAACCCTTAGGTCGCTCTGCCTGCACAATGGTGATTTTCGGCCTGCATTTATGTAATTACCTTTAATTATATATTATTTCGTTAGTTAATTCAATATTTACATTTATTTTCCTATATTTACTTTATAACAAAGTATAACCTTTAAATCATTTTAAATTAATTGAATCTTCATTAAAATTGTTAATAATTGACTTAAATTGATTTTCTTACCTTCCAATCTAGTTAATGTTTCATCAATAATTCACAAATTTTTATTTCTCCTATTATTAACTTATAAAACTTTATTAAATTAACAATTTTTATTTATCGAAACTTTACGGGTCGTTACACTCTCCCCCACTCAAAACTTTTCATCCCTGAAAAGGAAAAAGAAGGGAAAAGAAGAAATTAAGAAATCAATATCTTATTCAAAATATTAAATTTATAAACAATTAATTTACATAATTAAATAATTCAAATAAAATATATGAATTTATAGCAATTAAATCCTTTTTATTCAAGTTAATAGAAATTTGGAAAACATTTTACAAAATTTTCTAAGCCCAAAATTCATGAAAAATTTCGACAGGGTTCTCTTTTGTACGGAGAGGTCCGGGAGAAAATAATAATATCGATAATAACAATATATATCATATATATCAAAATGATTTGTCCCAACAACAGGAAAATAATATAATATCGCTATAAAACATAATCCGAGAACGTACCTATTTGTCGGGCAAACAACGCTTAATTATGAAACCAAAAGCAGTAGCTATTGCTTCCATAACCTATATTTCACTTATATAATCCAAATGAGTTAATAATTATATGGAAGAGAAATATTTTGAGTTGTTTCAACTAATAACAAAAAAATTAATGCAACATAACAACAATCACTTGTAAACAAGCATACAATCATCACATGAAATCAAAGAGATCAACTATTCATCCATATCAAGCAAAACAAACGGTTTATTTGGGTTTAGACATTTTAATCATACAGAATGACAAATAAACTACTAAATATACCATCTACTCAATAGTCTTAGATAAAACTCAATAAATTATTCATACACCCTAAAAAAATAGAAGTATCTTTACCCAACAACCAATAAACCGGAACAATATCAAATTCCAAACATTATTCTTATTAGTTTCTTTTCACAAGATTTGCTGTTCATTTTTTTCATTCAATGATTACTTTCTTTAATTTTACATTTATTTCTTACAAAATTTTATTTCCATTTATTCACTCAGCACTTAATTCCATTTATTTACAGTCATTTATTCACATATGTTGTTTTTCTTACATATGTTACTCATACACAATTATTTTAAACATATGTAAATCAATTATTAAAGTACCATATAGGTTTCTTTGTAAATAAATTCACACCCATTCATTAAGTGTTTATTTCCATTTATTTTCATTTATTCTTTACAAAATTCATTTTTCGTCATTTATTCGTACATTACCAATTTTCATTAATCTATATTCATCCATTTTTGTGTCTCAGAAGATCGAATCCAAGACCTCTAGCATCATAATCTAGCGATCTTATTGCTTGAGCTAGTGATCTTTTTTCTTTTTCGTTTATTCTTTTTTCATTTATTCATAAAATGTCATTTCATTTCATTATTTATATTCATTTCTTTACATAAGTTATTTCCATTCAATTGTTTATAATAGTCAGTGAATTCATCATTTAAGTTTTACATACATTTTATTTCAGATTAGTTTACATTTATAAATTCATATACTTGTTTTTCTTTAGACCTTAATATCCATTAGCGTATAAGTTCATACTCAAGTTTCTTTACTTTTTAATTTACATTCATTTCATTATATAGTGTCATTGACTATTAAATCTATTTCCTGGATTATTTCAACTTTCCTGAAGTTATAGCCATAAAATTTTAATATGGTATTCATTTAAATTATTCACTTTAATTATCAATAGCTTCAACATTAACTTCAGTTTATAATCTTTTACATATAGTACTCCCTTTTCTGTTACATTTTATTAGTTGCATTTCGATTATTACTTAAGTTTATAACTATTATAATATCAAAATTCTTATTTATAAAAGAAATTCCATTGAACACTTTCATTACTTAAATTTTTACTTGTATAATATTCTATTACAAATTCTTATTACATATTTCAACTTTAATATTTTGGTGAGTTATATATATTGTTAAGAATGCAATTGAAAGTTACACAAGTTACCTTATTTATTTTAATTAACAAAAAATTTCAATAATCACATCTTTCAGAATTTCATAATCTTTTTGAGTTACATGTTACAAATTTCAAATTTCTTGTATATTTCATTTATAACTTAGCATTTAATTTCTTATTTTCATTTTAGAAGTTCTAATTGTTACTAAGTTAAAATTTTGTTTCATTACAATAATTGAAATCTCTAATTTATAGAAATTTAAGAACTAAATGCCGGGTCTATTTCAAATCATCTAAAACAACACACACACACACACACACTTATTTCTTTTATATCCAATCATATTTAAATTTGACATTTAAACAAATATAAATTTCAAAATGAATGTGCAGTAAAACTAATACAATGGCCTTCCCAATTGAAATTCGAAAATAAATGTCGATGATGCATGCACTCATCATCGAAATTATATTCCAGCGACTAAGAAGGAAGTACAACACTTTTTCCATTAAATTTCCCTTTTTAAAATTTTCTTTCAAATTATCTTGAGATATTCATATCAGAAACTACATCAAATTAATATTAATATTATATTTCAAAATTCTTCAAAACAAATTTTCAGAAATCCTGGAAATCAAGTCCTCAAATTTTCAATTTATATTTATTTTATTTGGAAACTTTATTTTTCAATCATATTTATAAATTTCACTAACTAACAAATAAATATATAACAACCAATCGTATCATTTATATATTTTTTATACTATATACAAAAATATTTAATAGGCCAAATTATTTCATTTACTTATATTTTAAAACAAATATGGCGTCGGTCCGCCCGATTAAGTGTTTAGAAAATCCCTATCGATGTTATAGCGTCCTATGCACCAACCAAAATTTATAAATACAAAATGAAACAAATTAACACAATAAAAACCTTTTTATAACACTAACAAATATGCTGTCTATATATACACTCAGCGACTCATTCTATCATATTACCACCCTATTTCTAAAGAGTCAGACCCCACAAAGCTAAGGTTACCGCTAAACCAAGCTTTGATACCAACTGTAACGATCTACCTTTTTGAAAGTTTTAAGCAGACACACATGCCAGACTCAAACCATTTAAAATGGCAGATTGTTATAGGGTAAATAAGAAAAGAGAAAGAAATAAAACAGTTACATAATCTCGTAGCGGAATGATAAAATATAATAATCAAATAATAATACATGAAGATACTTTATAAATACATTTGACTATTCTTTTACAACACAAAATCAGAATTACAGAAACATGAATAAATAAATAATAAATGCAATGGAACAACATGATGCAATGGAATATAATAAGTAATACCAGTACAAATCTTCGTCTTCGTCCTTCAGAAATAAGGTCTTCAACCCTGAAATGCTCAGGCTGACCCGAGCGAATTGAAAAGACAAAACACTCGAATTAAAACTAAAAGATCTTAATAAGTCAAATCAAATGGTAAATATGAGTGTACCGGCGTCAGAGATGTTTACGGGGTTTGACATCTCTTATCCAGTGTCTAACGTGAGTGCAATAACTTAAGAAATGTTCGGGATTCACATCACTTAAGGATTTGTTAAACAATCTACTATGTAGTATAATACACTATTATAATAACGTCTACAGTAAAGTAAAGTATAAAAATAATGCTAAGGCGTTACCCATATCCCCCTTAACACATTTTTTTATATTCTCATAATCCATACTGTACAGTAATTTCTCCGTAAACTGGAGGGCTATCAGAGGACGCTCCATAGGTATGGTTCAAAACAAACTCGCAGAAGGCGCTCTAGGGCATGTGAACACGGCACTCGAGGCAATGCCAGGGTAGATTTACCAATTGTAGAACCAGGCTGGTGATAATGCATAGCAGCTACTACCGCCGCCTCGGAACACACTCCCAAATAAAAATCAAGGGGTGGCCATCAAATCATCACAAATGTCATAATATGGTATCGAAGAAGCATGTCCGATCGGAAGAATTACCTCACTTGGCCCAGGTATAGCTCCTATTTTAGTCACATCCAAGTTGACTCATGGGAGTCAGGGTCACGTCATACTTTATACATAAATCATTCACCAAATTATCCTACTTCATTTTTGAAATCTCCACCACGTACACAGTTATTAAAGTAGTTTTCGGTATTGGCAGAGAGTACGATAATATTCGATCCCGGTCTCTTTAACAACCAATAGCTTATTACACACTGAATGGCTCTTTTAAATTTCCAAACTAAATTCAAAGTTGATATCAAAATATCGTATTCAATTCAAACCATATCACTTTCGAAATCATATTCACTTTCGAAATCAAATTTTCAAAATTGGTTAAACCCTCATTTCAAAATCATCATATTTACTCAAAATATGCTATATAAATGCCCGCTTAGGTTATTTCATCATTTCATCATATTTGCTTTTAAACTAATGGATTTGAATATTGTTTCATCATTTCATCATATTTGCTTTTAAACCGATGAATTCGAATATAAACACTTCCACTTTACTCGGGCTGAAAATTTAGAAAATATTTTAAATAGTTATAAATAGTTAAAATAGTTATAAATAGTTTAACATAATGAAATAAATTTTAGAACAGTTAAAATACTCAAAAATGTTAAAAATAGATTAAAGATAGCCTTTAAATTGATTTAAGATAGTTAAATAGATTTAAAATAGGTTAAATATAATTAAAATAGATTAAATAGCTTAAAATAGATTAATTAGATTTAAAATAAATTAAATGGTTTAATTATTTTAAAAATAAATTACATTGGTTTAAATAGGTTAAAATAATTTTTATACTTAATATAGGTTAAAATAGTTTAATAATTTAAAGATCTTAATAATTAGAAATTTTAAATTAGTATATTTTTACATTTTACATTAAATATGAATTTGAAGTTAACATCAATTTAAACCATTTATTTCTTTTCAACACGTCTAAACCACTTAAATTTCCAAATCAACAAAACCCAATTTCAATCTTTCAAATCAAACTCTCAGTAAATTATTAAATTCTATATTGCTTTCACACCACGTTTGAACTATAAATTTAAATTACTCAAATTCCAATATATTTCAAAGTTATATTTCAAACAATTTCAGCATCTCAATTCTGTTAAATTCCATTTATACTTCAAAAATTCAACTCAAAATTTTAATTAAATTTCTTTAAACAATTCCCTTAAACCAATTCAAATTCAACATAAACTTGGTTTTCAATAATAATTCAATTTATATAAATCAAATTCTTGTTTCAAAATATCATTCAATTAAATTTAAAAATTAAGGATTCAAAAATTGTTTAATTTAACCAATCCAGTGTCCGTATATAATTCTCTACCCTAGGGTCAAGTGACACAGATTTTTATCATTTCAATCTGCAATTTAAATTTTTACGGTTATATACCATTTCAAACTGCAATCCCGAATTAAATAAAATCCATAAAATCGCTCGAGTCTATCATTTGAACCCACAACGATTTTTTCTTAATCTACAGATCGATCGGGTGTATATCATTTCAACCCATAGTGATTTCTTAAACAGTCAATAAGGGAACTTGCAGAGTGATAACAATATATAAATCAATTATAGCATCTAATCATCCAATAATAGTTTCAAACATCCATCACATCAACATCTTATCCAACCAATAAATGTCTACAATTAATAGATTATCATATACAGGTAACTAACTGGCAATTTAAAATTCAATAATAAATTATATGGGAATTTAATTCAAAATAAATTCAAATTAACAGGAATAGCAATTTAAATATACCAAACAACCATAAATAAATTGCTAATCATATCATAAGTTTAATTTAACTAACATAAGAAATTTTAGAAGTTGTGAGTGGGTCAAATTACTCACCTTCGATTTTAAATCGAATTAAAATCCAAAATAAGTTTGAAATTCAAACAGTCTCAAAATTCGTCCAATCCAACATCAAAATGTCTGAAATTTCGATACGATCCCAATGGAAGAAACCGTGCGTAATCGAACCTCGTATGCAATTGTTATTAGCATTCGAAGTTGTACGGTTCAAATTTAAATAATTAATTAATAACTGAAAGAACACAAGACGCCATAAAACACAAACCGGATCCTCTAGTTCGAGTAAAACACACATAGCACCTCACTTTGACTGCCGCCGCACGCCACCATTGGCCTTCATCAACCACGCCACTATCACCGTTCGCCACTCCCTCGAAGGCCGCCGCCATGGCCAAAGACCGACGCCCCCTCATGGCCGCTGCCACTACTACGTGTTAGGGCTTTGAAACCCTAACGGCCAATTTTAGCCTGCCACAGGTGGAGATAGCCCACCGGTCGACTCCATATGAGGCATACTCCAAAACCCATATCTTGATTTTGCTAATCGAAGCCAAAATCGAAAACCCTAAATTCGACGTTTAAGGTTTGCGAATCGTGAGCTTTGATCGAGTTTTTAGATTAATTCGAGCATCAATTGCACAAATAGACACAGACTCGTACCATGAGATCTTCGATTTATATATTTTTTGAATGTTTTTGAGGAATTTGATTTTTGGAATTGGTTTTGATTTTTAATTTGAAATTGAATTAGAGTTTGCAGCCATTGGAAGGGGTAGGAAGTAGATAGATGGAGTTGTATGTATAGATAATAAGAAAATCAAAACAGCTAGGGTTTATAATGAGCTATTTATAGGTAGAACTGAAAATATAAGGAATGGACTAGATTGATTTACACGTTGAACAATAAATGATCCGAAAAGCCCGTTCTATCTCCGGAACGAAAATGTGTCATTCCCACATATCAAAATAGATGTTTTCGATAATTTTAGATTCAATGGAATAGGTTTCAAGTCCAAATTCCATCGTATGAATAAGTTAACTTAAAATCAGCTTATTTTAAATTGATTTCAATTGAATTGATTTCTAGGTGTTTCGAGTCCGTATGATCGATCGATAAGTCCGATCGCTACAAAACTTGAAATTCTATAATAATTCACCATTACGGATCCGATGAAACTAGTTTTATCGAAATCCGAGTCAATGACCAAATAGCTATTTTTACATTAATTAAACAAATTAATTTTAAATTAATTAAATCGCTTTTTCAATTCAAATTTAATAATTCACAATTTCCATCACTTTAGGTTATCTAACAATTTATAATCCCTTAAAATAAATTTCTATATCAATTAATATTGAACATTGCACAAATTTACGGTGTTTATTTCAATTTCAATAAATTCAGTAGTTATGAATTAAATTTCCAATAAATCCATTAATCTGACTTCCATCTTGTTATTCATTCAATTATCATCTTGTCATCTTATAGGTATAATTAACATTGGTTTATACCTTAGTACATTAATATTTTTCAATTTTGTCTTAATTTCAATTTATGTTATATTTAATTTCATTTTATTATAATAAATCCATTTATTATAGCTTAAATTCTAATAAATTGATCAGGCTTGATTTCAATTCTTTTTATTTACTTAGTTGTCATATTATGAATAGAATTTTCATTGGTTACATCTTATTGAATTAACATTCTTCAATTGTCAATTAAAATCTACATTAGCAGCACTAATTAAGTGAATTAATTGCAATTGATTTCAAATTAAATTTAACAAACTAAATAAATAGGTAATTTATAATAATTGTTACCATTAACTTTTAATCACACTTATAAGTTTATTATTTTTAAATCAGTGTTATAATTACTTACATAACACTGATTTTAATCAATTACCTTTAATTATATACTATTTTATTTATTAATTCAATATTTACTTTTGTTTTCCTATATCCACTTTACAACCAAGTATAGCCTTTAATCATTTTAAATTAATTAAACCTTCATTAAAATTATTAATAATTGACTTAAATTGATGCTATTACCTTTCATTCTAGTTAATGTTGCATTAATAATTCACAGATTTTTATTTCTCCCATTATTAACTTATAAAACTTTATTAAATTAACAATTTTTAATTATTGAAAATTTTCGGGTCGTTATACTCTGCTACACTCAAAACTTTTCGTCCCCGAAAAGGAAAAAGAAGGGAAAAGAAAAAATTAAGAAATCAATATCTTATTCAAATATTAAATTTATAAAAAATTAATTTACATAATTACATAATTTAAATAAAATATTTCAATTTACAGCAATTAAATCCTTTATATTCAAGTTAAAAAAATTTTGGAAAACATTTTATAAAAATTTTAAGTCCAAAATTCATGATAAATTTCGGTAGAGTCTCCTTTTTACGGAGAGGTCTGGGAGAAAATAATAATATCAATAATAATGATATATATTATATATATCGAAATGATATGTCCCAACAACGGGAAAAATAATATAATATCTCTATAAAACTGTAATCCGAGAACGTACCTATTTGTCAAGCAAACAACGCTTAATTATGAAACCAAAAGCAGTAGCTATTGCTTCCATAACCTGTATTTCACTCATATAATCCGAAGGAGTTAATAATTATATAGAAGAGAAATATTTTGAGTTGTTTCAACTAATAACAAAACAAATCAATGCAACATAACAACAATCACTTGTAAAAAAGCATACAATCATCACATGAAATCAAAGAGATCAACCATTCATCCATATCAAGCAAAACAAATGGTTTGCTTGGGTTTAGATACTTTAATCGTATAAAATGACAAATAAACAACTAAGTATATCATCTACTCAACAGTCTTGGATAAAACTCAATAAATTATTCATACACCCTAAATAATTAGAAGTATCTTTACCCAACATCCCATAAACCAGAACAACATCAAATTCCAAACATTATTTAAGTTTATTTTTATTAATTTCTTTTCACAAGATTTGTTGTTCATTTTTTTCATTCAATGATTACTTTATTTAGTTTTACATTTATTTCTTACAAAATTTTATTCCCGTTTATTCACTCAGCATTTAATTCCATTTATTTACAGTCATTTATTCACATATTTTGTTTACATTTTCTTACATATATTACTCATACACAATTATTTTAAACATATGTAAATCAATTCTTAAAGTACCATATAGGTTTCTTTGTAAATAAATTCACATCCATTCATTCGGTGCTTATTTCCATTTATTTTCATTTATTCCTTACAAAAATCATTTTTCTTTATTTATTCATACATTATCAATTTTCATTAATTTATATTCATCCATTTTGGTGTCTTAGAAGATCGAACCCAAGACCTCTAGCATCATAATCTAGAGATCTTACTGCTTGAGCTAGTGATCTTTTTTTCTTTCTTTTTCATTTATTCTTTTTTCATTTATTCATACAATGTCATTTCATTTCATTATTTTATATTCATTTCCGTACATAAGTCATTTCCATTCAATTGTTTATAATAGTCAATGAATTCATCATTTAAGTTTTACATACATTTTATTTCAGTTTAGTTTACATTTATAAATTCATATACTTGTTTTCCTTTTGACCTTAATATCCATTAGTGTATAAGTTCATACTTATGTTTCTTCACTTTTTATTTACATTCATTTCATTATATAGTGTAATTGACTATTAAATCCATTTCCTAGATCATTTCAACTTTTCTGAAGTTATGGCCATTAAATTTTAATATAGTATTCATTTTAATTATTCACTTTAATTATCAATAGCTTCAAACATTAACTTAAGTTTATAATCTTTTACTTACAGTACTCCCTTTTCTATTACATTTTATTAGTAGCATTTGATTATAACTTAAGTTTATAACTATTATAATATCAAAATTCTTATTTATAAAAGAAATTCCATTGAACACTTTTATTACATAAATTTTCACTTGCATAATATTCTATTACAAATTCTTATTAAATATTTCAAATTTTAATATTTTGGTGATTTATATATATTTTTAAGAATGCAATTGAAAGTTACACAAGTTACCTTATTTATTTTAATTAACTAAAAATTTCAATAATCACATCTTTTAGAATTTCATATTCTTTTTGAGTTACTGGTTACAAATATAAAATTTCTTGTAAATTTCATTTATAACTTAGCATTTAATTTTTTATTTTCATTTTAGAAGTTTCAATTATTAATTAATTAAAATTTCATTTCATTACAATAATTGAAATCTTTAATTTATAGAAATTTAAGAACTAAATGTCGGGTCCATTTCAAATCATCTAAAATAATACACACACACACACACTCATAGTTTTTATATCCAGTCATATTTAAATTTGATATTTAAACAAATAAAATTTCAAAATAAATATGTAGAAAAACTACTACAATGGTCTTTCCACTTGAAACTTGAAAATGAACGTCGATGATGCATGCACTCATCATCGAAATTATTTTCCAGCGACTAAGAGGGGAGTACAACACTTTTTCCTATAAATTTACCTTTTAAACCTTTCTTTTAAATTATCTTGAAATATTCATATCATAAACTACTTCAAATTAATATTATATTTCAAAATCCTTCAAAAGAAATTTTCAAATATCCTAGAAATCAAGTTCTCAAATTTTTAGTTTATGTTTATTTTATTTGCAAACTTTATTTTTCAATCAATATTTATAAATTTCACTACCTAACAAATAAATATATAACAACCAACCATATCATTTATAAATTTTTTATATCATATACGAAAAATATATAATAGGCAAAATTATTTCATTTACCTATATTTCAAAACAAATATTGTGTCGTCTTCCCTATTAAGTGTTTAGAAATCCCTATCGATGCCATAGCGTTCTATGCACCAACCTGAATTTATAAACACAAAACATAACAAATTAACACAATAAAAAAACCTTTTTATGACACTAAAAAATATGCTCTCACATATATATGCACTTAGCGACTCATTCTAGGGTATTACCACCCTATTTCTAAAGAGTCAGACCCCATAAAGATAAGGTTATCGCTAAACCAAAGCTTTGATACCGACTATAACGGCCTGCCTTTATGAACGTTTTATGTAGACACACATGCCAAACTCAAAAGAGCATATTGTTATGGGATAAATAAGAAAAGAGAAAGAAATAAAACAATTATAAAATCTCGCAGTGGAATGATAAAATATAATAATCAAATAACAGTTCATGAAGCTATTTTATAAATACATTTGACTATTCATTTACAACACAAAATCAGAATTACAGAAACATGAATAAATAAATAATAAATGCAGCGGAACAACATGATGCAGCGGAATATACTAAATAATACTAGTACAATTCTTCGTCTTCGTCCTCTAGAAATAAGGTCTTCAACCTCAAAATGCACAGGCTGACCCGAGCGAATTGAAAAGATAAAACATTCGAGTTAGAACTAAAAGATCTTATGTAAGTCAAATAAATGGTAAATATGAGTGTAACAGCGTCAGAGATGTTTACGAGGTTCGACATCTCTTATCAAGTGTCTAACGTGAGTGCAATAACTTAAGAGATGTTCGGAATTCACATCTCTTAAGGATCCGTTAAACTACCTACTATATAGTACAATACACAATTATAATAGTGTCTACAGTAAAGTAAAGCATTAAAATAACTTTAAGGCATTACCTATATCCCCCTTAATACATCTTTATATATTCTCATAGTCTATACAGTACGGTAATTCTTCCATAAACTGGAGGGCTATCAGAGGGTACTCCATAGGTATGGTACGAGAAAAACTCATAGAAGGCGCTCTAGGGCATGTGAACACGACATTCGAAGAAATGCCAGAGTAGACTGACCAATTGCAGAAGCGGGGTGGTGGTAACGCATAGCAGCTACTACTGCCCACCTGGAAACACATTCCCAAATCAAAATCAAGGAGTGTCCACCAAATCATCACAAAAGTCATAATATGGTATTGAGGAAGCATGTATGATCGGAGGAATGACCTCACTTGGCCTAGGTATAGCTCCTGTTTTAGTCACATCTAAGCTGACTCACCAAGGTCACGTCATACCTTTTATAGAAATTGTTCGCCAAACCATTCTACTTCATTTCTGGAATCTCCACCACGTACATAGTTGTCAAAGTGGTTTCGGTATTGGCAGAGAGTATGACAATATCCGATTCCGGTCTCTTTAACAACCAATCGCTTATTATACACTAGATGGCTCTTTTAAATTTCCAAAATCAATTCATAGCTGATATCAAAATATCATATTCAATTCGAAAAATATCACTTTCGAAATCATATTTTCAAAATAGGTTAAACCCTCGTTTCAAAATCATCATATTTCCTTAAAATATGTTATATAAATCCCAGCTTAGGTTATTTCATCATTTCATCATATTTGCTTTTAAACCAATGAATTGAATATAAACACTTCCCCTTTATTCAGTCTGAAAATTTAGAAAATATTTGAAATAGTTATAAATAGTTATAAATAGTTTAACATAATAAAATAAATTTTAGAATTGTTAAAGTACTCTAAAATATTATAAAATAGATTAACGATAGACTTTAAATTGATTTAAGATAGTTAAATAGATTTAAAATAGGTTAAATATAATTAAAATAGATTAAATAGCTTAATTAGATTTAAAATAAATTAAATGGTTTAATTAGTTTAAAATGAATTATGTTGGTTTAAATAGGTTAAAATAATTTTATAGTCAATATAGGTTAAAATAGTTTAACAATTTGAAAATCTTAATATTTAGAAACTTAAATTAGTATATTTTTAACATTTTACATTAAAATATGAATTTGAAGTTATCATCAATTTAAACAATTTATTTCTTTTCAACACATCTGAACCATTTAAATTTCCAAATCAACAAAACCCAATTTCAATCTTTCAATTTAAACTCTCGGTAAATTATTAAATTCTATATTGCTTTCAAACCACGTTTAAATTATCAGTTTAAATTACTCCAATTTCAATATATTTCAAAGTTATATTTCAAACAATTTCAATATCTTAATTCAGTTAAATTTCATTTATATTTCAAAAATTCAACTTAAAATTTTAATTAAATTTCTTTAAACTATTCCTTTAAACCAATTCAAATTTCAACATAGACTTGGTTTTTAATAATAATTCTATTTATACAAATCAAATTCTTATTTGAAAATATCGTTTGATTAAATTCAAAAATTAAGGATTCAAAAATCATTTAATTTAACTAATCTAGTGTCTGTATATAATTTTCTACCCTAGGGTCAAGTGATACGGATTTTTATCTTTTCAATCCCCAAGTTAAAATTTTACGGTTATATATCATTTCAAATCTCAATTCCAAATTAAATAAAATCCGTAAAATCGCTCGAGTTTATCATTTCAACCCATAACTATTTTTTCTTAATCTACAGATTGCTCGGGTATATATCATTTCAACCCATAGCGATTTCTTAAACAATAACTAAGGGAACATGCAGAGTGGTAACAATATATAAATCAATTATAGCATCCAATCATGTAATAATAGATTCAAACATCGATCATAATCATCATCCAATTCAACCAATAAATGTCTACGGTTAACAGATTATTATATACAGGTAATTAACTGGGAATTTAAAATTCAATAGTAAATTAAATGACAATTAAATTCATAATAAATTCAAATTAACAGGAATAGCATTTTAAATATACCAAACAACCATAAATAAATTCCTAATCATATCATAAATTTAATTTAACATAAGCAATTTTAGAAGTTGTGAGTGGGTTAAACCACTCACATTCGATTTTAAATCGAATTAAAATCTAAAATCAGCCCCAAATTCAAACAGTCTAAGAATTCTTTCAAAACAGCTTTAAAATGTCCAGAATTTCGATACAATCCCAACGGAAGAAATTGTATATAAATCGGACCTCGTATGCAAAAGTTATTAACATTAGAAGTTATACGATTCAAATTTAAATAATTAATTAATAAATGAAAGAACACACGTCGCCATCAAACACAAACCTGATCCTCTCGTTCGAGCAAAATTTCCTCAGCACCTCACTTTGACCACCGCCACACGCCACCGTGGTCCTCCATCAACCACGCCACTATCACCGTTCGCCACCCCCGCGAAGGCCGCCGCCATGGCCGAAGACCAGTGCCTCCCCATGGCCATCGCCGCTACTATGAGTTAGGGTTTTGAAACCCTTACGGTCAATTCTGGCCGCCACAGGCGAAGATAGCCCACAATTCCAGCACCGGTCGACTCTGTATGATGCGTACTCCAAAACCCATATCTTGATTTTGCTAATCGAAGCCAAAATCGAAAACCCCCAATTCGACATTTAGGGTTCGCAAATCGTGAGCTTTGACCGAGCTTTCAAATTAATTAGAGCATTAATTGCAAAAACAGACACCAGACATAGACTCGTATGAGATCTTCAATTTTCATATTTTTTCGAATTTTTTTAAGGAATTTGATTTTTGGAATTGGTTTTGATTTTGAATTTGAAATTGAATTAGGGTTTGCAGCCATTGGAAGGGGTAGGAAGCAAATAGATGGAGTTGTACGTACAGATAAGTAAATTGGTAACTTATAATAATTGTTACCATTAACTTTTAATCACACTTATAAGTTTATTATTTTTAAACCAATATTATAATTACTTACACAACACTAATTTTATTCAATTACCTTTAATTATATATTATTTCATTAATTAATTCAATATTTATATTTGTTTTCCTATATTCACTTTATAACCAAGTATAACCTTTATATAATTTTAAATTAATTGAATCTTCATTATGATTGTTAATGATTGACTTAAATTGACATTATTACCTTCCATTCTAGTTAATGTTTCATTAATAATTCACAAAATTTTATTTCTCCTATTATTAACTTATAAAACTTTATTAAATTAACAATTTTTAATTATCGAAAATTTATGGGTCGTTACAACTTGCAAGATCTGCCAATCTTTTTGATTTTGAAAGAGCTATGAATAAATATGTCAAGGTTGGTGGTTTCGCGGCTTTAGATTTTATAATGATAAATTATGTGATCACTGGGTTGATCTTTTTTCCCCGGGGAAGTGTTATGGTAAGTTTTATTCTCTTGTGGACAAAAGCTTTAATACATGGATTTTAGATGAACTTCCTATTACTTCTTTGTTAGATGGTATTTGAACTAAGTTGATGGAGCAAATGTCTAAACATAGAGAAGAGGTGCGTAATTAGACAAGCATTCTTTGCCCTGCAATGGTTGCTCGGTTGGTTGATTAATGAAGGTTATGGATGAGATGTGTTTAAGTCTTCTGATTATGATTTTAAGTTTAAATCCCCAAAATCTCGTCATGTTCATCTGAATTTGAGAACGTGCAGTTGCAACCAATTGAAAATACTTGTTTCCCACGTGCTTAGGCTATTAAATGTATGAATAGGTCTAGGCTATTCATTTATGACTTTGTGGAGTGTTATTATACAACCGATGCTTTTTGTGCTTCTTATTCTCATGCTATAATGTCAATCCCTAATTTTGATAAATCAAAAGTTTTACCTGAAGATACTGAAATTATAAAGCCTCAAAAATTTGTTCGTCAAGTTGGTAGGCCATCATTCAAGAGAAAGAGAGGTCCGACCTTTTTCTAAACTAAGGAAAATAAAAGTGGATAATGCAAGCGATATGGCCATAATTGTAGAAATTGCAAAACTGTATTGGATTTTAGTTGTTTAGGTATTTTTTATATTACATATGTTTTTTTAGTGTATTTTGGTCTAGTTGATTTTTCTATTTTTTGTGTTTCTGCTTAAGAGTTGACGTTCTTAATTAAGTAGGGTTATGTTTTTTAGTTCTTTTATTTAGCTTTACTATGAATTATTTATTGTACTTTGGTTATTGCAGGAATTCTGTATTGCATATATGCAGGTTTAAGGTCGTGTTGGTTTGCTTTATGAAGTGTTGGGACTACTAGCTATAGTTTGATTTTGGATACTGATAAAGTTTACTGATAGTTATAATTTTATACTTTTTTATAGCTCTTTATTTCAGTGTTGTAATTGTTAGTTCACCTACTGTTTTATGTGTTTTCTTTAGTAACTGGGACGTTGTAGCTTAGAACAGTTTGTATTTTTTCAGTTAGGTTGTTTTTATGTACTATTAATGCTTAATAAATAAAAGAATGGATTTGAGTAGTTAGTATTTTCATGCTTCTGTTTATATGCAACGTTTAATTATTCTATAATGTGAGTGAAATTTGTATGATGACCATATATAGTTTTTAAGTTGTTGAATTTTAGCGACACTATACAGAGAATTGAAGAGGTCAGAAGTAGCTTGATAAAGGTGAAAAAGGTTCACAAATCAAGCTTGGAGGTATGGCGAAGAAGGTGGAGTACTGCTGTAGCAACAGGTGACAACCGTCTGTTGCAAAGTGACTGACGTCTGAGCTTAGGGTTTTGGTAACCCGAGATTTTTGAAAAATGTCTTTCATCTTGTGATAGACATCTGTGAGCAAGGAAACTTGTCTCCTGAATCTTTTGACGGATATCTGTTATCTTGGGACAGACCTCTGTTAGCTTGTGACAGATCTCTAAGCCGACGTGTGCTGCATATCTTACCTAGGCTGATTGGAACGATTTGTGAAGGCTTCAAAGGGCATATTGGGAATTTGTCTAGGTTTTCTACTCCTTTATATAAGCTATTTTCAAGAATCGAAGAAAATAGATTAAGGGTTTTATCCTCCATTAACTAGGGTTTAGCAAAACCTAGTTTTCTTCAGTTCTCTTCTCCATAAATCTAATCTATTTGAATATTGATCATTGTAATCAATCTGTTGTACTCTTCTCATTGGTATTAATAAAGACTCCCTCTCAAAGTGGATTTGCACTAACAAAACATTAGTGGAATCACTATAAATCAATGTGTGATTTATTTTATCGTTATTGTTTCGGTTTTCTATTACTTATTTGGTGACTGTGTGTAACATCCCGCCTTTTTATGCGTTTAAGCATATATATGTGCCAACTCAAACCATACAGAATGGCGGACTGTTATGGGTAACTAAGAAAAAGTAGAGAAAGAAAAAGAACAAAATAGAATCTTGCAGCGGAACGATAAAAGACGGTCTATTTATGGAAGTAATTTTCTTATGAGTTCTCTGCCCAGTTCTAAATATGCAAGGACCCAACAATCGATTTGTTTTGGCCAACATTAAGCAGAGACAACGAGAGTCTTTGGGAGATTACCTTAAAAGATTCAACACAGAAGCATTGAAAGCTAAAGATATGAATGACTAAGATAAGCCCATTGTGGTACACTTTGGGTTAATAGAGAACACACCATCCTGGAAGCAACTCTTCATTCATGGGTGTAAGAATCTGTAAGACTTCCATTTTCGGGTTGATAAAATCATTCGAATGGATAAGTTACATCATTTTAAGAAGAAAGCTAATCCTAAAAAGGAAAGTCGAAGGTTTGGATTATATCGTGGACATAAGTGAACAAGATAGGAATAGCCTAATGCTAATTCGATCACTTCAAACATGCCATTGTCTTACATATATGTTGTGACAAAGGAGAACGTCAACTTCCCGACTTCCTTCAAGGTCAAGAATTACCCAGAACAGAGGAAAGGGGATGGCTATTGCGTATACCACAAAGAAAACAGTCACAAAACTGATGAGTGCAAAGTCTTGGCGGGAATCATTCCAAAATTTAATTCATGAGGGGAATTTGAAGGAGTTCATCGAGGACAATGCACCATGGACCGAGGATGGTCCGCAAAAGTTTTCTAGTAATGCTGTCAACATCTTGGAGGAAGAAGACCCACTGAGCTTGAGTCCGTCGCTAAATAGGATCGATGTAATTCATGGAGGTCCACATCCAGCAGAGACCAGCAAGGGAGCTAGGAAAAGGTACATCAAAGAGGCTAGAGAAGGTGTCTTCTCCATTCAAGAAGAGCCCCTGCTTAAAGTCCATGACTCAACATCTTGACGCCAAATCTTGTTGTTTCTACCTAAGAGCTGAAGAAGGGAGTCCATTACCCACACAATGATCCCTTGATGATCACAACTCAAATTGGACTGTCTACAGTGTCCAAGATTCTTGTGGATACGGGTAGCGCAGTCAATGTCATTTTTGGACGTGCTTTTGATCGGATAAGCATCCCGTAGATAAGCTAGAGCCCAGCCTTGAGCCAATCTTTGGGTTCAACAACAAGGATCAACTCCAATGGGACAAGTAAAATTGCTCGTATAGATGGGAGTACCATCATGTTTCCAAACTTTTGAAACTCTATTCGTAATCATTAGCCAGTCATTCTATCACAATGCTTTCTTTGGCAGACGTGCACTTGATGACGTAGATGTTTTTGTCTCGCCATAATATCTGACGGTGAAGTTCTTAACTAAGAGGGGCTGGGGTTCTATCCACGGAGAGCAATTCAGCTCCTATGAAATGTATTTTGCTACGCTTGATCAATACAAAAGGGAGTATTCTGCTTACTTTGATTCTTCTATTGTTTTTCAGCCTTCTGATGATGGATTTTTTACATCCAACATTCGAAGCAAAGATTAGATCTAATAAGACTAACAAACATATGTATGGAAGGTACATTTCCCCTGGAAGCAAGAGGAAGAGGGTCGATGCTAATCCTATAGAAGAGGACAAAATCATCATAGAATTTGTTTTCCATGGGGAAGTGGAAAGAGTAAAACCAATAAAAGACCTTGAGAAGACATGCATAGACCCAGATGATCCCACCAAAATAGTCAAAGTGAGAAAACAGTTAGATAGCAACTTAAAGAAGGGCTTGATTTAATTCCTTAAATCCAATAAAGATGTATTTGCATGGTCTCATTCAGATATAGTGGGATTGATCCATCGGTTATGTGTCATGCGCTAAACATCAATCCAGAATTGACCCCCATTAGACAGAAAAAGAGACAACAGGATAAAGTGTCGTTTGATGCTCTAAAAGAGGAAGTTAAAACACTCCTTGAAAATAGATTTATTCAGGAAATCTACTACCCAAAATGGCTAGCGAACCCAGTATTAGTGAAGAAGTCAAATGGTAAGTGGAGGACTTGCGTCTGTTATACCGACTTAAACAAGGCCCGTCCGAAAGATTGTATCCCATTGCCATGGATAGATCAGTTGGTTGATGAAACTAGTGGGCGCAAATTATCATCTCTCATGGATGCATACTCAGGATATAATCAAATACATATGTTCAAGCCAGATGAGGAACATACAAGTTTGATTACTAATTGGGGAATTTACTGCTACAAAGTAATGCCATTTGGATTAAAGAATGCATGGGCTACCTTTCAAAGATTAGTCAACAGAATGTTCAAAGAACAGATCGGTTGAGATATGGAAGTTTATGTTGATCGACGTGCTAGTGAAATATTATGAGGCTAAAGATCTAAAAGAAATATTTAAAGTATTATGGAAATATCAGATGAAACTAAATCCCCAGAAATGCTCCATCGGACTCAATTCTAGGAAGTTTTAGGCTATCTTGTGAGTGCTCAAGGGATTGAAGCTAGCCCAGATCAGATTCAGGCTATCAAGGACATGGATAACCCAAAAACTAGCAAAGATGTAATGAATTTAAATAAAAGGGCAGCTACCAACGTAGACTTATTTCCAAGCCGGCTGATAAGTGCATTCCTTTTTTTGATGTGATTAAGAAGAAGAACTTTGAATGAGGAGAAGATTGTAAGACTTTTCAAGAACTTAAAAATCATTTGGAAAACCACCAATTCTATGTAGTCTCTAGAACGGTGAAGTTTTGTTCTCATATATGGTAGTCTCGGAACATGCAGTTAGTTCAGTTTTGACCAGAGAGGAAAATGGGACTCAACTTCCAGTTTATTATGTGAGCAAGTGGTTAAAGGATGTAGAGGTTCGATACCCGGTAATAGAAAAACTAGCTTATTGCTTAATACTTACCGCATGAAAATTTAGAGCACACTTTTATGCACATCAGAGTACTGACTAATTTTCCGCTCAAACAAGTCTTTAGTAAACCTAAAACTTCAGGAAGACGATAAAATAGGTAATTGAACTTAGCCAATATGACATTGAGTTTCAACCACGGTCAGTTATCAAAGGACAAGCATTGGAAGACTTTATTAATGAATGCAAACTTCATTAAAGAACAATCGAAAAAGGAAAAGGATAGAAAACCTATGTGGCAGTTATTTGAGGATGACACATTGAATGAGTTGGGGCTCGAGCAGAATATGTCATAATCACCCCAGATGGACACTGCCTATACTATGCAATGAAGTTGGAATTTCCCATAACAAATAATGTAGCCGAATATGAATCAATGGTGGCAGGGTTGACTCTGACTTTAGAGCTCAAAATCCCTCAAATTCAAATATTTAATGATTCACAACTAATGGTAAATCAGGCGAAGCAAGTGTATTAGACTAAAGACACCAATCCTTCTTTATATGTAAAGAAGATATTGAAGATGCTCGCTTTATTTGAAGATTTTTCTATACATCAAGTTCCATGGGAAGATAACTCACATGCGGATTCGTTATAAAAGTTGACTAGTTCAAGGGGAGCCCTAGAAAATCGGATCGTGCCAATAGGGTATCAAGCAAATCCGAGTATTGAAGAGTGGACATCCGAACAAGGAAAGTAACTATTAGTCCTAACAAGATCCCAGGCCATGTCACGAGTAAGGGAATAAAAAAAAATTAATGGAGAAATCCTAAATGAGTGAATCAAGCAGCCAAGGGTAGATGACTATTATAATAACACTTGGATGCCGCCTATTATCATGTATCTTTCTAAAGGGATATCGCCATCTGACAAGGGGAAAGCTAGAAAATCAGACGAAAAGCCCTAACTTTCACGATAGTGGATGGAATTCTTTATAGGAAGGGATATGCATTACCTTACTTAGGATGTGTGAGTCTAGAAGATGGAATGAAATTTTTGGTGGAAGCGCATGAAGGATTTTGCGAAGACTACTCCAACGGGGTAAAGTTGGAAATGACAATAATACGACAAGGTTTTTATTGGCCTCGAATGGCAAGTCAAGCTACTGAATATGTGAGGAGTAGTGCAGGATGCCAAAAATACACAAAGATTCCTCGATTACCACCAAGAAAATTAACTCCGATTTCAAGTCAATGGCCCTTCGATATATAGGGAATCGACTTAATATGGCCATTGCCAATTTCCAAAGGGGGTGTAAAGTATGCTGTAGTTTCCATAGACTAGGTAGTAGCAGAACCACTCCCTAAAATCACTTCTAGGAAAGTTCTTAGATTTGTTATTAATAAAACTATTACCAGATTTGGAATCCCCTACAAGATTATATCAGATAACGTAAGACAATTTGAAAGTGAGGATTTTTCTTCATTTTGTTGTAAGAATGGGATCACAAAAAGTTTCTCATCCTTTGCGCATCCAAAGGCCAATGGGGCCATTGAAGCTACGAATAAGACTATAAAGACTATCTTGAAAAGGAAATTAAATAAAACCAAAGGGATTGGGTAGAAGAATTGCCACCTGTACTTTGGGCCTATCGTACATCTACTAAAACTGCGACGGGACATTCCCTATTCTCTTTAAAATATGGGTGTGAAACAATGTTTCCGATTGAAATTGAGATACCCTCGCATCGAAGAATCACATATGTTTTTGACCCAAATCAAGAATTGAAGAAAGAACCGTTAGATTTAATACATGAATTAAGAGATGAAGCAGCTATCTGAACTGCAGAATATACGAGAAGAATTTCAAAATACTACAATTTGAAAGTGAAAACAAGATCATTTCAAGAGGGAGATTTAGTACTCCGAAGGGTAATGGCAAACATAAGAAATCCTGTCGATGGATCGCTAGGACTAAATTGGGAAGGTCCCTTAATTATATGTAAAGTAATTCCACCTAGAGCTTACAGGTTATATCGACCGGACAATAATATGGTTCCTAGAACATGGAATGCTGAAAATGTGCGACAATATTTTCTTACAAAGAATGAAGAAAACTCATCTTTCTCAAAAAGAAAAGTCTACATGGTTGGGAGTAGAATTCCCCTTGTTCCCCTTGCACGCCTTTGTCCACGCCGAGTTGGCCAGGTTAAAGTGCCTCTTGAAGGGAGGTTAGAGTAAGCCTTTATCTACGCCACACTATGGCCAAGATAAAGCATCGACAAGCCCTTGGCAGCGCCACGCTATGGCCAGGTCAAGGCGCCTCCTAAAGGGAAGTTAGAGTAAGCCTTTATCCACGCCAAGCTATGGCCAGGTTAAAGCATCGATAAGCCCTTAGTCGTGCCACTCCATGGCCTGGTCAAGGTGCCTCCTGGAGGGAGATTAGAGTAAGCTTTTACTCGCATCATGCTATGGATAGGATAGAGCATTGGCAAGCCCTTGGTCGCGCCACGCTATGGCCTGGTTAAGGCGCCTCCTGGAGGGAGGTTGAGTAAGTCGTTGGGTCCTGCTTATGGATAAGCTAACCAAGCGCACCAAACAATAATGGACTAAGACTTCAATCCTGAGAAGCGGCATATCAAACAACGGACTAAGACATCCAAGCCCAAGAAGCGGCATATCAAACAATGGACTAAGACGTTCGAGCCCGAGAAGCGGCATATCAAATGATGGGATAAGACGTCCAAACTCGAGAAGCAGCAAATCAAATAGAAACTACATACAAGGCCTAAAGGGTTGACACATGTCGAAGGAGACAAAGTGCAAAGAGCAGTATAGAACAAAAGGCTTAAATAAGAATATGTAGCCTCCGACTAATCATCAAAGAGGAATTATGAACTTTACTTATTAATACTCGAATTTGGTTTTCGGGTATTTCATTATTAAATTCAGAACTTCATTTATTAATAACCGAATCTGGGTTTTGGGTCTTTACCAATATTTGATGGCCTTCATCATACCCGAATCTGGGTTTCGGGTCTATTATTAATTACCGGCCTTCACTAACTAATGCCCTAATCTGGGCTTAAGATTTATAGTGTGAAGATAACTATTATGGATTTTCGATTATCTGCCACTAAAACTCGAATTTGGGTTTGAGAGTTCTATTATGAAGACCATTCTTGATTATTGGTTACTAAAACCCGAATTGGGTTCCAGATGTCGTACAATTGACTTCTAAACTTTAATTTTTGATGCCCAAATCTAGGTCTTACATTTGTGGACTTCCTAATACTTGAATTTGAGTTTTAGTTCTTTTACCATCCATTTTTGGCTTTCATCCGTTGATTCCCGAATATGGGTTTTAAAGCAGCTGGTATTGAGATTACAATTGGATGTCTAGACTTCATCAAAACTATGAGTTTGTCTTCTTAATACTCAAATCAGGGTCAT
The DNA here is from genome assembly GCA_030765085.1 of Allium cepa. Taxonomy (NCBI): domain Eukaryota; kingdom Viridiplantae; phylum Streptophyta; class Magnoliopsida; order Asparagales; family Amaryllidaceae; genus Allium; species Allium cepa. Next base: position 147,815,823 of record CM060928.1, read on the forward strand.
TAGTTTGCTGCTCTGAACAACATTTATGAACATCTGAATCTTGGCTCATGGATCATTATTATCTCGAAAAGGAGTTTCTAAATACCTATTACTTATCCCCAAATAATAATTCATGGATTACAATAACTTATTTCCAAATGGTAGCTCATGACTTTCTATTGCCAAACATTTGTTGTCTCTAATGGAAAGTTCTTGGACTCCAATTATTATACGTCTAGTTTACTGTTAATCTCGTGGTAGTTTAATTTATAAACAACATTTTTAACTTCAAAAGTTGAATGGTGGGACTCATAATATTACCAGACAAGAGTCCGTGGTTCCCAATCGTTTACAACTATAGATTTCATATCCTTTATTAATTCAAGATGATGACTAGTTAATCTTTAGGGATTGGAAACTCTATTATATTGACTTCATTTCCAAATTACGATGCATATATTTATATAAGCAATGAGCTACTGATAGAAAACGTTAGTTGCTTTGAATTTTGCAGGAAAATGAAGATATTAAGAATGAAGTAGTTGTTAAATTTTTGTCCTAACGAACTAAAGCTTCTTTCATACAAGGGGGCAAAATGCACTACAAGAAAACATACGTTTAGTTGCACAAATAGGCAGCATTTATATTGGGAATGCAACTAATATTTTTTTTACAAATTCTTACGTGTTTTTATTTTACTCAACACTGCCAAGATTTCCCCCCATCCCGCCTAGTGCTAAAAATCTCGTCACAATTTTCTACCTCCTTCCCTAATCCTTACATTTCTTCCCTCATTCACAAAATTTCTCTGGCTTCTGCTGCGCTTTACTTCTCTTCGCCAATCTTCTCCCCTTCACTTCATGGATCCACTCATCCTTCAATCGGAGGAAAACTCTTCAATCAGTGAGTTCATGATGTTTCACAAGGCATTTTAGCACTAGAATTTTACATTTAAACTTTTGTTATGTACTATGGATTAATTTTTGTTAAGTGAATGTTTCACAAGGCATTTTTAAGTCAGTGAGTTTGTGATGTTTTTACAAGGCATTTTCATGATGTTTTATAAAGAAAACGCATGAGTCAACAGTTAATTTTTTTCTCGAAAATTTTACATTTAAATTTTTGTTGTACTTAAATTTAAGATTTTTTTTAAATAAATTCAATATGAATTAATTTGGTATAAGACTATCATTACTTAAGCCTTAAAAGTCGACCATTGTTTTATGTCCAGCTCCAAGTTGAATTGCCTATAAAGAAACAAAAGTAGAAATCTATGCCATAGAAATAATTCATAGTGCAATTTGTTAATTTTTTCTCAATCATGTGTGTTTGATTTTAAATTTATATTTCATTGATATTGCAGTTAGCTTGTAATTTCTACATATTGTATAACTTTGTCGTCTTTGAAGATTTTAATAATCTGCTAATGCCCAGTGATAAAATTCAGGCTAATATTGTTCCGTTTAGCAAGGTTGTCATGAAAGCTGGATATTATATGAGCAGTCTCTTCACTAGCCAAGCATTGTCTATTTTAATGGTGCATACATGTAGTTTCAAGGCTGGCAATAGTGGTTTCGTTGAGGATTAGGTTGATATTTCTGCTAGGACGGTGGCTATTCAGGTGGTGTTGTGGTTTCAATTTTCCAAGGTTTCAATTTCTATAGAGAAGGTAATTCTTAACTTGAAATAGTATATGGTTATTGCAATATACTTTATATCGTTCGTGTCATGGACCACTATCCAATTTTTGCTGTAATGTTGCTTTTGCTAAATATTTGCATAGTTTATAACATGAGTTCAGTTGCGTTATATAGGTTATACTGTTTTACTGTAAATTTGAATAAAATGTAAGTATTTAAAGCTATGAATTCCCCACTCGCAATTATATATAAGGATTAAGGATATCTCCATGAAATAAGAAATTATTATAACTTTTAACAAAATTCGAAGATTATTTATAAGGATACACAACACTCAAATTGCGTGATTTATTTTACGGAATTTCAACATCTGTTTTAGCAACTAATCTTTGATGTTGGATTGAATATTTGTTTTATAGACACCCATTTGAACTTTATTTTTTCTCATTGTCCTGTTATAGTACTCCATCTAACATGTTTTTAATCATCACGAGGAACAGTATTTACCATGTTTTATCATTATTTAATTTATATGTCTTTATCCTATTTTATCAGTTTAGAATATATACTTTTAGGAGAGAAAAAGGTTTGCTTATTGTGTTTTTTTACTCCTCTCTTTTCTAAGATTTGATTACATGAGCACAAAAAAATATTTACTTAAATTATGTACTTGAGTTTATGTAAATTTCATTTGATTTATTTTTATAGTTTACTAAGTTGATAACATTTCTATTCCACCAATACCTACAAACTATAACGACAGACTATCCAATTCTTTAAGCACACGAATATGTTTTCTTTTTTCTTTATATGCAGAAACAATAGTGTCTAAAACAGGAACCTGTCTAGACTTTGTCATTCTGCTCTCTCCGTAAGGTTTATCATTGTCCATTATTCTATTGTTTCTGAATGCAGTGCAACCAGCAACATAAACGATGATTAGGAGAATGAGAACTACAATGTTTATTATAGAAAATTTTCTCCAACTATGTTTTATGCTAGCTAAGATTCCTGCTTTGCATGAATCGCACTGAAAGCATAGCATTTGTTGGTTGTTGCTCCATTTTGTGCAGTCCACTTTAGTCACTTGCATTACTCCAGCTGTAGGACATTTCATTTATGTACGTAGATCCACATGCTGTTGGTGGCTTGCAACATCCTGACTTTTAATTTAAACAGACCAAATGCACACAATATAGTAGTTAGTGTTTTTTTCCAACTGTTAACATAATGTTCTTAACATTATGAATTCATTGTTACGTTGCATAAAAAATTGACTCAAAAACATTAAAAAGAACCCACTTCTCTTTGACATTCACTTAGCTTTCTACTAGAACAATTAGGAAACATGGTATCATTTTTCTTACAACACCAATGGGTGTGGCTCGCTTTAATGCATGTGTGAATTGGCCTTGATAAAGTTTCACATTATAAAAAGGAAGATTAAATGTGATATGTGTGTGTAGAATCAGTAATACGCAACATTGAAAATTCCTTTTGTCAAATATGCCCACTCGGCGGCATATCGTAATGTCTAATCGAGACACCGACACATCCGGTAGAAAGGGTTAGAAACTTTATTCCTCAATCATGCATCATTAGTGGACCATCCTTTATTTGTTTGTTCCAACTAAATGATAAAAAACTGAAAGGGTGTGTTTACATAATATATCTTTTTATGGAGCCACAACTTGTGATTCCTACTTAATACACTAGAACTTTAATTTTAGCTTTCATGTTTATCATTCAGAAAAACAAAGTAGTCGATCTCACATGTCTTGAAACATTATTATTGTACATTACATTAAATTTATGATATGATCACAATGTATGATTCTCAAGATTGCTAAATTTTCCCACTTTAGACTAATAGTGCATAAGCAATTTTGATATCCAAGTTAACCTAGCATATTGCTTATCATATAAATGACGCTATGAGATTTGTTTATTTTCTCTAGTTACAAGGATATAAAAGTGACATCTTAAACTCAAATTCAAAGGAATATATGATGGTATGGTTAATTGATTGCCATGGGTAACATTGCTTTGATTGTTATTCAGTTATATTTGGTACTTCATTTCCCACTTGTGCTAACCTTCACTCTTTACAACCACATAAATATATTACTGCTCCGCTCTGCTTTCTGAAATGGAAGGTAACCAATTAACTAATATGACTGTAACCTTTATGGATGTATATCTTCCACACATGAACTAGATTTGTCAGCGTTAGTCTCTTTCTTCTCCTATGTTTATGCTCATTTGATGCTTATACTATAACAACAAGTAGTAACATTTCCTATGCATAAGTGTAGGTTTATGCACTCATATTTTCCTTTGCTCTCTGCTTGTCTAATATTTCTGCCATGCACACCACTCAACTGTTATACAAGCTGTCAATTCGTAATATTGGTTGGATGTCCGTTGATTGATTAATTCGGGTAACACTTGTTGCAGCTTTGTGACTACCTACCTGAACATTAAGGATGAAAAGGAGAAGGTTTTCTGATATGCACGATGACAATGATCGTCATTTGGTAATTGAACCTACGCCTCTAAACTATTTTTTCAGTGGCATATACTCCATGCTGTGCTAATTAAGTTTTTAATCTAAGCACACTCTTGGGCCAATTAAGTCTTAATGTCTCATTGCACCATCTTTTAGTTTGTTTACAAGAGATAGATCTCTATTTTTTATGAAATCTCTATAATTATTCATTGATGTGTAATGGACTACAATGGAAATGAAAATGATCATTTCTTCTCTCAACTCATAGTTTTTTGTAGCATGATGCCCCAATATCTGATTAATATGAAGCATTTCATATTAAAACTAAAATGGAGGGGAAAGTTTTCACTACAGTTCCTTGACATCAATTTGTATCCACACAAACATAAAAAATCTGGGCATGTTGCTAGTTAGTTTTTTTAATTAAAAGCATGTGTGGTCTATGTTATGAAGTCTATTAACCTTTGTTTCAAAATAACAATTCACTAGCATATTTTTTAAACTGAGATATGACAATAATATTATTAAATTACACTTTTAACAACATGGACATAGCTGTTTATATTTTATTAACTAAATTTAGTGAGATTTGTTTATAGCTTTGATTCATGATTTTGGTATCTTAGACATATTTGTTTTATGGCTTTGGTTTATAACTTTGGACATAATTGGTTGCTGAGTTTGGTTTAAAAATAACAAACTATCTAACAAAGTTAATTTATTTTATTAATTAAATTTTGCATGTAAACATAGTGCCCCATCGCTTAATAAATGGCTCAGCAAATCAACATGTTGCCTAAAGATGTTAGGCTTCACATTCCTAAGATATTATTTCATTACTATAATGGAAGCTCATATGATTGAATTTTTTTTAAATACTTTCGTAATGTATTATAATTTGTCTCTTTAATCATATTTGTTTCCATGAGTCTAGTTGCTATTTCATGTTATAAGCCAGTAAAGCGATATTAGGATATCTGCATACATTAAGCACACATTAACGGTTTATGTGTGATCACATCATTTGGTGTCTCTTTGTCCTACAATGTCATATGTATTAGGTTACTTTGTAAAAACCCCATTTTGTAATGAAGACAAATCAAATTTTGCTTGTAACCACTGCCATCAATGTATAGGTTAAACGTGGTACCATGATTTTCTGACAAATATAGTTGATATATTATCAAAAAGTTGTAGGCATAAATATATTTTGATTAGTTAACTGTTAGGTATGGCTCGCATTGTATTAGAGTGGGTGCGTAAATTGGATTATGATTAGTCCCACATCGTAAGATATTCTAAAAGAAATCAGCATATATATATGGGATTGGTAACATGTAACAACAAGGGATTCCTTTTGTTACAAATAAATGTTGCCATGAAAATATATGTGCTCTGGGGATGTAACAACAAGGGATTCTTGATTTCATTTATGTAATCCATCTTATGATACTTATTAGGATCTGTGTTATCTCCTATGCCTGGAACAGTATGATTTTGATTTTGACTTTAAATATGAAGGTTAAAACTTCCATTCAAATTGGTTCGCTTCATTTGTTCCAAGTTTTAAGTTTGAGTATAGATGAATTAGTGGTTTCTAAATTTAGGTAGCAGGGTTGAATCCGTTGTGTAACAGTACTCGGTGGCAGCAATGACAGAGTAGTTTTAACAACTGCCTCCACTATTTCATCCCATTTCCTTTTACCTGACATATTATTATACATTTTTTTTGCTGCAAAGCAAAACAAGGCTGACAGATAATCTAAATTTTAAGCAAGACCCTTTTTCGCCCACAAGTAAAGAACAAACAACAAACAACATTGTTGTATCCTCTAGTTTCTCTATTATTCAATTAAGTAATATGTTGCAGTTTATTATGCATTATGAAACTCATTGCCGTCTGATTATTGTAGGCACAATGAACCAAATTGTTCAATTGTTGTACAACTTGTTGTATGGAAAAAATCTGTCAACCGTCCAAGTTAGGGTTGCTTGACTTTGGATTTTGGTAAATCGGAGTACAAACGAGGCTTACTCACTTAACCTGTAGCTTCTGGATAATGAAGTAACTTGTTTTTCCCTTTTGCTTATTAGTGTAAAATCTTTTGCTTCTTTGACTATAGTATAACTTCAGCTAGAGTATGTTTATGTTTGCTTGTAATTGCTAGGTCTGTAGATGAGTTGGGATATACCGAGGATGGATTTATATCATAGTGTATAGTTGTAAATATCTAAACATGGTTGAATGGTATGGTAGTGGACGCACTTATTTGTTGAGATAACATCCGTTGAAACTTAATCATTGATACATATGAAGCAAGGTCTCGGGTCCTTAGGTCGTACTCCACAATAATTTATTTCAGTTACATTTAGAAAATGACTTATATTAATTGTTTGCAAGCCTATCTCTTTACTACATTCAGCAGTTTTACGATTTTCAGTTTTGTGTACTATTTTCTTTTTAATTAGTGACACGACTAATAATTTTTTTATTTTGTAGTTCTCCTAATCATAACATGCAAGAAAATTATGCTTAGGGTAACATGTTCATTTTTGGTATACATTTAAGGTCATATGTATTAAAAGTTGCAATATCAAACAAGGGTTGTACATTCAGCGCTTTCGAAATTTTATATCATCGGTAAACAAAGTGAATTTATGCATTATACAAGCTTGAATTGTTTATAATCTGATTGATACTTTTAGCCTTACATATATTTCTTAGTTCTCATATACTCAACTTTATCTTTTGCAACTACTCTTGCTACTTTAATATCAGTGGCTATATATTTGTCTAAAATAATTTGATGTATGATACATAGAATTGTGGTGCTTGAGCTTGAGTTTGTGATATTACTACAATTTGGAGCAATCGAATTTCAAAAGATAATTTATCTTAGCTGTATCATTTGTCTTTACAAGTATATATGCCGACTATGAACTCAATCTCCTCTGTTTGCAAAAGGCGAACATAACTTTAATCTACAAAACCGAGTTAGATCATATAACTAGGAGTCTTTAGGTATTTTGTATACTGTAATATTATATTATTCCTTGCTGATTTTCCTTTTAGTTTATTTAGTAGCCTGTTTCCATTTGAGCTTGCTCTTGTTTTCGTGTCTTTCACTTTTACTAATAATATATATAATAAACCTTAGCTTATAAATATTTCGTACATGCATAATATGTTGCATTTATATTTGTCTATGCATGCTTTTCATTTTAAGCACCCACTTTCATATTTTATTTCATTTTATGTTTTGTTATGAGTAAAGTTCCAAGCCGATCTTATTAGTCCAGTTCCATTACTATCTTGATTTAAACTTGGTGTATGAAATTTAATTTACTACAGAGTTACCAATTAGCAAGAATAGGAATTCCGAGCTTGAAGACACATGATGCAACAACTCACATACATTGCTAGAAGAGAAAGTATGCGAAATAGAACATCTTCATAAGTTTGCCGACAATATCTTGATACCTCAAACACTACATCATCTCCTACTTCTAGGAGAAGCGGACCTAGATCAGCTGATGTTTCTGAGTTTTCTGATAACAGGTAACTAATATTGTTTTTGTTCAAGTGTTATGTTCATTCTTTTGTAGCAATATTTCTCTACACTTTTTGTACAACTAGTTAGTTATACTTAATTTTATGAGGTCTCTCTTGGTTAATTTAAATTACGAGGATTAGTGAGGATGAATTTTGTATAATTTATGCTATAGCATAGTGATAGAGAATATGAGAGCAAATAGCATTTGAGGTGCAAATTTTGACAACTCAATTGATAAATTGGCCAGTTATCACATGGGGTTCATCTATTGCACTGTCAAATTTACATGAGTGGATCACCAATTACTTTCCAAACTGAACCACTTTTTTAACGATTTCATGAGTATGATTTCTCTAACTCAATCATTAAATTGCAGCGAGCTTTGTTCATATTAACTCTCACTAACTGAAAGAAACATGGTGTTTATCCATTTTAATGGTTGTATGTCCTTATCTTGATTTTTACTATTTATACCCCCAAGATTAAATATTGAGTATATTGATATTCTTTGCTAGTTTTCCTTTGTTAAGTTAATATTATTTTCGTTCCCAGTTCTAATATGCAATTTCGATCGGTATAATTGTAGGCTAATGTATTAGATAAGAAAATAAGAGTGAAAGCATTTTCCAACAATTAAGACGCAAGACAGCTATTGAACTCAATAATCAGTCTTAAATGTTTTCAGCCCTAAAGCTTGTGTTTTCTTGTTCCATAAACGTTGTAGGTTTAAATGTATAGATGACCCTTATAGTAGAAAGAAACAGGTTGAATAGTTAGAGCATATTGAACACTGTTAGACTCAATCCATTTAAAAATTAATAAACACCTCTTAACATCTCCATTCATCCCCATCATCATTCAAATAATAATACTAAAAAAAAAACAGATTTAAAATGATGGATAAATGCTGGAGAACTCACCAATCTCCCAACTTGCACTCCACATCACGTGGATTGTTAACATGGACTACATGATAATCCGGCATTTAAAATGATGGATAGATGTAAAATTTCCACGTTAATTTGATGGCTACCATATAAATTTATGGTGATTTCACAGACCGAGGATCTCAACGACAGTTGACGAAGGCGGCAAAGCATGGTCAGATGTTATCTGCATTTGATGGCTACTGCGCCTAGCTTGATGAATAGAATTTCACTAATAATCATTGATAACTTGATGATGATGCTATGTTTCTTTTATTATATCTGAAGTTCTGAACATTTATTTTCTGCCCTGAACATGCAAAACTGATGTGTAACATATATAGTCTGTATACTGAAAATATCATGATATAGAAATTATGCTTGTTTATTTAGGTTGTTCACTTCAAAGTGTCGACGAAAAGGCTGATGATTGAGTCATGGAATTTCTTTAATTCTACATCTAATTTACTTGATTTGCTGTTCTTATATAAAGGAACCGGAGAACAAAGTGTGATTTAGACATCTGAATCGCTTTGCTCTTTTAAGTCACAGTGAATGCAGTTATCGGGTAAGTTTACACTTGGAGAATTGCTTTACATTTGTCATTGATTGACATTTATATATACTTCTAAAAAAATGATTCGACAATTTTTGTTGTTGAAGGTAAAGTGATATTGAACATAGTTCATCTAAAAATTTCATTTTGAGATTCAGATTTTCTTTTACATTTATTTTAGTACTGAATAACACATATTGAGGCTGAGATTTGTGGTTTCATATGAAACAAAGGTTGAGATTATATTAACTAAGTTTTATAAAAATTATCAGGTTTATAATAATAGTAGTAATAGTAATAAACTAAGTTTGATAATTTTTTTACTAAGTTTATAATAATAATAATAATGAACAATAATTTGAATAAATTAAATAAATTAATAAAAATTAAATTCATTTATAATAATTAACGAAGTATTATAAAAATTAACATGTTTATAATATTAAGAAGAACAAACTAAGTTTGATAAAAAAATTAACTAAGGTTATAATAATAATAAACTACAGTTTGATAAAAATTTACTAAGTTTGTAATAATAAAAATAAATTAATAAAGTCAACTAAGTTTTATATTTAATAATAATACTGATAACAATAACAATAATAACTGAAACTAAGTTTATAATAATTAATTACGTTAACTAAGTTATATAAAAAAATAAATAAGTTATAAAAATTAGTTAAGTTTATAACAACAACAACAACAATAATAATAAAAATAAATTAACTAAGTTTACACTAATAATAATAAATTAACTAAGTTTATGAAAAATTTATAAGTTTGTGGTAGTTTATAAAATTTAACCATGTTAATAAAGTTTAAGTTTGAGATAATTTATAAGTTTAAGTTAATCAAAATATAAGTCTTGGCATTTAAGTTTTAGCAATTGAGATAATTTATAAGTGTGAGTTGTCTAAATAAAGTTGTAAATAAGTTACCAAGCATTAGAAAAATTTAACTAACGTTAGTAAAAGTTAACGATAATTTTAAAAATTAACCATATTTAATATAATTTAACTACGTTTTATAAAAAATAAATAAATTCATACAAATTAATTAAGTTTTATTGGAATTTAACTAAGTTAATAAGTTTTTAAAAATTAAATAAGTTTATTATACAAATTAACTAAGTTTTATAAAAATTTAACTAAGTTAACTAAGTTTTATAAAAAATAATTAAATTTAATAAAAGTTTAACTAAGAATGTTTCATATACTTAAATATGCAAAACAGTTTCCTAATCATCCGTTGACTGTTAAACTTGTCTATAGGTAATTAGCTTTTTAGGAGTAAAGACCAGCTGCAGCAGAGAATTCGGGATAATCAAGTAATGAACATGACTTTAATTGTTATATATACTATAACATTTTGTTAGTACATGTTGTGTAAACTTGTTTATCAATGGTTATGGATTTTATGTGAATTTGTTTAGTTTATCGGAAAACTATTATCGAAATGGTTATGGATATTATATTGATTAATGTGTTTTATTGATTGTCTGAATATGATGATTATTTGATTGATTGTTGGATTGAATACGATGATTATATGAGCGATGGCTGGAAATGATACAAGCCATTAACAGGAAATGGTAGCATGTACAATATGCTCAAAACAGTTAATAATTTTTTGTAGCATTTTAAAATGGCTACGAAAATAAATACAAACAGCTCCAACATGACTTTCATTTGCGTTGAAAAAACGCTACCTAAACTTTTAGTAGCATTTTGGTAAACATTACGATACGACATGCTACCGAAAGTCTGCAGCTTTTTGTAGCGTTTATAAAATCCTACAACAAGTCAAGTTTTGGTGGTGTTTCCTATAATGCTTAAAAAGTTTCAGGCTTTTAGTTGCATGTCGTATAGCAGCGTTTACCAAAACGCTACTAAAAGTTTTGGCAGCGTTTTTTCAACTCTACGAAAGGCCTTTTCTAGTGTAGTGATGTTAATCATAAAATCCACTTAAGAACAAAAGTATCAAAGAAGGCTTGTTGAAGTGCAGGGCTCTACTAAAATTGAAGATAAAGGTTTTGCCAAGGTTCAAACAAGAGCATTTTGAAGGCATTGAGATAGCTTTCGAAGGAGTTGCAAGCACTAGGTGCCACTGTAAACGATAAACATGACAAAAGCTTTCGAAAAGAAGGAAAAAAAGGCAAGGTTACCCTTTTGCCTTATTAAGACCTTTCAACGTAGATGGATTCGCATATATAAGAAAAGCATGAATGGGTTCGAAACACCTTTCGAAGGTGTTAAACGAAAGGTTTGCGCACATGAACTAATTCCTTCAAAATAGAAGGTTTCATTGTTGTCAATTTACCGCTTGAAGAATTGATTCAAATACACTTTTCAAAAGCAAGATAAGCCTTTTAAGACGATTGGGACCCTTCGAAAGCACGATGAAAATCCTACATGAAGGCTAAGAGTCCTTTCGTCGAGACCCAGTTGCTACTATCTTTTCCTTTCAAAGAAAAGTGAAAGCTCAACGCATTTCTCACTTGCAACAGTATAGTAACACGAAGCGAAGAGCACTACTGCCACCCTTTTGATGGAGTAGAAAGCAACCCAGTAAGAAGCAAGGTAAAAGTGGCGTTCGATCTTAAACGACAACGGGAAGTTATTAAAGAAACCCTTTTGACTTGGTCAAAAGGTCTAATATGAGAAGATGTAGGCATAAGAATTAATAAGAAAAGTCAAGAGAGTGCCCTTTGGCCGCATCGAAAGAAAACATGGAGAAACCTTTCGACTATGTCGAAAAGATATACATGGAAGGTTAAAAGAAAAGCCTTTAGACAACATCAAAAGAAGACGCACAAAAAACTGAAGGAAGGCCTTTCGGCCATGTCGAAAGGATGCACGCGGAAGATTGAAGGAAGACCTTTCGGCTAAATCGAAAGGATGGGCGCGAAAGGGGGTCGACCTGCATCTATAAATACGACCCTACGTGTCCGATTTTTGGTACGGGATTTTGGAATCTTAGACTCATTCTTCAATTTCTTAGCATAATCAAATCTTTGTAACTCTAAATTAATTTGGGGGAAAAACACTCTTACTTGTAATTCTATTTGGATTAATGTTAAAAAAGAAGCGCATGGATTCAATAAATATTTTGATCACGAGAGAGATCATTTTGATCATTAGCTTGTCTAATGATCAATTGCACATGATGCTAGCTTATCTTCTTAATTTCGTTTTGTCTTATGCGATGTCATGAGGTCAATTTGGATAATATGCATGCGAATCACGTCATCATCATGTGCAATGACATTTAAAGATAAACAAAGACGACGATGATGTTTCGATCTTAATAAGTTCATGGAACTTATGTTACCTAAGATGATATCCCATGGCATATATGACATAGAGCTTGCATATTGCACATTAGATCTACTTAGAAAGAGTGAAACCTCTTTCGACTTGTCGAAAGGGACGTTTCGAAAGGGAACTAATGTGTAAATGACAAGTAATACTATACGGATGAATTCCTTTGAAAGGTGCACACACATTACAATATAATATATACAGCCCTTTCGAAGAAGTTCTTCCTAAAAGAATTTAATCAATGATGTCAATAGCAGTCACTACTCCTTAAAGGCGAAATGGCCCATTCGACACAGTTGAGAATAATGAATGTCTGATAGAAACAACCTCTTTCGGCTCACTGAGAAAAGAGGTTCTGAAAGAGGTGTTTTCACATTAACCTTCATTTCAATACGTTTGATTAGATCTATTAACCACCATTAATATTCTCATAAGATCACCCTCCAAAAGTCATTTATCCAAATCGACTACATCAAGAGGAGTTTCGAATGGAGTGGTTACTTCTAAAAATCTCAGTAAGTGTAAACAATATTTCTTGTTAATCATATAGCTCTGGGGATGTTGATAAATTTTCTTGTCAACACTTTTTGATATGATCTACAATGTAAAAATCAATTACTATAGAGTATTTATATTAATTTTTGTGGTTTTTTTAATATTAATCATTTACATCTCAGTGTTTTGATTGTTGTTATTGTGAATTATATTTTAAAAATGTCAGCAGAAATCAATTCTAGATCAAAAATATGAAATAAAAATGATTGTCATTTAAAATTCAAGTACTTCAAACTAATATAATATAATTTGGAAGCGGTAAATATGGATTAGATACATATCAATTGCTAATATTTCTGTACTATTGCAGTGGAAATATGTAATATATTGTTAAAAATATTTAGTGGAGAACATATATATATATATATATATATATATATATATATATATTTAACGAAATGTTAAAACAAACATTAATACCTTTGATTTGGACAAATATTTGAGACCATCAAATGATATCTTATGCCTCAATATGCATAAATTCCATTTTGCAGCTCTTGGTAAAGTAGAATCATTAACATTTTTTAGGATAACGATTTTAACATGCTCATGCAGCCAATACCGTGATAATGAAAAATGAAGTTAGTTTAATTTTTTTAGTTTTATAAAATTGAATAATACTATTACATACCAGAGTTAGCATTACACATCTAGAAATATTCCTTGGAGATTTCTTGAAATGAGTTAAGTTTTGTTGTTATGTTTTCCCAAAATAATAAAGGTCATGATACTGATTTCACCATTCGCATATTTACTATACATGGAACATACGTCCATCATAGAAGTCTTTGATTGTTTAGAAAAAAGAACGTTACTCGTATGTGCATTATTAGAAGAAATGGCAGATCTTGTTCATGTGTATTGTCTTTCTCATACAACAACTCTTTAATTCTTCTTTCAATAGTCTCTCTTGATAAAAAACACATTGTCCAAAATTTCTTCTAATGAATTCTTGATCAATTTCTTCTATGTTTTTAATGCTTATTGCTCCTAAAGGGAACTAATTCGTTCCTTGTTTTGGAATTCCAAATATCAAGATTATATCATCTGAAGTTAATTCCCTTTTTTTCTCCTCCAGTAATAAGATTTTCTTTTTCAATAGGATAACAAGTTATCAAAGCATCCAAATTTCTAGCATATTTATTGAAATCACACTTATCTACACCGCCTTCGTAGAATATTTTGATAAAATTGTAAAATGATGTCTGCTTTAGAATTTCTAGCTGGCTTTCAGTAAACTCCTTTTGCTGTTTGATCAATTGGACGACTTTACAAACAGTTCGTAGGTTACGTCTATAGGCATTGTTGATTATTTCTACTTCTTCTTCTTCGTAATACTTATCATTCTTTTCATACTCAACTACATTAATACTTTCATGTTGTATCTCTAGGTTTTTCTTCTCTATTTCAATTTGTTCTTTTTTTGTCTTTTATTGCTTCTGCCAGTTTCAAAATCTATTGCTATGGATATTTTGTCGTCTTCAGCATTTTCTACCTACAATGTCAAGCATATATTACATTATGTATTGTTATGAGGTGGTGCAAGTATATATCTTAATACAAATGGCATAAGATAATTGCAGTATAGATTAGTGTAGCTTTAAGCACATAATTATTTACCCAAAAATTAATTAATTTAAAATTTTTAAGAAATTCGTGTTTATGCAAATAACATAATAACATGTAATGTTTGCATTTAATATAATACACATTTAGCTATAAATTAACATGCTTGTTCATAAAATGCTTATCACTGGCAAACAAAGTAATTAAACATGGGATACAATGGTATTTTAATCCAGCTTTAACCAATAGCATTGAACTATAAAAATTAGACATTAATTTAACTTTAGATTAGAAATAAATTACTATAAAATCATTAACAAAATCTTGTTTATGCAAATGGCATCAATCATGTAATATCGGCATTTAAAATGATCTACACATTTAGCTATAAATCAACATGCGTGTTCATAATATTGCTATCAATAGCAAATTATGTAATTAATCCTTGTTTACAATTGTTTTTTAATCCAGCTTTGAACCAGAAGCTATTATACTATTAAAATTGGTCATTAATTTAGCTTTAGATTAGAAAAAAACTACTTTAAAAACATTAACAAATTCATATTTATGCAAAGAGCATCAAATCATGTAATATTAACATCTAAAATGATATGCACATTTAGGTATAAATTAACATGCATGTTCATAATGTTTGAGTGCTTATCATTAGCAAATTTAAGTAATTAATCCTTGCTTACAATGGTGTTTTAATCTAGCTTTGAACCAGCAGCTATTAAACTGTTAAAATTAGACATTAATGTAGCGTTAGATTAGAAATAAATTAATTTAAAAACATTAACAAATTCCTGTTTATGCAAAGAGCATCAAATCATGTAATATTAGAATTTAAAATGATATGCACATTTAGCTGTAAATTAACATGCATGTTCATAATGTTAAGTGCTTATTAGTAGCAAATCAGCTAAATAGTCCTTGTTTATAATGGTGTTTTAATCTAGCTTTGAACCAGCATCTATTATATTATAAAAATTAGTCATTAATTTATTTTAGATCAGAAATAAAGGGGATATTCATTCAAAGGGTTCTTTGTGCAGGGCAATAAGTTTTAAGGATAATATTTTTGAAAAGGTAGTTTTAAGGACAATTTATAGGAAAAAATAAATGAAATAATCATTTTTCAGTTATATCGAAATAATGATAAATGAATTTATCATTTTCCTGTATAACTTTAAAAGATAAATGAATTTATCCTTATGTTGTAAATTGTCCTCAAAACTAATTATTCAGAATTGTCGTCCTTAAAACTTATTACCCTAAAATGTGAAGCCCTTCAACCTAGCCACAGAAATAAATTACTTCAAAAACACCAACAAATTCCTATTTATACAAATAGCATCAAATCATGTATTATTAGCATCTAAGTGATATGAACATTTAGCTGTAAATAAACATGCATCTTCATAATATTTGAATGCTTATCAATAGCAAATTAAGTAACTAATCCTTGCTTACAATGGTGTTTTAATCTAGCTTTGAACCAGCAGCTATTAAACTATAAAAATTAGACATTAATTTAGCTTTAGATTAGAAATAAAATACTTTAAAAAAATTAGAAAATTCCTATTTATGCAAAGAGACACAAATCATGCAATATTAGCATCTAAAATGATATGCACATTTAGCTATAAATTAACAAGCATGTTCATAATATTTGAGTGTTTATCATCAGCAAATTAAGTAATCAGTCCTTGCTCATAATGGTGTTTTAATCTAGCTTTGAACCAACAACTGTTAAATAATAAAAATTAGACATTTATATAGCTTTGGATCAAAAACAAATTAACATGCACCTAAATGATGGAAATAACATTATAACATGTAATATTTTTTATTTAAAATGATATGTACATTTAGCTGTAAATTAACATATATGTAGTTTTTTCACATCATTCTTAAATCAACATTTACTATCAAATAACATTTAAATGATTTCACAATTTAGAATAACAACTAAATTTAGCTTTAATCCAGATAATAAGTAACTGTAGGTAAAACAGATCTATAAGATCAATAATTAGTGTGCTGTTAATGGCTACAACTGTTAACAAATCATGTAATAAGCAATACCGAAAAAGGATACTTGAATTTAGCTGAAAATTACCATTAGTTATGTACATAAGCCAATAATTTTATCCTTCAGAAATATACGAACATCGATTTGTTTATTTACAGAGTTAAATATTGAAATCGAGCATTATTGTACCTTCTTGTTTGACGATTTTGCGGTTGAATATGTTTTAGCCATTTTCGAGCTTTCACCAACACTAACGACGTAGCTTAAGGGAGGAAAACGAGAGTTAGGTATTTGGTCGAGATATTTAAGACGACAGAGTTGAAATCGAAAGAGTGGAGATGTAAGAAGCCATTAAAATTTACTTTTCTATAGAGAATAAAATGGGGTTAGTAGAGGAATAGGAATTTGGTTCTTTTAGGGCATCGATAGTGAATGAGGAAGTGCTTTAGCTACACGTGTCATCTAATTTTAGAAGTTTGTAGGACCGTGTTATAATTTTTTATAAAAACTTGTCCTTAGGACTTAAAACCCCTATAAATTATTGGTTATAAACTACTATTTATAAATTATTTAAATAAGTATTGAATATTTATTATTAATTATTATAATATTTTAAGTAAAACTAAGCATATTAAAAAAGCTTAATGTAACCTATGAGTAAAACTATTTTTTTTAAAAATTGTAGCCAATCAATATCTAATTTTAAAAGCCAACATTTTTACAACATTAAAACTGTTCTAAAAAGGGCATTGTGAAGATTTACAAAAAAAGTCGTAAAAAAGTGGTTTATTACAACATATCCGAACGAAACATCATAAAAAGTTATATTTTACAACGTTTTCTATAAAAAAAAGTTGTAGAAAAGATGTTTTTACAATGTTTTTTCAAAATACGTTGTAAAAAGTGTTTTTACAACGTTTTAAATACAAATGTTGTAATAAGCCATATTTGTTGTAGTGTCAAATCCCCCTTGATTTCAAAGTAATATCCCCCTTGAAAATCAAATAACATTGCCCGTGCGTGAATCAATGTCTAACCTTAAAACCTTAAAGAAACCTCCAAACCAACGTCTTTGAACCACTCGACTATTCAAATTTGAGAAAAAATACCATCGCTTCACTTTTTATTTTTCACATTGCAATGACCTAGAATTTTGGATATTTGAAATTGGAATATTTAAGCCATTTTAAATATTTAAAAGTTAATTTTTTAACTTGAATTTAAAATATAATTAATTATTGGACAATTTAATTATTGAATTAAATAATTGGAAATTAGGTAAATTGTTGAATCTGAAGTTTTAAGCCTATTAAAAATAATTTAAAGGCTTGTAATTTTTTCATTAATAATAATGAAGATAATAAAAGTTAAATTTAAATTTAACAGTGATTTTTTCAGTTTTAAAAATATGTCGTGCAAAATGACATTTAAAAATAGCCTTCCGAGGCACAGTCTCGGATTTCAATGAAACCAGTTCCATTTGATCTGTAATAGTTATTATTATTGGATTTCAAATTTCGTAGAGTCTGGAGTTGTCGTTTGATCGTACAGTATGTAAATGCGCTGAAATTTATATCGAAAATTTAATATATATATATATATATATATTTATATATATAATAATTGGGTTCAAAAAGCTATCTTCTCCATACGATCGAATAGGGACTCGAAATCTTTTCCATTGCGTTCGAAATAGGGGTATAACATTATAAACGCCTAGCGACACGCCTCGATAGGAGGTCAAAATTTTAAGCTACGGATTCGAGACGATTTAAAATTTTAAATAATATATATAACTTTGATTTGAAAAATATTTTCACATCAGAACCTTTTCCTTTCTCTTCAAATCACTGTAGCAACCATATTCAAACACATTTCCCCTCCTTTTACCTTTTTCAACATCACAACCGAGCATCTTACAGTGAAATAAAAATGGCAACCTCAAATAAAAAAATCATTTCTCCACTTATATTGAATTATAAATCATGAAATTAATTTTAAAAATCTTGTTTTGCCTCAAGCTTTACTCTGGAGGGCATGGCAAAGTGCAGTTTCGAATGGAGTGACCGACGTTGTTTAGTTGAATGTAGGGTTTGGGATTTCAAGGGATGGAGTGCTCGATTTGGAAGTTTGAGGTCATTTTTGAGTTTGTTTTAGAGAAACGCATCTAGTCCTACGATTTGGTGAAGTTCGATCAACATTTGGATTTTGCGTCGCTACAGGACTTGGTCGAGCAAGCGTCAGGTCGTGAATTAGTCGGAGAGGCTGGGGTTGTCGTGGTTGTATGGAAATAGAAGCTTGTACGAAGAGAGGAAGAATGCGATGGCCGCTTGCCGTTTCGTGGAGAGACGAGAGGGATTGGGTGCGTGCACGCGTGATATGGTAGCCATGCACATTTCTTGGCTTCAGGAAGTTCGTAACATCTGGGAAGAGGAAGGAATAGTTTTGGGCCGGGCTCTGTTTCATAAGTTATGGGTTTTATTAAATATAATTAACTTGTTTTTATAAATTTAAATACCGCTGAATTTATAAAATTTATCTCTCTTGCATACGTGATTCGTTTTGGATGAAATTTTTTGCGTAGCGATCGTGGTAAAGAAAGCTTCAAAATGGAACTGGTTTGGATGAATTTGGAGCTTCTGAAATTTGTAGATAATTTCAAACGCATCTGGATTCAATTGAAAATGGAACGCGAAAGCAATAGAAAATCAAGGTGAGTTAATCTCACTCAATTTTGGATTATTGGCTAATTTTATATAGTTAAAATTAATTATTGATTGATTGTTGAATTTGATAATTATTATCAGTTGAATGTGATATTATTATATATATACTAGTATATATATATATATATATATATATATATATATTAGAGTGATTGATATTCTCGCATATATATAGCGTATGAGGCTCTATACGTCCCACATAATAGCGGATGACCTTATATACCGCGATATCCCCCTTGAAGTGGGATTGGTATTTTTATATTATATTAACATCTATGGATGCAAGGAAACATGTTGGAGGGATCCAACTGGATACCTCAAAAGTGTTAAAATTATTTTCATATGCAGTGATATGATATGTTGAATAATCTATGATGGATCATAGCGTGATTTGAATTTATTTGGTGCTATGGTATTTTTGGTTTAGATTTTGGTATTTTTTTGGGAATACCATGAATATGCAAATTAAATTTAAAATGAAATTGAAGGATTTTTTGAGGTAAAAATAATTTTAGTGAAATTGGAATTTATTTAAAGAAATGAATTTGGAAAAAAATAAATAGTTTGATACGAATTTATACTCAATAATTTTAGGATATTGTAAATAGAGATTCTTGAAATAATGCAAATAATAGGATTTAAAAAAAGGTAGTTAAGTGATGTTGCTGAAGAATAAAAGGATTTTAAAAAAAAGGTACTTAAGTGATGTTACTGAAGAATAAAGAGGATTTATTTCTAGAATCGATGTTTAAAATAGTTTTGGAAAATAAAAAGGAAATCCGAAAATCAAATCGAAAATTGATATCCCAGATTTTAAAAGAGATTTTAAATTATGACAAAAGGAGGGGAATCTTAATTCAGTTGGGTTTGGAATATATTTGGGTTATTTAAAGATCAATTAAAAATGGAATTTAATTTATAAAATCGATTCAAATCGATTAAGCATTGTGAAATAGTGGTAAATAGGGAATGAGACTATGAAAATTTATAATCGAAATGTATAAATTAAGTAAAGTTAACTATCAATGGATAAATGGGAATTATAATTTCACGAATGAGGATTTATAAGGAGATGGGTTAATCCGTTTAAAAATAAATAGTAAATTTATTTTTAGAAATGTGAAAAAAGGGAATTTATGAAATTAGAACGTAAATCAAACGGGAAGTAAATCTAGTGGGATTTATAAATAATTGGACTAACTATATTGGAGTTAAAAATGTATTTTTCTCAAAAGTTAAGTTATTTTAGAAAGGAAGGATTTTTAATTATTAATTAGAAAATTTAAAAGTGTTTTAAAGAATATTTCTAAAAATTAAGTTTTTAGTTGTTTAAAAGTTTGCTTAAAGTATATTTAAATATTAGTTCAGTTAGCTTATAGTAAGTTAATTATTACTAAAAAAATTATCTACATTATTATTTTAAAAGGATAAACCATTCAATATTAATATTTATATAATAACTTTTATTTAAAGTAGTTTGCCTAAAGTTTTTCTTGGAAAATTATTATAGAAATTTCATAAGTATATTATCTCGAAATTTTTTAAATAAAGTTTTCGGAAAGTATTGGTATACTCGTATGGAGTAATCGGAGATAGTGAGTGCCTGCGGTTAAGTCTTGGATTTCTCTGGGATAGAGATATAACCATTGAACTGTGAATCCATGGTTTGATACCGTAGGGGTACATGTCAAATTATTTTAAAGGCTTTTCAAATATCTTTGAAAGAATAGTTTTGGTGAATTTACTTAACTGGTTAAGATAAATATATATTCTAGATAAAGAGATTTAAATTATTAAAAATTAAATTATTAAAAATTAATTAAAAAGAGATTTGGAGATATTCAGTGGAAAATGAAATATTTGGTTGAATGATTATTTTATTTGATAGTTAAATAATTGACTATCAAATCTAGTCCCAAAATATAACTTTGGAACATCTAATAGAAATACGAGGATTATATGGTACAGTTACCGCTCGAGGTGCTATACGTACGTATAAACTCATTTCGTTCTTCTAGGGCGTTTATAAGGAAATCTGTCCACTAATGGTTAGGAGGTGATCTTCGATCTTATTTTCGTCTTTTTATTCCTAAAAGAACCGGGGTTGAGTTTACCGAAAAATATCGAACATTGTTTCGAAGAGACTGGGATTGGATAACTTATCCGAAAACCACTTCGATCCAACGAGTGCGTTTTCGAAATGAAGACAAGAGCATGGAGTTTAAGATGAAGCAGTGAAGTGCAAGGGCTAATCGCTACTTATCCTGAGGGTGATTCCAAAATGGATGTAGTAGGAGTAGTGCCTTCGATTCCGTTCGAACCCAAAACGTACTTGTATGGATGAATGCTATCAGTACGTTGTCATTGGAGGACAATGAGCATTCTAAGTGAAAATTCCTTTAAAAGGCAATCGTAGCCTCTAGCCTCATCAACCGGGAATGACTAAAAAGCAAGGGGAATGCAGCAGGCTAAGTGGGTAGCACCTAATATTCATCAGCTTTCTAGATACCCTCAGATATTATTACTACGATTCATGGAAGGAGCTCGGAAAAGGGTGGGAACACCTAGGGTGGTAGCATACTCGGTCTATCCAGGTTAGAGGTAGAATTGTCTTGTGTTGTAGGGGATCCCGGCGTTGTCCTCGGTAGCTATTCTAGATGTGTATTGTGACAGGTGGTACCCAAGTGCCTAGTCATTCGTATGAAATCCATTCTCCAATAAGTGCCATAAGGTTTTGATTATGTCCAACTATGCTGAAACATAGGATGCAAGCATTTCAGGTATTTGAATAAGTAGTTGTACTTAGACACTATTATAATATCAAAGGATTTGATATAAAGTGTTTTTGGTTATCGTAAGGTAAAAACTCATCGTGTTTATTTATGGCGCGGTCTTACGAGAAACCTTTGATTTTTAAAGGTTTTGATAACTTTAATAATTCAATTTGAGTGTGTTTTCTTACGCTGGTTTTCCAAACTGACTCGGGTGTTGTTTTATTATAATGCTCGGGTCAGATCGAGTATTACATATACATGAAAGGAAGCTACGGAGCTCATGCTACGGAGCTCAGGAGGCGAGTGGGATGACGAAAACGTATTACACGTATCAGATTTATATTCCGCTGTGTATGGTAAGTTGCATATTCAGCTTTGTGAGGACAAGTTATTATAACTATCCAGTATCGTGTTATTGATCCATTATACACTGATGATGTAATGTATAAATAATAGTTATAGATCCTTTTGTATATAGACATGTTATGTCTATTACATATTGTTTCGCTGCGATTGTGAGATTTTATGTTTTTGTTTCTATTTCCTTCTTCTCCTTAACGTTCTGGTATTTTCGGCATTCGATTGCTTGGCTTGTAATATAGCGGGCATATTGATTTCAATTTTCGAAGGTCGAAAATCCCGCATATTAATAGATATGAGTGCGTATTTGTTAGTGAATATAAATTTTTTATATTGTGGTGATTGGTTTATTGAGTGGCTTATAATTCTGGTCAATACGAGTAATTAATGTTATCGATAGGGATCTCTAAACACTATATAGAATAATTTGACATGGTATTGTTTTAAAATGGGGTAAATGAAATAATTTTACTCAAATTATATTTATATATAAAAGAAGTAATTTTTAAAAATTATTATAGTTATAAATGTTTCGCTTGGTTGTTAGGAAATGATAATATTTATCTATTATCATTGGTGTTATTGTGGTAATAGAAATAAAATTTCATATTATAACCAAAAGTTGAGAAATTAATTCGTATAACAAAATGTGATTTTGTAAATATGAGTTTATAAATGTGATTTATAGTTTGAAATGAAATCCCAGAGGAATATTTAAAATACAAATTTAAAAGTAGAAATTTGGGGATTTAAATCCCACAGATTTGAAAATGATTTTCATCTTGGAAAATGATAGTAATATTATTTGGGAATATTATTGAATTGGAAACGAAATCTATTAAAATTTGGAGTAAAAATATTTAAAAATGGTTTTAAAAAGTGGAAAAAGCAATGATCTCACTTCGGTCATTGGGAAATAATTCCGATGATGACTGCGACATCATCGGTGTTCATTTTCCAGTTTCTAAGGGAGGAATTGCACCTGAATGTTTTGAGTTGAAGTTTTGGTTTACTAAAACAGGTTTGATTTGAAATTCAAAATAATAATTTGATATGACCAAGGATTTTGGACATATATGATTTCAAAGATGATTTTGAAATACTCAAGTAATTGTTTAAAACTCCGGGGTTTGATCAAAATTTTATTTGAGAAATATGATAAAATAGCTTGATAACTTATAAGAATTGAAATTTGTTTGGAATGGAACTTAAATTGAGAAGAGTTAAATGGAAAGTGTGATGATGGAATAAATTAGTAAAGTAAATAAATTAATAAAGTGAATTGAGAGAAATTAGCGAATGGAATATAAATAAGTTTGAAACTTATAAAATTTGAAAATTTAATTGGAATGGAAATTAACTTGAACAAAGTGAAATAAGAGAAATTTGAAAATTAAGCCTAAGTAGGCTAAATGAAATAGTATTGAAATAAAATTTATTAAGTTGGAATAAATTAGAAAATGGAATAAATTATTTAGTTAATAAGTAAATGGAATTGAAACTAAATATTGGAATGATATTTAATTGAATTATGTTGAATAAAGTGAAATTGAAAAAAAATTAGTTCGAGTGGACTAAATAAGATAAAAGTTTCGAAATAAAATTTGATTGGAAACAAAATTAGTAAATGAGAGGTAAATTGAATTCAAATGGAATTGAAATTTAATTTAAATAAAAAGGGATGTAAAATTAAGTGATGAAGTGAAAATTAATATAAGAAGTTTTATAAAATATTTATAATAAACTTAAGAAAGTTGATGGTGAAGCTCTTGAATAAAATTGGTATTGGGGATATACTAAGAAAATATTTGAATGCAGATCAAATAAATGTATACAAATTAAGGTGGAAAATTGGAAGTGGATAAAATGAAAGTGGGTAACTATTGTGAAGTAAATGTGAATAAAAAGAAATTGATTTAGCTAATAATCAATTGGGAATGAACACATAAGTTGTACGTATATTATCTTATTCACATAACGATTCGATCCAAATTCGTACATAATTTCGAGTGAGTTATATCGATCCGAGTTAGGATTTTTCACTCGATTTTCGATGGCAAACCCTAGATATGGATTTTTTATTGATCTTGAGATTCTCTATCATAGTATATGGCTATGCAAGGAGGATGACGGTTTCTGATCAATGAACTAGATCTGAGTCTGCACTAGAGAGTTGTATGAATGATACTAGTTCAGAAGCGAAATTATGTGATCGAGCGAGCGATCAGATTTGATATTGCGTACGGATGATATATGTACATCGCACGGGCACAAGTAAAGCAAATATTGAAAATTTTGAAAAGGAATAAATAAAATAATTTTGGAATTAAATGATTGGATATTATTGGTAAGTAAGGTGCAAGTAATTAAAACAAAGGATAAATTGATGTCTTTGATTTTAAAAGTAAAATGCAATTGCCCGACAAAAGGTACATGTTTAAATTGTGCATGAAATTAATGATTTTTCCAATTGAGCCACTTGGCTTTTGTTTTCTTTTGATGATTAGGAGTCTGTAGTAGAGTTTTTTAGTTTTTCGGATCTAGCAGCGCAAAGAAGATGCTGGCGAAATTTTTCGAAAATTTAAGGAGTTAGAAAAAAATTCGAAGAAAGTTTTAATAATTTAAAATTTGGTTTGAATTATAGTTTGGATGATTGAGGGAAAAATGTAATTCAAAATCTATAGATAAATTTGGAAAATAGTAAAAGTGATAGAGTGTTTCCAATGGAAATTGTTTTTGGAAAGTTGTTGAAACTGTTTGGTTTTGGAAAAATAGTTAACGGGTTTTGGACCATTCTTCTTACCTAGCAATTTCGAGGACGAAATTCTTATAAGGGGGAAGGAATGTAATGATCCAGAATTTCGGATATTTGAAATTGCAATATTTAATTGATTTTAATTTTTAAAATTTAATTTTTTAACTTGAATTTCAAATATAACTAATTATTGGACAATTTAATTGTTGAATTAAATAATTGGAAATTGGGTAAATTGTTGAATCTAAAGTTTTAAGCCTGTAATATAATTTGAAGGCTTATAAAATTTTATTAATAATAATAAAGGAAATAAAAGTTTTAAAATTGAATTTAACAGTGATTTGTTCAGTTTTAAAAATATATCGTTTAAAATGACATTTAAAAATAGCCTTTCGTGGCACAGTCTCCGATTTCGACGAAACCAGTTCCATTGGATCCACAATAGTGTATTATTATTGGATTTCTAATTTCATAGAGTATGGAGTTGTTGTTTGGTCGTATGGTATGTAAATGCACTGAAATTTATATCGAAAGTTCAATATATATATAATTGGGTCCAAAAAGCCATCTTCTCCATACGATCGAATTAGCAGTCGAAACCTTTTCCATTGCATTCGAAATAGGGATATAACATTATAAACTCCTAGCGGCACGCTTCGATAGGAGGTCAAAATTTTAAGCTACGGATTCGAGACGATTTGAAAATTTAAATAATATATATAAAATTGATTTGACAAATATTTTCACATCAGAACCTTTTCGTTTCTCTTCAAATCACTGTAGCAAGCATATTCAAACACATTTCCCCTCCTTTCATTTTTTAAACATCACAGCTGATCATCTTACAGTGAAATAAAAATGGCAACCTTAAATAAAAAAAATCATTTCTCCACTTATATTAAATTATAAATCATGAAATTAATTTTAAAAATCTTGTTTCGCCTCGAGCTTCAATCTGGTGGGGCATGGCAACGTACGGTTTCGAATGGTGTGATCGACATTTTGTAGTCGAAGGTAAGGTTTGGGATTTCAAGAGATGGAGTGCTCGATTTGGAAGTTTGATGTCATTTTTGGATTTGTTGTAGAGAAACACATCTAGGCCTACGATTTGATGAGGTTCTATCAACATTTGCATTTTGCGTCGCTACAGGACTTGGTCGAGCAAGCGTCAGGTCGTGAATTGGTCGGAGAGATCGGGGTAGTCGTGGTTGTGTGGAAATAGAAGCTTGTACGAAGAGAGGAAGAATGGCGATGGCCGCTTGCCGTTTCGTGGAGAGACGAGAGGGATTGGATGCGTATACGCATGATATGGTGGCCGTGCACATTTCTTGGCTTCAAGAAGTTCGAAGCATTTGGAAAGGGGAAGGAATAGTTTGGGCCGGGCTCTGTTTCATAGGGTATGGGTTTTATTAAATATAATTAACTTGATTTTGTAAATTTAAATACCGATGAACATATAAAATTTATCTCTCGTGCATACGAGGTCCGTCTTAGACGAAACTTTTTATGTAGAAATCGTGGTAAAGAGAGCTTCGAAATGAAACTGGATTGGATGAATTTGAAGCTTCTGAAATTTTTAGATAATTTCAAACGCGTCTGGATTCAATTGAAAACGGAACGCGAACGCGACAGAAAATCAAGGTGAGTTAATCTCACTCAATTTTGGATTACTAGCTAATTTTAAATAGTTAAAATTAATTATTGGTTGATTAATTATTATCAGTTGAATGTGATATTATTATATATATATATATATATATATATATATATTGAAGTGATTAATATTCCCGCATATATAATGCAGATTGGACCCTATGCGCCCCGCATAATAGCGGATGATCGTATATTCTGCGATATCCCGTTGAAGTGGGATTGGAATTTTTATATTGTGTTAACATCTGTGGATGCAGGAAAACAGGTTGGAGGGATCCAACTGGATTCCTCAAAAGTGTTAAAATTATTTTCATATACAGTGATATGATATGTTAAATAATCTGTGATAGATCATAGCGTGATTTGAATTTATTTGGTGCTATGGTATTTCTGGTTTAGATTTTGGTATTTTTTTGAAATACCATAAATATGTAAATTGAATTTAAAAAGAAATTAAAGGATTTTTTGAGGTTTATAGTGAAATTGGAATTTATTTAAAGAAATGAATTTGGAGAAAAATAAATAGTTTGATTCGAATTTATATTTAATAATTTCGGGACATTGTAAATAGAGATTTTTGAAATAATGTAAATAAAAGGATTTTTTTTAAAAGTTCTTAAGTGATGTTGTTTAAGAATAAAGAGGATTTATTTCTAGAATTGAGGTTTAAAATGCTTTTAGAAAAATAAAAAGGAAATCTGAAAATCAAATCTAAATTGATATCCCAGATTTTAAAAGTGATTTTAAACTATGACAAAAGGAGGGGAATCTAAATTTAGTTGGGTTTGGAATATATTTGGGTTATTTAAAAGATTAATTAAAAATGGAATTTAATTTAGAAAATCGATTTAAATCGATTAAGCATTTTGAAATAGTGGTAAACTGGGAATGAGACTATGAAAATTTATAAACGAATTGTATAAATTAAGTAAAGTAAATTATCAGTGGATATATGGGAATTATAATTTCACGAATGAGGATTTATAAGGAGATGGGTTAATCGGTTTAAAAATAAATAGTAAATTTATTTTTAAAAATGTGAAAAAATGGAATTTACGGAATTAGAACGTAAATCAAACCGGAAGTAAATCTAGAGGGATATATAAATAATTAGAGTGGCTATATTGGGGTTAAAAATGTATTTTTCTAAGAAGCTAAGTTATTTTAAAAAGGAAGGATTTTTAAGTATTAATTAGAAAATTTAAAAGTGTTTTATAGAATATTTCAGAAAATTATGTTTTTATTTGTTTAAAATTTTGCTTAAAATATATTTAAATATTAGTTCAGTTAGTTTATAGTAAGTTAAGTATTACTAAAAAATTTATTAGCATTAATATTTTAAAAAGATAGACTATTCAATAGTAATATTATATAATAAATTTTATTTAAAGTAGTTTGCCTAAAGTTTTACATGAAAAATTATTATAGAAATTTCATAAGTATATTATCGTGAAATTTTTTTAAACAATGTTTTTGGAAAGTATTGGTATACTCGCATGGCGTAATCGGAGACATTGAGTGCCTACAATTAAGTCTTGGATTTCTTTGGGATAGAGACGTAACTATCGAACTATGAATCCATGGTTTGATACCGCATGGGTACTTTCCAAATTATTTTAAAGGTTTTTCAAATATCTTTAAAAGAATAGTTGTGGTATATGTTTGCGCCAAAATTGGTCACAAACACCCAATACCGTGAAAGCACCAGTGTATGAATATAAATTAGTGATATTCAAACGCAAATAACATATCTCAGCAAATAATAGACAGCAATCCAAAAGTAAAGAACAGAGACACAAGTTTTATAGTGGTTCGACTATCTCCGGCCTACGTCCACTCCATTTTTTTATTGATTATCCTTGAAGATTACAAGTGATTACAACAGTTGTAGTGACCAAATCTGAAGAAAATAGCAGTAATGATGCTATGGAATGATTCTAGCAGCGTCTGGGCTTGCCTCTTCTCTTCAAATTTTCCGACCTCTTTTCTGAATGACCAGGGGCTCTATTTATAGGCGTGGAAGGCTGAAATCCCGCCTAAAACCTGGGGAGGCTTCTTGGCACGTGAGGGGGGCCCACATGCCCGTGTTCTCGGAATCCATGCCCAGTTTGGGATCGATTCGAAGTGACGTTCGAATCGATCAAGAATCCATCCAATTGAGCTGAAATTTGGTGTGAACATTCTTCAACATGTATGTAAGCTCCTGTAAAAATTTCATTGCATTTGGATCAATGGTTTGGAAGATATGATCGATCCAAGTTCAAGAATCCGTGCGTCCTGAATGGTTCGAACCCATGCTTCGAAACCATCTACTTCGAAACCATCCCCTTCGAATCCATAGGGCCGACTCCTTCGAATCCATACCCTTCGAACCCATGCTCTTCGAATCCATGCTTTCTGAAGCCGCCTCCTTCGAGTCCATATCCTACGAGTCCATCCTCTTCGAATCCATCCCTTTCGAATCCTCGTCCTTCGAATCCATGTCCCTTGCTTCGTATCCATCATCTTCGAATCCATGTCCTCTTCGAATCCATCTCCTTCTTCGAATCCATGTCCACTTCGAATCCATCTCCTTCTTCGAATCCATGTCTACTTCGACTCCATCTCCTTCTTCGAATCCATGTCTACTTCGACTCCATCTCCTTCTTCGAAACCATGTCCACTTCGACTCCATCTCCTTCTTCGAATCCATGTCCACTTCGAATCCATCTCCTTCTTCGAGTCCATCTTCATCTTCGAATCCATGTATACTTCGAATCCATTACCTTCTTCGAGTCCATCTTCATCTTCGAATCCATGATCTTCGAATCCATACCTATCGTTCGAATCCACCATCTTCGAGTCCATGTCCATCGTTCGAATCCATGTCCATTGCATTGAAGCTACTCCTTTCGAACCCATCTAGTTCCCATCGATTCGAAGCGTCATCGATGCGAACCTCATGGGTTCGAATCCTGATGGGTTCGAACCTGATCGGTTCGAACCGAGCGTCACTTTATCCCCTTTTTGATGGATTCGAACTACGTACTATTCTTACCTTGAATCCATCATATTTCCTTCATACGAACTCCGATTAACCTGAAATTTGAAACATAGCCTTTCATAGTCCTTATCATCATTTCCAATCAATTTCGTCCCGATCGGAGCTCAACAAAATTTTGACGATATCCATCGTAGCCTTATCTCCAGTCCTGATATCCATAATTCCTTGCCAATTTGTTGATATTCCAGTTTTGACCAAAAAATGGGATAACAGTATATTTACTTAATTCGTTATATATATTTTGGATAAAGAGATTTAAATTATTAAAAATTAAATTAAAAAGAGATTTGGAGTTATTCAGTGGAAAATGAAATATTTGGTCGAATGATTGTTTTATTTGATATTTAAATAACCGACTATCAAATCTGGACCCAAAATATAACTTTCGGAATATCTACGAGAAATATGAGGATTATATGGTGCAGTTACCGTTCGAGGTGCTATATTGTACGTTTAAACCTGTTTCGTTTTTCTAGGGCGTTTATAAGGAAATCGGCCCACTAACGATTAGGAGATGATCTCCGATCTTGTTTTCGTCTGTTTATTTTCTAAATGAACCGGGGTTGAGTTTACCAGAAAACATCAAACGTTGTTTCGAAGAGACCGGGATCAGATATGTTATCCGAAAACCATTTCGATCTAACGAGTACGTTTTCGAAATGAAGACAAGAGCATGAAGTCGAAGATGGAGCAGTGAAGTGCAAGGGATAATTACTACTAATCCTGAGGGTGATTCCGAAATGGATGTAGTAGGGTAGTGCCTTCGGTTCCGTTGGAACGCGGAACGAACTTTTATGGATGAATGCTATCAGTAAATTGTCATTGGAGGACAATGAATATTCTAAATGAAAATTCTTTTAAAAGGTAATCGTAGCCTCTAGCCTCATCAACCGGGAATGACTGAAAAATATGGGGAATGCAGCAAGGCTAAGTGGGTAGCACGAATTAGGATATGTTTATTACCTTTCTAGATACCCTCAGATATTATTACTACGATTCATGGAAGGAGCTCGGAAAAGGGTGGGAAAAGCCAAGGTGATAACATACTCGGTCTATCCGGTTAGAGGTAGAATGTTCTTGTATTGTAGGGGATCCTGGTGTGGTCCTCGGTACGCTGTTATAGACGTGTACTGTGATAGGTGGTACCCCAGTGCCTAGTCATTCGTATGAAATCCATTCTCCAATAAGCGCTGTACGGTTTTGATTGTGTCCAACTACACTGAAACGTGAGATACAAGCATTTAAGCTATTTGAATAAGTATATGTACTTAGACACTATTATAATATCAGAGGATTTGATATAAAATGTTTTTGGTTATCATAAGGTAAAATCCCATCATGTTTATTTGTGACGTGGTCTTACGAGATACTTTTGATTTTTAAAGGATTTTGATAATTTTAATAATTTAATTTGAGCGTTTTTTCTCATACTGGTTTTCTAGACTGACTCGGGTGTTATTTTACTATAGTGCTCGGATCAGACCGAGTATTACAAATACAAGATAGAATGCTATGGACCTCAGGAGGCGAGTAAGATGTCGAAGGCTTATTACGTGTATCTGATTTATATTCCGCCGTGTATGGTAGGCTGTATATTCAGCTTTGTGAGGATAAGTTATTATAACTGTCTAGTATTGTGTTATTGATGTATTGTACTCTGATGATGTAATGTATAAATATTGTCTGATCTGCTGGCATCTCTGATGCGCGTGGAATAAGGCAATTTTTGAGGAATCTTCCATGGATCCCTCTTCCGTTATTCGTCGGGTTAGAATGATGTTTTTTTAGCTTTTCGTGGTAGACCTTTCAAGGGATCAGTTAGTTCCCGTTCTGGCCGCCTTGTGGACCTGCTTTCTATTTACTGCTCTCAGTCGACCCCTAGAGCGGGAATTGGATGATGTCCGCTTCCGAGCTAGGTGGTGCTAGCTTTCCGGTCTCCGTTGATTTCGCCATCCACCCTTCCCCCTTTTTTCTCTGATTTTGTGGCTTTTGATTTTCAGGATCTGGATTTATAGGTTTGGACCGGAGACTTCTTTACCTCCACTTATATTGGATTTTGGGCGAAGGATATTCCGGATCTCTCTGTCGCCGATCTCTTTATCGTCTGTCTTTTCTGGTTTTCGTCCACTTTGCTTAGCGTCTCTCCCCGTAGGGAGTCATTGCCAGCTCTGTTATTTTGGCCTTCTGTTTTTTGTAATTTTCTGGCTTCGACGGGTTTGTTTTTTCTTCTTTTGTTGGTTACCTGTCAGACATGTTGACAGCTTTTGGTGATTATTTATGCTAGTCTTTATTTAAAAAAAAAGATGTAATGTATAAATAACAGTATAGATCTTTTTGTATATAGACATGTTATATTTATTATATATTATTCCGCTGCGATTATGGAATTCTGTGTTGTTTTTATTTTCTTCTTCTACCTCTTTCTTTTTCTCCTTAACGATCTGGTATTTCCTGCATTCGATTGCTCGACATGTAATACATGAGGCGTATTGACGTTGATTTTCGGAGGTCGAAAATCCTGGATCGTGACACACATGATTAATTTGGCAATGATTTCATAACCATAACCACCAAATTATTGGATTATCTTGTCAATTTTAACGATAGGTACATTATTAGCTTGCATTTTACGAACCAATATTAAACCGAAGCTAATTTATTTTAAATTTCAGAAAATTTGCACATTTACGCTAATTGAATTGTTATAGAATTTTTTTAATTAATATTAATGATCAGATTAAAAAATAATTGATTTTAAAGTCAATGTACTAATTATAATTCTTAAAATTTTACATTAATTAAAATAATTTTAGATCTAAATAAAAAATATAAAAAATAACGACCAATACAGCTCTCACGGTATAACCAATTGAACAACTAGAACCTTTGACCTTACATCAATAAGGTTCGACTCGTAGTTCGATCTGCGAAATTATGCTTCTGTCAATATTTAAATGGAAATATGTGGTTGAATCAAGAGGAAGTTGAGGGGTAGCAAAAATGAAATGTAGCCGATTCTTGTCCATACACACATATACATGCACAAAGAATTGTTCTCATGATGGAAGAGATGGAAAGTATTGGTGTATACATAGTTCCATTGTGTTATTGTGTTGTATGACCATTTATTTGGAAATGCGTGATAACATCTCTGCATGCATTATGCTGTTGAGAGTCAGGTAAATGCTATTGTTGGAATAAATAATTGAAGGGCAACCGTAAATAGAAGGCTGTGCCAATATTATTGGCGATGAAGAAATTGAGTACAAAGGTTGTACACTTCAATAAAAGATTCTTAATCCAAAAGGAAAATGATAGAATTGATCAGGTTCATTTGATCCACTATGTCATGGACACCGTGGGGCAGAGTTTTTCTTCTTTCTCCTTAGCTATTATATTTTCATGGATATTGTTACTATGGACACGGTTATTATGTGTCCTAAGGCGCATGTTATATCTATCCACGAAAAGACAAAAGAATTTAATTAAAATACCAACTATATCCTTACATCATAACTAAATATAAGACATTGAAAAGACTATTACGGTAATTCAACAACCTTGACATCTATACGTATGAATACTTTTCTATTTTTATATGTACATGTACCTATAATTAAGAATCAAATTCCAAACTTCCTGCGTAAATAAATAACAAACAAAGTAATAATTTAAGTGGCTAATGATCATCAAAAAGGCTTAACAATTCGCTTTTATGTTTTAAATTAAGTAATAGACATTACTTGAAATGTATAGTGTTTATGGAAATTAGACATAATAAATACCATTTGCATCGAATGCTCTGCTTAACTTGAGTATTACTGTTGCTATCGGAATAAATACCATTTGAAAGAAGCGTATGCTTGTGCAAAAACAAAGATTTTATAAGGGGTGAACATGTGTTCATCTGGACATGCTAACAATGGGCAATGTTAACTAAATTACAAAAGGAATTACTATGGTAAAATGAATTATCTTTTATTGATCCAAGTAATTGCACTGATCCGAAGGATCTAACAAAACTTAGAAACAATTTTAGTGAAAAGAAAGAAGCAAGGCCCGTTCACTTATAGTCTGCTTGTACTGGTGAAGGAGCGCAATTTCTTGTGAGACAAAGTTGGGAGTTGTTATATATGCAATATATAGTCATAAGTAAAAAGGGTATATTTAGAGCTGCCCTTTCGTTCAGTCATTTTAGTGGCTGAATATTAACGATACAAAAGATGAATTTAACATGATTAAAAGGTGGGTGTTGTAGCACAAGATCGACCAATGTAAAATTGAACGCTGATATCACAACACAAATTTACTGAAGACAAGTACGAATTAAAAACACAAGAGTCCTTCCTTCCGGAGAAGAATATATAGCTTTGCTGAAGAAATATTTATTTACCCTGCGAGTAAGGAAAAGAAAATAGAATATCAATACTAGGTTAACCTAAGCAGACGAAATAAAAACAGTACAGAAAAAGAAGAAAGAAAGCATATAAAAACAGTGCAGAAAAAGAAGAAAGAAAGCATATATATCAACGTAGAGCAGTCAGTGGAAGGGCTGATGGCATAGGGAACACGGCCACCACAGGTCCTGGGATGGCCATAATCAAAATTACAAACATAAATTCAAACTACATGATCAAAACGACATGGTTCAAAAGCCATTTAGATTGCATTATTTTATCTTGAACTGATGTGTCATGGTTATGGAGCTTGTGAAAAAAAGGAAAAAAGATTTTCATAGGTTTTGTTAAGACTGCATCCTCACAAATATTCAGATGTCAAATTTGTATCTTGTCAGTTGATATCTGGTACAAATTACGAATCCTGCATTCTGTATTTGGAGTTTATTAGAAGCTTACTTAGAGCATAAGAAACTATGACACCTCTTAATTGAATCGATAGCTGGTTTGCAGGCAGTTATACATAACATCGGTCATGCTATTTACAGAAAACATGGACTTCTATACCAAAAAGCAACCCGTTTTGGAATCGTTATATGTCATTCAACTGCTATCAGGCACCTGAGTGTAACGAATAACTATTGGTGTACTATTCGGAGTTCAATGAACTAAGGTATACTGCAGGTATAGTATACAAGAGAAGAATTCAAGTACGTATGTGCCTTTCTTAAAATATAATGCATGTCATGAGTAGCCAGGTATCTTATTTCGCTGCATGATGAAGTCAATGAATGCTATATATTCTAATTATAATTTTGTAGCTTTCAGGGTATAACTCAGCATCGCCCTAGCTAGTACGTTAAGATGTCAATAAAAATGATAAACTTACATATTACATGCCCTGATCTGGGCATTATATATCGGTGCAAATATCAAATTCCACTGAAATCTCAAAGAACAAGTCAACTGATAAACCTTTTAGTTTGGTAATCATCTTATACACGAAGAACAAAACTAAACAATATTTTAACGATTCTATAAACATGATTTAGATAATATATATACACACACACATACATACATATACACAAAGAATTGTTTTGTTGATGGTTTCCACTATGTTATTGAGATCATTTGTTTGGAAATGTGTGATAATATATCTGCATATGATGCTGTTGAGAGTTAGGTAAGTGCTATTGTCGGATTAAATAATTGAAGGGCAACATTAAATAGAAGGCTGTGCCAATACTATTAACGATAAAGAAATTGAGTTCAAAGGTTTTACACTTCAATAAAAGATTCTTAAGCCAATAAAATGTTAGAAATTGATACCTGAGATTCCCAAATCGAGGGAAACTCTAGCTGATCATCGACGACGAAGAAGAAGAAGCAATGAAGAAAAGCTCGTTCGGGAGATTCTTGGAAGCCGATTTGGAGGAAGGGGGAAGTTTGAAGCGGTGAAATATTTTTTCTGAACGAGATAAAGTGGAGCTTCATTTTTTATTCGGTGGAAAGACTGCCGAACCAGTTTTTTCATTCGGTGTAAAGAATGCCGAAATAGTTTTTTCATTCGGTAGAAAGAATGTCGAACCATATTTTTCGTTCGGTGTTTGAGCATGCCATTCTAATATGGAAGATGACGGTGCAGATTTGAAGTGCACTTTGCCGAACCAAATTGTGCTAGACCAGATGCATGTCGAATCAAAACCCAGTGCTGCTATATAGCAGTTATTTCTTCTCATTTGTACACTCTATAAATAGTGGAGCTTTTTGACTACAATGACAGCCATCCTAGAGAGCTGAAACTCTGTAGAATTTTGCATGTATTGTTAATTCTTCTTATGTATAGCCTCCAAAAGTGAATCAATCTTATAATCCTAATCTTTCAGTGATTAATAAAATCTTCTCTCTGCAAGTGGACATATACTGCCTCGCGATAATGGAATCATTATAAATACTAGTGTTATTTATTTTTCTGCATTGCATAGATCTGTGACTGTCTGTTCTCGTGTTTATCTCTGTTTGTTTCGTCTCACTACAATCACAATCTAGTTGTTTTCCACTGCGTTGGATTTTTTTAATCCCTTAGACCGATCATCTGAAGGGATTTTCCCCAACAGTCTGATATTAGAGCTGCAAGATTGATTGAGGAGTGGTAGACGCTATGGCAGAAGATGAAGCGACTCCAGTTGTTATAAGACCCTACACTAGAGGGATGTATATCACGTCAAGATCATAGTTGGCTATTGAGAAATGAAATGGGGAAAAGACTTTGAGAAGTGGCAATGTTGGATGAAGGCTGTTCTAATGAGGAATGAAGTCTATTCAGTAGTGTTTGCCCCTGAGGAGTTGACTGCTGATATCTCAGTCGTGGAAAGGAAGAAGATGGAGAAATGGACGTTTACTACTTTACAACTAGCTATGGGAGAGAATGTTACCTTAGAGATTAGCAGTGAGACCACTGCAAGGGGCATTTGGACCAAGCTAGAAAATCACTAGTTGAAGAAATCTCTGACTAACCGTCCGATATTGTTGAAGACATTTTTCACCATGCGGATGAGAGAGGGTACTTCGATGAAGGAACATTTTAATTTCTTTGATGATCTCGTGATGAAGACTGTTGACTTGAAGATGGACGAGGAGAAAATGATGATGATTCTTTTGTGTTATAACGACCCTGACTCGACCTTCGGAAATCGGCA
This sequence comes from Allium cepa, assembly GCA_030765085.1. Lineage (NCBI taxonomy): Eukaryota > Viridiplantae > Streptophyta > Magnoliopsida > Asparagales > Amaryllidaceae > Allium > Allium cepa. The sequence goes on from CM060928.1 coordinate 147,852,873, forward strand.
CCGAATACGACACTCGTATTCCAATGCTGCAGATCCAAACGTCGAATCAGGTTCGTCGAAGCTTATAACACATTAAGTATAACAAAACAGTGGAAGAAAAATGAGTAACACATTTAATATACAACATTCGATACAATATCCAGATACAATGATGATACACTAGAATGATACAATACATATCAATACTGTAACGACCCAGAATTTCTATTAATTAAAATTTGTATATTTAATTAATTTTAAATATTAATAAGTGAAATTAAACAGTCGAATAAATTTTATTTCGAATATCTGAATTTAATTGGATAATTAAATCGATAATTTAATATTTGAAATTACAGAAATAATTGGAAATTGGATTAAATATGATTAAAAATGATTTGTAAAATTTTATTATATCATATTGGAATTATAATAAGATTATAGAACTTTTAAAATCGAATTAAAAGTTAATTTGTGAAAAATCGAATATTTTAATATTTAATTGACGAGTTAAAATAGCCATTTTTCAAACAGTCTCGAATTTCGACGAAACCAGTTGCATCGGATCCGTAATGTGATATTATTGTAAGGTTTCAAATTTCGTGTCAATCGGACTTAAACATTTGTCCGGGGCAAGCCAAAACGCATAGAAATTAGTTTAATCGGTTTAATTTAAAATCGATCGGTTATTGTTGTAACTCGCACAGATGATCGAACTGGCTCTCGAAATCTATTCCATTGTGTTCGGAACGTGGGGTAAACCCTAGAAACGCCGGTCACTACGCTTGATTTGGAGTTTGGAAAATCCAGGATGAATAGTGTTCGTTGAATTTTCTATAAAAGCCCATTTACTTTCATTTTTGCAAACTAAAACAACCCTAGGATTTAAGCTTCAGGAGCCGCCACTTCAAAGATAAATGGCCGAAAATCTCTATCGTTTCCCTCTCAATCTCTCTCAATCCCTTCATCATTTCGAAAATCCTCCAACACGAAGATTATAGAGCGGAGTGAGATCTTGTGATCCATACGGTGATGATGTTAAACAGAGCTACGGATTAGCTGCAATCGAAGTTTGAACGGCCACGTTCGAGCACGATTCTTGAGCAACCGGGGGGGGGGGGGGGGGGCGAGCTCTGACATTTTCTAGCCGATGGTAGGGGGAGTGATGGCCTTCGACGCGGTAGTCTCTAATCGCCTTCAAGTGGATCAGTGGAGGAGCTATTTGGAACCCTAGGCGTTGGAGATGGGTTCATGTGTGTACGCGTTCCTGGGAGCAAACCGTGAGGAGGGAAGAAAGCAACGATGGCCCAGATCTCATATGCCAAAATGCACGGCCCAGATTTCAGTGGGTTAGAAATAAAAAGAATTTGTTAAATATTTATATTTAAAATGTGTATAAACTTTAAAAATGTGTATCTTTGTCGTACGAGGTCGAAAAATTACGAAACGAATTGCGTTGCAATCGTTTTGTCGAGCACTACGCTATGGAGCTAGTTTGGAGTCGTTTGGAGCTAGTGAAAATTTCGGGTAAAATTAAACGCGTGTTTAATTTTATTCGAAATAAAAGGCTGAAACTAAATTGAAAGCAAGGTGAGAACTTCTCACTCAATCGAATAGTTTCGATTTAAATTTTAAATAGTTATATTTAAAATTTCTTGATTGTATGTTTGAATGATGATTGTTATCTATTGATTGTTAAAATAGACATTATACGCCGTTAGTAAGCGGAGGTTATTTATTAAAAACATATACCGCGAATATTTCACTGCAAAGTGAAGTTGGTATTATTAATGTACTTGGAGTTGATTTCCCGCAGTATATAGCGGATGAGACCCTATTGCGCCGCCTATTAAGCGGATAATGTTTTTATAAATCCCATATACCACGATGATTCCGTACTGGAACGGAACTGGTATTGTGCTAACATCTTTGGATGTAGGGAAACAGGTTGGAGGGATCCAACTGGATTCCTCAACAATATTGATTTATTTACAGATATTGTGATGTTTGTTGATTATCATATCGATATATGATATTTGGATGTCGTGATTGACTATTTGGTGCTGTTGCATCATCGGATCCATTTTTGAAGTTTTAAAATAATGGTTTTTGATTTTAAAAAGAATTTTAAAGTGATTTTTGAAAGTATATGTTTTATTAAATTTTGAATTGTTAAAATAAATAAACATTATAATTTTATTGTTATAAAAGTTATATTTTTGGAAAATAGTACTTAAGTATGATTTTGGAGTTATATAAGTTTTAAATAACGTTTTGTAAATTATTAAAGGATTTGTTTATTTAAATTGAGATTTTTGAATTATTATAAACGGTTTATATAAAAGATTTCTAAGATTAATATTTATAAATTAAAAACATAGGAATTGTGAAACGAGTTTTATTAAGTGTTAAAATGAAGTATGAATGGATTTCACAAGTGAATAAAATTTATAGATTTATAAATTGTGAAGTTATGAAATGAATAGATTTTGTAAAATAAAAGATTTATAAATAATTAACTTATAATCGGATTTTGGGTATAAAGTTGAGTTATAAATTGAATTGATTTATAAAAGGGATTTTATAATTGAAGTTTTTATAAATAAAAATGGAATTTATAAACATTGTTTATAAATCCGAAATCAATTGAATTTGATAAATTTAATATAAAAGGTTACTAAAGGAGATATATTCGCGATTTCGGATAGCGAATTATCCTTGAAATAAAATGTATAGAAAATATTGAATTTGGTTAGTGAAGTATATTCACGATTTTGGACAGTGAATTTATTATTAAAGAAAATAGATATGTTTTTGGGAAAGTGATATTATAAAATGAAGTTAATTGTTTTAAATATGTTTAAAAATGTATTGATTATCGAAACCATAGATTTCAACATTCATTGTTGAAATAGACATTTTCGAGAAATAAGGAAATGGTGGACTATAACACTGTTGTTATAGTAAATGATTTCCGAAAGGAAATATTTTATATAGTATTGGGATTTATATATCTATTTTAATTTCGAATCCCTATACTAGTGATTTTGGGCCTTCGTAACGATGTTTTACGCAACATTCGTTTTGGCTCAAATTAATGTGTTTAAAAGAATGTTTTTCTTAAAGAATGAAATATATACTTAATTTTGATTTAAGTATATCAATTATTTTCCAAGTGTTGAAAATAAATGGATTTGTAAATTACTTATTATTAAATAAGTATGGAAATGTTTTCCTATATGAACTGAATATTTTGAGACTTTATCTTTTAGAGATAAATTGAAAATGAATATTAGAAATCGGTTTGGGAAATCGTATATTCATAGATATTTTGGGAATTGAAAATTCACTATTGAATTTATAAAAGAAAGGGAAATTTGTTTAAAAATAAACGTTGATTTATTTTTGAAGTGTGGGAACAAATTTACGGATTTAGAACGTAAATACAAAGTAAATCGGTAAGGATTTATTTAAATTGGTTTAAATGAACCACGTTTAAAGAAAGTATTTCCGCGTAAGGAAAATGATTGAAATTTGTTTTCAAAAGTGGTAAAGGTGAAAAGTGATTTGAAAATTTGTTTTCAAATGGTTGAAATGTGGAAATTATATATCTAGTAAAGATATTTTGGAAAGTAAATAATTTGGAAAATTATTTGGAATCTGGTGATGTTGAGCATACCTATTGATAGTTAAATAATCCGACTATCAATGTTTACCTTTAAATAGGTATTTGTTGTGATTTGTTTGAATTTGAATGCTACACTTATTTTTGAAATAAGCACTCACTATTCGGGTTAGCCGGGAAAGGACCTTGGGGTCGTATAACCCATTCCGAATATGTGATACGTCGTTATGGATTGTATTTGATGATCGGTGTTGAAGACCGGATATTTACGAAAACGGAAGGATTACCGTCGAATGTTTCTGCATCGGCTGATTCCCGATATAGAAATTTATTACCCTTTGTGATGGGAAGTCCGGTCGTGATTAGTGAATATCCGGATTGCAAGGACTTCTTTGGAAGTGCCTTCGGTTCCGTTCGATCCCGAAACGGACTTGTATGGATGTGTGTCTGACATTACAATTTGAGATGTAAAGTTGTTTTTTATCAAATATATTTCTGTTGGTAGCGGAGAATTTATTCTCTTAGCTTAACACCCTTAGAGGTTATGTAGTTGATGGTTACTAGTGTTACATTTCCAAATTGGTAATGTGGCATACGAAGTGCTTTTGAGCATTTGATGATCAAAGCACAGCTTTTATATAAAGCGTGGCTTTGTGGACGAGACTTCGTCGGACCTCACACCCCGGAAATGGTCAAAACAGGAAGGATGCGGCAAGGTTATTAGGGGGTAGCGCCCCTTTAGTGTATGTCATTCCTTCGGAATAGAGGTGTATCATGGTATGGAGCCCAGGTACTTAACATATGTTGTTGCTGCAAATTTATTGCTTTGTGGTTGTTGGAAATCAAGGATCCTCGGATATAGATCGGTTACGATCGGGGAATGACATATTCGTGTCAGTAGTTACCCAGTTAGGGGTAACCCGGCCTTGTGTTGGCAGAGATCCGGTTAGGTTCTTGGGTCGTCTTTCCAGAGGCGTACCCATGTGGCAATGGGAAGTTCCTTGGCCTGACCATTTGTTGGAAATCCAAAGAAACAATATGAACCTTGTATGGTTTTAGTTGTATAACCTGCCATGGAATGTGGCGGTAACCTGCTATTGAACATGGTAGCTATAGTAGGCATACGATAATGGTCGTATGTTGGCTAAGATTTATATCTTTACTTTAGAAATGATTTTTCCTACACTATGCACTAGTAATAATATCAGAAGTTTCTTTTTAATGCGTATCAAGCATCTTTGACTATCATAAGGAGAAATCTCCTCCGATTCCGCGTTTGCATTGTGTGTGTGCGGGAGGCCTTATGGTAGTCTAATTTTCTAAAAAGCATTGCGAAATCTATTTTAAAATTATCACGTTCTTTGTTTTAAAGATAAACTGTTTTAGTTCTCACACTAGTCACATGACTGACTCAGAGTTTATTGTTTTCCTTCCTAAACTCTGGGTGCCCACCAATTTCCACACGGGCAGTCTAGAGTCAAGTTATCAGGATATTCTGGAATTCATAAGTTGCTGGAGACAAGCTGGATGGCATGGCGTATTCACTAGTATATAGTATTTCTTTTCCGCTGTTTGTTGTTGTTTGTTGTTGTACACTCTGATGATGTAATGTAATGAAATGTGATGTAATGTAATAACTGATATAGTTCTTTGTTTAAAGATTATTCATTTATCTATTATATGTTGTTCTGCTGCGATTGTGAGATTCTGATATTGTTCTGTTGTTTCTTTCTGTTCTGTTCTATTTTTCTTCTCCTTCTATCTTTTTCTTCTTCTTTAACCCTAACGGTACGATTTTCCGACATTCGATTGCTCGGCAGTTGATACAGTAGACGTATTGATGTCGGTTTTCGAGCGTTGAAAAGTCGCGTCATCACATTTGGTATCAGAGCATATGATTAAGCGACAACCATGACTCTGTTGGGAATTACTCATTAGAGATGGAGTCAGTAGTACTCTAGAATGAGTGCGAGTGTAATAATAGCTATGAGCGCGTATTTGTTAGTGAATATAAATTGTTTTGTATTGTGTTGACTTATCGGTTGATTGTTTATGAATTCTGGTCGGTGCGGGAAGTACAACCGTGATCGATAGGGGTTTCTAAACTCTTAAACAAGATAAACTGACACAGTATTGTTTTAAATTGGGTAAATGAAATAATTTTACCTTGATTATATTTTATCTATAAAGGAATAATTTTTTAGAATTATTAAAGTGTATATAAAATTGATTGTTTGGTTGTTGAAATGTAAGAATATATGCAAGTTAATAAAATTTGTTTGAATAAGTTAAATAAAAACAACAGCTGTAAAAGAATAATTGTATAAGCAATTGAATTATAAAGTATGGAATTATAATTAATGTGATTTACACTTGTAAAATAATCTTATATATAAGTAGTGAAATTATATAAGTAAAAGATTTATAATCTGAAATAAAATTTCAGAAGTGTTTTGAAAGGATTTGATATTTTGGAAAATTATTTTGGAGAAATTAAAGCTCTAAACTCTTTTCGGTCGCTGGAAAATAATTTCAATGATGATCGCAACATCATTGATGTTCATTTTTGGGTTTCCAAAAGAGAAATTGCTGCCAAATTGTTTTAATTGAAAGTTGTTTGGAAAATTTGGATTTGGTTTTGGAAATTCAAAAGATAATTTGAATTGATTTCAAAAATGGTTTTGAACGGTTGAAAAGACTCTGGAATCCTATTTGAAATATTATGGGAATGATAAATGAGTTGATAACTTATACAATTTGAATTTTGATAGAATAAATTTAACTTAAAGGATGGAGTTAAATTAAAGTAAGTATAAGTAAATCAATAAAATCCAAGTGGTAATTGTTGAATATAAGTTGTATAACTTATGAAATGAGGAAAAGAAAGTGAAACAAATGGTTAAAAATAGTTAAACGATTTGTTAAGCAAAATAAATATGAATTTGAATAAGTGAATTAATAAAGTGAAGTCATTAAGGATTTGAACTTGAGTTATATAAATGAAATTCAACTTGAAATGTTAAATGAATTAGCAGTTGAATTAATAAATGGATTGAATGTAAATCAACTGAATGTAAATAAAATTGATATGAGGTAATGGATGAAAGTGTTAATTCATTAAAAGCTAATGTTATTGGAAGATGAAAAAATTGAATGGGAATCAATTTAATATAAACCAATTGGAATTAAAAGTAAAAATGTTGGACCAAATTGAATGTAAATTGAATAATTTGGTTATGTTGAATATACATTGGTTGTTATATGATTATTAATTGATTGTGTATAATTCATTAAGTGTTAATGAAATTGAATTAAGGAAAATTGAAAGCTATAAATCAAATTGGAAGAAAATGAATTTGAATAGAATTGAATTTGATTTGGAAATGAACCAACTTGAATATGAATAAATGAATGTTGATAAAATCCAATGTAAATGAATCAAATGTGATTTAAATTGGAAAACCAATTCATTGAATATTAATGAGAAATGAATGTATATTGATTTGGTTATGAATTGATTTGGATAGACATTGATTTGTTGGATGTTAGTTGGATGATAGTTGTTTGGTGGTTGCATTTGTTGTTTTGTTGCATTTGCTATGTTGGCACATGTAGTTGTTATGTTACTATATGATGTATATTGATATTATTTTCATATATACATGTTTCTCATGGTTTGTTGAGTATTTAGTAGGTGCGGATTGCACTTGCTTCGCATTTGGAGCTCGCTTTCGCGCTATATTAGCCGTATATGCTCGCTAATAAATTATAAGGTACATATCTCGGATTAAATATCGTACTTTATTACTTTTTCCCCTGCGGGATGCCTCATCACTTGATGAGATGTATAATTGTGATATATACATTGTCAATTTTTTTCGGATCGAGCCGCGCAAAGGAGACTCTGGCGAATTTTTCCGAAAATTTAAGGCGTTAGAATATTTTTGAGAAAATTGGGAAATTTTTGAAAACTAAGTATGATTTGGAAACTTAGTAAAGATTTTATAAGAAGTTTAACTATGAATTTTGAAAAATTTAAACACTTAAGAGATTTGTAAAATCCAATTTGAATGGTTTGTTTTGGAAAGTTAATGGATTCTGTAACTTTTTCTTACTTGGTAATTTCGAGGACGAAATTCTTTTAAGGGGGGAAGTTTGTAACGACTCAGAATTTCTATTAATTAAAATTCGTATATTTAATTGATTTTAAATATTAATAAGTGAAATTAAACAGTCGAATAAATTTTATTTCGAATATCTGGATTTAATTGGATAATTAAATCGATAATTTAATATTTGAAATTACAGAAATAATTGGAAATTGGGTTGAATATGATAAAAAATGATTTGTAAATTTTTTTATATCATATTGGAGTTATAATAAGGTTATAGAACTTTTAAAATCGAATTAAAAGTTAATTTGTGAAAAATTTAATATTTTAATATTTAATTGACGAGTTAAAATAGCCATTTTTCAAATGGTCTCGGATTTTGACGAAACCAGTTGCATCAGATCCGTAATGTGATATTATTGTAAGGTTTCAAATTTCGTGTCAATCGGACTTACCGTTTGTCCGGGGCAAGCCAAAACGCATAGAAATTAGTTTAATAGGTTTAATTTAAAATCGATCGTTTATTGCTGTAACTCGCACAGATGATCGAATTGGCTTTCGAAACCTATTCCATTGTGTTCGAAACGTGGGGTAAACCCTAGAAACGCCGGTCACTGCGCTTGATTTGGAGTTCGGAAAATCCGGGATGAATAGTGTTCGTTGAATTTTCTATAAAAGCCCATTTACTTTCATTTTTGCAAATTAAAACAGCCCTAGGGTTTAAGCTTCAGGAGCCGCCACTTCAAAGATAAATGGCCGAAAATATCTACCGTTTCCCTCTCAATCTCTCTCAGTCCCTTCATCATTTCGAAAATCCTCCAACAAGAAGATTATAGAGCGGAGTGAGATCTTATGATCCATACGGTGATGATGTTAAACGGAGCTACGGATTAGCTGCAATCAAAGTTTGAACGGCCATGTTCGAGCACGATTCTTGAGCAACAGGGGTGGCCGAGCTCTGACATTTTCTGGCCGATGGTAGGGGGAGTGATGGCCTTCGACGCGGTAGTCTCTGATCGCCTTCAAGTGGATCGGTGGAGGAGCTATTTGGAATCCTAGGCGTTGGAGATGGGTTCATGTGTATACGCGTTCCTGGGAGCAAACCGTGAGGAGGGAAGAAAGCAACGATGGCCCAGATCTCATATGCCAAAATGCACGGCCCAGATTTCAGTGGGTTAGAAATAAAAAGAATTTTTAATTATTTATATTTAAAATGTGTATAAACTTTAAAAATGTGTATCTTTGTCGTACGAGGTCGAAAAATTACGAAACGAATTGCGTTGCAATAGTTTTGTCGAGCACTACGCTATGGAGCTGGTTTGAAGTCGTTTGGAGCTAGTGAAAATTTCGGGTAAAATTAAACGCATTTTTAATTTTGTTCGAAATAAAACGCTGAAACTGAATTGAAAGCAAGGTGAGAACTTCTCACTCAATCGAATAGTTTCGATTTAAATTTTGAATAGTTATATTTAAAATTTCTTAATTGTATGTTTGAATGATTATTGTTATCTATTGATTGTTAAAATAGAAATTATATGCCGTTAGTAAGCGGAGGTTATTTATTAAAAACATATACCATGAATATTTCACTGCAAAGTGAAGTTGGTATTATTTATGTACTTGGAGTTGATTTCCCGCAGTATATAGCGGATGAGACCCTATTGCGCCGCCTATTAAGCGGATAATATTTTTATAAATCCCATATACCACGATGATTCCGTACTGGAATGGAATTGGTATTGCGCTAACATCTTTGGATGCAGAGGAACATGTTGGAGGGATCCAACTGGATTCCTCAACAATATTGATTTATTTACAGATATTGTGATGTTTGTTGATTATCATATCGATATATGATATTTGGATGTTGTGATTGACTATTTGGTGCTGTTGCATCATTGGATCCATTTTTGAAGTTTTAAAATAATGATTTTTGATTTTAAAAAGAATTTTAAAGTGATTTTTGAAAGTATATGTTTTATTAAATTTTGGATTGTTAAAATAAATAAACATTATAATTTTATTGTTATAAAATTATATTTTTGGAAAATAGTACTTAAGTATGATTTTGGAGTTATATAAGTTTTAAATAACGTTTTGTAAATTATTAAAAGGATTTGTTTATTTAAATTGAGATTTTTGAATTATTATAAACGGTTTATATAAAAGATTTCTAAGATTAATATTTATAAATTAAAAACATAGGAATTGTGAAACGAGTTTTATTAAGTGTTAAAATGAAGTATGAATGGATTTCACAAGTGAATAAAATTTATAGATTTATAAATTGTGAAGTTATGAAATGAATAGATTTTGTAAAATAAAAGATTTATAAATAATTAACTAATAAATCGGATTTTGGGTATAAAGTTGAGTTATAAATTGAATTGATTTATAAAAGGGATTTTATAGTTGAAGTTTTTATAAATAGAAATGGAATTTATAAACATTGTTTATAAATCCGAAATCAATTGAATTTGATAAATTTAATATAGAAGGTTACTAAAGGAGATATATTCGCGATTTCGGATAGCGAATTATCCTTAAAATAAAATGTGTAGAAAATATTGTATTTGGTTAGTGAAGTATATTCACGATTTCGGACAGTGAATTTATTATTATAGAAAATAGATATGTTTTTGGGAAAGTGATATTATAAAATAAAGTTAATTGTTTTAAAGATGTTTAAAAATGTATTGACTATCGAAACCATAGATTTCAACATTCATTGTTGAAATAGACGTTTTCGAGAAATAAGGAAATGGTGGACTATAACACTGTTGTTATAGTAAATGATTTCCGAAAGGAAATATTTTGTATAGTATTGAGATTTATATATCTATTTTAATTTCGAATCCCTATACTAGTGATTTTGGGCCGTCGTAACGATGTTTTACGCAACATTCGTTTTGGCTCAAATTAATGTGTTTAAAAGAATGTTTTTCTTAAAGAATGAAATATATACTTAATTTTGATTTAAGTATATCAATTATTTTCCAAGTGTTGAAAATAAATGGATTTGTAAATTACTTATTATTAAATAAGTATGGAAATGTTTTCCAATATGAACTGAATATTTTGAGACTTTGTCTTTTAAAGATAAATTGAAAATGAATATTAGAAATCGGTTTGGAAAATCATATATTCATAGATATTTTGGGAATTGTAAATTCACTATGGAATTTATAAAAGAAAGGGGAATTTATTTAAAAATAAACGTTGATTTATTTTTGAAGTGTGGGAATAAATTTACGGATTTGGAACGTAAATATAAAGTAAATCGATAAGGATTTATTTAAATTGGTTTAAATGAACCACGTTGAAATGAAAGTATTTTCGCGTAAAGAAAATGATTGAAATTTGTTTTCAAAAGTGGTAAAGGTGAAAAGTGATTTTAAAATTTGTTTTCAAATGGTTGAAGTATGGAAATTATATATCTAGTAAAGATATTTTGGAAAGTAAATAATTTGGGAAATTATTTGGAATCTGGTGATGTTGAGCATACCTATTGATAGTTAAATAATCCGACTATCAATATTTACCTTTAAATAGGTATTTGTTGTGATTTGTTTGAATTTGAATGCTACACTTATTTTTGAAATAAGCGCTCACTATTCGGGTTAGCCGGGAAAGGACCTTGGGGTCGTATAACCCATTCCGAATATGTGATACGTCATTATGGATTACATTTGATGACAGGTGTTGAAGACCGGATATTTACGAAAATGGAAGGATTACCGTTGAATGTTTCTGCATCGGCTGATCCCCGATATAGAAATTTATTACCCTTTGTGATGAGAAGTCCATCGTGATTAGTGAATATCCGGATTGCAAGGACTTCTTTGGAAGTGCCTTCGGTTCCGTTCGATCCTGGAACGGACTTGTATGGATGTGTGTCTGACATTACAATTTGAGATGTAAAGCTGGTTTCTATCAAATATATTTCCTTTGGTGGCGGAGAATTTATTCTCTTAGCTTAACACCCTTAGAGGTTATGTAGTTGATGGTTACTAGTGATACATTCCCAAATTGGTAATGTGGCATACGAAGTGCTTTTGAGCATTTGATGATCAAAGCACAGCTTTTATATAAAGCGTGGCTTTGTGGATGAGACTTCGTCGGACCTCACACCCTGGAAATGGTCAAAACAGGAAGGATGCGGCAAGGTTATTAGGGGGTAGCGCCCTTTAAGTGTATGTCATTCTTTCTGGATAGAGGTGGTATCATGGTATAGAGCCCAGATACTTAACCTATGTTGTTGCTGCAAATTTATTGCTTTGTGGTTGTTAGAAATCGCGGATCCTCAGATATAGATCGGTTACGATCGGGGAATGACATATTCGTGTCAGTAGTTACCCAGTTAGGGGTAACCCGGCCTTGTGTTGGCAGAGATCCGGTTAGGTTTTCGGGTCGTCTTTCCAGAGGCGTACCCAGGTGGCAATGGGAAGTTCCTTGGCCTGACCATTTGTTGGAAATCCAAAGAAACAATAAGAACCTTGTACGGTTTTAGTTGTATAACCTACCATGGAATGAGGCGGTAACCTGCTATTGAACATGGTAGCTATAGCAGGCATACGATAATGGTCGTATGTTGGCTAAGATTTATATCTTTACTTTCGAAATGATTTTTCCTACACTATGCGCTAGTAATAATATCAAAAGTTTCTTTTTAATGCATATCAAGCATCTTTGAATATCATAAGGAGAAAACTCCTCCGATTCTGTGTTTGCATTGTGTGTGTGCGGGAGGCCTTATGGTAGTCTCATTTTCTAAAAAGCATTGCGAAATCTATTTGAAAATTATCCTGTTCTTTGTTTTAAAGATAAACTGTTTTAGTTCTCACACCAGTCACATGACTGACTCGGAGTTTATTGTTTTCCTTCCTAAACTTTGGGTGCCCACTAATTTCCACACGGGCAGTCTAGAGTCAGGTTATCAGGATATTCTGGAATTCAGAAGTTGCTGGAGACAAGGTGGATGGCATGGCGTGTTCACTAGTATATAGTATTTCTTTTCCATTGTTTGTTGTTGTTTGTTGTTGTACACTCTTATGATGTAATGTAATGAAATGTGATGTAATGTAATAACTGATATATTTCTTTGTTTAAAGATTATTTATTTATCTATTATATGTTGTTCCGCTGCGATTGTGAGATTCCGATATTGTTCTGTTGTTTCTTTCTGTTCTGTTCTATTTTTCTTCTCCTTCTATCCTTTTCTTCTTCTTTAACCATAACGGTACGGTTTTCCAGCATTCGATTGCTCGGCAGTTGATACAGTGGACTTATTGATGTCGGTTTTCGAGTGTCGAAAAGTCGCATCGTCACAAATACTATCAGAGTTACAAGACATAGCAGTGGAAAGATAATGTCTCCAATGCCAAACTCCAATAACTCCATCTCCAATCCAAAGCTAGCGAGAACTCCCATCAAGTTGAACTATGCTAAGCAAGGTCAGTCGTCCAAGAGTGAAGAAGATCCCAAAGATTGAAAGCTACCAATCCGAAGACTTCAAAGGCTATCGAATCTATACCTATTACTTGATTATTTGAAAACCAAACTCTAGACTGTCCGTGAGGAAAATAGTGGGCACCCAGAGTTTAGGAAAGGAACAATAAACTCTAGGTCGGTCGTGAGACTGATGTGAGCAAACCAAACAGTTTTACCTTTAAACAAACAAAGAATTTAGATTGAAATCCCCAATGCTTTTTGGAAAATAAAACTACCATAAGGCCTCCCGGCACACACACAATGCAATCGCACACATGTGGGAGATTTCTCCTTATGATAGTCAAACATCATTACTATGCAAAAATCCTTTTTGATATTATTATTAGTGGATAGGGGAAAATATTTCGAAAGTATAATATAAATCCTAGCCAGCATAGGTGCCATTATACTATGCCTACTATAGCTTCCATGTTAAATGACAGGTTCTACAACTAAAACCATACAAGGCGCGTATTGGATGAATGGATTTCCAACAAATGGTCAGGCTAAGGAACTTCCTATTGCCACATGGAAACGCCTCTGGAGGGACGCCCCGAGAACCTACCCGGCTCTCTGCTAACACAAGGCCGGCTACCCCCTTCCCGGGGAATAAAACCTAAGATATGCCACCCCCGGTCCTTTGGGACCTTTATCCGAGAGCTCTCAATACCATCAACATCACAAAGTAATAAATATACTACAGTGCTCACATGAGTAAGCATCTGGGCTCCATACCATGATACCACCCTTTTCCAGAAGGAATGGTCATACCCTAGGGGAGCTACCCCTGAAACCTTGTCGCATCTTTCCTGTTTTGACCATTACCGATTTGTGAGGCTCGATGGGGTCTCGTCCACAAAGCTACGCTTTTTCACAAAGCCATGCTATGATCAACAAATGATCATCAACATACAGCAGCACTTAGCGTGTCACACTACCAAATTGGGAGTATATTTCTGATAACCTTCAACTACATAACCTCTGAGCTCGTACGTCTCAGAGAAGGGTGTTAAGCTAAGAGAATAAATTCCCCGCCACCAACAGATATGTATTTGAAAGAAATCGGCTTTACATCTCAATGTGTAGTGTCAGACACACAACCATACAAGTTTGTTATGGGTTCGAACAGAACCGAGGGCACTTTCAAAGAAGCCCTTGAAAATCCGGGTATTCATAATCCGGATCGGACTTCCCATCACTTAGGGAGTCTCTATACCATAGCTACTCAGTGCAGAGACAGTCGATAGCTCATCCTATCGTTCTCGCAAATACCCGGTCTTCACCACCGGTCTTCAAATATTATCCATAACGACGTATCATTATTCGAAATGGGTTATATGACACAAGGTCATCTCCCGGCTAAACCGAATAATGAGCGCAATATTTAAAAACATATGGATATGGGATTTTAGTTAAGCCACAACTTATTATCCGAAACCTTTCTTTAAATGGTTTAAACCAAATTACCACTGCAAATCTTTAACAAACAGATTTATTTCACAAAGTTCACCCAGTTCCACAAAGATCTATTTGCTGATTTCAAACAATTTCCATTTTAATTGGGTTAATTCATTAAATCTGTAAATCCAAGATTTTACTCATAGCTTTCAAAACCGTTTCCAAAGATTCATCCATAACTTGGAAAACTATTTCAATTCAAACTTGAAATTCCTTTTATACAAATTGGAAATTCATTTCTTATATGAAATCCCTTATCATTTGAAAACAAACAGTTTTCCATTTTTGAAAAAAAATTCGATTTCAATTATACAAGTTAAAATTTTTCAAATTTGGGTTAAATTTAATTCCCAAAAACAACACTTTAAAAATGGCTTAAAAAACCATATAAACTTGTATGACCTTTTACATCATAAATTCTCAAAGTAGAATTCAATTTCAAATATTGAATTCAAATTTAAATCAAAATTCAAAACTAAATTAAGTTATTCAAAAATAACTTTTATCTGTGAAATCCCATTTCAGATGCTTTTTCCACTTTAAATCCGATCCATTTCCAAAACCATTTAGATTCAAAAATCTGTGACTTAACCAATTTCCACGTGCAATCCATATTTGTGTGTGTATAGTGTAGTCCAGGGGTTTTACACAATAGTGCACAACATCAATCACCACAGATTCAGTCATATCAATATTGGTAAGCGGTATGACCCATAACGCTTATCTTCATTCACAGATCCATAGATAAAGTAAATCAATCACAAAGATTCATCATTACGTTTCGATGTGAGTTTCGGATAACCAAATGGAATCCGACTCCCTGTCGCATCGAAATTTAAATGTCGTTTTACAGGCAAAAGGGTTTTTTTCCACATACATATAGGAACAAATTACAAATCACAGTTCATCACAAAGAAAACACAGTATCAGAACTGAAATATCAATCCAGTACAGAATATTTGATGATGGTCAATCATCTTCGATTAAGGTGATTGTGATTAAGGTGAATTAACCGTATAATTATCTTTATTAATTATTTAAAATGAATGTTTAATTTTTCCCTTAATTATGAATTAATTTAATCTTAATTGGCTTTGTTAAATAATTATTCCTTAATTGATTGTCTTAATTTATTAATTCTTAATTTATAATTATTTAAATTTAACTACTTTTATAAATTGCCTATTCTTTAATTAATTAATTTTAAATTATAAAATCATTACAAACCTTAATGGTTAATTACAATTTCCTCATTATAATAAATTTGGTTTTAAAATTAACATTTAAACATTTGATTTATCTTTTAAATATTTATTAAGTTAAACTTTTAAAACAACTTTTATTTAAAAGAAATTTTAGGATTTAGGAATATCTTTGAACTTCATAAACTTCAAATACCATTTGTCTCATATTCTATTTACAGCTATCATTAATTTATTCAGAAAATTATTTAACTTGTTTTTCCAAAATTTAATTGAAACTGGGTTTTGCTGTCTTTATTGACCCACCCGAGGCTTGCTTCGAGTTCTACCCCGAGCCAAACATCCCCTGCTTCGAGTTTTACCCCAGATTGACCCGTGTTGCACTTTTTTTTTCAAAATTTTGTTTAAGTTTTGAAAACAACACCTTACAACATCAAAACAACTCGAGTTCGCCTTCGAGTTTCCACCCCAAATCCCCGCGTTGCTCTTCAAGCTAACTCCCTTCTTCCCCGAACCATCATACTGACACCACTTCCTCCACGTGCACATGAAAGACCAATTTCACCAACGTTGGTTGGAGCTGCGGCCAACCTCGAGTCAACGTCCATCCCTCAACACGTTGCCAACACCCAGAATTCAAATTTATTTTGAAAACAAGAATCGAAACACTTCGACCCAAAACCAGTCAGAACCATCATCAGTAAAATGCCTCACGCCGCCTCCCCTGATCGTTAGCGGCCACCAAACTTTGACCCTAGCTTCATCATCGTGTTACGCCGCGATGGGAGCCGGAGGCATGCAGTCCGGTCACCTGTAGATGGTGCAGCACCATCATTTCGGTCGCGAACAAGAATGGGTTCTTAAACCCTACTTTGATCTCAAATCACAAATTTAAGGATTTAAAATTTATACTCATATTTTTCTGATGATCTCGTACCTTCAATCTGGGTACCACAATGAACTCGAGGCTTATAATTTCGTAGATCATCAGAAATTGATGAAATTGCATTTTTCTGATCAACCCCAAATTCTCAGTGAAAATTCAATGAAAATTTTTGATTTTAGTTTCAAAAATTATCAATTTTAGAGTGGATTCACATGATATTATCGAAATTAAAATTTATGAAGTTCGAATTTCTTGAAATGTTTGAATTATGACAGTGCTTCATTAATTCCAGGAAGAAAGAACTGTGTGTATTGTTTTGATTCATTACTGACAAACATAGTACAAGTTTGAAAAAAAAAATCCAACTTGTTTTCAATTTACTTTCAGAAGAAATGAGGGAGAGAAGATTGGGATTTGACCATAGTTTTTACTGTAAATCAGAAAGCTAAAGAAACAGGGAAAAGGAATGACATTCCCAGGCACGCATTCAAATTTTGATTCATACAAATATTTTTAAAATTCAATTTAGATGCATCTGAGACATTTTCATTTTAACACTTCAATCTATACAAAGCTAGCAACAAATCAAACTTGGGGTTTGTCAGGTTTTTATTTTCTTGAAGTTAATCAGGGATTTGTTTTTTTTCTCTTTTTCTGTACAATCAATATGCACAGGCCAAAGTTCAATCACATACTCAAGATTCTTGCGTGCCAAACAAAGATTAAGTTTTCCTACATCATCCAAGCATTCACAGCAACAAAATATTGAAGAAGTACAAGGGTTTACTCACTTATTTTCAGAAGCTCCTGACAGTTTTTATCAAAACAGAGATGAAAATAAAGGCCTGCAACTTCTTATTTTCTTTTTTCTACTTTAAAGTTTGGGGTTTTAGATCTGCAAGTTATTAATGAAAATATTTTCTTATTCTTTGCCATATTTATTTACTGAATTCATTATTAACAGTGGTTTTTAATTTACTTACAGTTGAATGACAGAGAAGTTTCTTTTTTTTCTCTACTGCAACTAGAAAACCCAAGGTAGATTAAAGCTTTGCTCTTGATTTCTCTCCTCAACAGATTGGATATTGTTGCATTAAATTCCTTGTTGTATTTATTTACTTAATTATTAATAACAACAAATCTCAAATTGACTCACAATTTGAATTTCCTTTTATACTAAGAAGGAACAGATCTGCAGTTTTGAAGCCATAAACCAAATTTAGCCTTGCACTTGATTTATTTTCTGCAATTGATTGAATGTTATTGTTTAATTCTAGTTTCGTCATAGATTATAACTTCAAATTCAAAATAAAAAAAGTTACTTGCCTTTTCCTTATTTCCAGAAATACTATGCACTGCTCTGAAACCTGAAACTTCACCTTTAAGGCAAATCTGCAGTTTTTTGTTTTTGAATTTGTTGTTGAAACTTGATTTAAAAATCATAATTTTATAAACTGTAAAGTTTAAAACAAAACTTACCTGAAAGATGAATGTATCACTACAGTTTGAAACACATCAGATTTTACGTTTTGAATTGAGTTGAAGAAAAGCTTGACAGTTTTCCCTTTTTTTGTAATTTTTTTTCTTTCTTGGGAGTTGAAGTTAAGATTGCTAAATATTTTTTTTGTTACTGAACTTCATAGATTAGAAGCTTTAAAAATTTGAATTGGAAGGTGAAAAGTTTTTCTAAAATTTTTTATTTGATTATTTTATTTGAGTAATGATGTCTTATGCCATTTGTAAAAAGATATCTTAAACTCTAGATTTTGTTCATTATTCTACTCTATTCTTCCATGTGCTACGTATATTCACATTTGTGATTTTGTTGCAAGGCAAAAGAAAATTATAGATTTTATTTTATATACTATATACACTTTTATTAATAAACGTTTTCTTTTTTTTAATTTGTGTGTATATATATGTTCAATGTTAAAAGAATTTAACCAATATTACACAAAATATATTATATCTTAATAATTTTTTATTAAATGCTACTTATTTTTTAAAACACTTATTTTAAATTTCAATTCAAAGTTCAATTTCAAACTTGAAATATAGCCTTTCATGTCCATTTATATATTCACACTCACCTTGGATAAATTTAAATAAATTCTCAATGTGTAATCTATTTTACTCATATATGTAATATACATATATGTATAAAATTTTAAATTTAAATGACTTTTTAAACATTCATTATAAAAATAAAATTGGAATTTTATTAATATATTATTATCACTTGTTTTATTTGTTTAAGATTTTTTTCAATTTATTTCCAAATTAAATTCCAAAAGTTTAAAATATATTATTAGTTTTAAGTTGATAAATTTTGGGATGTTATAGATATCCCCTCCTCAAAAAAAAATTTCGTCCTCGAAATTTGTAACGGAGATGAGAAAGAATAGATGATAGATAAAGAAATGATTGATCGAATTAGATCGAAATATTTATTCTGTATTCGGTTTACCAAATCAGAATATTGATAATATGAGAACAAACTCATACCATTATTTCACACGATACTCGGGTCATCCGATCTACGAAATATGTAGAGGCGCTGGTTAGTTCGTAGGGATAACTAACCGTTCGTAGAATATATCGAGACCCAAACAGTAGATAAATGGATTTAATTCAAGTTGAAATATCCCAAAGTATATATAATTTGTCCCTCTTTGGACTTTGATATTCACAAGAAATGACAATATAATTTCAAATTATTGGTTTAATCGAAATCGTTTTATTGATACAATTTATTTAACCTTATATTTTAGTTAACCAATTTATTTCCAATCAAATTCCAATTTTTTTGCTAAAGTTAAGAACGAAAAGTTGATAGAACTTTGACCAAGAGAATACGAAATAGAGACTTATCTACACGATTCGTAGGGCCATCATCACACCGAAGCTTCTTCCTCGAGCTGCTACGAAGCAATCAAAGAAATTGGAAAGACGAATCGAAGGAGATTGATAGAGAAAGTTATTTCCGTTGTTGCAGGGCATTACCACTTGTACTGGTATCTCCCTGTGCCCTATCTCGTTCTCTTCTTGCACTCATACTTATTATCAGTGAATAGTAAGAGAATTTAATGAGGCATTCGAACAGATATCTTAGGGACTACTCATTCTAGCGTATACTTCACCCCATCTCTAACGAGCTACTTAATGTGTTATACTCCTGAGCTAAAGTTTTAACCTTCAGCTCTGATACCAATTATAACGACCCTGACTCGAGCTTTGAAAATCGGCACCGAATATGACACTCGTATTCCAATGCCGCAGATCCAAACGTTGAATCTGGTTCGTCTGAACTTATAACACATTAAGTATAACAACATAGCGGAAGAAAAATGAGTAACACATTTGATATACAACATTTGATACAATATCCAGATACATTGATGATACAATAGAATGATACAATACATATCAATACTATCAGAGATACAAGACATAGCAGCAGAAAGATAATGTCTTCAATGCCAAACTCCAATAACTCCATCTCCAATCCAAAGCTAGCGAGAACTCCCATCAATTTGAACTATGCTAAGCAAGGTCAGTCGTCCAAGACTAAAGAAGATCCCAAAGACTGAAAGCTACCAATCCAAAGACTTCGAAGGCTATCGAATCTATACCTATTATTTGATTATCTGAAAATCCAACTCTAGACTGCCCGTGTGGAAAATAGTGGGCACCCAGAGTTTAGGAAAGGAACAATAAACTCTAGGTCAGTGGTGGGACTGGTGTGAGCAAACAAAACAGTTTTACCTTTAAACAAACAAAGAATTTAGATTGAAATCCGCAATGCTTTTTGGAAAATGAAACTACCATAAGGCCTCCCGGCACACACACAATGCAATCGCACACATGGAGGAGATTTCTCCTTATGATAGTCAAACATGTTTACTACGCAAAAATCCTTTTTGATATTATTATTAGTGCATAGTGGAAAACATTTCGAAAGTATAATATAACTCCTAGCCAGCATAGGTACCATTATACTAAGCCTACTATAGCTGCTGTGGTAAATGGCAGGTTCTGTAACTAAAACCGTACAAGGCGCGTATTGGATGAATGGATTTCCAACAAATGGTCAGGCTAAGGAACTTTCTATTGCCACATGGGAACGCCTCTGATGGGACGCCCCGAGAACCTACCCGTCTCTCTGCTAACACAAGGCCGGCTACCCCCCTCTTGGGGAATAAAACCTAAGATATGCCACCCTCGGTCCTTTGGGACCTTTATCCGAGAGCTCTCAACACCAACAACATCACACAATAATAAATATACAACAGTGCCCACATGAGTAAGTATTTGGGCTCCATACCATGATACCAACCTTTTCCAGAAGGAATGGCCATACCCTAGGGGAGCTACCCCTGAAACCTTGTCGCATCTTTCCTGTTTCGATCGTTACCGGTTTGTGAGGCTCGATGAGGTCTCGTCCACAAAGCTACACTTTTTCACAAAGCCATGCTTTGATCAACAAATGATCATCAACATACAGCAGCACTTAGCGTGCCACACTACCAAATTGGGAGTATATCGCTGATAACCTTCAACTACATAACCTCTGAGCTCGTACGTCTCAGAGAAGGGTGTTAAGCTAAGAGAATAAATTCCCCGCCACCAACAGATATGTATTTGAAAGAAATCGGCTTTGCATCTCAAAGTGTAGTGTCAGACACACAACCATACAAGTCTGTTCCAGGTTCGAACAAAACCGAGAGCACTTCCAAAGAAGCCCTTGCAAATCCGGGTATATTCACAATCCCCATCGGACTTCCCATCACTTAGGGAGTCTCTATACCGTAGCTACTCAGTGCAGAGACAATCGATAGGTCATCCTATCGTTCTCACAAATACTCAGTCTTCACCACCGGTCTTCAAATGCTATCCATAACGATGTATCATTATTAATGGGTTATATGACACAAGGTCCTATCCCGGCTAAACTGAATAATGAGCGCAATATTTAAAAACATATGGATATGGGATTTTAGTTAAGCCACAACTTATTATCCAAAACCTTTCTTTAAATGGTTTAAACCAAATTACCACTTCAAATCTTTAACAAACAAATTTATTTCACAAAGTTCACCTAGTTCCACAAAGATCTATTTACCGATTTCAAACAATTTCCATTTTAATTGGGTTAATTCATTAAATCTGTAAATCCAAGATTTTACTCATAGCTTTCAAAACCGTTTCCAAAGATTCATCCATAACTTGAAAAACTATTTAAATTCAAACTTGAAATTCCTTTGATACAAATTGGAAATTCATTTCTTATATGAAAGCCCTTATCATTTGAAAACAAACAGTTTTTCATTTTTGAAAAAAATAATCCGATTTCAATTATACAAGTTAAAGTTTTTCAAACTTGGGTTAAATTTAATCCCCAAAAAAAACACTTTAAAAATGGTTTAAAAAACCATATAAACTTCTATGACCTTTTACATCATAAATTCTCAAAGTAGAATTCAATTTTAAATTTTGAATTCAAATTTAAATCAAAATTCAAAACTAAATTAAGTTATTCAAAAATAACTTTTATCTGTGAAATCCCTTTTCAAAAGCTTTTTCCACTTTAAATCTGATCCATTTCCAAAACCATTTAGATCCAAAAATTCAAATTTTAAAATTATTTCAAAAATCTGTGACTTAACCAATTTCGACGTGCAATCCATATTTTGTGTGTGTAGTGTAGTCCAGGGGGTTTTACACAATAGTGCATAACATCAATCATCACATATTCAATCATATCAATATTGATAAGCGGTATGACCCATAACGCTTATCTTCGTTCACAGATTCATAGATATAGTAAATCAATCACAAAGATTCATCATTACGATTCGATGTGGGTTTCGGATAACCAACTGGAATCTGACTCCCTGTCGCATCGAAATTTAAATGCCGTTTTACAGGCAAAAGGTTTTTTTTTCACATACATATAGGAACAAATCACAAATCACAGTTCATCACAAAGAAAACACAGTATCACAACTGAAATATCAATCCAGTACAGAATATTTGATGATGGTCAATCATCTTCGATTAAGATGATTGTAATTAAGGTGAATTAACCATATAATTATATTTATTAATTATTTAAAATGAATGTTTAATTTTTCCCTTAATTATGAATTAATTTAATCTTAATTGGCTTTATTAATTAATTATTCCTTAATTGATTTTCTTAATTTATTAATTCTTAATTGTTAATTAATTAAGTTTGACTACTTTTATAAATTGCCTATTCTTTAATTAATTAATTTTAAATTATAAAATCATTACAAACCTTAATGGTTAATTACTATTTCCTCATTACAATAAATTTGGTTTTAAAATTAACATTTAAACATTTGATTTATCTTTTAAATATTTATTAAGTTAAACTTTTAAAACAACTTTTATTTAAAAGAAGTTTTAGGATTTAGGAATATCTTTGAACTTCATAAATTTCAAATACCATTTGTCTCATATTCGATTTACAACTATCATTAATTTATTCAGAAAATTATTTAACTTGTTTTTCCAAAATTTAATTAAAACTGGGTCTTGTTGTTTTTATTGACTTACCCGATGCTGGCTTCGAGTTCTACCCCGAGCCAAACATCCCATGCTTCGAGTTTAACCCTGGATTGACCCGTGTTGCACTTTTTTTTTTGAAATTTTGTTTAAGTTTTAAAAACAACACGATACAACGTCAAAACAACTCGAGTTTGCCTTCGAGTTTCCACCCCAAATCCCCGCGTTGCTCTTCGAGCTAACTCCCTTCTTCCCCAAATCATCATAATGACACCACTTCCTCCACGTGCACGTGCACGACCAATTTTGCCAACGTTGGTCGGAGCTGCGGCCAACCTATAGTTAACGTCCATCCCTCAACACGTTGCAAACACCCGGAATTCAAATTTATTTTGAAAACAAGAATCGAAACCCTGCGACCCAAAACCCATCAGAACCATCATCAGTAAAACGCCTCGCGCCGCCTCCCTTGATCATTAGCGGCCACCAAACTTTGATCGTAGCTTCATCATCGTGTTACGCCGCGATGGGCACTGGAGGCACGCAGTCCGGTCACCTGTGGATGGTGCAGCACCATCATTTCGATCGCGAACAAGAATTTGTTCTTAAACCCTACGTTGATATTAAATCACAAATTTAAGGATTTAAAATTTATACTCGTATTTTTCTGATGATCTCGTACCTTCAGTCTTGCTACCACAACGAACTCGAGGCTTATAATTTTATAGATCACCAGAAATTGACGAAATTGCATTTTTCTGATCAACACCAAATTCTCAGTGAAAATTCAATGAAAAATTTTGATTTTAGTTTCAAAAATAATCATTTCTAGAATGGATTCACAAGATATTATTGAAATTAAAATTTATGAAGTTCGAATTTCTTGAAAAGTTTGAATTGTGACAGTGCTTCATTAATTCCAGGAAGAAAGAACTGTGTATATTGTTTTATTTCATTACTGACAAACATAGTACAAGTTTGAACAAAAAAATCCAACTTGTTTTCAATTTACTTTTAGAAGAAATGAGGGAGAGAAGATTGGGATTTGACCATAGATTTTACTGTAAATCTGAAAGCTAAAGAAACAGGGAAAAGGAATGACATTCCCAGGCATGCATTCAAATTTTGATTCATACAAATATTTTTAAAATTCAATTTAGGTGCATCTGAACCATTTTCATTTTAACACTTCAATCTATACAAAGCTAGCAACAAATCAAACTTGGGGTTTGTCAGGTTTTTATTTTCCTGAAGTTAAACAGGGATTTGTTTTTTTTTTCTCTTTTTCTGTACAATCAATATGCACTGGCCAAAGTTCTATCACATACTCAAGATTCTTGCATGCCAAACAAAGATTAAGTTTTCCTGCATCATCCAAGCATTCACAGTAACAAAAGATTGAAGAAAGACAAGGGTTTACTCGCTTATTTTCAGAAGCTCCGGACAGTTTTTATCAAAACAGAGATGAAAATGAAGGCCTGCAACTTCTTTTTTTTCTTTTTCTACTTTAAAGTTTGGGGTTTTAGATCTGCAAGTTATTAATGAAAATCTTTTCTTATTCCCATATTTATTTACTGAATTCATTATTAACAGTGGTTTTTAATTTACTTACAGTTGAATGACAAAGAAGTTTCTTTGTTTTTCTCTTCTGCAACTAGAAAACCAAAGGTTGATTAAAGCTTTGCTCTTGATTTCTCTCCTGCAACAGATTGGATATTTTTGTATTAAATTCCTTGTTGTATTTATTTACTTAATTATTAATAACAACAAATCTCAAATTGACTTACAATTTGAATTTCCTTTTGTACTAAGAAGGAATAGATCTGCAGAATCCAAATTTAGCCTTGCCCTTGATTTTTTTTCTGCAATTGATTGAATGTTATTGTTTAATTTTTGCTTCATCATAGATTATAACTTCAAATTCAAAATAAAAAAAAAGTTACTTGCCTTTTCCTTATTTCTAGAAATACTATGCACTGCTCTGAAACCTGAAACTTCACCTCTAAGGCAAATCTGCAGTTTTTTGTTTTTGATTTTGTTGTTGAAACTTTATTTAAAAATCATAATTTTATAAACTATAAAGTTTAAAACAAAACTTACCTGTTTGAAAACACTTCAGATTTTACTTTTTGAATTAAGTTGAAGAACTATTTTTCTTTTCTTTCTTGAGAGTTGAAGTTAAGATTGCTAAATCTTTTTTTTTATACTGAACTTCAGAGATTAGGAGCTTTAAAAATTTGAATTGGAAGGTGAAAAGTTTTTCTGAAATTTTTTATTTGATTATTTTATTTGAGTAATGATGTCTTGTGCCATTTGTAAAAAGATATCTTAAACTCTAGATTTTGTTCATTATTCTACTCCATTCTTCCATGTGCTATGTATATTCACATTTTTGATTTTGTCATAAGGCAAAAGTAAATTATAGATTTTACTTTCTATACTATATACACTTTTATAAATAAATGTATACTTTTTTCATTTGTGTGTATATATATATATATGTGTGTGTGTGTGTGTGTGTGTTCAATGTTAAAAGAATTTAACCAGTATTACACTACATATATTATATCTTAATAATTTTTTTATTAAATGCTACTTATTTTTTAGAACACTTATTTTAAATTTAAATTCAAAGTTCAATTTCAAACTTGAAATATAGCCTTTCATGTCCATTTATATATTCACACTCACCTTGGATAAATTTAGATAAATTTTCAATGTGTATTCTATTTTACTCATATATGTAATATACATATATGTATAAATTTTAAATTTAATTGACTTTTTAAACATTCATTATAAAAATAAAATTGGAATTTTATTAATATATTATTATCACTTATTTTATTTGTTTAAGATTTTTTTCAATTTATTTTCAAATTAAATTCCAAAAGTTTAAAGTATATTATTAATTTTAAGTTGATAAATTTTGGGATGTTACATGTGTTCTCTTTCGGAGCGTTACACGGGTTTCACTAACAGCCTTATCTTCGCTAGAAACACAATGACAGTGGAAGATGTTAAATCAGGCCTTCTATTTGAGGGCTTGAGAGATCAGATGAAGGAGATAATTGAAGAAAGTAGAGGTGGAAGTAGTAGTTACGACCTATTTGTTGAAAGAGGTAGAGAAGATAAGAAGAAGTGGAACTTTAGAGGACGTTCCATGTCCAAGAAGCCCGGTAATGGAAGGAGAGGAAAGTCTAAAGACGAGAAGTGCTTTATCTGCAAGAAATGTGGTCATTGGAAAAAATATTGTCCAGATTTGAAGAAGAAGGAAGAAGACAGATCTTCATCATTTGTGGTGGAGAAGTCTATATCTGATGATGTGTTGTCTGTAATAGTATCGGATGTCTCAGACCATTGGGTGCTAGACTCGGGGTCGTCTTTCCATACGACGCCCAATAAGGATTACTTCAGTTCTTTCGTTGAATGAGAGAGAAGCTCTATTCTTATAGGTAATGATGCTTGCTATAGATCATTGAGTGAAGGTATAGTGAGGATCATGATGTTTTATGGAGTGCTATGCACTTTGACAAGTATCCGGTATGTTCCAGGTCTTCGGAAGTCCTTAACTTCTTTAGGACAATTGGCATCTTTGGGATGCAAGGTAACTATCGAGAAGGATAGTCTAAAAGTTTCGAGAGGTGCACTAGTTCTTATGAAAGGAGATGTGTTTCTTAATCTGTATATGCTGAAAGAAACCATAGTTCTTGTAGATTCGTGTGTTGAAGTAGATAGTTCTCGTGCACTGGATACCACAAAGCTTTGGCATATCAGGTTGGGTCATATTTCAGAAGGACTTAGAGTTGCTTCGGAGACCGAAGATGATCAAAGGAAAAAACTTCGACAAGATAGACTTTTTCCAGGAGAGTGTATTAGACAAGAAAACTAAAGTATCTTTTGGAGTTGGACTCCATAGATCGAGGCGAGTACTTCAGTATGTGCATATCGATATTTGGGGACCTATTGCTACTCCTTCCCTTGGAGGATAAAAGTATTTTATTTCTTTCATCGATGACTTTTCTTAGAAAGTATGGATGTATGCGATTAAGGCCAAATCAGAGAGTTTTGAGAAGTTCAAAAATTGAAAAGCGCTTGTTGAGAACCAATCTGGTTCTTGATTGAAGGTGCTGAGATCTGATAATGGCAGTGGATTTGTCTCTAGGGAGTTCCTCGACTTTTGTAGACATCATGGTATTCATAGACATTTCACTACACCCGGAGATTCGCAATCCAATAGGTTTGCAGAATGGATAAACAGGGCTCTACTGAAGAAGGCTCGTTGCTTGAGATTGACGACGGGCTTGTCTAGAGGCTTTTGGGCTGGGGCATTATCAATGCAACGCATATCATAAATCAAATTCCATGCTCAGCCATAGATGGGAAGATTCCAAAGAAGAAGTGGAGAGGTAAATCGGTGTATCTTGGTTACTTTCGAATTTTTGGTTGTCATGTGTACATTCACCATACAGGTGATGACGAGTTGGAGCCTAGAACATACAAGGGCATACTAATGGGATGCACCGATGGTATCAAAGGGTATCAAATTTGGAACCCTATTGATCGGAAAATTGTTCATTCCAGACATGTTACTTTTGATGAGTCTGCTATGTTCAATCCGAAGGTAAAGCTACCTACCACGTAAGAAGGTTATGATGAGCCTAACGAGATGGAAGAAGTTCCCATGTTCCAGCTAAGGCATAGAGTTGTTGTTGATGCTTTCGAGGAAAACACAGCTGATAAAACATCATAGGATAGTCCACAGGTACCTTCTAGTAGTGCTGGTGATGTGCATGAATCTAAAAGAAGTTCAGTTCAAAGTGGATATGCGCTATGGAAAAGGAGTTAGAGTTGTTGAAGAAGAACAAGACTTGAGGTTTAGTACCGCCTCCTTAAGGAAGCCAAACCGTATGCTGCAAATGGATATTCAATGTGAAGGATGATGGGAGATACAAGGCTAGACTAGTTGCTAAAGGGTTTTCATAAAGAAAGGGATTAGAATATGATGAGATATTCTCTCCAGTAGTGGTAAAGACGTCCATCCGCATTTTGCTCGCTATCGTCAGAGCTCATGACTTGGAGCTGAAGCAACTGGACATGAAAATCACTTTCTTGCATGGAGACTTGGTAAGAGACCATCTACATGAAGCAGCCAGAAGGATTTGTTGTAGATGGAAAGGAAATTTGGGTTTGCAAATTGAAAAAGTCATTGTATGGACTTAAGCAGTCGCCTAGGCAATGGTACAAAATGTTTGACTCTTTTATGCTTTCACTTGTTTTTGATCATAGCATCAAAGATGCTTGTGTGTACTTCAAGCATTTAAAAAATGATAGATGTGTGTACCTAATCTTATACGTGGATGATATGTTGATTGCTTTCAAGGATAAAGCTTAAATCAATAGTTTAAAGCGAAAGCTAAAAGCGGAATTCGAAATGAAAGACCTTAGAGAAACAAAGAAAATTTTAGGTGTGGAAATTCAAAGGGATAAAAAATTAGGACTTTTGAGCCTCACTCAAAAGAAGTACATTCGAAAGGTGCTTGCTTGGTTTAGCATGGAAGGGGCAAAGGAAATCAGCACACCCATGCCTTTGCACATATAATGTTTTAGTAAAGGTTATCCGATCTTGGAAAAGGACAAGGCTTATATGATGAAAGTCCCATATGCAAGTGCAGTTGGTAGCTTGATGTATGTCATGGTATGCACTAGGCCTGATGTTGCACAGGCATTTGGATTGGTGAGTAGATTCATGGAGAATCCAGGAAAGTCACATTGGAAGCAGTGAAATGTATCTTCAGATACCTTAGAGGAACTCCAAACCTGGACATGTCTTTGGCGACATAGGAAGAGATTTTAGCTTGGTTGGATTTTGCGATTCCAACTATGCCGGTGATAGAGATTGAAGAAAGTCAACCTCCAGATATGTATTCACCATTGGTGGGACGACAATCAGTTGGAGAGCGAGATTGTAGACGATTGTGGCTTTGTCTACAATAGAGGCAGATCTCATAGCTGCGATTGAAGTAGCTAAGGGGGCGCTTTATTTGAGGCGACTATTGTATGATTTGGGCTTCATATATAAAGGAGTGGATGTGTACTATAACAGTCAGAGTGCAATTTACTTAGCTAAAAATTTGGCATTCAGCTCAAGAAAAAGCATATTGAGGCAAGAGAGCCGTTCCTTATCTCGATGTGTGAAGAGAACCTAGTTCGTATTTAGAAAGTTCACAGAAAGGAGAATGCAACAGACATGCTTACCAAATCGTTGCCTGTTGCTAAGTTGAGCATTGCTCGGACTTGATTCGCTTAATGAAGTGCTAGGTGCCATGGGGTGGCATGGGGGAGAGTTGAGACGGTTCATGGAGACATTTATTTTCATGGTGGAGATTGATAGGTTCTACACGGATTGGGTACTTCAAACACTTTGTTGACGGACGGTGGCTTTGCCGGAGTTCGTTGACAGAGTGTAATGGGTGATGGAGTTGTCGAAGCTCATTGGGTAAGTATCCATTGCTTGGAGCATAAAAGTGTAGACGGAGTTGGAAGGCTTGTTTGGAAATCTGGTATCAAGGTGGAGATTATTAGGAATTGAATACCTGAGATTCCCAAATCGAGTGAAACCCTATCTGATCATCGACGACGAAGAAGAAGCAACGTAGAAAAGCTCATTCGGGAGATGCTTGGAAGCCGATTTGGAGGAAGGGGGAAGTTTGAAGCGGTGAAATGTTTTTGCTGAACAAGATAAAATGGAGCAACATTTTTCATTCGGTGGAAAGAATGTCGAACCAGTTTTTTCATTCGGTGGAAAGAATGCCAAACCAGTTTTTTCATTCGATGGAAAGAATCCCGAACTAGATTTTTCGTTTGGTATTTGAGCATGCGGCTCTA
Source organism: Allium cepa (assembly GCA_030765085.1). Classification (NCBI taxonomy): domain Eukaryota; kingdom Viridiplantae; phylum Streptophyta; class Magnoliopsida; order Asparagales; family Amaryllidaceae; genus Allium; species Allium cepa. The sequence goes on from CM060928.1 coordinate 147,883,044, forward strand.
ATAGAGGAGATGCCGGTCCAGATTTGAAGTGCACTTTGTCGAACCAAATTGTGTCAGACCAGATGCATACCGAAACGAAACTCATGGCTGCTATATAGCAGCTACCTCTCCTCATTTCTACACTCTGTAAATAGTGGAGCTTCTGGACAACAATGGCAGCCATCCTAGAGAGCTGAAACTTTGTAGAATTTTGCCTGTATTGTTAATTCTTCTTATGCATTGTTATCCCATTTTTTGGTCAAAACTGGAATATCAACAAATTGGCAAGGAATTATGGATATCAGGACTGGAGATAAGGCTACGATGGATATCGTCAAAATTTTGTTGAACTCCGATCGGGACGAAATTGATTGGAAATGATGATAAGGACTATGAAAGGCTATGTTTCAAATTTCAGGTTAATCGGAGTTCGTATGAAGGAAATATGATGGATTCAAGGAAGGAATAGTATGTAGTTCGAATCCATCAAAAAGGGGATAAAGTGACGCTCGGTTCGAACCGATCAGGTTCAAACCCATCAGGATTCGAACCCATGAGGTTCGCATCGATGACGCTTCGAATCGATGGGAACTAGATGGGTTCGAAAGGAGTAGCTTCAATGCAATGGACATGGATTCGAACGATGGACATGGGCTCGAAGATGGTGGATTCGAACGATAGGTATGGATTCGAAGATCATGGATTCGAAGATGAAGATGGACTCGAAGAAGGTAATGGATTCGAAGTATACATGGATTCGAAGATGAAGATGGACTCGAAGAAGGAGATGGATTCGAAGTGGACATGGATTCGAAGAAGGAGATGGAGTCGAAGTGGACATGGATTCGAAGAAGGAGATGGAGTCGAAGTAGACATGGATTCGAAGAAGGAGATGGAGTCAAAGTAGACATGGATTCGAAGAAGGAGATGGATTCGAAGTGGACATGGATTCGAAGAAGGAGATGGATTCGAAGAGGACATGGATTCGAAGATGATGGATACGAAGCAAGGGACATGGATTCGAAGGACGAGGATTCGAAAGGGATGGATTCGAAGAGGATGGACTCGTAGGATATGGACTCGAAGGAGGCGGCTTCAGAAAGCATGGATTCGAAGAGCATGGGTTCGAAGGGTATGGATTCGAAGGAGTCGGCCCTATGGATTCGAAGGGGATGGTTTCGAAGTAGATGGTTTCGAAGCATGGGTTCGAACCATTAAGGACGCACGGATTCTTGAACTTGGATCGATCATATCTTCCAAACCGTTGATCCAAATGCAATGAAATTTTTACAGGAGCTTACATACATGTTGAAGAATGTTCACACCAAATTTCAGCTCAATTGGATGGATTCTTGATCGATTCGAACGTCACTTCGAATCGATCCCAAACTGGGCACGGATTCCGAGAACACGGGCCTGTGGGCCCCCCTCACGTGCCAAGCAGCCTCCCCAGGTTTTAGGCGGGATTTCAGCCTTCCACGCCTATAAATAGAGCCCCTGGTCATTCAGAAAAGAGGGGGGAAGATTTGGAGAGAAGAGGCATGCCCGGATGCTGCTAGAATCATTCCATAGCTTCATTACTGCTATTATCTTCAGATTTGGTCATTACAACTGTGGTAATCACTTGTAATCTTCAAGGATAATCAATAAAAAGAAAAAAATTTAGAGTGGACGTAGGCCGGAGATAGCCGAACCACTATAAAACCTGTGTTTCTGTTCTTTACTTTTGGATTATTGTCTATTATATGCTAAGATTTGTTATTTGTGTTTGAATATCACTAATTTATATTCATACACTGGTGCTTTCACGGTACTGGGTGTTTGTGACCAATTTTGGCGCAAACATTTTTGGTGCTTTCACTGAGAACAACTAGCACCCGCTACATCGGATTTGAAGAGTTTGAGGAATTCGGATTTGGAAGACAATGACTAGGCAGAATAGCAGAAGGCTAAGGGCTGAGAGAAGCCAACAAGGAGGAAGTCAACAAGCATCCTCCGGAGGTGAGGAAGGACAGGCTTCGGTCTATATAACTCGGGATGAAATGGAAGCTATGGCCAATTCTTTGCAGGAGAGATTGTTGAAAAGTCAACAGGAAATGATGCAAACTTTCTTGGAACAAATGAGAGCTACAGGGATGCAGAACTTAGGAACGACTATAGCAACTGCGGATGTAGGACAAGGAGCTAGGGTTGTGGAACCCAATGAAGGACAGGATACAGAGCCAGAAGGCAATCAACAAGGGCTTGGGGGCAGGCCCACAGGATTCAATGCAGGAGAACCTTTGGAAGGAATTCAGCAAGCAAGGGCTAACATTGCCGCTAGTGAGCCACACGAGGAATATGTACCAGAATTCCCTCGGGGGCATGGGGGGCAACCCCTACCAGACAATACAGGATTAGTAGAAATGATTAGGAAGACTGTGCGAGGTGGTTTGACAAACGGAGATTTGGAAGGAGTGAATAGAAGTCCATTCGTTCGGGAGATAAGGATGGCTCGGAATCCACCTAAGTTCAAGCTACCTAGCGTGGAGGTATATGATGGTAAGACGGATCCAACAGATCACTTAATGAGGTACACCAGACACATGGAGGTGCTGGGGGCATCGGAGGAAGTGATGGCCCGATGTTTCCCTTTGTATTTGAAGGACTTAGCTGCAATGTGGTTTAGGCAGCTGGAAGAAGGATCTATCAGGACTTGGAAGGAATTAGTGGAAAAGTTTCTGGGATAGTTCCGGGTTCACGTCAAGAGGCCGAAGAACGTAATGACTTTAACATCGGTGAAGCAAAGGATGGACGAATCGCTTAGAGCTTTTCTAACTCGATTCAATGCGGCAGTCGCTTCGGTGGATCGGCCTGATCCATCAATGGTTTTAATGGCAGCAGTATCAGGAGTCAAGGAGAATTCGGATTTCAAGGTATCTCTGATACGAGATCCCCCGCAAAATCTCGACGAATTCTTTCATGAGGCAGAAAGGTTCCTTCGGCAAGAAGATGCAAGTACGGATTTAAAGGTGAAGAAGGCTAATGCAATCGAGGTTGGAGCGGTATCCAAAAATGGTTTGGATAAGGATAAAGGGAAAAGGAAGTTAGATGACGACTCTGGAAACGCTAGGAAGCGATGGAAGGATCCAAAGTTTTCCACATACACAGGATTGAACGAGACGCTGGAGCGGATATACCTGGAAACTCGGAATCGCCTTCCCTACCGAAGGCCGGCTAGGAGGGAACCAACAGAGCGGGAAAGGACATCAGGAAGGCACTGTCTCTTCCATGATCTGGATGGACACGATACCAACAGCTGCAGGCACCTAAAGGACATAATCGAGGAGCATGTAAGGAATGGACAGTTACAGCAATACGTTGGAACTCGAGATGCAACGGTGGAGCAGGAGCAACCACCGACCACTTCACGCCGTGATGATGGGAGGCCTAGGGATGATCGTCGATTGATCATCCATTGACCAGGATAATATGGAATAAGTAGCAAGCTACTAGCAAACGGTAAAGTCATTTACACATGTACGGGGACGGAGATAGCCCCTAGGCATGCTCTGAATGATGGTAAACCGGGATGCTATGGTTTGTGAAATTTATTTCTTGCTTTTTAGATTGGACATTGCTTTTCTTTTTTGGATTTGGTTTTGGAGCTTGGATTGAGCTCCTGGTTTTTCTTGCTTTTTTATTTGGATTTTCCTTTGGATGATTGTTTTTGGTTTTGGATGCTGGTTTGGATTTCTGGTTTTCTGGTTTGGATTTGAATTTTGGATTTGGATTTGGATTTTGGATTTGGATTTCGAATTTGAATTTCGGATTTGGACTTTGGAATAAATTTTGGTTGGACTTTTATCTGGTTTTTGGTAATTGGTCGTCGGGTATGGATTATGCCTGGCAAGGGATGAGTCACTTTACCCAAACAAGGTAGATTGACTCATTCAGGTCGTCAAGTATGGACAATGCTTGGCAAGGGTCCGGAGTGACCAGGATTCGGCCTAGGACTTAGGCCCTCTATTATCATTTATTATTTTCAGGTCGTCGAGTATGGACTATGCTCGGCAAGGGTCCGGAGAGATCAGGATTCGGCTTAGGACTTAAGCCATGGCATTTTACAGCGCCCAGGGACACTGGACCAAGGTCGTCAAGTATGGATTGCGCTTGGCAAGAACCCGGAGAAGTTGGCTCAACGTCCAGGGACACTGGATCAAGGTCGTCAAGTATGGATTGCGCTTGGCAAGAACCCGGAGAGGTTAACTCAACGTCCAGGGACACTAGACCACGGTCGTCGGATGTGGATCACGCTTGGCAGGAACCCAGAGAGGTTATGGATTTGGATATCGACCCGGAGAGGTCCTGGCTCCGGTTATTGGCTATTGGATAAGGATGGATTGGAACTTGGTTGTCGAGTTCGAATGGATACGGAATTGGCTAAGGCTTTGGCTATTGGATATGGAATTGGACATCGACTCGAAGCAGTCAAGGGCGATATACTCTGGCAATATGGCTTTGGACTTCGGATATTGGATTCGTAATTATTCAAAACACGCCTTGTTATCACAAGGCATGTTCTGGGGGGCAAAATGTTATCCCATTTTTTGGTCAAAACTGGAATATCAACAAATTGGCAAGGAATTATGGATATCAGGACTGGAGATAAGGCTACGATGGATATCGTCAAAATTTTGTTGAACTCCGATCGGGACGAAATTGATTGGAAATGATGATAAGGACTATGAAAGGCTATGTTTCAAATTTCAGGTTAATCGGAGTTCGTATGAAGGAAATATGATGGATTCAAGGAAGGAATAGTACGTAGTTCGAATCCATCAAAAAGGGGATAAAGTGACGCTCGGTTCGAACCGATCAGGTTCGAACCCATCAGGATTCGAACCCATGAGGTTCGCATCGATGACGCTTCGAATCGATGGGAACAAGATGGGTTCGAAAGGAGTAGCTTCAATGCAATGGACATGGATTCGAACGATGGACATGGGCTCGAAGATGGTGGATTCGAACGATAGGTATGGATTCGAAGATCATGGATTCGAAGATGAAGATGGACTCGAAGAAGGTAATGGATTCGAAGTATACATGGATTCGAAGATGAAGATGGACTCGAAGAAGGAGATGGATTCGAAGTGGACATGGATTCGAAGAAGGAGATGGAGTCGAAGTGGACATGGATTCGAAGAAGGAGATGGAGTCGAAGTAGACATGGATTCGAAGAAGGAGATGGAGTCAAAGTAGACATGGATTCGAAGAAGGAGATGGATTCGAAGTGGACATGGATTCGAAGAAGGAGATGGATTCGAAGAGGACATGGATTCGAAGATGATGGATACGAAGCAAGGGACATGGATTCGAAGGACGAGGATTCGAAAGGGATGGATTCGAAGAGGATGGACTCGTAGGATATGGACTCGAAGGAGGCGGCTTCAGAAAGCATGGATTCGAAGAGCATGGGTTCGAAGGGTATGGATTCGAAGGAGTCGGCCCTATGGATTCGAAGGGGATGGTTTCGAAGTAGATGGTTTCGAAGCATGGGTTCGAACCATTAAGGACGCACGGATTCTTGAACTTGGATCGATCATATCTTCCAAACCGTTGATCCAAATGCAATGAAATTTTTACAGGAGCTTACATACATGTTGAAGAATGTTCACACCAAATTTCAGCTCAATTGGATGGATTCTTGATCGATTCGAATGTCACTTCGAATCGATCCCAAACTGGGCATGGATTCCGAGAACACGGGCCTGTGGGCCCCCCTCACGTGCCAAGCAGCCTCCCCAGGTTTTAGGCGGGATTTCAGCCTTCCACGCCTATAAATAGAGCCCCTGGTCATTCATAAAAGAGGGGGGAAGATTTGGAGAGAAGAGGCATGCCCGGATGCTGCTAGAATCATTCCATAGCTTCATTACTGCTATTATCTTCAGATTTGGTCATTACAACTGTGGTAATCACTTGTAATCTTCAAGGATAATCAATAAAAAGAAAAAAATTTGGAGTGGACGTAGGCCGGAGATAGCCGAACCACTATAAAACCTGTGTTTCTGTTCTTGACTTTTGGATTGTTGTCTATTATTTGCTAAGATTTGTTATTTGTGTTTGAATATCACTAATTTATATTCATACACTGGTGCTTTCACGGTACTGGGTGTTTGTGACCAATTTTGGCGCAAACATGCATAGCCTCCAAAAGCGAAGCAATCTTGTAACCATAATCTTTCAGTGATTAATAAAATATTCTCTCCCCAAGTGGACGTACACTGCCTCGCGGTAGTGGAACCGCTATAAATACTGGTGTTATTTATTTTTCTGAATTGCATAGATCTGTGACTACTGTTCTCGTGTTTATCTCTGTTTGTTTCATCTCACTACAATCATGATTCAGTTGTTTTCCACCGCGTTGGGTTTTTTTAATCCCTTAGACTGATCATCTGAAGGGATTTTCCCCAACGATCTTGTATTAGAGCTGCAAGGTTGATTGGGAAGTATTAGACATTATGGCAGAAGATGAAGCGACTCCAATTGTTACAAGACCCTACACTAGAGGGATATATATCGTGTCAGGACCGCACTTGGAAATTAAGAAATAAAATGGGGATAAAGACTTCAAGAAGTGACAATAAAGAATGAAGGTTGTTCTAATAAGGAATGAAGTCCATCCAGTAGTGTTTGCCCCTAAGGAGTTGAAGGCTGACATCTCAATTGCGGAAAGGAATGAGATGGAGAAATGAACATTTACTACTTTACAACTAGCTATGGGAGAGAATGTTATCTCATAGATTAGCAATGGGACCATGCTAGGGCATTTGGACCAAGCTAGAGAAACATGCGGATGATATTGCTTAAGTTATTTTTCACCATGCGGATGAGAGAGGGTACTTCAGTAGAGGAACATCTTAATTTCTTTGATGATCTCGTGATGAAGATGAAGATTGTTGACATGAAGATGGATGAGGAGCAAATGACAATGATTCTTTTGTGTTCTCTTCCGAAGCGTTACACAGGTTTCGCTAATAGCCTTATCTTCGCTAGAGACAATTGACAGTGGAAGATGGAAGTCGGGCTTTATATTTGAGAGCTTGAGAGATCAGACGAAGGAGATAAGTGAAGGAAGTAGAGGTGGAAGTAGTAGTCACGACCTGTTTTTTGAAAGAGGTAGAGAAGATAAGAAGAATTGAAACTCTAGGTCGAAGAAGCCTGGTAATGGCAGGAGAGGAAAGTCTAAAGACGGGAAGTGTCTTATCTACAAGAAACCTGGTCATTGGAAAAAAGATTGTCCGTATTTGAAGAAGAAGACAGATCTACATCATTTGCAGTGGAGAAGTCTGTATCTGACGATGTGTTGTCTGCAGCGGTATCAGATGTATCAGACCATTAGGTGTTGGACTCGGGGGAGTCTTTCCATATGACGCCTAATAAGGATTACTTCAATTCTTTCGTTGGACGAGAGGGATGCTCTATCCTTATGGCTAATGATGCTAGCTATAGAGCAATGGGCGAAAGTACAGTGAGGATCAGGATGTTTGATGGAGTGATACGCACTTTGACAGGTGTTCGGTATGTTCTAGGTCTTCGGAAGTTCTTAATTTCTTTAGGACAATTGGCATCTTTGGGATGTAAGGTAACTATCGAGAATGATAGTCTAAAGGCTTCGAGAGGTGCACTAATTCTTACGAAAGGAGATGCGTTTCGAAATCTGTATATGCTGAAAGGAAACACAATTCTTGGAGAGTCGTGTGTTGGAGTAGATGTAACGACCCATAAATTTTAACTGTTTTAGTAACGTATTTCATTGAATTTTTGTGAAATTTTAAATAACAAAATTTTTAAATAAAAATTTAATTTTTGAAATGCGTCTAGTTAAACATAGCAACTGGTAAATTTTCATCCAAAAATATGAAAGTTTATTTTCGTATGTAATTTTATTCCAATTTAATCAGTTAGGAATTGATGAAAATAAAATGTTTTCAAAACCTGAATATTTTTACATAGAAAAATTCTAAATCATCTTTTGAGCAAGACATCATTTTTCATTTTTTCAAATTCAAACTTCTTTAGCTCCGTCGATCTTATTTTTCTGCGTTTTTGCTGCATTTTCCGCTAGTAGAAAATTCGAATTTTTATAATTCAATCATACCACCGATATCTGTATACCGTTTCGATCATCTCGTCGTGGTAATCTCAGCGGTATATTCAATTCTATGTTTTAAAGTCCGATACACAGCAGAATCCGTGAAAACGATTCCGTATCGGTATCACTTTAATGTACATTCAAATTTCAGATGGTTGAAATAAACGACCATTGTCATTTATTATCAGTTGTTCTATTCCATCTTTTTAATGCATTGATGGTTCGCTGCTTTCATCTCCATCAGTTTAAATTATATGAATTTCTACATTCGTTGCTGTTTACATTCATTTATTTTGAACGGTCATTTCCTTTGTTATTCCTGAATTTCGTGCGTGACTTTACCATAACCAATGCGTGATTTTACCATAATCAATGCTTCATATTTATTGCTTTAATTTCTCTGCGTCAATCAAGTGCAGTGCTGTTACTTTTGAAATGAATTACACGTTTCTTTACAGCTTGTAACCAGCTCCAACCTTTATTATTCCAAACGTTCAAATTATTTCTATTGCACTTCTGTCATTTTTATATATACATTTTTTTGAAGCCTGCTCTAGTCACTTCCTCAAGTGCAAACTCCTTCCTCTTCTCCGTGAAGCCAGCCCATTCCCTCTCCTGCTCTCTTCCTCTCAAATTCTTCTTCAGCTCGACTTTTTTTCCAAAAGAAGAAGAAGAAAAATTGAACAAGCCTTCCAAATTTTCTGGCTTCGTGCTCCCTTCAGGCAGCACGTCATCACCCTCTCCGCCCCGACCTCAGACCAGGCCTCAACAAACTCGAGCCCAGTCACGACAGATGTACGCCATCTCCAACCCATGCTCTGCCCTTGTTTGCTCACCCTGCTTCTTTGCCAAGCCACAGGCTTTGCCTCTTTTAAAGGGAAGTCTATATTTGTACATATTGCTACTTATATCTGGGTAAGCTTTGTTTATATTGATTGTTTATATAAAAGTATATTATCTGTTAGTTTATACAAAACATTAGTATATTTACAAATCTAGGTGTATATTTTTCTAATTTTGGAAGTTGCAGTAAAGTTTAAATATTTGATGCATAGTATATTATAGTGTGCTTATAGTTTTAGTATAGTGTATGAGTATATAATTATACTATCATTGGGTTTCAAAAGTTTACATTTTTTTATTGTATTGAAACAGATTTTTCTATGTGTGTGAAATATAGGTCATATATAAATAGTTAAAGGTTCTTACTTTGGGTTTAGGCGCTGTTTATTTTATATAATGTATATAGATGTAAAATTTGTTATATATAAAGGAAGCTATATTTTCTGCTATTATATATGTCTATCTGCATATGCGAATACAAGCGTAAAGGTCAAGTAGTTATATATATATATATATATATATATATATATATATATATATATAGTATGTTATCTATTTATGTGTTGAAATGTTGCTTACTGTCTCTCTTTTACGACAATAGTGATTTTTGGAAAGTATGGGTTTTGGGTTTATATATTTATATTATTGTATACATACATAGAGTCTGCATATATATATATATCATATATATTTAGTTACGTATGGTGTTTATATTTTATAAGTTTTAACTAGTTGCTGTATGAGTTGTAAATATATGGTTAATGTTTATATTAGTTTATATGTGTCAGTTATTGATTATAAGCCTGCATATATTTTTTAGAATATGTTTTTAAGTGTAGCTGCATAGAGTTGAGAGAACTACATATGTCTGGTTATAGTATGATTTTATATAGATATTTGTTTATAAGTATATTTTGTCTTATAGTGCGTTTATAGCTTAATTTATACATACATTTATTTATAAATATAATCTACACAATTGTTGCTTTTAGGATGGCTATATATTAATTTTTCTGAAAATGTAGATTTAGAAACAATTATATGGGTTGATTTAATAATGATTTTGAAGTTTTATAATATTTTAATATTGTTTTAAATTAAAATATTGAAATTTTATATATAATAGAATAATATGTATATATTTTTAGTTTATCAAGCTTAATTTATTCATTCTCATCGGTTTTCGATTTATCAGCTTATCCATCGAATTCGTGCCAACCTCGCCCTGTTTTGGAATTTGTGATTGGAATTCGTAACTCAACTTCATTGTCTATCTCTCTAGCCTCGAAAGGTGAGCAATCACTCACGATTAATGTTCTTTTATTTATTAAATTTGATTTCAATTGAAACGACAATTGAAATATGCTGTTGTTAGTTATTTACACTCTTATATATATATATATGTTATTACATGTATCAGTTCACCTGTGACATCTGACACCATTATCTGTTACTTATACGATAATTATCCAGTTTGGTTGATAATAGATTGATTGTTGATGTTTATATTGGTCGTTAAATTGTTAATGTAAAAGTGATAAATAATATGCAATTGAATTTGATATAGGTTAGTTAACAATTTAAAATGGATTTATATGTTGAATTTGATTAGTTAAATTTGCCCCATTTAAATGTTAGATAAATTGACACGCAGAAATAATGTTAACTACACCTTGAACCATTGAATGCATGATTGTATAAATTGATGTAGTATAAATTGAATAATAAATGTCAAGTGTAGAACCGCATAAAATATTAGTGTAATAATCCTTAATCTACATGAAATGATAGTGTAGATTCTAGAAATAATTATATTAATTTGCACAAACAACAATGTAAATTAATACGATTATTTCGGGATTATTTAAATAAATTATTGGATTGTTATTGATTGTTATTATTGCTTGTTTATTTACTTTGACACCATCACAGTTATCACACTGCAAGTTCCCTTTGCTATACTTTGATTTTTGAATTGAAATGGAATCAGGTCGAAATGATAAATACCCAAATAAAACTTTGACTTAGGATAGAGAATTAAATAAAAACCCGATTGGTAAATAGTTTGATTTAAAAATAAAATAAAGACTTTATTTGAATAAAATAATAAGGGTTTTAAATGAAGTTGGAATTTGAATTCTAGTGAAATTTAAATGTTAATATTTAATAATCTGAAACAAAATATTAACAAGGTAATTGATGAAAGAACATTGTTTAATTTAAGAAAGGACTGAATTAAGTTTTGAAATTATTTAATAATTAAGTGTTGAAATTATTTAATAATTAAGTGTTGAAATTATTTAACAATTAAGTTTTGAAATTATTTAATAATTTTATGAGATTGATTTATTTAATAATCAAATAAAATTGGATTCTTTGATAATTGAAATTGAACTTCTTTAATATGTGAAATTGAGTATTGTAATAATTAAGTTTTGGAAACTTGTTAAGTTAAATAAGTAAATAAGTGAAATCGAATTTCTTCAACAAGAAATAAGATATGATTTATTAAATTCAATATAAGACTTGAAATTTAAAGAATTTAATTTGTCGAATTTAATTTAATTAAATTCGAAAGTTTGATATGATATAGGAAAACTTAAATTTTTTAATGAATTGGAAATTAAATAGAAATTGTTTTGAATGATAAATCAACTTAACAATATTGAATGAAGTCGATAAATGAATTTAAATTGATCTGAATGTTAAATTAAGTTTATTTAAATGATTACGGAATGAAACTTATATACAAGTTTAAGTAAATATTTGAATTGTTTTAAATCAAATTTTGAAGTTGAATCATAGCGTTTTGAAATTATGAATTTGGAAGTTTGAACGTAAATTATGGAAATTGATTTAGAAAGACAAATGAAATGTTGGTTTACAAATTCTAATTGAAATTGAATTTGATTTGGTTTTGAAATATATTAAACGACCAATCGGTGTAATAATTATGAAAGTTATTAAAGAAACCGGGATCGGTTATGGACATACTCTCTGTCTAAACCGAAAACCATTTTAATAACTATACGCGGAGTGTGATCCAGAATGAAGTGATTGGAATAATGTATGTGATGACTGAAGAAAGAGAACGATGATGGATAGCCTTGACACTTGTGTCAAATTGAAAATGACTAAAACAGGAGCCGTGCCGGGCCAAATGGGGTTAGCCACCTCGAGCGAACACTCTTCTTTGTAAACTACTCATTAATTGTTATTGATTGGTGTGCACCCTCGAAATTTTAGGAGTGTTGTTTCGCGGTGTTGCGATCGTTGCGGCGATGCGTTCTCACCAGTCCGGATCAGGCAAACGGTAGTTTCACTACCTTGGATATTGCCTCATGTGCCTTGTCATACTCATATTCCTATATACGCGACCAATACGAATTTGTTTTGTGTTATATCTATGGAGTACTCCCTGATAGCCCACTAGTTTATGGTGGAGTTTACAGTGTTGCATAGACTATGACGCTTATATAAAAGTGTTAAGGGGGATAACAGTAACGCCTTAACGCTATTTTGATACTTTATATTACTGATAAACATTATCTACTTAGCGTACACTACTACATAGTAGATAGTTTAATGGATCCTTAGAGGATGGTTATTCCAACGTCCTTTGAGTTACTTGTATTTCAGTTGTTATTTCACTTGAGTTGGATTTATTGATATAAGAATGTTAATCATGACTCGAGTGTTTGTGTTTTTCTTTATGCTCGGGTTAAATTGAGTGTACCAGTATTCGAGACTCACCTTTGGAGTTGGAGCTTCGCTTGGAGATCCAGCTATCTATCCAGCTTTCAGATATTCAGTTGATTCCTGTGATGTATTCGGATATTGTATTTGACTATTGTATTCGAGACTTCTGTTGTATCTTATTTAACTCTGTTATATATATAATAGCTTCATGAACTACTATCTTTTGTTTCCGCTGCATCTATTACTCTGTGTCTGTGATCTGTGATTATTTATTTACTGTAAATGTTCAGTTTTGCCAAATTTAAATTAACAATTCGGTATTTTGAATTATTCAAATCTGACAAGTGCGGATGCGAATGTCCAAAATAGCGGGTCGTTACAGTAGATACTTCTCATGCATTGGATGCCACAAAGCTTTGCATTTCAGATTTGGTCATATTTCGGAGAAGGACTTAGATTTGCTTTGGAGACGAAAGATGATCGAAGGACAAAACTTCGACAAGATGGACTTTTTTTAGGAGTGTGTGTTAGGCAAGAAAACTAAAGTATATTTTGGAGTTGGACTCCATAGATCAAGGCGAGAACTTGAGTACATGCTTACAGATGTTTGGGGACTGGTTGCTACTCCTTCTCTTGGAGGAGTAGAGTATTTTATTTATTTCATTGATGACTTTCTCGGAAAGTATAGGTGTATGTGATGAAGGCCAAATTAAAGAGTTCTGAGAAGTTCAAAGACTGGAAAGCGCTTGTTGAGAATCAATCTGGTTCTAGGTTAAAGTTGCTGAGATCTGATAATGGTGGTGAATTTGTCTCTAGAGAGTTCCTTGACTTTTGTAGACAGCGTGACATTTAGAAATATTTCACTACACCCGGAGATCCGCATCCAATGAGGTTGCAGAAAGAATGAACAGGACTTTACTGAAGAAGGCTCGTTGCTTGAGATTGCCGGTAGCGGCAGGCTTGTCTAGAGGCTTTTGGGCTGAGACATTATCAACTGCGGCGCATATTATAAATCAAATTTCGTGCTCAGCCATAGATGGGAAGATTCCAGAGGAGAACTGGAGAGGTAAAATAGTGTATCTTGATTACTTTTGAATTTTTGGTTGTCTTATGTACATTCACCATACAGGTGATGACAAGTTTGAGGCTAGATCATACAAGTGCATACTAATGGGATACACCGATGCTATCAAACGGTATCGAATTTGGAACCCTGTAAATCAGAAAATTGTTCAATCCAGACATGTTACTTTTGATGAGTCTGTTATGTTTAATCCGAAGGTAAAGCTATCTACCACATCAGAAGATTCTGATAAGCCTCAGGAGACGGAAGAAGTTTCTATGTTCCAGCCAAGGAGTGAATTATTGTTGATGCCGTCGAGGAAAACGCAGTTGATGAAACATCACATGATAGTCCACAGGTACCTTCTAGGAGTGCTGGTGATGTGCACGAATCTAGAAGAAGTTAGGTTCAAGGTGGAGCTAAAAGGAATTTAGGCGAAGCAGTACCAACCCGGATCAGTTGTATGACTATCAGGCCCCCGAAAGGTATGGTGATTGCCAGTTTTCTTAAACAAACATAAACACAAATTACATCTTCATCTATATATGATGTTGGTAATGAAGTGGATTTGAGAATCAAAATTTGATGGTCTATATTACTAATCAATAGTAAATAGATCATGCTTACAACAGATTTTATTTTTAACTTCATTGTCATTTTCATGAGAGTTAATAAGTGGATCAGTGGGTGTGTTATAGTTTGATGGTTTACGTTGGTCTAATTAATAGCATAAATATGCCATACTTATGATAAACACATCAACCAAATTCACTAATGTCCAAAAAAAAGAGATCATAATTTCATTATGTTGATTTATGTGATCATGAGAGGGGATTTGCCTCTAAATTTTCTTCTACTCTCATATTTTTATCCACTTTTAGTTTTTTTATAGAAATTTTTAGTTAACCCATCTCAAATTCTTGCCTTAATTTGATTGATATAAATTTTAAATCAATATAATTTCCTACGGATCGACTATTCTCGTCACGTACTGAAATTGTATGTCGTGCACTTTCGATTATATTTTATTACAAGTTTTCGGCTATTTTCTAATCCGATAAAAAATTAACCGTTAAACAAGTTTTTGATGCCATTGCTAAGGAATAACCTTTAATGTTGGTGTTATAACCAATAAAGATGTACTTCTCACTTTTGTCATCTAATTCGCTTCGCTTCTTGTCCTTTACATGTATATGAGCTATGCTTCCAAAAACTCTTAGATGGTAAATGTCCAGCTTCCTTCCATTCCATGCTTCTTATGGTGTTTTTCCTCACACACTTTTTGTTGGAGATCGTTTTGACAGATAAACCGCATATGCAACTGCTTCCATCCAAAACTTCTTTAGCAGCTTCTTACTTTTGAGTATGCACCTCACCATCTCACGGATTGTCTATTCTTCCTTTCCGAGTCAATTCGCGTCTTGAGTACTTGCACCACAAACTCTTTCTTTTTTTCTTCTTCATAAGCTTGCAATGAACTGAGAAGTTCATCTGCAAGGCCTTCAAATTTTTTGTCTCTTCGATGATAGTGACAATATGTTCGAACTTTGGATCTAATATTTTAAGAGTCCTCTTTATAATTCTTACATCATTTAACTTCTCACCGTTTCCTTTTAGGTTATTAGTAACCGTTAAAACTCTTAACACTACAAGACACATAGTGTATTCCATCGGAGCCTTCCAACGGCCTCCAACTTCTTTGACCAACGTCTTCCAACGTCCAGTGTTTTCTCGTATATTTTATTAGTTAAAACTGTAGGACGTTGGTAGACGTTGGAATCTGGACGTTGGCGGCCGTTGAAAGACATTGGAAATCCGCGAGTAAAACTGCAACCCAGCTTCTTCTTCCTCATTCGGCTGAAACAAATTTACCCCCCCCCCCCCAAATTCCCAATTTTCCTCCAATTTCGACCCTCCCCCCCTCCCCCGCCGCTCCGACGATCAAGGGCTCCTCCTCCAACCCTCCCTCTCGTCCTCTCTAACTCCCTAATCTCTCAAGAAAAGGTATAAACCCTAGTCCCTATATTTAATTAAATTTGTTAAATTAGTGTATTAAATGTTTGTATTGCCTTATTGTATGTATAATCTTGTTTATTGAGGCATAATTATGTTATTAACTTATGTATTGCAAGATTATATACATTTAAGTTTGTGTTAACAATAGAATAATGTGCATACAATTAGTTTTAGGTTTGTTTGGAAACTTTAGTTGTTAGTGAGCATACAATTAGTTTATGTATTTTAGAAAACTTCAAAAATGATATTTTATATTCATGAAACCCTTAGAGTGTCTTTCGGCCCCGTCTAATAAGTATTGTATATGATCGTTATGTGGATATTCGTTTTTTAACAGAACGGACATCTACATTCATCGTATACAATATTTGTTGGATTTGTCCCTGTATTGGACAAGTTACTAACACAATAACGTAATTAAATCTCGTAAAACATTTCATTTTAAATGGTTCATAGAATTTCGACAGTGCTTCCTTTATGTTCCCTGTGTACACGTAAATGTGTACTGTTCAGGGAACTAAAGCGAAGTGCTATCGAAATTTTGTTGAATCGTTTAAATTGAAATGATTTACGCGATTTAATTATGTTATTGTATTTTTAATGGGAGGTAGGATGACCCATCGACAAAGTGACAATGATCTATTAATATAAAATTCACCAATAATATTGTTTTAATAAAATGTCAATTTTTTAAATTTATATCGTACTTTTTAATTATATACGTAGGTAAATGGACAATTATTTTAATGATCGAAGCTGGATGTACAAAAAAAGAAGGGTCGAAAATGAAGGCTCAATAAGTGAACAGTTTAATAACGGTGTTCGCGTATTTATTGATTTCGCTTTAAGTAATAACAGAAGCGACGAAGAAATCCGTTGTCCATGTACTAAATGCAAAATGTTAAAGCATTTGATACCAGAAATGGTTAGAGTTCATTTGCGTCAATACGGTTTCGTGCCGAACTATTTGGTTTGGTATCGTCATGGAGAACCGTTAGCATCTAATCATGTACAAGCTGAGGAGGTAATGTGTACTGAAATTGATACGACGAATCTCGTAGAACATATGGTTGAAGATGCTGCACGGTCAATGTTTTATGTTCCTCAATTAATTGATGAAGATGGTAATGCTGAAGAAGAACCAAATATTGGGGTAAAAATATATATGATTTATTAGATGCCGCAAAGAAACCCATTTGGGAAGGCTGCACAAGCGGAACCCAATTATCAGTAACTGCTGAATACATTGCGATGAAATCTAAATACAACTTCACAGAAGCTGGATTTACAGCTGTTGTGCAAGCTGCGAAACGGCAAATGCCTCTCAATAATTTAATGTTCGGAAATCATTATGAAGTAAAAAAATGATGTCAGCTTTTGGTTTACCGTATCATAAAATAGATACATGTCTAAACGGTTGCATGCTGTTTTGGAAAGAAGATATCAACCTTAGAAATTGTAAAATATGTAATCAGGAAAGATACAAATCAGGAAAGATACAAATTAAGAAAGAAAAAAGGAAAGGAAGTCCCGTATAAACGTATTCATTATTTACCAATTACTCCTAAACTTCAAAGTTTATATGCATCTTCTGTAACCACGCAACATATGAGATGGCATAGTGTTAGAACACGGGAAGAAGGTACGTTAACATACCCAGCTGATGGGGAAGCATGGAAGCATTTTGACCACAAGTATCCTAATTTTTCATCCGAGAGTCGTAATGTTCGACTTGGTTTACGTACGAATGGATTTTCACCATTTTCTCAGTTTGATTCTAAATATTCGTCATGGCCTATAATTGTCACACCTTATAATTTACCTCCATGGATGTGTATGAAATCTCCATATATGTTTATCACAGTTTTCGTCCCTGGTCCTAATGATCTGACACAAGGAATCAATGTTTATTTACAACCACTGATTGAAGAATTAAAAATATTGTGGTACGAAGGAGTAGAAACATACGATATTTTCAAAAAAAACTTTCGCATGTATGCTTCTTTGATGTGGACAATCAACTATTTTCCTGCTTATGCAATGCTTTCAGGTTGGGGTACGGCTGGTCGTCTAGCTTGTCCGTACTGCATGCAAGATACACGAGCATTTTCTTTACCTCATGGAAAGAAAATTTCATGGTTTGACTGTCATCGATGTTTTCTTTATATTAATCATCCTTTTAGAAGAGATAAGAAAAACTTTACAGCTAATAGACATGAAACTTTGAGACCACCTACGGTTTTGTCAAGCGAAGATATTTATGAAGTTGTAAAGGATTATCCAAAGATACATGAAACCGGAGAACAAATTGAAATTCAAGGTAAACCATCGGTTCATAACCGGTGCAAAAAAAATTCATATTTTGGGAGTTGCCTTATTGGAAAAATCTTCTGATTCATCATAATATTAACGTGATGCATAATGAGAAAAATGTGTTTGATAATGTTTTTAATACACTTTTGAATGTCAAGGGGAAGACGAAAGATGATTTGAAATCAAGACGTGATATTGAAGTAATATGTAATCGTCCTGAGCTTCATATAAAGCCAAATGACACAAAAAAGCCAAAAGCTTGCTATGAGCTAGACAATAATCAAGTTAAAGTACTTTTAAAATGGGTGGAAGGACTAAGATTCCTGGATGGTCTATCTTCTAATATTCGTAGATGTGTCGACTATAAGAACAATAAACTTAGCGGGATGAAAAGTCATGATTGTCATGTTATGATGGAAAATTTATTACCCTTCGCTTTAAAAGAACCATTGCCCGTAAAAGTTTGGACTGTTTTAATAGAACTTAGTCTTTTTTATAAAGAGATTTGTTCTACTACATTAAAATTTGATCATCTATGTAAATTTGAGGAAGAAATCCCGATATTGCTCTGCAAAATGGAAAAAGTATTTTCTCCAGGTTTTTTCAATGTTATGGAACATTTACCTATTCATATTCCATTAGAAGCACGTCTTCGAGGGCCTGTGCAATATGGATGCATGTATCCATTTGAAAGGTATTTAAATCATCTAAAAAAAAGTGAGACAGAAAGCTCGAGTTGAAGGTTCGATTTGCAAATTATAAATCGAAGAAGAAGCTTCATTTTCTCTCTCTCATTATTTTAGTGACCATGTGAACATATCATTTGAAAGTGCTACGCGTAATGATGAAGGAATTGATCAAGATGATTGTCAAACGGCCTTATCAATTTTTAAAAAACAAGGTCGGCCTGCTGGTGCTTGTGTGGAAGTATGGTTAGATGATAGAGATTATCATGTTGCACACACATATGTTCTTCTCAACTATGTCGAAGTTGCACCGTTTGTTAGGTAATTTACTTATATATATATATATATATATATATATATATATATCATCAACACGTGTGTATACACAAATATATGCACACACGTGTATCTTAATCATAATGCAACATTTGTTATATAATTGCAGTATTTACGAATCACAACATCCTAACGGCGATATCGGCAAAGAATTCGCTTCTTGGTTTTATAAGTACGTTTTTGATACAACAAATTATGTTGTAGACGAAGGATTGAAACATTTAGCTATGGGACCAAAAAGGAAAGTGAAGACCTGTCCAATATTCTTTGTCAATTGATATAAATTTAATACCAAAGAATACGGTGCCGAAAAATTAACTAACAATACTAGTGTATTTGTTAAAGGTAGTGATGATCCAAATGATCACATACATGATTTTTATGGCGTGCTAACCCAGGTTTTGCAATTGACGTATTTCACACGACCCGCAAAAGAAGTATTTTTGTTTAAATGCAACAAGTTCAGCAACGTTCCAGGTTCTTATAGAAATAAAACATACTTCGCGTTATTATAAATACGATCCTTTTGTACTTGCCAAACAAGCTCTTCAAGTTTATTATGCTTCTTACCCATCTCTAAGAAGAGATAAAATATATTGGTCGGCTGTTTTTAAAACAAAGGCAAGGTTTACATTTGATGGACGGAATATTCCCGAAGAACAAGCTTACCAAGCAGATATCGACACTACAACAGTTTATGGGTTTCATAGCGTTTGAAAAACGCTATAACAGGCTACCATAGCATTTCAGAGAACGCCGTGGAACCACAAGCTATGGTAGGCCCGCAGCGTTACATAGCTGGAAGGAAAACGCTACAATAGCTAATAGCGTTTACAAAAGGGCATAGCGTTTGCTACCTACCATAGCGTTTTTTCTCTGTTATTAAACTTAAACGCTATAGGGAATATAATCCTTCATTTAACTTCTATAGCGTTTTCGAGCACATTTTATAGCGTTTCATCAAACCATGTTATAGCGTTACAAAGTTTTTCGATAGCATTTCTTGTCATGCTTGTATAGCGTTTTTATATTCTACCATAGCGTTTTTGATTCTATTATAGCGTTTTTGATGCATAAATCTTACATCTCATATAGAGTTAAGATAGCGTTTGATGAATCAATAGTGTTTTTCAAACGCTATTCTATATAATATTAATTTTCAGCATTTGTTTCAATTTTCTTTTTATTATATTATATATGTATATATATATATATATATATATATATATATGCACACAGATAGATATATGTATACATTACACACACAACTATATATATATATATATATATTAAAATGTGGATCCTAAAAATAACAAATCGAGAAGATGACAACAACTATATGTAACAATGATAACGTTGCAGTGAATTCTAATTTGGAAACACACAATCAAACCAGTGGAAAGGTTTCAAATAATTCTGCTAATATTTCAAATACACACAATCAAAATAGTCTAACAAATAAACAACCAAATTTACCAACCTCCTCACAACCTTACTGCCTCGGCCAAACACAGTCATAATCCTTCATTTCTTCCTCACCGTCACCAATACAACACAGCAGCCACTATTGATACCACTTCATCAACAGCTACAGCTGATACAACTGATACAAGCAAACAACCAAAACAAAACACTCTTCTCTGCCTTATCACAACTGAACACTGAACTTCATTCAACTTCATCCTTCATAACCACCATTTCCCATTACCCATCAACAGTTGCTAACCAACCACCGCATAAACCATAAACCATCACACTGACGTAAACCATATCAACCCCATAAACCATCAAACTAACCCTTCAGTAGCTACAAATCAACCCCAGCACACCCATCACTCTACTGCGTATATACTTTACTGCATATACTTCACATCCTTCACATACCTCAGCACCATATATACAACATTCCCTCTGCTTTACAACAACCTTTAACCACTTCTCCATCTCAACAACTTCACCATCAGTCTTCATCATACCACATTCACATATTCACTTCTCACCGTCAACAAACTACCTCTCCCTGTCTACAAACCCCCCAATCAACTACCTTCCTTAACCAAGCAGTGCACACTGTCAACCATATACCCAGTCACACAACTACAATAACTTCATATCAGAGTAACCACAATCACTGCCACTGCATTCATCACATTTACTGTTGGCT
This sequence comes from Allium cepa, assembly GCA_030765085.1. NCBI lineage: Eukaryota > Viridiplantae > Streptophyta > Magnoliopsida > Asparagales > Amaryllidaceae > Allium > Allium cepa. The sequence goes on from CM060928.1 coordinate 147,904,277, forward strand.
GAACTCACAACACTCGTTGATGTGCACCACAACCACAGCAATACAACAATCCTGAACTGCCTTCACATTACTGACCATCACTGAACTATCACCTCCACTCTTCACTCTCTCCTGACATCAACCGCCTCTTTTAACATTCAGCACATCACTGCAGTTCATCTGCATCTTGCCAATAACCCCCACTATCACAGTGTTCTGCCTTCTACACATCACAATCCCACCAGAAACACCGTCAACACATAATTCCAGACAACCCTTTCTCCAACAGCACCTCAGCATCTTTTTACATTATCTTTTTTCTCATGAATGCAATAGCTTCATCAGAATGAGGCTCATCACGACTAGGGGATCTGGCACCAGAAAAAGAGAAGGCCAGGCTACATGTTTCCTTGGGAAGGAATAATTTTAAGTGGTGCCCACCGAGCACATATTCCACAGCTTCTTTTTGCCTTTTATTTATCTGTAAAAATGATATAAAAAAATCTCTGGCTTTATTCATTGAAGCCTGCAGACAATGAAAGGAGTAAATTATGTACAAGTTTCTTAACTGAAATCCCATATAAATAATTTGTTTTCTTACTACTATCAAATCATTTATATGCATTGCTGGAGGTGGGTCTTTATTTATGTTATGTTTTCCTTTCTTTCCATTAATGGCACGAGTTTCAGCGGCCAACAGAGCATCATAAAAGTTTGATCTCTCATCAAAATGTGTCTGATTACTTCATCCAGTCCTCATGCTATGATCAGCTCAACAATATTAACATTGTTTCCCTGGTTTGATAGCAAACACAAGAAAAATTGATCCAAAATCCATCACCCGTGAATCGACTATACAATCAACTGAATTGTTTCCCTCTGGTATAGGAAATTTTCAAGAATATTCCATTGATACATTTACCTAAAAATTCATATGTGTATTATTGACTTTGCTCCACAGTTTAAATTTCTTTTGTTACCATATAATACTTCCATTTTAAATATTTTTAGGACCTCCGTTTCTATTGATTAATTTCATAAAAAGACAGCGGTAACAGCTTTATTAAAAACCATAAATTTCTTTTTCTTTCTTCTAAATAACAACTTAAAGGATGTGTAGGATAAATAACATCGTGGATGCACTCTATTCGACATATTTTGCTAAATCCTTCATGAAAGTTAAGAAAAACATAGAGTTGAGCATGATTGTCTAAGATTAGGATTCTCAAATCCTAAATAGTTTTTAAAATGTATATTCATATAGTGAAATCAACTAAAGAAACACAAGTGCAAATGGTAAGGAAATCACATGAATGATAATAAACATGGATGTATATGCACCATTTAGACAGTCTTAGCAAAATATGAAAATTTTGGATATCATCAAATGTATTAAATTTGAAATTCCCACCAATGCAGCTGAATTTCGCTTTCGTCTACCATTAGAACTGAAAAATAAAAATTACGCATATAAGCATAACATGGAAGTTCCATGCAAATGTACTCTACTCCAATGTTTACATGGAAGTTACACACATATGTGCTCTAATGTTAACTAGTTTCAACAGGCATGAACAACCATTGTGGAACTTACACTTTGTATAAGCTCCAAACCAAGGTCTTTGGAAGTATCGCCATTGGCATATATTATTAAACCTATTAGATTATTGAATTTGTTAATGCCTTCCACCATAAAACGAACATGGGAACACAAAGCATAAACTATGATTAGTGGGAGAAAAATAAGAGGAAAGACTAGAAAACATTAGGTAGAGCTCGCTTACATCCCTATTTAAAACCCTGATCTCTATATAAAATGTTTAGCTTCCCTACCAAAAGGGTCAGGAGGAACTTTAAAAGATGCCGCTGATGTAGAAGAGAATTTCTGTGCAGATGTCAATAATGGAGTGGCAATAATAGAATCCACACCATTTACGTTATCAACAACTGTTTCAGGTTCAGGAACTGTTTCAGGCACTGCTGTCCTACCTATGGATGGAGCCTGTTTTAGAAAACTGAGTAAAATGCATCAATTGAAATATACTAAATTTCCAAGTAAATACACTGACTACATCCATAGAGATCACTCATGTTTTAAACATCCAACTGAACCCATGGAACTTAATTCTCTATTGTGTATCCTCTATGTTGTCTCTAGTTATGTCGTTATAATGTTAATGTCAACAATAACTATTTCTACATTCAGTTACCCCATTTAGACAACATGCACTCAATCACTCATCATAATAGAGAACATAGTAAAAAAAGGATGAACTGATGTAAAACAGAAGGAAAGCCGATGGTGTTATTTATCAACAATTACAAACCATGATAAATCATGTATCATTGAGCTAAGTTCAAAAATTAAGAGTGTTCTCTAGAAACAACAACGGCATTACAACCGTTTTTTTCTAAAACAGTATCTAAGATACTTAAATGTAAAACAAACGAATGAATACAAGCATTACCTGAACGCCTGTCACAAACTGCATTTGTGGAAGCAAATGGAGCCATACTGTGCTTCCATCACGAACTTGCTCAATGATGGCTTGAATAGACCTTCCTTTATTTGCATCTTTAAAAGCAACGGCATCGAAAGCAGTGGAATCACCAATGGCTGAAGGAGGTAGATCTCGTATTGCTTTCTTTGAAGCACTAGGTTCCTACATCAATTGTCATTAAATAAAGCGAACGAATCTTCGTACATTGATATACCTGCAACACATAATCAGTTTGAATTTATACAAATGAATTTATAGCTCTTAGTCCCAAAATATAACTCGTTGCTATTTGAAACTCATTACAATTTAATAACTCAAGTCTATTAAGTTGATATTGTTTGCTAAGGTTTCCTTGTACATTTAAACCTTCATCAGGTTGCCATTCATATCCAATAAGATACCATTTAGAGTTAAATATGTACTAGGATAGAACCACGGTAATAGATTTTAGGGAAAAACCTTACTTTCTGTGTAATTTCTTACAGTAAACACAGGTATGGATTTGCTATCAGTAGCACTAAAAGGGAACCCCAAATATAGTTTTTTGTACATTATTACCTTGTTTCCTACAGCAATGGGCAAAAGCAAAGCAGGCCAAAGATACTCTAATACTAAAAACAGGTTTTGTAGTTGATTATCAGCTTCAAAAGTCAAAACAGCAATTACTGATTGTTCCACATACCTAAAATAAGTAGGAAAAACATATAAAACCAAGTGAAAGTGAAGCGAGCAATCAATGGTAGAAAAATGGAAAATAATAAACTGAATTATAAGAAAACACTCTGGAGTGCCTTGTGCTGCATTGGACTTGTCTAATTATGTACAAATGACAGTTTTATTTTCTTTTTCCATTATGCATTAGTACATTAGGTAATACCACTCATTTTCACTGAGCCTAAGCAAGAGTACTAGTATTACATAATGAATAAATAAATGGCCTGTCATTTTTTTTCAATTTTGCTGAAGATCTTAATGCTCATTTTTTTCAATTTTGCCGGCCTATCATTTTCAAAGCTATTTGTAAAGCAATTCATAACTAGAGTCTGGTGAATTAACTATTAAATAAAATATTAACCACGCTACTCAAAGCGGTTTACCAGCTTCATCTTCAAACAAGTAGACACATGAGAAAACAAAAAACAAGGATTCCTCACAAAACTACTGATTCTACAGACTTCACTAGATTTACCAGTGACGATCAAGGAGAAAATAGCCAGGAAGAAAAAGATCAAACTTCTGATATGAAGTTGAGGTGAAAAGAAGAGAGGACGCACCGTTGAAAGGTAAAAAGGGTACCCAGTCCTCTGGTAAACCTCTTGATTCAGAATTAGAAAAAGGTAAAGCTAGAGTTTCTACCAAAGAAGTTGGAATTTATGCCAAACCTCAGCCTCCCAATTTTTGTTTACATGCACGTTTCAGTTCTTGCAGCTTATCTCAAAAAAAAGAAAAATAAAAAGAAAAATTCATAACTGAAATTTTGAGTTAAATAATATCTAGTCAGAAGTAAAAATTTACTTGTTCATTCTTGTTAATTTTTAAACTAAATTTTATCAAAAATGTAAGTTAATTATTCAAATACTTGTACTTTTTACAGCAAATCTAAAACAACTAAAAAGTTAATATCCAAATCCACTTATAAAATACTAAAAAGGTAAAGACTCATTTGGATTCAAGAGTGAACAAAACGAAAAAGTAAACTCAAAATGTCACTACTACTAGGATACCCTTGAAGAATATGAATTCTAAAGTATATATGTACACGATGTATAAGAAAATGATTAACTTGCATGTGAACAACCTCGATTTAATAATTGTTCTTCAAATATTTTTAGTATAACGTCAAATGGCTTCCATTTTCTTTACATGTTGATAGCTACAAAAATTTGGCATTTCGATATTTATTTATGATTAAACCGAAGGTATTCTCAAATTTTACCTGCTTTTTTTGTTAAAAAAGGAAGATAAAAAGGGAGGAAAAAAAGAAAACTATTAAAAAGGGAAAAGAGCCTCTTTTTAGGTAAAAATATATATCATTTGTATTAATTGTACATGTTAGAAATCATTTAGTGTATTTTACACCTTTAATTCATAGTCAATGAATCATACTAGTCATCGGTAAATAATTTTCTTCATATTATATGACTATTATATGCTATTAAAATTGCGAGACCATATTATTTTCATTGATCATATCATTTTAATAAACAAAAACATTTATACTTTATTATGTTGTTTCGTTTTAAAAACACAAATTTACAGATAATATTGGGAATCATTATCCTTCTAATTAATTCAGTATACGTAGTCTTGGGTATCACTCATTGGGAACTAGCATGGTTTGAAGGCAACAATAGATGTATATCGATTGCCTGAAGAAGACGTACTTCAAATGAGCTCAACGTTTATAACTATTTTAGATAAGCTCAACTCTCATAGAACTATCACAAATGTATATGCAAATGATTTGTATATATGAATTCTAAGACTTACATCCCTCGAAGTAGAATCACTCCTGTGTCCAGATATAATGGACCACGGTATAAAATTACAATAAAAATATCACATGTAATAATATATCTACATATACTATACTTACTATATATTATCTGTACAAAAAAGGTAAGCCAGAAACGTAAAACTATAGTTGTCATATTAAATAATCACCTAATTTCATTTTATTTTCTACACATTATAACAAAATGGGGTTAAATAAATTATCTTAAAATCCCGACTATTCCGTTAGCTTGAAACTTAGGGATAAAGGTATCGCCACAACGTAGTAAACAGGTGTGATAATCTATGAACATGTGAGCGAAGAAATTAATGAATAAATGAAGAATCATAAGCAGCGAAAAATCATTTAACCAATATTGCAGTACCTCTCACGGCGGTCCGAATTGGTGAGGCACTGATTTAGGGTTCTAGGCAGTTGAAATGTTCGCTGCTTGTTTAGGGATTGGAATCAACATTAACATAGTTGATCGATATTAGCTTAATCGGCTTAAATACTCAGTAGATTACGGCACAGGATTGAGATCGACACTGGCTAGAGCTTCGCAAGTGGCTGCGTGAATGTTGATAATACGGGCGGTTAGATCGGCACAGAATTTGTTTACAGAGGTGACGAGGTGAAAGTAATGGAAAGGGGAAAAGGCGTAGGTTGGTAATAGAAGTGAATTTCTTTTCCCGCACAAAATAATTATTTCCCGCCTATTTATGGTATAACATTGAAAAACTTGTATCTCTGTACCTGTAATGTATATATAGCATTGAATAACCTGGTAGATATAGCATGGGATGGAGGAAAGGCGGAAATGCTATCTATTGATGCTATCAAAGTCGGATTTTCTTGTAGTGCGAGAAAAATAGAGGAATAATAATAACCGACGATCAAATAGATTTTGGACCTCTAAACGATGAATAAACGCATTAATTGAAGCATTTGAGAGTACAGAGGAACAAAATATAGAGTGCGAAACAGAGTCTGAATCCGAAAATGACGAGGACTGATCAACTATCTACATTTTGAGAAGGTAAATTTATATTTTTTTTAAACATTATCCTATTTTCATTAAAAAGGAAATGGTATGCTAATATATGATATGTATCACATGTCGTTTTTATGTTACGCCATACTGTATGTTTTACATATAGTCATTTTATTTTCTGTTATAATGTTTGTTTGTAATATGTATTATATAGGTATGTCGTCACGTAGACGTACCCGTGGACATTCTGGGTCTCCCTCTTCCTCACAGAGAGGGCATGCTCGTCCGGACGGTGGTGATGGCGGTGGTCCATCACAGGAGCTACGGCGTCCTGTGGTGTGGCTAAAGCCAAAAGCAGATCAAAGGTAAGTATTTAATTTCAAAATTAAATTTCATTTTAGTACAATCTATTCTGAAAATATATAGTAGTCATGAAATATTAAATGTTTTTTCTCTGTTTAAACACCGTGGTTTCTCTTTGGAGCCGACTCAAGTAGTTCTATCTATATCTCGACGGGCGTACATGAGTTGTATGACCGAATGTTGGCCTAAGTGGACATTGATTCCAGATAATGTTAAAGAGACTATTTGGCAGGATTTTTTGGTATGTCACTTTATACATTAGGAACATGTTATATCAATTCATGTTTACATTATTTATAAAAGCTGTATAACTCTTATTTTGTCAAACGTGCAGGCGGAAGTGGACCTTCAGGACGCTGATATTTCAGTCGTATATCGCCACTGGTGCAGCAAAGTCACAAAGAACTACCGGGAAACAGTAAACAACTTACAAACGGTGGGGAAACGACGAGTTCCAGGTAAATTTATCACATGTTTAATTTAAATTCTTCTACGCAAATACTAACTAGAAATGTTAAACAATTTTTGTTTTTAAATTAAATTTACAGAGGCGGTCGGAGAGGAACTCAGCCAATAGGAGCAAGAACCCTGTCACACATCGTGGTGGTTCCAAGTCATTTCAGCATCACCGAGAGGACTTAGTATATTTATTAATTACGATAATAATTTAAAGATTTTAAGTTCTAAGTTATAGATAATGTAACAATATACATATAGTATATATGTATGGACATATTTCAGGAGAGACAGCGTGGTGGTGCTTCTGTGAGTTACTGGGATGTTTTCACGCATACTCATGCGTTGAGCCAGGTCGACGAAGTAGGCAACGTTTCATACTCCTGGGATCACGATGCCAAAGCGCAGTCCGCATATGTAAGTAACAAATGACTTAACACTTATATAAGTTAATTAAAATAATGTTATCTAAATTCAACTTATTTTGCATAACAGCAAAAGTATCAGCAAGCACGGACTTCCATTCTCGAGGGCTCTGGACGCGACGAGTTGACCGCCGAGGAGGAGGACACTATTTTTGAGTCTGTCATGGATCCAACGACACATGGAAAAAGCTATGGTTTTGGGAATTAATCGGTTATAACTTTAACTCAAATTTTAAAATAATTATTCTGAACCAACTGTTGCACATTGTGATGGATTATAGTAAACACAAATTACAATTATTAAACACTAATAATTTAAATTTTATTTACAGGCTAAGACGGCTCAGATTGAGTATCAGAGGGCTCAAGATAAGGAGGAGATTGCACAGCTCAGAGCCCAGGTCGCCGCGCCTGAGGAATGCAATATCCGCACCGAAGCCAAGACGGAGGAGCTGAACAGGCGTCTTACGGAGTTATGGAGCAATACGTCCGGTTTCCATCTTCTGATGGTTCTGGAGGAGAGTGATTTCAGGTATGATTTGATTTGTTTTGCTATGGACATGTATATGCGGAGAGTGTGAGGATTTGATACATTCTGATGTTTTGGATGTTGGTTTGGATGTGATTTTTGATATGTTGACGTAGTACTTTGGATATTGTTGGATTGGACTTTTTATTGGATGTTGATGTTGGATGGTTTATGTTGTTTATATTGATTTGTATTGTGTATATTGATTAATATATATGCTTATTACTTGGATTTACTATTATGATTGATTATATGTGAGATATACTGTTGTATATGTGCTCGAAATTGAGCTTTTATGAGATATACGATGTTGGAGGCAGCTGGAAGCATGCATTGTTGGTTCTGTATAAAAAACCTAGATTTCCAACATCTTCCAACGTCCACCAACGGCTCACTGGCATATTTAATCCAACGTCTTTCAACGTCCTCCATCGGATCTTCCAACGTCTTCCAACATCTTTCCAACGTCCATTTTGGTCAACATCTTCTTCCACGTGGACAACTTGAACATTGGAAGACGTTGGAACATGCGCGTTGGGTCCGTTGGTTGACGTTGGACGCCGTTGAAATGTATATCAACGGCGTTTCCAACGTCCATCAACGGCTTTCCAACGGCCGCCAACATCCCCCCGCCGTTGGAATGCACTGTGTGTCTTGTAGTGTAAGAAGTAATCAATGAAGTTCTCCTTCTTTCATATAAAAAGTTTCAAATTCTCATCTTAAAGTTTAAAGACATTTCTTTTTGACTTGATCGGCTCCTTCGTAAGATGTTTGAAACTTTTTCTATGCCTCTTTAGCTGACATTGATACCGAAAATTTCTCAAAAATATCGCCATCCAATGTTTGATAGATTAGAAAGAGAGTCTTCTTGTCCCTCATCCTTGAGTCTCTCGAACTATTTCTTTGAGTTTGAGATAGACAATCTTCATTCTCTTATTCGGTGTAGCCTTTCTTGACCATCTCATATACGTCATGTGCTCCAAGGAAAGTCATCATCCTTAAACTCCAATTATGATAACTGGCCTTGGTGAGCATTGAGACTTGTAAGGGAACGCCGCTATTCGCCATCTTTTTAGGAGGATCTTTAAGCTCTGATACCATTTTGTTGGAAGTTTTTTTCAATAGTAAATATATTTGATTTTAGAAGAAGATATATGAGGTTGGAGACAAAAAAAAAATCAATTTTTTTCTTATAAGGAGGAAAACTTTATTGCTAAACTTTACTACAAAAGTTCGTATATATTTTTTTCTTACATTTCTCTTTTCTCATACTATATTTCAAATATATAGTGCATAAATATCTCATAAATATTCTGCAGTTTTTAATTTTTTTTTATATTCTAGATTTTAGATATTTCTTATATGAAATATCCAGATTGCAAAATTAAGTTTATTTCCAACACCACAGTCCTTTCTTCCGGAGAAGAATATATAGTTTGGCTGAAAAATCTCTATTTACCCTACGAGTAAGGAAAAGAAAATAGAATAATTAATACTAGGTTAACCTAAGCAGACGAAATAAAAACTGTGCAGAAAAAGACAGAAAAAGAAGAAAGAAAGCATATATAAACCTAGAGCAATCAGTGGAAGTAGGGCTGTTATGGTAGTGATAAATTTATCATTACCATATCATTACCGGTCAAATCGGTTACCATTTTAAAGTAAAGTCGGTATACCAGCATAATCGATATGGTAATGGTAAATTTACCATTTTTTATGGTGAAACATAGGTAATATTTTTTCAACACCAGCGGTAATAGTAATTTACCAATCCATTCATAGTACATTGATATTCACGTAAGATGTTGTATTATGAGCATTTAGAAGGAAGAAAACGGTTCAATTTACTTCAGTAAATCAACCCAAATGATTCAATTTACTTCAGTAAATCAAACCAAATGATGATAAATATACTTCTTTTTTATGTCCTTTATTAAGTGATCCAATTAGATATATAATGAATCATCATTTAGTGTAAACATATATCAACTTGTTATTTTTTCTAGAAAACAGTAATTTATCGTTACCAGTGTAACGGTTACCAGTTTATCGGTATACCAGTCATCGGTATACTAGTCAATCGGTAACGGTAAACAATTTTATTTTACCAGTTAAAAGGTAAGGTAACGATTTTTACAAAATGGTAATGGTAACCATTGTCATAACAACCCTAAGTGGTAGGGCTGATGGCATAGGGAACATTAACACCACAGGTCCTGGGAAGGCCATGATCAAAATTACAAACATAAATTCAAAATGCATGATCAAAACGACATGGTTTAAAAGCCAGTTAGAATATTGCATTAATTTTATCTTGAACTGATGTGTCATGCTTGTGGATGATAGGTTTTGTTAAGTATCCATCCTCACAAATTCAGATGTCAAATTTGTATCTTGTCCGTCGGTATCTGGTACAAATTACGAATGTTGTATTCTGTATTTGGAGTTTATTACAAGCTTACTTAGAGCATAAGAAACTATGACACCTCTTAATTGAATCGATAGCTGGTTTGTAGGCATACTTAACATCGGTCATGCTATTTACAGAAAACATGAACTTCTATACCAAAAAGCAACCGGTTTGGGAATCATTACATTTCATTCAACTGCTATCAGGCTCCTGAACGTAATAAATAACTATTGGTGTACTATTCGGAGTTCAATGAACTAGGGTATACTACATGTACAGTATACAAGAGAAGAGAATTCAACTACGTATGTGCCTTCCTTAAAATATAATGCATGTCATAAGTAGCCAGGTATCTTATTTCACTGCATGATGAAGTCAATGAATGCTATATATTCTAATTATAATTTTGTAGCTTTCAGGGTATAACTCAACATTGCCCTAGCTAGTACATTAAGATGTCAATAAAAATGATAAATTACATATTACATGCTCTGATCTGGGCATTACAAATCGGTGCAAATACCAAATTCCACTGAAATCTCAAAGAACAAGTCAACTGATAAACCTTTTAGTTTGGTAATCATCTTATACACGAAGAACAAAACTAAATAATATTTTAATGATTTTAGAAACATGATTTAGATAATACACACACACAAAGAATTGTTCTGTTGATGGTTTCTACTATGTTATTGTGTTTAGTATGATCGTTCTTTTGGAAATGTGTGATAATATATATATATATATATGGGGTTTTTAGGCCAAAGGAAAAAGTTAGAGAAAAATTTAGTCTCAAGGACAAAAAGTTTGTTTTTTAGGCTGAAGGACACTTTTTAGTGTAAATCACATAATGATAGTTGTAACCATCATTTTCAATTTACACTAAAAAATGTCCTTCAGACTAAAAAACAAACTTGTCGTCCCTGAGACTAACTTTTTTTGCAACTTCTTCCTTGTGCTTATTTACCTGTGTGTGTGTGTGTGTGTATATATATATATATATATCTGCATATGATGCGGTTGAGAGTTAGGTAAGTGCCATTGTCGGATTAAATAACTGAAGGGCAACATTAAATAGAAGGCTGTGCCAATACTATTAACGATGAACTACAAAAGTTGTACACTACAATAAAAGATTCTTGACGCAGAAAAAAGAAAGTGGGGTTTTGTTATCATGTGCCCTAAGGACGCATGTTAGCAATGATTGTTTCAAGCGTAAAAAAAAAAAAATCTGAGTTAAATATCTATTTTACCCTCAAACAAAAGTGAATATGTGGAATTTAAGGGGCTACTTTGATAAATTTACAATCTTAACAATGTGTCCTATGGGCACATGATAACATTTCCAAAATAAAGTGATAAACAAACATTAAAGGGACACGGCTGAAACGAAAAAAACGTTTTTCTATTTAAAATCAAACAGTGCGACTGTTTAAAGGGACACAATTTTTCGAATGAAAGTAACCGTTGCGAATTTTTGAACAGAAATAAAGTGTTGCGAATTACCAACGGATATGACTGTTGCTAATGACTGCATGATTCAAACAAATGGACGCGACCTTTCGTAGAGGCACGACCATTGACTGTTGGAGGCTATAAAAAAGAACAAAACCTGATCACTTTTATATTCGAATTATACACTCGTCTTCCTCCTCATTTTGCCATTGAATCAAAGCAGTTTCTATATATCACAGAGAGATCTTATTGATCACAGTCTCGAGCAGAAAGATTCTGTTTGTACTGTTGTTGTTGTTTGTACTTTAAGTGCTAGTTTTTTTTTTTTAAATGGTACTTACATACAACATGTCATTGGGACAACAAACCATAAATCATGTATCAATAAATGTTCGAATCACGCTGTGCAACTTTCGAAATTGTGACCTCTCGTACCGAAGTCGAATCACTTAACCACTGGGACAATGATGCTTGTCAAGAGAAGATAAATGTTATTAATGTCAGTTTTCAATTTTACATGAAATATCAGATCTATCAACCATAAACATTTAGAATTCATTTAAACATTTTACCTTTAATTAATTAAAATAAACAAAAAATATTTATCCGTTATAAATACTTCGGTTACATTTAAATTCACCTAAGTAACAACATCACTATTATAATCACGTAAATACTTTAAATTTTAACTAATTATATTGGGAACTGATGTGCAAAAAGTTTGTGGCGTTGATGTACCAAATTTCTTTACTCTAATTGGTATGAGAAATGAACGAAGGATGCGAGACGCATCTTGCCAAGTGGACAAAAGCTTAGATTGCGGTTGGTTTACCATTTTTAGTTTTTTGTTTTCATCTATATAAAAATATGCACGATGCATGTATATTGCAATAAAATGACCAATTAGGAAAACAAAGTTAACATATAAAATAACAATTTTTTTATTTTTCGTGTTTTGAAAAATAACAAAAGAATGAGATACAATCTATTTTTCCGTCTTTTCTTCGTTCTTTCATTCTCTCCATTATTTCCTCTATCTTTCTTCCACCTCCTTCGTAGTCTCTCCGCCATTCTCATATTTTATAATGAATGTTAAAAACCTAAAACACAAAATACAAAATAAACCAAATGGACGTTTAGTATTTTGTTACAGTGAATGATATTTTACAAAATTTTGCTTAAATATTTTGATTATTGCTTGCTTTAGATATTAACATGATCGCATTATTAAAAATTCCCAGATTGGGTTTTCCTGTTTTTCCCTTATTAAAATACTTCTAACGTAAAGCATAAACGATGAAGGGTATAATATATTTTTGAACTTCGAGTGTATTGTTGTTACTTTAATCTGAAACTTCCGTATTTTGAAGTAGGAGCCGTCGTCAGAGAAATGAAGATACAATCATTGCCCGTGTCTGAAATGTTGTTTTAAATCTAATCATACAGAAGTTGATGACGGCGAATTGAAATGAATATTGGATTGTGTTAAACCATTTGGATTTTGTCCCATATCGACTACTAAATCAGAGTTAGCCTAATGTATATGAAAGTACGATAATGGGCAGAGGGCATTTTTGAAAATCTAGGAAGAAGCGGCTGAAATTAGTTCGCAGAGTTATCATTATTAGTAGTAGAGAGTTTAAATTATTATTATTATTATTATTATTATTATTATTATTGACCAAATCGGAAATTGTACAGCATAGTTGAAGGCCCGTCGAACTCAGCAGAGTCTTCAATTTGCAAATGAAATCCCCACACAATCATGGTAATTCCATTGACTTATGGGGCCGTAACTCCAATGCATAAAATTGCTTGTGAGCCCATGCAGATCTCCTCCCTCATCAATTCCAGTAGCACCCATCCTTTCAATATCTTCTGACAGCGTATTTACACATGCTTTGTCCACTGTCAATGCTGATTTTTATAGCAAAACCAATAGAAATATCTTTGGAAACAATGTTTTGGTTCATAATTAATAATCAACACATGAATATAGTAGAAACGAATGAACATTGTAGATGTGAAGATATTTAATGTCATGGAGGAGGAATAGTAGGCATAGGGCATTTTTGAAAATTCAAAAAGCCGCGGTTGAAATTAATTCACTGAATTATTATTATTAGTAGTAGAGATGAGATATGCTCTTAACGTAGAAATAGTATGTTATTTTTTGTGTGACATGAGTTAATATCTTATATTAAGCAACTTAGTTTATAATTTACTTTTTAAATGCACAAAACGTTAAAAATTAAAAATGCACGGTTCGACCAGCTCGATCTTCGGAACCTAAAACACTGAGACTCCACGGTCCGACTTGCGGTTCGGTTCTTAAAACATTGGTTTGGAGTTTATTAGAAGCTTGCTCAGAGCAAAGAAACTATGACACCTCATAATTGAGTCGATAGCAGGTTAGTAGGCAGTTATACTTAACATCGGTCATGCTATTTACAGAAAACATGGACTTCTATACCAAAAAGCAACCGGTTAGGGAATCGTTACATGTCATTCAACTGCTACCAGGCACCAACAGTAATAAATTACTGTTGGTGTACAATTCGGAGTTCAATGAACTAGGGTATACTGCAGGTATAGTATACAAGAGAAGAATTCAACTACGTATGTGCCTTAAAATATAATGCATGTCATGAGTAGCCAGGTATCTTATTTACTGCATGATGAAGTCAATGAATGCTATATATTCTAATTATAATTTTGCAGCTTTCAGGGTATAACTCAGCATCGCCCTAGCTAGTACATTACGATGTCAATAAAAATGATAAACTTACCAACTACATGCCCTGATCTGGGCATTACAAATCGGTTCAAATACCAAATTCCACTGAAACCTCAAAGAACAAGTCAACTGATAAACCTTTTAGTTTGGTAATCATGTTATACACGAAGAACAAAACTAAATAATATTCTAATGATTCTAGAAACATGATTTAGATAATATATATACACACACACATATACATACATACACACACGCGCGCACACACAGAATTGTTCTGTTGATGGTTTCCACTATGTTATTGTGCTGTAGTATGATCATTTATTTGGAAATGTGTGATTATATATATATAAATATATATATATATATATATATATATGTGTGTGTGTGTGTGTGTGTGTGTGTGTGTGTGTGTGTGTTAATATTATTATTATACATACATACTTCAACTATCGATTGGTTATTAAAATTTTGACATATAAACACCATTTGAAAGGAGCATATACTTGTGAAAAAAACAAAGATTCTATAAAGGGTCAACATGTGTGTGTTCATCATGGAATGTTAGCAATGGGCAACGTTAGCTAAACTACAAGGGAATCGCTATGGTAAAATGAATGATCTTCTGATGATCCAACTAACTGTACTGATCCGAAGGATCTAAAAGAAATTAGAAACAATTTTAGTGAAAAGAAATAAGTTAGGCTCCGCTCAAATTTATAGTCTGCTTGTACTGGTGAAGGAGTGCATGCTTTCTTGTGAGAAAAAGCTGGGAGCTGCTATGCAATGTATTACGTATATAGTCCGCTTGAGCTGGTAATTTAGTCATAAGTAAAAAGGGTATATTTAGATTTTATAGCAGCCCTTTCGTTCAGTCATTTTTAGATTTTAGTGGCTGAATATTAACTACACGTTTTGTCTTTGATGAAAGGGTTTTGTATAGATGCTAATATAGTTCATACAGTTGTTGCGTTCATACTAGCAGCCAAAGTAATTAACAGCTGTTTCATTAATAGAACTGACTAATTAATACCAAAGTAACAAGAAAGACAGAAAGCATACAAGAAGAAGATATATAAAATGATGCAGTAAGTAGATAAGGAAGACGAATATCACATTAAAGAAGGTGGTGAAGAACAAGAGAAATCGGACGCTGATGACAACACAAATTTATTAAATACAAGTAGGAATTAAAAACACAACAGGACGTCCTCCCACGAATTATATATATATGTATATAGCTTCGCTGAAGATCAAATCTATTTGACCCTGCAAGTAAGGAAAAGAAAAAAGAATATCAATACTGGCCGGTTAAGCTAAGCAGACGAAATAAACAGTGCAAAAAAGAAAAAGGGAGGAAAAGATACCTAGAGCAGTCGGTGGAAGGGCTGATGGCATAGGGAACATTAACGCCACAGGTCCTGGGAAGGCCAGCAGCCTTGGCGTAGTTCATGCCTTTGAGATTCTTAGACAGATTCTTAAGGCAATTGCAGGCGGTCTGGCGATCGGGTGTGGTGGTGGCAGCAGCGTTCAGCTTCTTGACTCCAGCACAGCAACCGCCAAGTGGCCCGTTTTTGGTGAGGTAGTTGACGCATGGCGATATGTCAGAGGCCACTGTTCCGCAAGATACACTCGCATCAGCTTGTGGCGTTGCCAGTGCTATTGATGCAATTGCTACCATGGCGCAGATGATGAATGAGTAGCCAGACATTTTCTTCTTCTTCTTCTGATATATTTGATTGCAAGTGTATATGCTTTTTTGTTGCTTGATAAGTGCGAGTGAATATAATTAGAGTGTCGTGGCGATTATATATAGATACAGGGGGTTTGACGCGGGTATGGGGTACAGGGGGTTGGGCGTTGGCCTCGTGTTTAATGTTTTAGAGTTGCGGACCATAAATTCCATCTTGGAATCAGGTATGTGCAGTCATCCATCTTTTTCTGGTGATGGATGTATTCCCATTGTCCCCATCCTTCTTTGTTAGTTTTGTTTGTCAATTTTGTGCACTTGATGGTAGAAGTGATTTTTTCTCAAGAATTACTCGACTTGGTGATGGTGCACTCAAGGAATACCACATTCCAAAATTTGCATATAGCAAGTAACAAAGAGTAACACTCAACTTGGTGATATTGCACAAGTAATAAAATTTACCTAAAGCTTTGCTTCGGTTACTTATTATTATTACTATTATCTTCCTCCTTTTCTCAATGCACAACAAGTTGGGTTGATGACCTTCTTTTTTTCTCTATTTTTTTTCTAAATACAATTAAAACTCGGTTGCAACAAAATAGTTAGAACTATTCAAAAAATAACATGCTCAATTAAGGAAGAGAGCAATGAAATCAATATTACGATCAATGTTACCAGCATAAAAGTAGCTCTTAACCGCTGTCATTATTTCTGGTGTCAAAAGAGAGACAAATGATGGTAAAACATTATCAATAGGGCAATCAATCCCCTCATCAAGATCAACATGGTGTGGAATACGAGAAGTGAGTGGATAAGGGGCGGTGATGGAGGAGGCGACGACTGATGGAAGGAATAAATTGCAACATGTGAGGAGTTACTAGATGGAGCAATAGAAATGCAGCTTTTCAATTTAGTATGCTTGTCATCATGGGGCTTGATCAACAAGTGTAATAGGTACAAAAGATGCAAGTTCCCCAATGAGGGGGATACCATTCTTATCACGGAAAGGAAGTTCTAAAGTTTTTTACTTTTCGTTTTCCAAACATGATATTTTGGCAGTGGGATCGTAATAGGTAGGAAAGACAAAAGGAACGGCTCAACATCGGTGAAGAAGAGGAATGGACACAAGTGTCAAGGACGTGACCCAAAGAGTGATAGTTAGTTCATATTTCCAACTTCTACAGGTAAGGAACATCGACATAACAAATCTCGTCGATCAACAAACGGACATGGAGACACTTTGGACACGATTTGTCAAATGTACTCTCAACTAATATTTTTGCATACTCAACCCTATCATGACATTTCCTAGTCTTATCAAAACGTAGTAGGCTCATAGAATTATGACATAAAACAATACGAGCTAAAAGATTCCTACTTGTTTAAGAGGACTTTGAAATCTGAAATAATCCAAGCGAAAAGCTATGCATGTACAAGCATGAAAGCTTATGGATGTAAGAAAGGATTTTTGGAAGAACCATATAATGTTTTTTTCTAGACGCCAACCATCCTACTCAATGATTAGAAATCACCTAATACGATGATGGACGTTTACGGGTTATGTAAAAGTTGACAAGTACATGTTCTTTTTAGATCTTTGTACCTTGATGAATGCCACTGCATTCTTGAAGTTGACACTATTATCATTCACAACAAGGTTTTAGTGATTATTTAGTTGCACTCTTCAATTGACATAACCTGAGAACAGCTACCATGGATTTCTAGAACTAACTCAAACAACTTTGTTTTATCAATTTGAGTCTCCATCATTTGTGCAATCATCCTAGAGGACCTATCTTATAGCTACTCTATATGCATGAGATCCAATCTCCTAAAATAATCCTAACTCTAATTCGTCGTCGTTAGGCGTTTTCAGCTCCAACATCCATACAAACATAAAAAAAAATTACAAGTAATACATACATATAAGACATCCATACAAATGAATCTGCATTAAATACCTATATCATCCAAATTTAGCGTATTATAAATAAAGGTGTATCGATATGAATATTTATGTAAATCCTTTTTAAATCGTTTAAAATTTGTTTATAAAATATGGGTAAGTTTAGATCTAGGAAAAATCACATTTTTCACATTAAATGGGTTTAAAACACAATTAAAATCGTATATCACCTTTTAAAGCATAATGGAATAGAATCATTCACGTTATTTTTAGTTTAATTTATTAATTCGCTATTATTTACAAATATAACTCAAAACATGTAGATAGCCTTATCTTTCAATTATTTATCTATTCTTTCCATTATTACGCAATTTCATCCATTTTATTTTAATTAATTATTTTTCCATTCTAAATCGACAATTAAATTTAATTAAACATCTAACAATTCAACAATCAACGGTAAATAATCCAATTGAAGTACAATATATCCAAAATGTCACATGTTACTACCGTTATTGTCGTCGAGAATCTGCACAACGTTCAACATCAGCGTCGTTAAATTCAGCGATGCCGATGTTAATATGGACGCAGCAAGGGCTATTACTATCATTACCATCATCGAGGAAGCCTTACACATCAGTTAACCTCGACATCGTTAACACGATGATATCGACATCAAAAAACACAGTCAGAAGGTTACCAAAGACGTCTCCAATCAACATTAGAACTGTTAGAATCATCGAGGAACACCAAGCTTCCTTCTCAACATCGCCATCAATCCACAAACAGCTGTAGTTGAAGCTCGCCGAGGATCAATACTGCCAAGTCATCGAGCTCAATGGAGAGCACCGCATATCTATAGACGCGATATCGATATCTATCAATGTCAATGTCCATAAATAGAGTTACATCACATTTTATCAGCAATAAGTTTTGGCGTAGGGTATTGGAGCTACGAATGCCATGCCGAGGAAAATGCAATTGTACATACTTCGATGCGCAACAATGTTGTTCATGTCGAGGCCGATAGAGTATTTACCTTTGACACTCAACGAAGCTAGAGATGCAAGATTTGGCGATGCCGAAGTTTGCCACTCGCCAAACTCTATAAACAGGGAATAAGGATCTTTATTTTAGGGGCCAAAAATTTCTTTTCTTACTTCTTACTCGTTAAAATCCCTAAATCGAATTGGGGATTTTTCTCATTGTAAAATTGAATGTGTTAAATCAATAAAGATTTGTTCAATTACTATGGAAATGGTTTGATTAGCATGATTTGATCTGTAGTTTACACATATTCATTTCATATCGAGTTTTAACTAAGTCTATAGCATCAACATCACTATGCACATTGTCGTGAATCTTGCCGAGCCTCGTAGTTGTTTTTAAAGCCTTGATGATCTTCATATTAACTGCCCTTTGAATAACATCATCTCTGATAATATCACAGATCCCGATATCAAAGATGGAACTCGACATGAGCTAATACATTACCTCAATAACTATAACAGCTACATATCCAACTTCAATGACTCCAATACCTTCATGTCCAACCTTGATGACTCCATGCTCAACCTCGATGACTTCCATTGACCACAAGACTCTCCATTAAAGAAATTCCTTATTTTACACTTCGGGGTGTTAACGAATTTATTCATTAACATTTTTGACACTAAAAGGAGGGCTTGAACCTCCAATCTCCTATAATTCTCTCCATAAACTACTTGCATATAACTCTTTAGTTTCAAGAGGGAAATGGTAAGGGCCAGAAGTAGTAATGACATCCCAAATGACAAAGCTACATCACAAGCGAATTTGGAAAACAATATTGTTCCAAACTTTAATTTGGAAAGTATGGAAGCGGGACAACCTTCAACTCTAATAAGATTTGCAAGCAATAAAACCAAAATTCAGTATCTAGTACAGCAAGTGATAACCACGCGAGAACTTCTTGAAGGTGTCCCATCTCAAAGATCTTTAAAGATAACAGAGCTTATGGAAGGGGAGATGAAGTGCAATCCCCAAGTAAAGTCCAAGATGAAAAATAAAATGAAAACCGAGAGAGTCAGAAAAAAAAACCCCTTGACCAATCAAATAGTTCAATTCAAAGAGACAATTGAAATAACTATAATGACGAAATCGACCAAAAGGACATCCTCAACAAAGCAATAAAGGATATACTCGTTGGCCTGGAGAAAAATGGTAACCTTCGAAAGGCTTTTTTTAAAAGAAACAATGGCTATTAGAATCCTCTCTCGCATTAAACTTCCCCCATTAAAGTATGATGAAACCACTGACCCAAAAGATCATCTTTTATCTTTTCAAACTTGAATGGATTTGTATAACACTACAGGAGCAATTCGTTGCGAACTCTTTCTAATAAGTTTTCAAGGTACGACTATCAAATAGTATAAGAATTATGAAGGGAAAATTATCCATTCTTGGAAACAGTTCTCTTATGAATTCATTACACAATTTTATATATTCAAAGAGTGAACCATGGATTTTAGCCTGTTAGCTAGTACCAAGCAAAGGCCAAGAGAATCGCTTGGCGAGTACTAAACGAGATTTAATATGAAGCACTAAAAACAAAAATGTAACCGATAGAGAAAAGATTATGGTAGTTCGTTCAGGATTGATCGAGCAAACTCCTTTCTAGAAGAAACTTTATATTCATGGATGTAAAGATCTACGGTACTTCTATTCTCAAGCTGAAAATTTTATTCAGATGCAGAAGAGGCATCCTGCACAAGGGAATCTCAACAAAATCAAAGAAAAGGAAGGTTCAACTCCGAACATCCGAGTAAAAGATCTAAAGGAAACAAGAGTTGAAGAAAGAGTCAGAGGGAGATTTTCGACATTTAAACAGGCCCCTTTCCCACATTCTTGGTATAACAAAGGATGATAAAAGTTTATCCACTCTCAATGAAATATCAAACCACCCCGAGCCAAATCAAGGAAGTGATTATTGTGCTTACCATAAAATAAATGGACATAAAACTGATGAGTGCCTCTTCTTGGCAGGAATAATTCAAAATACGATCAAATCAGGATCTCTAAGAAAATTCATTAAAGAAGCTTAAAGGAAATCTCGTGCTAAAAAGGACGTCTTGGATATTCATGAATTAACTTCCTTTACAAGGGGAGAGCAGGTTAGCAACTTCAAATTCAATTTCCCTCCGAGCTATGAAATTTATGGAATCACCGCTAAGAATTATCTTTACTCATATAATTTTTTTAATTTTCATTTTACTTTGATTTTTAATTAAAATTGATCATGTATTAACACAATATTCGAGTGTCTTTACAAGTAAAAAAACAGTCCACAGCATCCAAAATACTTTGAAAGCATAACAAATTTCTAGCCGTTTCAAAAGAAGGACAACTCAAATGTCTAGAATGAAATAACTCGTCTTTATCTCAAAACTTGAATCAATGTGAAGAACTGCCCTAATGGAATCCTAAAATACCATCGAACTTACGTTATGAACTTGCTTATGGTAAAAAGTAAATATCCAAAACTTTCCAAAAGAGGGGATTCTTTGGAAAAAGCATGCTCTTGTCCATAAAAATTGATTAGTCCATGACTCATGATCTTTCAGGCTTGCAAATAAGACATTTCTTTTTGCTAAGTAAAACCTAAAGAGGCATGACTATGTATGCTACATGAAGATGGAAGCAATATGCACCAAAACCATTTTTAACAAGTCATTTGTTACCAAACAAAATTTGTTAATAATGTCTTCAAGAAAATTACTTTTAAGAATAAAAAAGGATTATTTCTAATTATCCTATTAATAAGGGAAAGTAGACATTTATCTATTTCAAGAATGAATTCATATAATCTTCAAAGAATACTATTTAGCATTAGTAAATGCACTCCAAAGATCTTTAACTAAGCATGCTTTGACAAAGCATTTTCAAAACTATCCGAAATTGTTAGTGAAGAAAGACCTATACACTTTTTCCATGGACAATCTTTTAAAAAAATACCAAGATTCATTGGCTAAAAGCTCTAAAATAGGAGTCTATTCTTGATTAAAAGACTATTGGTTCATGAATCATGACCACCCAGTCTCTCATTTGAGATTGGCATTACTATTATGGGAGTAATTTAAAAACTCATTGTCAAAAAGCTTATCATTCAAATCCTTTTGGAAAAATAGTTTATCAATTTATCAAAAAGTTCCTTTCACCATAAATGTTTTCTCCCAAAAGGATTTCGTGGCAAAAAGACTTTCAGAAACATTACAACTGACCAAAAATTGTTTTCAAAAAGCAAATTTTGAGAATGAGTCTCCAATTTCCACTCCAGAGCACCAATGAGCCTCCGATGTCCCTCTAGAGCACAACCTCCTGAAGGGAGGGTTAAAACCTCTAACGTTCACTCTAGAGTACCTCTTAGAGGGAGGGTCTAGTTTAGCACTCACTAAAAACCTTTTAGAGGAAGGTCAATAAATCGTAAACCGTAATACTACAAGGTAAAGTTAGAGCCCAAAAGGGGTGAAGATAAAAGAAAGGGTTAAAGATGTCTCCAACTTAGAATAAAGTCAAAAGGCTAGAAAAAGAGGCACAAATAAGGAAAAAGGACGAAAGTGTCTAAAGCCTAAGGTAGAGGCAAAACTCAAAAGGGAACAAAGACGCAAAAAGGACGAAAATGTCAAAAGACACAAAACAAGTAAATAAACGGAGATATCTACAATTCAGAATAGAGACAAAACTCTAGAAGGAGGTAAAAAAGGAAAAATATCAATTTACAAAAAATGATGCAAAGATAAAAAGACATAAAGAGATTTGAAAACCAATGGAATGACGAAAGGAATAAAATAAAGAGCCAATTATTACTAGAAGCATAAAGGTAACGTCGTTTGAAGAATAGATCAAAGCATACTTTCCATATATCCAATCTAGGTCTAGGAATAAGGAGGGCTTCAGGTAAGCATTATATAGTATCCTTTCCATAGATTCAATCTAGGTCTAGGAATAAGAGCCAATTGACCATTGCATTGCTGAACGGCCAAGCAGTAGGATGGAACTTGCACTGCTGAACGACCGAATAGTCAAATGGTGCATGCATTGCTGAACAGCCAAGCAACCGAACGGAACTATCTGCTAAATGACTGAAATGCTAAACAGCTCAATGGAACCATCTGCTAAATGGTTGATTGTTCCTATGGAACTACTACTCCAGATGACTGACTAGTTTTACGAAACTACTATTTCAAATGATTGAATGGCTTTACGGAACCACTCAGCTTCAATATAACAATAACAATAATATGTTATAAGTGCTTGAGGATTATTCATCTATTAGTAGGAGACTTTCCTTTGAACAATGCGAATTCCCGTCGCTATTCAAAGTATTAGCCCCTAATAAGTTGCCGGTATGGCATCTTAGATGAGGCTATAGAATTGGCACTAAATAGAATTAAGAATCTTTTTCTTTAAGCCTACTCAGATTACTATTACTAGACAGTTTTATGACTTTATACCATAATCGAATGATCTTTTGAGTTTCCTATTTGTCAGATGAGATCCTGGCAAACTTTTGATTATGATTTGGTTGAATTCCTGATTTTATTCTCGATTTTCTTACTGAATTTGATAATAATTTGTTGCTTTTCTTTTTTAATTTCTGGTTTTATAGATCCTGGTTTTCTTGCTGGTTTTCATGATAATTTTTGGATTTTCCATTTAATTTATGGTTTTCGTAGGAATTCAGTGTTTTAATGCTATTATCAGATAGGAATCCTGAACAGGGATCTCTTATCACCAAATGGATTTTCAACCTTCTCATTATTGGAAGATGATTATAGCCCCCTGATCTTCTTACTACCAAATAGGGTCTTAAATAATTTTTTAACTCTTTCTTTTAAATTAATACCAAACCGCTTATTAGTTTATTGTGAATGAACTTCTAATTTCTTAAAATGACTAACATATTATTAAAGTAAAGCGCATATTGAGAATAAAAATTGTAATTAGAAGACAAGCTAATAATTACACATCACTACACATCAAACTAAGGATCTGAAAATGGAAAAACTCGAACAAAGAGAGTCTAATTTTAAAAGATCCGCAAATAACAACAATGATGAAGGTGACATGTTCCGTATCACTATTGGTAGCGTTAGAACCTCTATTATGCGATTTCAATGACAACAATTATATAATCACATATACATGATATATTTTGTCACATTATAGGTATATATGTTAGAAAAAGATCACGGTGCACAACAAAATCATGGCTTATGGACAATTGAAGAAAATAGATCATACTATTTAGAAGTAAGGTCATATTCCTGTATTATAGCCATAGATATATGTTGTGCAATCTCCTTGAGTGATCAAAACACACACAATTTCATATTGATAAATCTTACTAATAAACTACTCGGATTTTATATTTCACAATTTGACAAAAGTTTGTCACTTTATCACAGATGTTTGTGACAATTCTCTGTTTATTATTTCAAACATCCACAGACATCTGTGATATAAGGACATACGTATGTGAACTATCTCGACCTGAAAGAAGAAATCTGCAACTATCGTTTTTGAATAGATGCTTCCCTCTATTTTGAACAAACTTCTTCCTCCTTCAATAGTTGCAATCATTAATCAAAGAGTAATCTTTCAAAAAGTGATATCTTTTCAAATACAACTCTTTAATTCTATATATACTTTAATCAATTGAGATTTTAATTTAACTTTATTTACTATTCTCTAACTTCTATATTCATATTCTCTTTTTCTATCATTGACTTAATATTCTCAATCACTTTCAACAAAAATCTATATATTATGGTTAAATTATTTCCTACAAATCCAAGAAAATTACACTCATTATCATTCAAAGGAGATTATATGAAGAATTGTATTAGCATTCAATATCCATTTTGTATTGAACACAAGATTGTCAAAGTAATACTTTTATATCAGCCTTTTTCTCTAGACGAAGCGAGAGTTATTGTTTAGTGAAATATTAAAGGAAAGCCTCGAGACTGGACGTAGGACGGGAGTTCTGCTGGTGTACTCATTTGTATACTTTGCATTTTATACTTTGTTATATTGTTATATTTAGCTCATATGTTAGTATACACTCACATACTAATACACAAGTCATATTAGATACGATCCATTGGACTTTCATTTGGTATTATAGCACAATTATTTCTATTTACAATAACATGTGATTAAAAACTTTTGAATATGATAAGTACATTTCAAGAAGGTCAATCAACTACTTGTCCCCCACTATTTACTAGTTCTAATTATGCTTATTTTTCAACATGTATGTAAGTTTTTATGGAAGCTAATGATTTAGAAATTTGGCAAACTACTCAAACTAGATATGAATCACTTACTATTGACATAAGCACTGGGACCTATGCACAAAAAACGTGGCAACTAATAATGACAAAACCATGAATGTTATATTTTGTTCACTTGATAAAAATGAAATTTCATGAGTTATGATTTGCACTAATGCATATGATATATGGTGCACTTTGCAAGTTACTCATGAAGGCACGACAACAGTCAAACAAACCAAAATTTCTATTTTAAAAAAATCAATTTTCATCGTTTAAAATGAAAGCAAATGAATGTATTATTGACATGTATGCCAGATTTCAAACTATACAACACGAACTCATGACACTTGGGGTCAAATTCATTAATTTTGATTTAGTTAGACGAATCTTAAATTCTTTAACTATCGAATGGGAAAGAATGGTTTTTGCCATCAAAGAGTCAACGATCTTTCTCAATTGAAAGTCGAAGAACTAATAGGAAATCGAATTTCATATGAAGCGAATTTGCAGGTAAGAAAGGAGCAAAATCAATAAAAGAAGAATAATTCTTTCCAAGAGAATAATGACTGTTCCGACTTGAATGAGAAAGAAGTTATATTCATAGTTAAGAACTACAGCAAATTCAAGAAATTCAAAAAGATGACAAAATTTCAATATGATGGCAATTTACACTCATCAAATAAAACATCAATCAAATGTTATGGACGTGACAAGTTCGGTCATATGAAGAAAGGTTGTCCATAACTCAATAATGACAAAAGGAGAAGCAAATTTGAGAAATTCAAAAAGAAGCGAAGAGCCTTTCAAGTAACTTGGGATGACTCTAGTTCTTCTTCCTCTAATTGTGATATGAAAGTGACTTAGAATAAGCTAACATATGTTTTATGGCTAATGCCGATGAGTGTAACGACCCTGGTCAGGCTGGAAACCAGCGTGAGTAAACTCATCCAAGATAGAATACTAAGCATACAACTTATATAAAACCTGGGGTAACTCGAATCAAATTTACGAGTTCACAATATGTTATAGATATCACTTATTTCACACATAAGTTTTCTAAGTACCAAAGATTTAGATATAAAATCGTCCAATTCCTTTAAACCATTTCACTCCAGCCTATAGATTCCACATATCAATCTATAAAAATTCGAAGTGGTTTCGGGTATTTCCTAATACCCGATCCCGGTCTCTTCGATTCTCATGTCATCCTAACCCAAGTTATCCAAATGAAATACACAACATTTCACATCAGAGATATCAACTCATCCAAAGCATCCAATACCATTCAATCATTCATAAGAAAAGCTTAATCACGTACAAATTTAATTTAATTAATCCTGGTTGAATTACTAACCTCAACGACTTAGATTTCTTCATTTTACATTGATTAATATCAAATCAATTCATTAATCATCCCTTCATTATTCATCTTAATTAATCACCCTGGGATAATTATCCTTCAATTACATTCAAGTAATCAACTTTAATTCATTTCACAATGTTAATTATTCTTAACCAAAATCAATAAGTAATCTTAATTTTTTCATAAATTAATTAACTATATTAATTACTTATATTAATTAACTTCTCATATGTCACTTGTTATTGAATAATTTATCTTAATTAATCAATCTTTAATTACATCGTTAATTATATAAATTAATGATTTCCAATTATATTTCAATTTATCCTAATCTAAATTAATTACATTAAATAATTAATCATTAATTAAACCGCAAATATTAATCATTCTTGATTTACCTCAACCTGTGATTATCTACCTTTTTATTTACCTCATTAAATAAATTAATTACTCCTTAATTAACTATCTTAATTAATCTCTTGATTAATTTCACTAAGTATTTATTTTATTAATTACATTAGATAATTACCTATCAAACCATCCATTGATTATTCTAAATTAATTAAACTTAATTAATTAACTTAAACCTTCATTAATTAATTCAAACCTTTAATTACTAAATTAATCAACCCAAATCATTAATTAATTATCCATTTTAATTACCCTACTAATTTGATGAATCACAAATCATTAAGCCCTTATCAACATTAAAATGAAAACATTTTCTTATTTATGACTTAAGTTTAAAACAATTTAAAACCCAAATACTTTGAGTCAAACCACAATTAACTCGAGAACCAACCAAAACCAAAGTCACATCATCATCAGTGCACATCCAATCAATTTAATCATTCAACTATTTAAATTTAACTATTTAAATTTAAATAAAAATCCAACAGAGTGAGATTTACTCACCTTTGCCCCTTAAATTTGCAATCCACTTCATTCTCGATTAATTTCTACACAATTGGACCTTGTAAATGCATTAGATGATTTTATTAATATTCTAATTGGTCGAACAATCAATTATTATTTATTTTAATCCAAACCAAAAATTTTAGTTTTAAATTAATTTTCCTTTTGATAAAATATTTTTATCAACTAAATAGCTTTGCTCTTTTAATGTCACAGTGAATGCAATTATCGGGTAAGTTTACACTTAGAGAATTGCTTTACGTTTGTCATTGATTGACTTTTATATATACTTTTAAAAAAATGATTCGACAATTTTTGTTGTTGAAGGTAAAGTGATGTTGAACGTAGTTCATCTAAAAAGTTTCATTTTGAGATTCAGATTTTCTTTTAAAAAATTAACAAGTTTATAATAATAGTAGTAGTAATAATAATAAATTAAACAAGTACCATTGTCCCAATGGTTAAGTGATTTGGTTTTGGTGCGAGAAGTCATAAGTTCGAAACTCGTGTAAGGCGATTCGAACATTTATTGACATGTTATATGTTGTCACGGTGATTTGTTGTATATAAAGTACCATTTCAAAATAATAATAATAATAATAAATTAAATTTGATAATTTTTTTATTGAGTTTATAATCTCTACTAATAATACAAATTCTTTACTTTGTGAAGCTTTTTTGAACTTCCAAATCAACCCTTGCACCCACTACTAACCCAACTGACTTACCAACAACGGATCAAAATGAAGCCACCTCCTGAAATGTCCAAATATTCACTGCTATTTGTTACCGACCGAGATGTTTACTTCAGGTTAGTTTGGTCATTTAACGGAAGGGAGCGGTTGCCCCATTATCAAAATACTGCTTCCAACCTTCCACTCATGTTTTCTCCCCCACTATTTCGTTTTCTTCCCTTTTATCGACTTCGAAAAGGGCCTCATTAGCTACTTCTCTTTCTTCTTCGAATTTGTTGTTTCCACCATAATTAAATTTAGCTTGATCGGTAGAAAAATAAATACCAACAGCAACAACTGCATCGCACCTTCAAGCTTGGAATCCTAATGCAATTCTCCGTGCCAGTCTATCAAAACCCATATCAGTTAGGTTATAGCATCTGAAAAGCTTACAACCTTATTTTCACCTCGATCAAATATAATTTAAAATCAAATTCAATAAATTGAATGGAATCAAACTGTGGGCGAACGAAGAAATTATAGTAAAATAGAAGAAGAGATCGACATGAAATCGCTCTGTCGAACTATCAGCACCTACCTCAAGTTTGTATACATTACACTTCATTGATTCATATTCAGTGTCATGCCAAATAGTAAACAGTTTTGAAAAATATATTTTCTATTATTAGTTATTCTGATGCTGTGGAACAAGATGTAGGAAGTATGAAAGGTCCTATAAGAAATTGTCACTTGGTATGATTTCCACACGAGCCTATATATACATCCAAGTTCGTATGAAATAGTGAAACTTATTTACTTTAACGTGGACTTTGGTTTTTCACATGATATGGTTTAATTTTTTAGCATTATACAAGTTATGCTAGAAAATGATTGTATATGATTCTTAACATGTTCCATTTCACAATTGGGCATTGTATGCTAAGGTTTATTATTTGTTCACATATTTTCTGGTTTTAGTTTTTAGCGTGCGAAAATGCTATGAGAACCATGGCCATTGTGTTTTTCATGTTATGTGTAAATAGAGAGTTTTCCTCAATTAAATTGCAAAAGTGGAGGAGTTATATTATTTGAAAGAACTAGATCTATTTTACAATTTAAAGAAGATAAACATGGAAAAATTAAAAAATTAATTACGTGCACATGTAGTTTTTTGGATAATAATTTAGTTTGTTTACATATGAAGTGATTGTGACCTAAGTATTTTTAATGTTCCTCTTAGCTGTTTCGCTTATGTAAAATAATTTATGCATAAAACTGAAGGTTTCTCCAAGTGTTTCAGATAGTGCCAGAGTTCTTTATAGCATCAGATTATTCCTTTTTTGAAGATTTTATCCCAGTTTTTCATTAATACAAGAGAACAAATGAGGATACAGTACTTGGGAGATGTTTGGTTGCATGCAAAAGTATAAAATTGTTACTCTTTCTTCGAAGAACTCTCAGTGGCAACTTTAACCAAACATTTTCCCAAACTCTTAAGTCTTTGTATGGAAGCAACAACGAATTTTGTGTAAACATTTTCCCAAACATAGAAGGCAGCGCATGGAGCCTATATATTCTTCTAATCTGAAATGTATTAGTAAAGGTACTTTTATTTTTACTCATCCACCGTGGACTTGCAAATCCAAGATCCAAATGAAGCCACATACCTTTTTTCAAGGTACTTTATTCTTAGTTTGAGTTTAGCTTCATTATTATATGATAAATGGGAATATGAAAGTAGTAGATAGGTCCTCTTGATTTTCTTTTATTTTCATATTCATTGGAAACGGTCATGAGTTTTCTTAGATTCTAACATTTGTTGTAGAATGTAGTTACGATGTTTAAGTACTGTGGAAGTTGGTGATAATTCTGATTGCTCAAAGATTTTATGGTGATAGCAAGGAGAAGCAACCCTTTTCATATGCTCTTTAGGTAAGCGTTTGGTATATATGGTTGCACCTTATTTAATCACACATAATAATATCATATGACTCAAAAAATGATATATACGACAAAATGGTGATTTATTTTTTAACATTCATGCCTAATAAGAAACGTTCAAGAAAAAGTAGCAGGTAAGCATTTTAAATTGAATGCCAAAATGTTTCATATAACCACAAAACCGTTGCTTTCTTATTTTAGTTTCTAAGATTTGACCGAGTTTAGTTTTAATATGAATGGTTGTTTGTATAAAATTGAATCGATCTTCTACTTCTGCTATCTACTACTAGTATGGGACCGTGCTTCGCACACGGGCTGGTTGTATTATTGTATACGTTAATATTTTGTTTGAGTGCAAACATGTAAACGGATAGCAAAGACATTTTTAGAATTTTAAAAAGACACCAAGTAAATTAGTTCAACCAACTTTCTTTATTAGTAGTAGATATATATATATATATATATACTATAATAATGTAAATATATTTCTAATTATGGATCTAAATATTTGACGTCTAGAAAAGATAAAAAATTAATAACAGTAACAGTTGTCCATACTTGCCAAATCGACATAACAAGTAAAAAAAAAAAAGAATAACAGTTTCAAAGGGTGATTTGTTGCACCTTACAATAAAAAGTTTGCTTACACTTTAATAATTTGGAATTGAGGATGCAATTGTCATTTTGTGTACACTCACACTTTCTGAGTCAAATCTCACGCCTCACATGCCTGCTCCACTCTAGCATTCTTCTTAGTTCTTTAGGCTTAATCCAATGTTTCATAATTCATCTTAATTTAAAAAAAAGGAGTTTGCAAATAATGGCTTCATGTCAATGCTGCCAATGGAAGTCTAGCCTCTTTTTCTTGCAGTCACTTCTCAACCCACTAATAATTTTAAATTTGGATATAATAATTGACATTATTTGACAACTAATATACACCTAAATTTGTTTTCCATGCATTTTACAAATAATTATGTCCTAACATTTGACAGCATGTCAATGATTCACATTACTATTTTTTGCCAACACTATTTGCGTCAAATTTACACATCAAGGTGTATACACTAATGGAAAGGTACATGAATTCAGTCTTAAATTCACTGTTACTGTCCTATATAAATATTCGGCAATTAGTAACATTCCTTTGGTTATTTTCATATGTGAAAATTTTCTGTATATAAGAGCTCATAGGTAAGAATTATACATAAATGGCATGCTTAAGGTTTCCACATTTATACAGTTTCATATTTGTTTACCAAAAATTTGTGCATTTGAGACGTGGCTGGAAAAAAGTAAACCCATAGTGACTCAATGTTGTTCTTAGTATTTTGATCCATTCATTTTGTTTCCCACTTTTAACCTATTCAACTTTTGTTTTCAACAGCTGATTCACATTGCATTTTTTGCTAAAATTAATTACATTAAATTGACATATAAAGAATTATATATTGATGGAAGGATATATGGATTCAATCTTAAATTCATTATTACTGCCATATGTAAATACCCGGCAATTAGTAACATTCTTTTGGTTACTTTTATATGTGAATTTTTTTGCTATATATAAGAGCTCATATGTAAGAATTACACATAAATAGTGTATAATTATGGTTTCAACTTTTACAATTTCATACTTTGTTTCCAAAATTTATATATTGGAAATGTGGATGAATAAAGTAAATCCATAGTGACTAAGTATTATTCTTAGTATTTTTATCCATTCATTATGTTTTCTATTATTTCCCTATTTAACTTCTTTTTTCAGTGGCTAAATCGGGTTATAGAGTGAGAAGAGATGCATTCGATACTGATTGGATTTACACAACCCTCTATTCTTTCCATTACTGTTTTATTTACATTCTTAAATGGAAAGGTAGCAAAACAATCATTGAATTTATTTTTTATTTCATAGTTGTTTACCGACTTATTTTCTTTCAAGTTCTAGTTAGTGTTTCTGGTAATGAACGTATTTTTAGATTCCTGTTTTCTTTAATCTATGCCCATTTTCAAATTACCTGCATGAGTAGAAAATGCTTCTCTCAATTGTATATTAAAACCCGAGCATGTTTTGAACTTGAGTCCGTTTTCATGTTCATAGGAGTCTCATCTTGGCTTTGAGTGGTGGTCCTTTTATTTCATATAACACACAATTATACTACTGGTATTTTCTGTATATAACATCTTTTAGGTGAAAATAACAATTCACAACTAAATTGAACACGTTCCTTATTTTCTGAATATATGCATATGTATTAATAGTATGAAGTAATAAGGAAGCACGATGAAGAATACATGAATTGGATTTCGTAAGATTATATGGGAGCATATCAGTTCTGAAGAATCATGGAATATTCAAGAAGGAATTCATGGATTATGAGGGAATGCATTTGATCAACCAACATGCAGCGGGGTGGAATTTGTGGCTTATATCTTCTAACCAACTACTATATACATCATAAAAGGTTGGTTATGGCTGATAAAAGGACAAACATGCAGTTATCAGAACACTGGAGCAATTGTATATAATTGAGTACTTTCCCCCTTCCTCAACCATGTCTATGTTATGTTTGCACTGTCTTTTGGATAATACTATTTTTGATATAGATACCCATGTACAAGGGTAACGATTAAGTGGATTAATAAAATTGAGTTGATTTCTATGAAGTTTTTCTTTCATTTAAATTGACAAATTGAACAAATTTTAGCAATGTTCTAATTTTCGTTGTAGATCTGAGTTTGTGCTTATACATATTTCAAATTTTAGCTTAGAAATTAACTTTGAAATACTAATCTAGCAATCTAAGATTATACATATTCCAAAATTTGAGAAGGATCAACCTGAAAGAATCATATAAACAAGGTCAGCTGTAAACAAAGTCAAATACAAAATTAATCAAGGAACAACGGAAAGAACAAAACAAAAAAAATTATGTTACTGTTTTGATTGAAGTTCTTGCTATGCTTGATTTGTTGGCGGCGGTACTACTTTCAAACTTATAACGAGATCCGTCGATGCATGGTCGGGCAGAAAACGGTAGTTCGCATAATAAACCAATTGAAGGTATTTTACAAATTTCTAAAAGACATCGTCAAACCTCTATTCATTGAATTCTATTTGTTACTAGTATATACAGGTAAAATAATGACCAGTATCAGGTCGGAGGAAGATACATGCTAACTGAACTGAGGTAGTTGCCTTACTTCATTCCCCTATCATTTTTCGATAAAAAAATGACAAAATATGCAGACTGGACAATAAAATGAATTCACATGGTAATAATTTTTTTCACGGTACACATTCCACATAGTTCTCTTCGCACCTAGCCAATTTCACATTAGTTTGCCTTAATCACGTCCATCGGACGTGCCTTCATACTTGTAATAATAGTAATAGTAGTAATAATAATAATAATGAACAATAGTTTGAATAAATTAAGTAAGTTTGTAAAAATTAAATACATTTATAATAATTAACGATGTATTATAAAAATTAACAGGTTTATAATATTAAGAAGAATAAACTAAATTTGATATAAAAAATTAACTAAGGTTATAATAATAATAAACTATAGTTTGATAAAAATTAAGTAAGTTTATAATAATAAAAATAAATTAATAAAGTCAAATAAGTTTTATAATTAATAATAATACTAATAACAACAAAAATAATAAGTAAAACTAAGTTTATAATAATTAACTAAGTTTATAATAATTAACTAAGTTAACTAAATTCTATAAAAAAATAAGTTATAAAAATTAGTTAAGTTTATAACAACAACAACAACAACAATAATAAATTAACTAAGTTTATGAAAAATTTATAAGTTTGAGGTAGTTTATAAAATTTAACCATGTTAATAAAGTTTAACTTTGGCATAATTTAAAAGTTTAAGTTAATTAAAATATAAGTCATGACATTTAAGTTTTCCAATTGAGATAATTTATAAGTTTGAGTTATCTAAATAAAGTTATAAATACGTTAACCAAGCTTAAGAAAAATTGAACTAACATCAGTAAAAGTTAACCAAAATTTTAAAAGTTAACCATGTTTAATATAATTTAACTACGTTTTATTAAAATTAAATAAATTCATACAAATTAATTAAGTTTTATTAGAATTTAACTAAGTTAATAAGTTTTTGAAAATTAAATAAGTTTATTATAAAAATTAACCAAGTTTTATAAAAATTTAACTAAGTTAACTAAGTTTTATAAAAATGATTTAAATTTAACAAAAGTTTAACTAAGAATGTTTGATATACTTTAAATATGCAAAACAGTTTCATAATCATCCATTGATTGCCAAACTTGTCTACATGTAATTAGCTTTTTAGGAGTAAAGACCTGCTGCAACAGAGAATTCGGGGTAATCAAGTACTGAACATGACTTTAATTATTCTATATACTATAACATTTTGAGAGTACTCGTTGTGTAAACTTGTTTATGAATGGTTATGGATTTTATGTGAATTTGTTCAGTTTATCGAAAACTATTATCGAAATGGTTATGGATATTATATTGATTAATGTGCTTTTCTTAATTGTTTGAATATTAATGATTATGAAATTAATTGTTGGATTGAATATGACAATCATATGAGCGATGGCTGGAAATGATACAAGCTATTAGCAGGAAATGGTAGCATATACAATATGCTCAAAACAGTTAATAATTTTTAGTAGCATTTTAAAATGGCTACGGAAATAAATGTAAACAACTCCAATACGACTTTCATTAGCGTTGGAAAAACGCCACCAAAACTTTTTGTAGTGTTTTGGTAAACACTGCGATATGACATGCTACTAAAAGTTTGCGGCTGTTTGTAGCGTTTATAAAATCCTACAATAGGTCAAGTTTTGGTAGTGTTTCCTATAATGCTTAAAAAGTTTCAGGTTTTTAGTTGCATGTCGTATCGTAGTGCCAAAACGCTACTAAAAGTTTTGGTAGTTTTTTTTCGACGCTATGAAAGGCCTTTTCAGGTGTAGTGATGCTAACCATAAAATCCACTTAAGAACAAAAGTATTAAGAAGGCTTGTAAAAGTGCAGGGCTCTACTAAAATCGAAGACAAAGGTTTCGCCAAAGTTCAAAGAAGAGCATTTTGAAGGCATTGAGATGGCTTTCAAAGTAGTTGCAAGCACTAAGTGCCAATGCAAATGATAAACATAACAAAAGCTTTTGAAAAGAAGGAAAAAAGGCAAGGTTACCATTCCGCCTTATTAAGACCTTTCGACGCGGATGGATTCGCATATATAAGAAAAGCAGGAATGGGTTCAAAACACCTTTCGAAGGTGTTGAACGAAAGGTTTACGCACATGAACCAATTCTTTCAAAATATAATGTTTCGTCGTTGTCAATTTATTACTTGAAGAACTGATTCGAATACACTTTTCGAAAGCAAGGATAAGCCTTTCGAAGTTGTAACGACCCGCTATTTTGGACTATTCGCATCCGCACATGTCGGACTTGAATAATTCAAAATACCGAATTGTTAATTTAAATTTGGCAAAACTCAGATATACAGTAAATAAATAATCACAGAATCACAGATACGGAGTACTAATATGCAGCGGAAACAAAATATAGTAG
Source organism: Allium cepa (assembly GCA_030765085.1). NCBI lineage: Eukaryota > Viridiplantae > Streptophyta > Magnoliopsida > Asparagales > Amaryllidaceae > Allium > Allium cepa. Next base: position 147,940,019 of record CM060928.1, read on the forward strand.
TTCATGAAGCTACTATATATAACACAGTTAAATAAGTTACAACAGAAGTCTTGAATACAATAGTCAAATATAATAACCGGAATACATTACTGGAATCAACTGAATATCTGAAAACTGAATAGATAGCTGGGTCTCCAGGCGAAGCTCCAACTCCAAAGGTGAGTCTCAAAAGCTGAACCACTCAGTCTGACCAGAGCGTAAAGCAAAACACAAAACACTCGAGTCAGGATTAACATTCTTATATTAATAAATCCAACTCAAGTGAAATAACAATTGAAATACAAGTAACTCAAAGGATGTTGGAATAACCATCCTCTAAGGATCCGTTAAACTATTTACTATGTAGTAATATACGCTAAATAGATAATGTCTATCAGTAATATAAAATATCAAAATAGTGTTAAGGCGTTACCATTATCCCTCTTAACACATTTTATATAAGCGTTATAGTCTATACAGCACTGTAAACTCCACTGTAAACTAGTGGGATATCAGGGAGTACTTCATAGGTATAACACAAAACAAATTCGTAGTGGTTACGTATATAGAGATACAAGTATGACAAGGCACATGAGGCAATACCCAAGGTAGTGAAACTACCGTTTTCCTGATCCGGACTGGTGAAAACGCATCGCCGCGACGATCGCAACACCGCGAAACAACACTCCCAAAATTACGAGGGTGCACCAATCAATAACAAGTAATCAGTAGTTTACGAAGAAGTGTGTTCGCTCGAGGTGGCTTACCCCATTTGGCCCAGCACGGCTCCTGTTTTAGTCATTTCCAATTTGACACAAGTGTCAAGGCAATCCATTATCGTTCTCTTTCTTCAGTCATCGCGTATATCATTCCAACCACTTCATTCTGTATCACACTCCGCGTATAGTTATTAAAGTGGTTTTCAGTTTAGACAGAGAGTATGTCCAAAGCCGATTCTGGTTTCTTCAATAACTTCCGTAATTATTACACCGATTGGTCGTTTAATAAATTTCAAAATCAAATCAATTTCAAATTCAAATTAGAATTTGTAAACCAACATTCCATTAGTCTTTCTATATCAATTTCCATATTTACGTTTCATAACTTCCGAATTTACATTTCATAAATCTATAGTTCAATTTCAAATTTCATTAAAACAATTCAAATATTGATTTCAAGTCCGTATATAAGTTTCATTCCGAAATCATTTAAATTAATTTAATTTAACGATCAATTCAATTTAAATTTATTTATCGATTTTATTCAATATTCATTAGGTTAATTTATCAATTAAACAATTTTTATTTAATTTCCATTTCATTAAATAAATTTAAGTTTTCCTTCATTATATAAACTTACAAATTTAATTAAATTAAATTCGTCAAATCGAATTCTTTAAATTACAAGTCTTACATTAATTTCAATAAGTCACATTTTATTCCTTGTTAAAGAAATTCAGTTTCATTTATTTATTTACTTAGTTACAAATTCCAAAACTCGGTTAATAAAGAAACTTGGTTCACATATTCAAGAAGTTCAATTTCACTTATTAACTTACTTAAATAATTTTCCAAAACTTAACAAATAAAGAAACCCAATTTCATTTATTACGAAGTTCAAATTCACTTATTCAAAGGTTCAATTTCTCTTATCAGAGAATTCAAATTTTTATTTAATTCTCAAATAATTCAATTTTATTCAGTTATTAAATAATTTCAAACTTAATTAATAATTTCAAAATTTTACTATTAAATAAATTCCAAAAACTAATTATTAAATAATTCAAATCTTAATTATTAAATAATTCCAAACTTGATTATTAAAATAATTTCAAAACTTAATTCAATCATTTCTTAAATTACACAACGTTCTTTCATCAATTCCTTTCTTAATATTTTGTTTCAGATTGTTGAATATTAACAATTTTCTTCAATAAATTTCAAACTCCAATTTCATCTCAAAACCTTAATGTTTACTCAAATAAAATCTTTTTTTTATTTTAAATCAAATTATTGACCAATCGGGTTTTATTTAATTCTCTATCCTAGGTCAAAGTTTATTTGGGTGTTTATCATTTCAACCCGATTCCATTCCAATTCAAAAATCAAAGCATAGCAAAGGGAACTTGCAGTGTGATAACTGGGATGGTGTCTAAGTAAATAAACAAGCAATAACAACAATCAATAACAATCCAATAATTAATTCAAATAATCCCGAAATAATCATATTAATTCACATTGTTGTTCATGCAAATTAATTTAATTATTTCTAGAATCTGCACTATCATTTCATGTAGATTAAAGATTATTACACTAACATTATACGGTTCTTCACTTGTCATCCATTGTTCAGATTTATACTACAACAATTATACAACATACATTCAACGGTTCAAGGTGTACTTAACCAAATTCTACGTGTCAATTAATTTAACATTTAAAAGGGATCATATTTAACTAATCAAATTCAACATATAAATCCATTTTAAATTGTTAACTATCTTATCCAATTCAATTGCATACTATTTATCACTTTAACATTTACAACTAACGTCCAATTTCAACATCATACAAAAAATCAATTATCAACCAAACTGGATTATCATCGCATAAACAATTAACAGATAATGGTGTCAGATGTCATAGGTGAACAGATACAGGCAATAACATATATAACAGTGTAAATAACTAACAGCAGCATATTTCAATTGTCGTTTCAATTGAAATCAAATTTAATAAATAAAAAAACATTAATCGTGAGTGATTGCTCACCTTTCGAGGCTAGAGAGAATAGGAGATGACACGGATACACACACTGATACAGACACTGAAGTTTGATTACGGATCTAGGCACGAGTTTCAAAGCAAAGCTAGACTGATACCCGTTCGACGAACAAAGCTGATAACATAGATTGATGAACTGAATCAGAATCGGTTTGCTATATATACAGAATATTTATTATTTCGAATTTTTTTTTTCGATCTGAAGCAAAAATAAAATAATAAAATAAATACATACTTATGATAACAAAAATAACTTTAGTTCAAACCATTTGAAATTCATGCATTATTTTTATAAAACCATACTTAAAACCAATTCACAAATGCAGACACCATAACATATAATTAATATAACATGCATAAAGCACTTAAACACGTCACGTTATTATACATTAGTTATCAAACACATCAAAACATATCACGTTATTAAAATTGAAAGCAATACTTTATATAGACTAATACATAGAACTAATATATATATATATATATATATATATATATATATATATATATATAACCTTCCATTCATATAAACGCGTACCAAGTTTACATAGTACATTCATTAAAATAACGTAACATATATGAACATAACTCATGTTATCAACATTTTTAGATATGCACATTTTTATATATGCTATACAACATAAAATAATTAGATTTACATAAACCAAAATTCAATATATGATTCATAACTAAAATCTTAAAACTGTAAACATATTACTAATGTAATATCAAAACATGTTTCTGCAAAGTACATTTATTTAGTATTAAAATAGGCTTCAGGCAACCACTTTATAGGCAAAATATAAATCACAATAACCTAAAACATATGCATTACACTTATATACTTCATAAACAAATAAAGAATTTCATACAAAACACACACACTCATATATATCAACCTATTACATACAAACTATCATATAACTGTACAAAATATACTATATATATTATACACGCAAAATATAAAGAGTATGCTGAAAATATACATATTATATTATCAACTTTAGTTATTATAAACACAAATTTCTACAACTAATATACCTCAGAACATGCACAAGGCACTAAGGTTGGACATGCACAACCTAACTGTACAAGTAGTACTACAAAAAAAAAAAAATTGGTATAGACTCAGATGTTCGCTGAAAATCCTTATATGTTACACAAGCAAACAAATGAGTAAAAATCGACAGTTCACACGTTGTATGTTGTATGCAAGTAGCAATACGCAAAAATGTTATATATAGCAGTTATGAAACGGTATATGAAAATAATATCATATTATTTCAACCACAGTAACTACTAAATGCTATATGAAAATAGCATTCTACAGAAACCTAAGTACTAACTAGAGATGATATCATGCAATCATATTGCTTAAAGGGTACAGTTGCTGAATATATCAACATAATGACAACTATGCCATTACACAAGATGATAACTAGCACTTTTGAACAGTCCATGAATATAACAGGGTAGCTGCACTAGTATATACAATAATAATATAAACTAAACTTATATATATATAATCTTACTTTATATAAATCCAGATATGCAACTCAGTGAGCATGCCTGAACCGAGGAGAGGTGGAATGGGTTTGCATGGTTAGCGCGTGGGTCGACAAGGTGCGGAGGAGGAGGGTTTGCGGCACTTGCTGATGGCTGCGTGGGCTGTTGTGATCTCAGCCAAGGCGGTTGCGTTCCCACGGAGGAGGTTCGATCGGTTGGAGGAGGTGAGACGGTGGAGCACGGCTAGGAAAAATGGCGATCAATGATTCATGTTTTGTGGAAGAGGGATGCGACGTGGATGATGGCGGAGCGAGGTGGTTCGGTGGGCGTGACAAGGCGGGTTCGAGGCGATGGGTCGGCTGCATTAACGGTGTTAAGAGGAGGTTGTCGGGTGTTGGGTTTCACGTGAGAGGATGGAGAGGAGGAAGCGCATGGGGTTTCGGGGTCGGGTGTTGCGAGCTCGGGTCGGAGGGAGATGTGGTGGATTGCATGGGAATAGATGGCTCAAGGAAGAAGATGATTGATAAACGCACTAAGCAGGCTGTACATTTGGATAGCAACTTGTTTTTTTTTAAAAATAATAGTCTGTGAATAAACAGTGAAGACTACTATCACTTTTTAATTTTCTTTTCATGTGTGCCAACAATTTCAATTTTTTTTCCGAATACTGGAACGTCACACCCATTCCAAGCTAACCTCTAGCTTCCAACCACCACATTTAATACAACTTAGCCAAATTTTATTTTCAAATTTTTGAATGGATACAGAATGTTTGTTTTGGGCTGAGTATGGTTTAACCGTTCCGTGTGGAACGGTTAAATTATCGCGATGATTTACGTCGGACTTCGATTTGCACAAATGAATATACCGTTTTGGTCAGCGCGACGAGGCGCTTCCAATGGTGAGCAGATAATTGTGGTACAATTGAAAAAAAATTCGAATTTTCTAATGTCGAAAAATGCAGCAGAAGCGTAGAAAAATAAGATCGACGGAGCTAAAGATGTCCGAATTTGAAAAAACGAAAAATGACTTCTTGCTCAGAAGACGATTTAGAATTTTTCTATATAAAAATATTTGGGTTCCAAAAACGTTTTATTTTCATCGATTTTTAATTGATTAAATTGAGGTAAATTTACGAACGAAATAAACTTTCATATTTTCGAACGAAAATTTACCAGTTGCTATGTTTAACTAGACGCATTCCAAATATCAAATTTATATTTCAAAATTTTATCATTTAAAATTTCACAAGATTTCAATTAATACGTTACTAAAACCGGTTAAATTTACGGGTTGTTACACTCTCCCCCACTCAAAACTTTTTGGCCCCGAAAAGGAAGGAGGTAGGAGAATAGAAACAATCAAAAGAAAATAGACTTGAATTACATAATATTCAATTAATTTAAACCATATACATTTCAGTTAAAATTAATTTATATTCAACAATTTGTTTTTGAATTCAAGGTTTCCACCAAATTGACTTAATTTCACATTTATGAATGTTGGATGCGAAAGGTTTCTTTCAAATGAAATTCAATTTATATTCAGTTAATTCAAGATATCTCATTAAGTTGATTTAATTTCAATTTATTAAATTTCAAACAATTTTTTTATTTTATTAATCACATCTATTATTCAATTAACTTATTATTCTATTTATCTTCATTAACATTTTATAATTTTAAAATTTAAGCGAATACCATTTTATACGCACTCACATTTTATTTATAAAGACAATTTATATTATATATTATCCAATTATCCTAAATTAACAATTTCAAAGATCATAAATTTGAATAGTCATTTATTATAATCATATTTTATTCGATAAATTTAATTCTTTATATTCCAAACTATTATTAAATTTATTCCACTTAATATATCTTATCACATATATATTAAGTTTATTACACTTATTATAACTACTCAAATTTATTTTAAAATTCCTTTGATATCATTTTATATCGTATAATATCCAATTACATAGTTAACTTTTGAGAATTTAGGTAAGTTATTAGAATGAAGTTGAGTATTATACAAATAAAATTTTCTAATTCAATTATCTCAAGTTTAAATATTAATTCAAATTTTGGTTTCATTTTATAATTGAAATCATCCTTGACATAAAATTTAAGAATTAAATTTCGATTAACTATAAACAATTTAGAGATAATTATGTATATACTATATATATCAAATCAACTGAAATTTAAAATAATATACCTATATATATATATATAAATCAAATCATACTTAAGAAATTTAAATCGATTTAGTTTCCAAAACTTTAGCAAAGCTACGAATTGGTCTCTTCCTTTCGAAACTCGAAAATGAATGTCGATGATGCGGCCGTCATTACCGAAATTGTTTTCCAGTAACAAAAGAGAAGAGCTCTAATTTAATTGTTTAAAATTCTTTGAAAACCATTTCTATTTGAAAATATCTTAAATAATATACATTTTAAAACTTTAAAACCATAGTTCGAAATCATCGGAAATTAAATTCTCAAATTCTAATTTAAATTCACTTCAAATTCTAACCAAATTATACCCAAGTTTTATAAATTCATTTATATTATGCAATAGTCAATAGTATACCAAACAATAAATCAAAATCAAAATAACATCATTTAGTTAACCAATTTATTTAACAATTATCAGAAAATTTACATATATATATATATAATATAATCATACAAAAAAATTTCATTTACCAATTTGAAAACAATATTGTGTCAATTTGCTCTGTTAAAGTGTTTTGGAAATCCTATCGATAGCGTTGATAAAACGAATCGATCGAAAATCCAAATCAACATCAACAACTCAAACAACACAATATATAAAACATTTTTAACATTAATTACAAATACACTTCCTCGCTTGACGATACAAGAAGGGATTCCAAAGCAGTATAGAAATTCAAATTTTTGATGGACTCAAATCAAAGAAAATTTTGATCCGAAGATAGTTCGAAACAAAGATAAGATGTTTTAAATAACAAAATCGGGAGATGGATAACCTTATATAAATCGCGGGCAACCTTAACCGGATCGACCGTGGCTTAAAGAATTAGATCGATGTAGAATTTCGAGGCAAATCTACATTCGATCTCAAGAGATAGAATTCAGGTATAGCAGGAGATAGATAGCATCGTAAACCGTGGATACAGAAATCTCCGGTAAATTGATTCTATTGTAAATGAGTTTCATCTCTTTCAATTCATATGAATGTTGGCGGGACCGCCAATCCATTATAAAGATCATTCGAAGTGGAGTTATGGGATACTCCAGAATCAAAAGAAGATAAATAGTGAGGGACAAAAATGGATTTCGAAACCATAGGGAACGTTCCAAAATTAAGAGGAATCGAGTCAAAAAGGAAGAGATTCAAACTCGAATGAAAGTGTTTCTATAAATACGTTTACCCTATATGCTGAGTTTTGCCTAGAGCTACCAAAGCTCTGATACCAACTATAACGACCCGCTATTTTGGACTACTCGTATCTGCACATATCGGACTTGAATAATTCAAAATACCGAACTTTTAATTTAAATTTGGCAAAAATCAGATATACAGTAAATAAATAATCACAGAATCACAGATACAGAGTACTAATATGTAGCAGAAATAAAATATAGTAGTTCATGAAGCTACTGCATATAACAGAGTTAAATAAGTTACAACAGAAGTCTCAAATACAATAGTCAAATATAATAATCGGAATACATTACTGGAATCAGCTGAATATCTAAAAACTGGATAGATAGCTGGGTCTCCACGCGAAGCTTCAACTCCAAAGGTGAGTCTCAAAAGCCGAACCACTCAGTCTGACCCGAGCGCAAAGCAAAACATAAAATACTCGAGTCAGGATTAACATTCTTATATTAATAAATCCAACTCAAGTGAAATAACAATTGAAATACAAGTAATTCAAAGGATGTTGGAATAACCATCCTCTAAGGATCCATTAAACTATCTACTATTTAGTAATATACGCTAAATAGATAATGTCTATCAGTAATATAAAATATCAAAATAGTGTTAAGGCGTTACCATTATCCCCCTTAACGCATTTTATATAAACTTTATAGTCTATACAGCACTGTAAACTCCACCGTAAACTAGTGGGATATTATGGAGTACTCCATAGGTATAACACAAAACAAATTCATAGTGGTCGCGTATATAGGGATACAAGTATGACAAGACACATGAGGCAATACCCAAGGTAGTGAAACTACCGTTTTCCTGATCCGGACTGGTGAAAACGCATCGCCGCGACGATCGCAACACCGCGAAACAACACTCCCAAAATTACGAGGGTGCACCAATCAATAACAAGTAATCAGTAGTTTACGAAGAAGTGTGTTCGCTCGAGGTGGCTTACCCCATTTGGCCCAGCACGGCTCCTGTTTTAGTCATTTCCAATTTGACACAAGTGTCAAGGCTATCCATTATCGTTCTCTTTCTTCATTCATCGCGTACATTATTTCAACCGCTTCATTCTGGATCACACTCCGCGTATAGTTATTAAAGTGGTTTTCGGTTTAGACAGAGAGTATGTCCATAGCCGATCTCGGTTTCTTTAATAACTTCCGTAATTATTACACCGATTGGCCGTTTAATAAATTTCAAAATCAAATCAATTTCAAATTCAAATTAGAATTTGTAAATCAACATTCCATTAGCTTTCTATATCAATTTCCATATTTACGTTTCATAACTTCCGAATTTACATTTCATAACTCTATAATTCAATTTCAAATTTCATTTAAAACAATTTAAATATTGATTAAAGTCCGTATATAAGTTTCATTCCGAAATCATTTAAATTAATTTAATTTAACGATCAAATCAATTTAAATTTATTTATCGATTTTATTCAATATTCATTAGGTTAATTTATCAATTAAACAATTTCTATTTAATTTCCATTTCATTAAATAAATTTAAATTTTCCTTCATTATATAAACTTACAAATTTAATTAAATTAAATTCGTCAAATCGAATTCTTTAAATTACAAGTCTTACATTAATTTCAATAAATCACATTTTATTCCTTGTTAAAGAAATTTAATTTCATTTATTTATTTACTTAGTTACAAATTCCAAAACTCGGTTAATAAAGAAACTTGGTTCACATATTCAAGAAGTTCAATTTCACTTATTAACTTACTTAAATAATTTTCCAAAACTTAACAAATAAAGAAACCCAATTTCATTTATTACGAAGTTCAAATTCACTTATTCAAAGTTCTCTTATCAGAGAATTCAAATTTTTATTTAATTCTCAAATAATTCAATTTTATTCAGTTATTAAATAATTTCAAACTTAATTAATAATTTCAAAATTTTATTATTAAATAAATTCCAAAACTTAATTATTAAATAATTCAAATCTTAATTATTAAATAATTCCAAACTTAATTATTAAAATAATTTCAAAACTTAATTCAATCATTTCTTAAATTACACAACGTTCTTTCATCAATTCCTTTCTTAATATTTTGTTTCAGATTATTGAATATTAACAATTTTCTTTAATAAATTTCAAACTCCAATTTCATTTCAAAACCTTAATGTTTACTCAAATAAAATCTTTTTTTTTAAATCAAATTATTGACCAATCGGGTTTTATTTAATTCTCTATCCTAGGTCCAAGTTTATTTGGGTGTTTATCATTTCGACCCGATTCCATTTCAATTCAAAAATCAAAGCATAGCAAAGGGAACTTGCAGTGTGATAACTTGGATGGTGCCTAAGTAAATAAACAAGCAATAACAACAATCAATAACAATCCCATAATTAATTCAAACAATCCCGAAATAATCGTATTAATTCACATTGTTGTTTATGCAAATTAATTTAATTATTTCTAGAATCTACACTATCATTTCATGCAGATTAAAGATTATTACACTAACATTATACGGTTCTTCACTTGTCATCCATTATTCAGATTTATACTACGACAATTATACAACATACATTCAACGGTTCAAGGTGTACTTCATCAAATTCTACGTGTCAATTAATTTAACATTTAAAAGGGATCATATTTAACTAATCAAATTCAACATATAAATCCATTTTAAATTGTTAACTATCTTATCCAATTCAATTGCATACTATTTATCACTTTAACATTTACAACCAACGTCCAATTTCAACATCATACAAAAAATCAATTATCTACCAAACTGGATTATCATCGCATAAACAATTAACAGATAATGGTGTCAGATGTCATAGGTGAATAGATACAGGCAATAGCATATATAACTGTGTAAATAACTAATAGCAGCATATTTCAATTGTCGTTTCAATTGAAATTAAAATTAATAAATAAAAGAACATTAATCGTGAGTGATTGTTCACCTTTCGAGGCTAGAGAGAATTGGAGATGACACGGATACGCACACTGAAATTTGAGTTACGGATCCAGGCACGAATTTTAAAGCAAAGCTAGATTGATACCCATTCGATGGACAAAGCCGATAACATAGATTGATGAACTGAATCAGTTTGCTATATATACAGAGTATTTGTTATTTCAAATTTTTTTTTTGATCTGAAGCAAAAATAAAATAAAATATAAAATAATAAAAAAATACATACTTATGATAACAAAAATCACTTTAGTTCAAACCATTTGAAATTCATACATTATTTTTATAAAACCATACTTAAAACCAATTCACAAATGCAGACACCATAACATATAATTAATATAACATGCATAAAGCACTTAAACACATCACGTTATTATACATTAGTTATCAAACACATCAAAACATATCACGTTATTAAAATCGAAAGCAATACTTTATATAGACTAATACCCAGAAATAATATATATATATATATATTTATATATATATATATATATAACCTTCCATTCATATTAACACATACCAAGTTTACATAGTACATTCATTAAAATGACGTAACATATATGAACATAACTCATGTTATCAACATTTTTATATATGCACATTTTTATGTATGCTATACAACATAAAATAACTAGATTTACATAAACCAAAATTCAATATATGATTCATAACTAAAATCTTAAAACTGTAAACATATTACTAATATAATATCAAAACATGTTTCTGCAAAGTACATTTATTTAGTATTAAAATAGGCTTCAGGCAACCACTTTATAGGCAAAATATAAATCACAATAACCTAAAACATATGCATTACACTTATATACTTTATAAACAAATAAAGCATTTTATACAAAACACACACACCCATGTATATCAACCTATTACATACAAACTATCATATAACTGTACACAATATACTATATATATTATACACACAGAATATAAAGAGTATGCTGAAAATATACATATTATGTTATCGACTTTAGTTATTATAAACACAAATTTCTACAACTAATATACCTCAGAACATGCACAAGGCACTAAGGCTGGACATGCACAACCTAACTTTACAAGTAATACTGCAAAAAAAAAAAATTGGTATAGACTCAGATGTTCGCTGAAAATCCTTATATGTTGCACAAGCAAACAAATGAGTAAAAATCGACAGTTCACACGTTGTATGTTGTATGCAAGTAGCAATGTGCAAAAATGTTATATATAGCAGTTATGAAACGGTATATGAAAATAATATCATATTATTTCAACCACAGTAACTACTAAATGCTATATGAAAATAGCATTCTACAGAAACTTAAGTGCTAACTAGAGATGATATCATGCAATCATATTGCTCAAAGGGTACAGTTGCTGAATATATCGACATAATGACAACTATGCCATTACACAAGATGATGACTAGCACTTTTCAACAGTCCATGAATATAGCAGGGTAGCTGCACTAGTATATACAATAATAATACAAACTAAACTTATATGTATATAGTCTTACTTTATATAAATCCAGATATGCAACTCAGTGAGCATGCCTGAACTGAGGAGAGGTGGAATGGGTTTGCATGGTTGGCGCGTGGGTCGACAAGGCGGGGAGGAGGAGGGTTTGCAGCACTTGCTGATGGCTGCGTGGGCTGTTGTGATCTCGGCCAAGGCGGTTGCGTTCCCACGGAGGAGGTTCGATCGGTTGGAGGAGGTGAGATGGTGGAGCACGGCTAGGGAAAATGGCGGTCGGTGATTCATGTTTTGTGGAAGAGGGATGCGACGTGGATGATGGCTGAGCGAGGTGGTTCGGTGGGCGTGACAAGGCGGGTTCGAGGTGATGGGTCGGCTGCATTAACGGTGTTAGGAGGAGGTTGTCGGGTGTTGGGTTTCACGTGAGGGATGGGGAGGAGGAAGCGCATGGGGTTTCGGGGTCGGGTGTTGCGAGCTCGGGTTGGAGGGAGATGGGGTGGATTACGTGGGAATAGATGGTTCAGGGAAGAAGATGATTGATAAACGCACTAAGCAGGCTGTACATTTGGATAGCAACTTGTTTTAAAAAAAAATAATAGTCTGTGAATAAACAGTGAATACTACTATCACTTTTTAATTTTCTTTTCATGCGTGCCAACAATTTCAATTTTTTTTTAAAATACTGGAACGTCACACCCATTCCAAGCTAACCTCTAGCTTCCAACTACCACATTTAGCACAACTCAGCCAAATTTTATTTTCAAATTTTTGAATGGATACAGAATGTTTGTTTTGGGCTGAGTATGGTTTAACCGGTCCGTCTGGAACGGTTAAATTATCGCGACGATTTACATCGGACTTCGATTTACACATATGAATATACCGTTTTGGTCAGCGCGACGAGGTGCTTCCAACGATGCGTATATAATTGTGGTACGATTGAAAAAAATTCGAATTTTCTAATGTCGAAAAATGCAGCAAAAGCGCAGAAAAATAAGATCGATGGAGCTAAAGATGTCCGAATTTGGATAAACGAAAAATGACTTCTTGCTCAGAAGACGATTTAGAATTTTTCTATATAAAAATATTTGGGTTTCGAAAACGTTTTATTTTCATCGATTTTTAACTGATTAAATTGAGGTAAATTTACGAACGAAATAAACTTTCATATTTTCGGACGAAAATTTACTAGTTGCTATGTTTAACTAGACGCATTCCAAATATCAAATTTATATTTTAAAATTTTATCATTTAAAATTTCACAAGATTTCAATTAATACGTTACTAAAACCGGTTAAATTTACGGGTTGTTACAGAAATGATTGGAACCCTTCAAAAGCATGATGAAAATCCTACATGAAGGCCAAGAGTCCTTTCGCCGAGACCCAGTTGCCACTCTCTTTTCCTTTCGATGCAAAGTGAAAGCTCAATGCATTTCTCACTTGCAACAGTATAGCAACAAGAAGCGAAGAGCACTTCTACCACCCTTTAGATGAAGTTGAAAGAAACCTAGTAAGAAGCAAAGTAAAAGGGGCGTTTGAGCTTAAACAGCAACTGGAAGTTATTAAAGAAACCCTTTTGACTTGGTCAAAAGGTCGGATATGAGAAGATGAAGGCATAGGATGAATAAATAAAGTCAAGAGAGAGCCCTTTCGCTGCATCGAAAGAAAACATGGAGAAACCTTTCGACTATGTCGAAAATATATACATGGAAGGTTAAAAGAAAAGCCTTTCGACAGCATCAAAAGAAGACGCACAAAAAACCAAAGGAAGGGCTTTCGACCATGTCGAAAGGATTCACGTGGAAGATTAAAGGAAGACCTTTCGTCTGAATTGAAAGGATGGGCATGAAAAGGGGTCGACCAGCATCTATAAATACGACCCTAGGTGTTTGATTTTTGGGATGGGATTTTGGAATCTTAGACTCATTCTTCAATTTCTTAGCAAAATCAAATCTTTGTAACCCTAAATTAGTTGGGGGGAAAACACTCTTACTTGTAATTCCATTTGGATTAATATAAAAAAGAAGAAGCGCATGGATTCAATAAATATTTTGATCATGAGAGAGATCATTACGATCATTAGCTTGTCTAATCATCAATTGCACGTGATGCTAGCTTATCTTCTTAATTCCATTTTGTCTTATGCGATGCCATGAGGTCAATTAGGATAACATGCATGTGAATCGTGTCATCATCATGTGTAATGACATTTAAAGATAAACAAAGTCGAAGATGATGTTTTGATCTTAATAAGTTCATGGAACTTATGTTACCTAAGATGATATCCCATGGCATATATGACATAGAGGTTGCATATTGCACATTAGATCTACTTCGAAAGAGTGAAACCTCTTTCGACTTGTCAAAAGGACGTTTTGAAAGGGAACTGATGTGTAAATGAAAGTAATACTATATGATAGAATTCCTTTGAATGGTGCACACACATTACAATATAATATATGCAACCCTTTCGGAGGAGTTCTTTCCAAAAGAATATAATCAATGATGTCAATAGCGGTAACTACTTCTTAAAGGCAAAATGGCCCATTCAACACAGTTGAAAATAACGAATGTCTGATAGAAATAACCAGTTACGGCTCATTTAGAAAAGAGGTTTCAAAAGAGGTGCTTTCACGTTAACCTTCATTTCAATACGGTCGATTGGATCTATTAACCACCATTAATATTCTCATAAGTTCACCCTCCAAAAGCCATTTATCCAAATCAACTCAATCAAGAGGAGTTTCAAATGGAGTGATTACTTGTAAAAATCTCATTTTTGAAGTGTGAACAATATTTCTTGTTAATCATATAGCTCTGGGGATGTTGATAAGTTTTCTTGTCAACACTTTTTGACATGATTTAAAATGTAAAAATCAATTACTACAGAGTATTTATATTCATTTTTTGTGATTTTTTTTAATATTGATCATTTACATCTCAGTGTTTTGATTATTGTTGTTATTGTGAATTATATTTTTAATATGTCAGCAGAAATCAATTCTAGATCAAAAATATGAAATAAAAATGATTGTCGTTTAAAATTCAAGTACTTCAAACTAATGTAATATAATTTGGATGTGGTAAATATGGATTAGATGCATATCAATTACTAATATTTCTACACTGTTGCAGTGGAAATATGTAATATGTTGTTAACAATATTTAGTGGAGAACATAAATTTATATATTTAATGAAATGTTAAAACAAACATTAATACCTTTGATTTTGACAAATATTTGAGACCATCAAATGATATCGTATGCCTCAATATGCATAAATTCCATTTTGTAGCTCTTGGTAAAGTAGAATCATTAACATTTTTTTGGGATAACGATTTTAACATGCTCATGTACCCAATACCGTGATAATGCAAAATGTAGTTAGTTTAATTTTTTTGGTTTCATAAAATTGAATAATACTATTACACACCAGAGTTAGCATTACACATCTAGAAATATTCCTTGGAGATTTCTTGAAATGGGTTAAATTTTTCTTTATGTTTTCCCTCAACAATAAAGGCCATGATACTGAATTCACCTTTCACATATTTAATATATGGAACGTACGTCCATTATAAAAGCCTTTGATTGTTTGGAAAAAAGAATGCTATTAGTATGTGCATTATTAGAAGAAATGACAGATCTTGTTCATGTGTATTGTCTTTCTCATACAATAACTCTTTAATTCTTCTTTCAATAATCTCTCTTGATAAAAAACACATTGTCCAAAATTTCTTCTAATGAATTCTTGCTCAATTTCTTTAAGTTTTTTTTATGGCCTATTGCTCCTAAAGGGAACAAATTCTTTCCTTGTTTTGGCATTCCAAATATCAAGCTTATATCGTCTGAAGTTAATTCCATTTTTTCTTCTCCAGTAATAAATTTTTTTTTTCAATAAGAAAACAAGTTATCAAAGCATCCAAATTTCTAGCATATTTATTGAAATCACACTTATCTACATGGCCTTCATAGAATATTTTGATAAAATTGTAAAATGATGTCTGCTTCAGAATTTCTAGCTGGTTTTCAGTAAACTCCTTCTGCTGTTTGATCAATTGGGTGACTTTACAAACACTTCATAGGTTACATCTGTAAGCGTTGTTGATTATTTCTACTTCTTCTTCACCATACTTATCATTCTTCTCATACTCAACTACATTAATATTTCATGTTGTATCTTTAGGTTTTTCTTCTCTATTTCAATTTGTTCTTTTTTCGTCTTTTATTGCTTTTGCCAGTTTCAAAATATATTGCTATGGATGTTTGGTCGTCTTCAGCGTTTTCTACCTATAATGTTAAGCATATATTACATTATGTATTGTTATGAGGTGGTGTAAGTATAGGTCTTAATACAAATGGCATAATACAATTGCAGTAGTGTATTAGTGTAGCTTTAAGTATATAATGATTTACCCAAAAATTAATTAATTTAAAAATAATAAGAAATTTGTGTTTATGCAAATAGCATCATAACATGTAATGTTTGCATTTAAAATAACATACACATTTAGCTGCAAATTAACATGCTTGGTCATAACATTTGAATGCTTATCACTGGCAAATACAGTAATTAAACATGAGATACAATGGTATTTTAATCCAACTATAACCAACAGATATTGAACTATAAAAATTGGACATTAATTTAACTTTAGATTAGAAATAAATTACTATAAAAACATTAACAAAATCTTGTTTATGCAAATGGCATCAATCATGTATATCAACATCTAAAATGATCTACACATTTAGCTATAAATCAACATGCATGTTCATAATATTACTTATGAATAGGAAATTAAGTAATTAATCCTGTTTACTATTGTTTTTTAATCCAGCTTTGAACCAGAAGCTATTAAACTATAAAAATTGGTCGTTAATATAGCTTTAGATTAGAAATAAATTACTTTAAAAACATTAACGAATTTCTATTTATGCAAAGAGCATCAAATCATGTAATATTAACATCTAAAATGATATGCACATTTCGTTATAAATTAACATGCATGTTCATAATGTTTGACTGCTTATCATTAGCAAATTTAGTAATTAATCCTTGCTTACAATGGTGTTTTAATCTAGCTTTGAACCAGCAGCTATAAAACTATAAAAATTAGACATTAATGTAGCTTTGGATTAGAAATAAATTACTTTAAAAACATTAACAAATTACTGTTTATGCAAAGAGAATCTAATCATGTAATATTAGAATTTAAAATGATATGCACATTTAGCTGCAAATTAGCATGCATGTTCATATATTAAGTGCTTATGAGTAGCAAATCAGCTAATTAGTCCTTGTTTATAATGGTGTTTTAATCTAGCTTTGAACCAACATTTATTAAATTATAAAAATTAGTCATTAATTTAGTTTTAGATTAGAAATAAAGAGGATTTTTACTTAAAGGCTTCTTCATGCAGGGTAATAAGTTTTAACGATAGTATTTTAAAAAATAGTTTTAAGGACAATTTATAGAAAAAAATAAGTGAATTTATCATTTTCCAGTTATACTGAAATAATGATAAATGCATTTATCATTTTTTTGTATACCTCTAAGAGATAAATGAATTTATCTTTTTCCTGTAAATTGTCCTTAAAACTAATTATTCAGAATTGTCTACCTTAAAACTTATTACCCTAAAATGTAAAGCCCTTCAACCTAATTTCCACAGAAATAAGTTACCTCAAAAACATCAACAAATTCCTGTTTATGCATGAAAGTTGCTATGGATCGTGTAATATAGATATATGATAATACAGAGTGTAGTGATGATAGCAATATAGTTAATAGTGCAGAATATAAAAGCAGTATAATAAAAATGATACCAGAGATTTTTATACTGGTTCGAAGCTTCGTCCTACGTCCAGTCCCAAACTCCTTTTGGATTTTCACTAAAACAACAACGCTCACTTAACCCGGAGAAACAGGTCTATACAACCCTTGAGCAGCCGAACAAGAAATTGAGCAGCAGAACAGGATATCGCCTTAGCAGCCGAAGAGGACTTCACACGCTTGAGCAGCAGAACAGGACTTCAATAAATACAAAATATTGTTTTGACCATATGTGTTCTAATAACACGGATTTGTCACTTGTAGTACACCCTTCTTATAATCTTCTCCTCGAGTGTGTGTGTGTGTATATATATATATATATATATATATTTGAAGTTTTTGAAGAATAGAAAGGTATAATATTGCTTTAATGCAGAATATTTGAAAGTATAGTTGCAAGAAGATTCAAGAGTGTTAGATTAGAAAGATAAGAAAATTCGATGGTTTGGAATGAAGTTAGAGTATGTATTTATAGATGTTAAAAATGTAGGGACTGTTGACGAAGAGTTTCGGTTGAAGTGTTGCATCCAAATCTTTTCCTAGAGGTTCGTAACACTTCACAAATAGTCGCGTCTTTTCAAAAAATAGCTGTTGTAGAAATTTAGTCAACTGAACCTCTGGGTCAGTCGACTGAATATTCAAACATTATTATTTGTCCATTTGTGTACCTGTGCATGTTGCATAGAAATTTACAGGTCAGTCGACTGACCTACCTAGTCAGTCGACTGACCTGGTGATTTTTGTGCAATTTGCATAATTTTCACAGGTTTTAAATAGATATATATATATATATATATTATATGATTTTAAAGAAAAACTTTGATAATATATATGTATATATATATATATAAACATTCTATGCTTATGTGTATAAATCATTAAGATTATTTATAAGCTAATATATTCGTTAAATGAGGAGAGATTTTAACAAAATTGACCTAAGACTCAAAAACAAGATAATATAATTGATGCACCGATTTTGATGTCTTTCTCCATGTAGTATATATTCTCTTTTGGTCGTAGCAGTCGTCAAATGTGTATGTCGTAGTGATAGCTTTGTGTCATGAATCAAAAGCAAGTCTCAACATTCTCCCCCTTTTTGATTGATGACAACCTGTAAATAGATATAGATTTTGACTGTATATATAATATAAATACTTACTCCCCCTGAATCTTTGACGATCTATATCCTGCATTCTTAATATTAGTGATAATATTTATCCCCCTTTGTCATCGACAAAAAGGAATAAAAAGTATGATATGTAGATAAATAATATGAAGGAACCAAACGTTCATACATTACAATATCATAAACAAGAGTCTTGAAATAATATGAAAAGAGTGGCTATTTAATTACAAGCTATAATGTTTTGAAATAAAGACTAATGTTTTTATAATATAAGAAAAGTAACACCTTGCTCCATTATATTCTTACCCCTATCGCCATGTGATCTTTGACCACCACTATCGCCTTCATTTCCACCGTTGTCGCTACTACTTGCTTGATCATCGGAAGAGGAAGACCAAGTGAATCCGGGTTGCTTACCCGGATCAGCTAGTGTAGCCGTGGAAGTGCCAGATGAACAAGAGATAACTTGCCATAACTTTGTAAAAAATCCTTTAACTTTATCGAGCTTTTTTATCAACTTTAGTGATATGGGATTGAAGAATTTGTTGACGACGACATATCATAGAAATAGACTCATGTGGAGGAAGATCTGGATTAGGAATCAAAATTTCGTCTTGTTGACGAATAGTTGATCTTTGGCGAGTTGGACAGTGAGATGCTTCGCCTGGTTATTGTTGTGGTTGATCTTGAGATAATTGTTGTTGAGTCCATTCTTCAAAAGTAATGATAGAAGGAGGTCGAGCAACTGGTAGCTTCATTAATGCTAAAGTGCGGGAGCTTAAGTACCCGATGGTAGAAACTGGTGAGTCAGGTTCCGGAATCTCACATTCTTTTAGCAATCGCATAATATACGGACTATAGTAGATGACATTCATTCGACCATTGTTGAAGCTCAAGAATTCATCAAGAATTAACCGAAGCCATTTAACTTTGATATTGTCGAAAATGGCGTATAAGGCTTTGAAGTTGTGTTCGTAAACAAATACATAACTTCCGGTTTGCGAAGTTACGGTTTTCATTAACGCACGGTGTATAATTCTAGCTTTGGCCATAAGGTCAAGGACTTGAGTTGGTACATATCTTCTTCCAAAAATAAATGACTTATATGATCACGAACGACCATTGTAACGACCCGCCTTTTTGGACAGTTTAAACCGACGATCAAATACACATGCCGATTCCAAACCATTCAAAATGGCAGATGGTTATTGGGGTAAATAAGAAAAGAAAAGAAAGAGAAATAAAGGAATAGAAACAACACAGAATCTCGCAGCGGAACGATAAAATATAATAGTCAAATAAACAGTTCATGAAGCTGTTTACTATACTTTGACAATTATTTATACAACATTCATCAGAGTTATACATATACAACAGAACAATTAAAATAATGCAGCAGGTAGCATGATGTAAGGGTAATAATAGTAATAGTATACCAAATCTTCGTCTTCATCCTCCAGAATAGATCTTCAAAAATCTGAAAAACTCAGGACTGACCCGAGCGTAATGAAAAGACAAAACACTCGAGTCAGGACTAAAATATCCTTATGAAAGTTAAATCAATCGTAAATAAATATGAGTGTAACGGCGTCAGAGATGTTTACGTGGTTTGACATCTCATATCCAGTGTCAACGTGCGTGCAATAACTCAAGAGATGTTACGGGATTTTCCATCTCTTAAGGATCCGTTAAACTATCTACTATGTAGTAATGTACGCTAAGTAGATAATGCATATCAGTAATATAAAGCATCAAAATAGCGTTAAGGCATTACCATAATCCCCCTTAACACATTTTTATAATGCCATAGTCTACACAGCACCGTAAGCCCCACCGTAAACTGGTGGTTATCAGAGGGTACCCCATAGGTATAACACAAAACCAAACGTAGTGGTCGCGAATAGGATAATCAGTATGACAAGGTACATGAGGCGATACCAACTAGGATACTAGTAGTTGCGTGATCCGGACTGATGTTGAGCATAGCCAGCAGCTACCCCAACACCGCGAAACAACACTCCCAAATCAAGGGGTGCACCCAAATCGAATCACAATTTTTGTTTTTAAATTAAATTTACAGAGGCGGTCGGAGAGGAACTCAGCCAATAGGAGCAAGAACCCTGTCACACATCGTGGTGGTTCCAAGTCATTTCAGCATCACCGAGAGGACTTAGTATATTTATTAATTACGATAATAATTTAAAGATTTTAAGTTCTAAGTTATAGATAATGTAACAATATACATATAGTATATATGTATGGACATATTTCAGGAGAGACAGCGTGGTGGTGCTTCTGTGAGTTACTGGGATGTTTTCACGCATACTCATGCGTTGAGCCAGGTCGACGAAGTAGGCAACGTTTCATACTCCTGGGATCACGATGCCAAAGCGCAGTCCGCATATGTAAGTAACAAATGACTTAACACTTATATAAGTTAATTAAAATAATGTTATCTAAATTCAACTTATTTTGCATAACAGCAAAAGTATCAGCAAGCACGGACTTCCATTCTCGAGGGCTCTGGACGCGACGAGTTGACCGCCGAGGAGGAGGACACTATTTTTGAGTCTGTCATGGATCCAACGACACATGGAAAAAGCTATGGTTTTGGGAATTAATCGGTTATAACTTTAACTCAAATTTTAAAATAATTATTCTGAACCAACTGTTGCACATTGTGATGGATTATAGTAAACACAAATTACAATTATTAAACACTAATAATTTAAATTTTATTTACAGGCTAAGACGGCTCAGATTGAGTATCAGAGGGCTCAAGATAAGGAGGAGATTGCACAGCTCAGAGCCCAGGTCGCCGCGCCTGAGGAATGCAATATCCGCACCGAAGCCAAGACGGAGGAGCTGAACAGGCGTCTTACGGAGTTATGGAGCAATACGTCCGGTTTCCATCTTCTGATGGTTCTGGAGGAGAGTGATTTCAGGTATGATTTGATTTGTTTTGCTATGGACATGTATATGCGGAGAGTGTGAGGATTTGATACATTCTGATGTTTTGGATGTTGGTTTGGATGTGATTTTTGATATGTTGACGTAGTACTTTGGATATTGTTGGATTGGACTTTTTATTGGATGTTGATGTTGGATGGTTTATGTTGTTTATATTGATTTGTATTGTGTATATTGATTAATATATATGCTTATTACTTGGATTTACTATTATGATTGATTATATGTGAGATATACTGTTGTATATGTGCTCGAAATTGAGCTTTTATGAGATATACGATGTTGGAGGTGGCTGGAAGCATGCATTGTTGGTTCTGTATAAAAAACCTAGATTTCCAACATCTTCCAACGTCCACCAACGGCTCACTGGCATATTTAATCCAACGTCTTTCAACGTCCTCCATCGGATCTTCCAACGTCTTCCAACATCTTTCCAACGTCCATTTTGGTCAACATCTTCTTCCACGTGGACAACTTGAACATTGGAAGACGTTGGAACATGCGCGTTGGGTCCGTTGGTTGACGTTGGACGCCGTTGAAATGTATATCAACGGCGTTTCCAACGTCCATCAACGGCTTTCCAACGGCCGCCAACATCCCCCCGCCGTTGGAATGCACTGTGTGTCTTGTAGTGTAAGAAGTAATCAATGAAGTTCTCCTTCTTTCATATAAAAAGTTTCAAATTCTCATCTTAAAGTTTAAAGACATTTCTTTTTGACTTGATCGGCTCCTTCGTAAGATGTTTGAAACTTTTTCTATGCCTCTTTAGCTGACATTGATACCGAAAATTTCTCAAAAATATCGCCATCCAATGTTTGATAGATTAGAAAGAGAGTCTTCTTGTCCCTCATCCTTGAGTCTCTCGAACTATTTCTTTGAGTTTGAGATAGACAATCTTCATTCTCTTATTCGGTGTAGCCTTTCTTGACCATCTCATATACGTCATGTGCTCCAAGGAAAGTCATCATCCTTAAACTCCAATTATGATAACTGGCCTTGGTGAGCATTGAGACTTGTAAGGGAACGCCGCTATTCGCCATCTTTTTAGGAGGATCTTTAAGCTCTGATACCATTTTGTTGGAAGTTTTTTTCAATAGTAAATATATTTGATTTTAGAAGAAGATATATGAGGTTGGAGACAAAAAAAAAATCAATTTTTTTCTTATAAGGAGAAAAACTTTATTGCTAAACTTTATTACAAAAGTTCGTATATATTTTTTTCTTACATTTCTCTTTTCTCATACTATATTTCAAATATATAGTGCATAAATATCTCATAAATATTCTGCAGTTTTTAATTTTTTTTTATATTCTAGATTTTAGATATTTCTTATATGAAATATCCAGATTGCAAAATTAAGTTTATTTCCAACACCACAGTCCTTTCTTCCGGAGAAGAATATATAGTTTGGCTGAAAAATCTCTATTTACCCTACGAGTAAGGAAAAGAAAATAGAATAATTAATACTAGGTTAACCTAAGCAGACGAAATAAAAACTGTGCAGAAAAAGACAGAAAAAGAAGAAAGAAAGCATATATAAACCTAGAGCAATCAGTGGAAGTAGGGCTGTTATGGTAGTGATAAATTTATCATTACCATATCATTACCGGTCAAATCGGTTACCATTTTAAAGTAAAGTCGGTATACCAGCATAATCGATATGGTAATGGTAAATTTACCATTTTTTATGGTGAAACATAGGTAATATTTTTTCAACACCAGCGGTAATAGTAATTTACCAATCCATTCATAGTACATTGATATTCACGTAAGATGTTGTATTATGAGCATTTAGAAGGAAGAAAACGGTTCAATTTACTTCAGTAAATCAACCCAAATGATTCAATTTACTTCAGTAAATCAAACCAAATGATGATAAATATACTTCTTTTTTATGTCCTTTATTAAGTGATCCAATTAGATATATAATGAATCATCATTTAGTGTAAACATATATCAACTTGTTATTTTTTCTAGAAAACAGTAATTTATCGTTACCAGTGTAACGGTTACCAGTTTATCGGTATACCAGTCATCGGTATACTAGTCAATCGGTAACGGTAAACAATTTTATTTTACCAGTTAAAAGGTAAGGTAACGATTTTTACAAAATGGTAATGGTAACCATTGTCATAACAACCCTAAGTGGTAGGGCTGATGGCATAGGGAACATTAACACCACAGGTCCTGGGAAGGCCATGATCAAAATTACAAACATAAATTCAAAATGCATGATCAAAACGACATGGTTTAAAAGCCAGTTAGAATATTGCATTAATTTTATCTTGAACTGATGTGTCATGCTTGTGGATGATAGGTTTTGTTAAGTATCCATCCTCACAAATTCAGATGTCAAATTTGTATCTTGTCCGTCGGTATCTGGTACAAATTACGAATGTTGTATTCTGTATTTGGAGTTTATTACAAGCTTACTTAGAGCATAAGAAACTATGACACCTCTTAATTGAATCGATAGCTGGTTTGTAGGCATACTTAACATCGGTCATGCTATTTACAGAAAACATGAACTTCTATACCAAAAAGCAACCTGTTTGGGAATCATTACATTTCATTCAACTGCTATCAGGCTCCTGAACGTAATAAATAACTATTGGTGTACTATTCGGAGTTCAATGAACTAGGGTATACTACATGTACAGTATACAAGAGAAGAGAATTCAACTACGTATGTGCCTTCCTTAAAATATAATGCATGTCATAAGTAGCCAGGTATCTTATTTCACTGCATGATGAAGTCAATGAATGCTATATATTCTAATTATAATTTTGTAGCTTTCAGGGTATAACTCAACATTGCCCTAGCTAGTACATTAAGATGTCAATAAAAATGATAAATTACATATTACATGCTCTGATCTGGGCATTACAAATCGGTGCAAATACCAAATTCCACTGAAATCTCAAAGAACAAGTCAACTGATAAACCTTTTAGTTTGGTAATCATCTTATACACGAAGAACAAAACTAAATAATATTTTAATGATTTTAGAAACATGATTTAGATAATACACACACACAAAGAATTGTTCTGTTGATGGTTTCTACTATGTTATTGTGTTTAGTATGATCGTTCTTTTGGAAATGTGTGATAATATATATATATATGGGGTTTTTAGGCCAAAGGAAAAAGTTAGAGAAAAATTTAGTCTCAAGGACAAAAAGTTTGTTTTTTAGGCTGAAGGACACTTTTTAGTGTAAATCACATAATGATAGTTGTAACCATCATTTTCAATTTACACTAAAAAATGTCCTTCAGACTAAAAAACAAACTTGTCGTCCCTGAGACTAACTTTTTTTGCAACTTCTTCCTTGTGCTTATTTACCTGTGTGTGTGTGTGTGTGTATATATATATATATATATATATATATATATATATCTGCATATGATGCGGTTGAGAGTTAGGTAAGTGCCATTGTCGGATTAAATAACTGAAGGGCAACATTAAATAGAAGGCTGTGCCAATACTATTAACGATGAACTACAAAAGTTGTACACTACAATAAAAGATTCTTGACGCAGAAAAAAGAAAGTGGGGTTTTGTTATCATGTGCCCTAAGGACGCATGTTAGCAATGATTGTTTCAAGCGTAAAAAAAAAAATCTGAGTTAAATATCTATTTTACCCTCAAACAAAAGTGAATATGTGGAATTTAAGGGGCTACTTTGATAAATTTACAATCTTAACAATGTGTCCTATGGGCACATGATAACATTTCCAAAATAAAGTGATAAACAAACATTAAAGGGACACGGCTGAAACGAAAAAAACGTTTTTCTATTTAAAATCAAACAGTGCGACTGTTTAAAGGGACACAATTTTTCGAATGAAAGTAACCGTTGCGAATTTTTGAACAGAAATAAAGTGTTGCGAATTACCAACGGATATGACTGTTGCTAATGACTGCATGATTCAAACAAATGGACGCGACCTTTCGTAGAGGCACGACCATTGACTGTTGGAGGCTATAAAAAAGAACAAAACCTGATCACTTTTATATTCGAATTATACACTCGTCTTCCTCCTCATTTTGCCATTGAATCAAAGCAGTTTCTATATATCACAGAGAGATCTTATTGATCACAGTCTCGAGCAGAAAGATTCTGTTTGTACTGTTGTTGTTGTTTGTACTTTAAGTGCTAGTTTTTTTTTTTTAAATGGTACTTACATACAACATGTCATTGGGACAACAAACCATAAATCATGTATCAATAAATGTTCGAATCACGCTGTGCAACTTTCGAACTTGTGACCTCTCGTACCGAAGTCGAATCACTTAACCACTGGGACAATGATGCTTGTCAAGAGAAGATAAATGTTATTAATGTCAGTTTTCAATTTTACATGAAATATCAGATCTATCAACCATAAACATTTAGAATTCATTTAAACATTTTACCTTTAATTAATTAAAATAAACAAAAAATATTTATCCGTTATAAATACTTCGGTTACATTTAAATTCACCTAAGTAACAACATCACTATTATAATCACGTAAATACTTTAAATTTTAACTAATTATATTGGGGACTGATGTGCAAAAAGTTTGTGGCGTTGATGTACCAAATTTCTTTACTCTAATTGGTATGAGAAATGAACGAAGGATGCGAGACGCATCTTGCCAAGTGGACAAAAGCTTAGATTGCGGTTGGTTTACCATTTTTAGTTTTTTGTTTTCATCTATATAAAAATATGCACGATGCATGTATATTGCAATAAAATGACCAATTAGGAAAACAAAGTTAACATATAAAATAACAATTTTTTTATTTTTCGTGTTTTGAAAAATAACAAAAGAATGAGATACAATCTATTTTTCCGTCTTTTCTTCGTTCTTTCATTCTCTCCATTATTTCCTCTATCTTTCTTCCACCTCCTTCGTAGTCTCTCCGCCATTCTCATATTTTATAATGAATGTTAAAAACCTAAAACACAAAATACAAAATAAACCAAATGGACGTTTAGTATTTTGTTACAGTGAATGATATTTTACAAAATTTTGCTTAAATATTTTGATTATTGCTTGCTTTAGATATTAACATGATCGCATTATTAAAAATTCCCAGATTGGGTTTTCCTGTTTTTCCCTTATTAAAATACTTCTAACGTAAAGCATAAACGATGAAGGGTATAATATATTTTTGAACTTCGAGTGTATTGTTGTTACTTTAATCTGAAACTTCCGTATTTTGAAGTAGGAGCCGTCGTCAGAGAAATGAAGATACAATCATTGCCCGTGTCTGAAATGTTGTTTTAAATCTAATCATACAGAAGTTGATGACGGCGAATTGAAATGAATATTGGATTGTGTTAAACCATTTGGATTTTGTCCCATATCGACTACTAAATCAGAGTTAGCCTAATGTATATGAAAGTACGATAATGGGCAGAGGGCATTTTTGAAAATCTAGGAAGAAGCGGTTGAAATTAGTTCGCAGAGTTATCATTATTAGTAGTAGAGAGTTTAAATTATTATTATTATTATTATTATTATTATTATTATTATTATTATTATTATTGACCAAATCGGAAATTGTACAGCATAGTTGAAGGCCCGTCGAACTCAGCAGAGTCTTCAATTTGCAAATGAAATCCCCACACAATCATGGTAATTCCATTGACTTATGGGGCCGTAACTCCAATGCATAAAATTGCTTGTGAGCCCATGCAGATCTCCTCCCTCATCAATTCCAGTAGCACCCATCCTTTCAATATCTTCTGACAGCGTATTTACACATGCTTTGTCCACTGTCAATGCTGATTTTTATAGCAAAACCAATAGAAATATCTTTGGAAACAATGTTTTGGTTCATAATTAATAATCAACACATGAATATAGTAGAAACGAATGAACATTGTAGATGTGAAGATATTTAATGTCATGGAGGAGGAATAGTAGGCATAGGGCATTTTTGAAAATTCAAAA
The DNA here is from genome assembly GCA_030765085.1 of Allium cepa. Classification (NCBI taxonomy): domain Eukaryota; kingdom Viridiplantae; phylum Streptophyta; class Magnoliopsida; order Asparagales; family Amaryllidaceae; genus Allium; species Allium cepa. Next base: position 147,968,038 of record CM060928.1, read on the forward strand.
AGCCGCGGTTGAAATTAATTCACTGAATTATTATTATTAGTAGTAGAGATGAGATATGCTCTTAACGTAGAAATAGTATGTTATTTTTTGTGTGACATGAGTTAATATCTTATATTAAGCAACTTAGTTTATAATTTACTTTTTAAATGCACAAAACGTTAAAAATTAAAAATGCACGGTTCGACCAGCTCGATCTTCGGAACCTAAAACACTGAGACTCCACGGTCCGACTTGCGGTTCGGTTCTTAAAACATTGGTTTGGAGTTTATTAGAAGCTTGCTCAGAGCAAAGAAACTATGACACCTCATAATTGAGTCGATAGCAGGTTAGTAGGCAGTTATACTTAACATCGGTCATGCTATTTACAGAAAACATGGACTTCTATACCAAAAAGCAACCGGTTAGGGAATCGTTACATGTCATTCAACTGCTACCAGGCACCAACAGTAATAAATTACTGTTGGTGTACAATTCGGAGTTCAATGAACTAGGGTATACTGCAGGTATAGTATACAAGAGAAGAATTCAACTACGTATGTGCCTTAAAATATAATGCATGTCATGAGTAGCCAGGTATCTTATTTACTGCATGATGAAGTCAATGAATGCTATATATTCTAATTATAATTTTGCAGCTTTCAGGGTATAACTCAGCATCGCCCTAGCTAGTACATTACGATGTCAATAAAAATGATAAACTTACCAACTACATGCCCTGATCTGGGCATTACAAATCGGTTCAAATACCAAATTCCACTGAAACCTCAAAGAACAAGTCAACTGATAAACCTTTTAGTTTGGTAATCATGTTATACACGAAGAACAAAACTAAATAATATTCTAATGATTCTAGAAACATGATTTAGATAATATATATACACACACACATATACATACATACACACACGCGCGCACACACAGAATTGTTCTGTTGATGGTTTCCACTATGTTATTGTGCTGTAGTATGATCATTTATTTGGAAATGTGTGATTATATATATATAAATATATATATATATATATATATATGTGTGTGTGTGTGTGTGTGTGTGTGTGTGTGTGTGTGTGTGTGTTAATATTATTATTATACATACATACTTCAACTATCGATTGGTTATTAAAATTTTGACATATAAACACCATTTGAAAGGAGCATATACTTGTGAAAAAAACAAAGATTCTATAAAGGGTCAACATGTGTGTGTTCATCATGGAATGTTAGCAATGGGCAACGTTAGCTAAACTACAAGGGAATCGCTATGGTAAAATGAATGATCTTCTGATGATCCAACTAACTGTACTGATCCGAAGGATCTAAAAGAAATTAGAAACAATTTTAGTGAAAAGAAATAAGTTAGGCTCCGCTCAAATTTATAGTCTGCTTGTACTGGTGAAGGAGTGCATGCTTTCTTGTGAGAAAAAGCTGGGAGCTGCTATGCAATGTATTACGTATATAGTCCGCTTGAGCTGGTAATTTAGTCATAAGTAAAAAGGGTATATTTAGATTTTATAGCAGCCCTTTCGTTCAGTCATTTTTAGATTTTAGTGGCTGAATATTAACTACACGTTTTGTCTTTGATGAAAGGGTTTTGTATAGATGCTAATATAGTTCATACAGTTGTTGCGTTCATACTAGCAGCCAAAGTAATTAACAGCTGTTTCATTAATAGAACTGACTAATTAATACCAAAGTAACAAGAAAGACAGAAACCATACGAGAAGAAGATATATATAAAATGATGCAGCAAGTAGATAAGGAAGACGAATATCACATTAAAGAAGGTGGTGAAGAACAAAGAGAAATCGGACGCTGATGACAACACAAATTTATTAAATACAAGTAGGAATTAAAAACACAACAGGACGTCCTCCCACGAATTATATATATAGCTTCGCTGAAGATCAAATCTATTTGACCCTGCAAGCAAGGAAAAGAAAATAGAATATCAATACTGGCCGGTTAAGCTAAGCAGATGAAATTAACAGTGCAAAAAAGAAAAAGGGAGGAAAAGAAGAAAGAAAGCAAATATATGTATACATATACCTAGAGCAGTCGGTGGAAGGGCTGATGGCATAGGGAACATTAACGCCACAGGTCCTGGGAAGGCCAGCAGCCTTGGCGTAGTTCATGCCTTTGAGATTCTTAGACAGATTCTTAAGGCAATTGCAGGCGGTCTGGCGATCGGGTGTGGTGGTGGCAGCAGCGTTCAGCTTCTTGACTCCAGCACAGCAACCGCCAAGTGGCCCGTTTTTGGTGAGGTAGTTGACGCATGGCGATATGTCAGAGGCCACTGTTCCGCAAGATACACTCGCATCAGCTTGTGGCGTTGCCAGTGCTATTGATGCAATTGCTACCATGGCGCAGATGATGAATGAGTAGCCAGACATTTTCTTCTTCTTCTTCTGATATATTTGATTGCAAGTGTATATGCTTTTTTGTTGCTTGATAAGTGCGAGTGAATATAATTAGAGTGTCGTGGCGATTATATATAGATACAGGGGGTTTGACGCGGGTATGGGGTACAGGGGGTTGGGCGTTGGCCTCGTGTTTAATGTTTTAGAGTTGCGGACCATAAATTCCATCTTGGAATCAGGTATGTGCAGTCATCCATCTTTTTCTGGTGATGGATGTATTCCCATTGTCCCCATCCTTCTTTGTTAGTTTTGTTTGTCAATTTTGTGCACTTGATGGTAGAAGTGATTTTTTCTCAAGAATTACTCGACTTGGTGATGGTGCACTCAAGGAATACCACATTCCAAAATTTGCATATAGCAAGTAACAAAGAGTAACACTCAACTTGGTGATATTGCACAAGTAATAAAATTTACCTAAAGCTTTGCTTCGGTTACTTATTATTATTACTATTATCTTCCTCCTTTTCTCAATGCACAACAAGTTGGGTTGATGACCTTCTTTTTTTCTCTATTTTTTTTCTAAATACAATTAAAACTCGGTTGCAACAAAATAGTTAGAACTATTCAAAAAATAACATGCTCAATTAAGGAAGAGAGCAATGAAATCAATATTACGATCAATGTTACCAGCATAAAAGTAGCTCTTAACCGCTGTCATTATTTCTGGTGTCAAAAGAGAGACAAATGATGGTAAAACATTATCAATAGGGCAATCAATCCCCTCATCAAGATCAACATGGTGTGGAATACGAGAAGTGAGTGGATAAGGGGCGGTGATGGAGGAGGCGACGACTGATGGAAGGAATAAATTGCAACATGTGAGGAGTTACTAGATGGAGCAATAGAAAGGCAGCTTTTCAATTTAGTATGCTTGTCATCATGGGGCTTGATCAACAAGTGTAATAGGTACAAAAGATGCAAGTTCCCCAATGAGGGGGATACCATTCTTATCACGGAAAGGAAGTTCTAAAGTTTTTTACTTTTCGTTTTCCAAACATGATATTTTGGCAGTGGGATCGTAATAGGTAGGAAAGACAAAAGGAACGGCTCAACATCGGTGAAGAAGAGGAATGGACACAAGTGTCAAGGACGTGACCCAAAGAGTGATAGTTAGTTCATATTTCCAACTTCTACAGGTAAGGAACATCGACATAACAAATCTCGTCGATCAACAAACGGACATGGAGACACTTTGGACACGATTTGTCAAATGTACTCTCAACTAATATTTTTGCATACTCAACCCTATCATGACATTTCCTAGTCTTATCAAAACGTAGTAGGCTCATAGAATTATGACATAAAACAATACGAGCTAAAAGATTCCTACTTGTTTAAGAGGACTTTGAAATCTGAAATAATCCAAGCGAAAAGCTATGCATGTACAAGCATGAAAGCTTATGGATGTAAGAAAGGATTTTTGGAAGAACCATATAATGTTTTTTTCTAGACGCCAACCATCCTACTCAATGATTAGAAATCACCTAATACGATGATGGACGTTTACGGGTTATGTAAAAGTTGACAAGTACATGTTCTTTTTAGATCTTTGTACCTTGATGAATGCCACTGCATTCTTGAAGTTGACACTATTATCATTCACAACAAGGTTTTAGTGATTATTTAGTTGCACTCTTCAATTGACATAACCTGAGAACAGCTACCATGGATTTCTAGAACTAACTCAAACAACTTTGTTTTATCAATTTGAGTCTCCATCATTTGTGCAATCATCCTAGAGGACCTATCTTATAGCTACTCTATATGCATGAGATCCAATCTCCTAAAATAATCCTAACTCTAATTCGTCGTCGTTAGGCGTTTTCAGCTCCAACATCCATACAAACATAAAAAAAATATACAAGTAATACATACATATAAGACATCCATACAAATGAATCTGCATTAAATACCTATATCATCCAAATTTAGCGTATTATAAATAAAGGTGTATCGATATGAATATTTATGTAAATCCTTTTTAAATCGTTTAAAATTTGTTTATAAAATATGGGTAAGTTTAGATCTAGGAAAAATCACATTTTTCACATTAAATGGGTTTAAAACACAATTAAAATCGTATATCACCTTTTAAAGCATAATGGAATAGAATCATTCACGTTATTTTTAGTTTAATTTATTAATTCGCTATTATTTACAAATATAACTCAAAACATGTAGATAGCCTTATCTTTCAATTATTTATCTATTCTTTCCATTATTACGCAATTTCATCCATTTTATTTTAATTAATTATTTTTCCATTCTAAATCGACAATTAAATTTAATTAAACATCTAACAATTCAACAATCAACGGTAAATAATCCAATTGAAGTACAATATATCCAAAATGTCACATGTTACTACCGTTATTGTCGTCGAGAATCTGCACAACGTTCAACATCAGCGTCGTTAAATTCAGCGATGCCGATGTTAATATGGACGCAGCAAGGGCTATTACTATCATTATCATCATCGAGGAAGCCTTACACATCAGTTAACCTCGACATCGTTAACACGATGATATCGACATCAAAAAACACAGTCAGAAGGTTACCAAAGACGTCTCCAATCAACATTAGAACTGTTAGAATCATCGAGGAACACCAAGCTTCCTTCTCAACATCGCCATCAATCCACAAACAGCTGTAGTTGAAGCTCGCCGAGGATCAATACTGCCAAGTCATCGAGCTCAATGGAGAGCACCGCATATCTATAGACGCGATATCGATATCTATCAATGTCAATGTCCATAAATAGAGTTACATCACATTTTATCAGCAATAAGTTTTGGCGTAGGGTATTGGAGCTACGAATGCCATGCCGAGGAAAATGCAATTGTACATACTTCGATGCGCAACAATGTTGTTCATGTCGAGGCCGATAGAGTATTTACCTTTGACACTCAACGAAGCTAGAGATGCAAGATTTGGCGATGCCGAAGTTTGCCACTCGCCAAACTCTATAAACAGGGAATAAGGATCTTTATTTTAGGGGCCAAAAATTTCTTTTCTTACTTCTTACTCGTTAAAATCCCTAAATCGAATTGGGGATTTTTCTCATTGTAAAATTGAATGTGTTAAATCAATAAAGATTTGTTCAATTACTATGGAAATGGTTTGATTAGCATGATTTGATCTGTAGTTTACACATATTCATTTCATATCGAGTTTTAACTAAGTCTATAGCATCAACATCACTATGCACATTGTCGTGAATCTTGCCGAGCCTCGTAGTTGTTTTTAAAGCCTTGATGATCTTCATATTAACTGCCCTTTGAATAACATCATCTCTGATAATATCACAGATCCCGATATCAAAGATGGAACTCGACATGAGCTAATACATTACCTCAATAACTATAACAGCTACATATCCAACTTCAATGACTCCAATACCTTCATGTCCAACCTTGATGACTCCATGCTCAACCTCGATGACTTCCATTGACCACAAGACTCTCCATTAAAGAAATTCCTTATTTTACACTTCGGGGTGTTAACGAATTTATTCATTAACATTTTTGACACTAAAAGGAGGGCTTGAACCTCCAATCTCCTATAATTCTCTCCATAAACTACTTGCATATAACTCTTTAGTTTCAAGAGGGAAATGGTAAGGGCCAGAAGTAGTAATGACATCCCAAATGACAAAGCTACATCACAAGCGAATTTGGAAAACAATATTGTTCCAAACTTTAATTTGGAAAGTATGGAAGCGGGACAACCTTCAACTCTAATAAGATTTGCAAGCAATAAAACCAAAATTCAGTATCTAGTACAGCAAGTGATAACCACGCGAGAACTTCTTGAAGGTGTCCCATCTCAAAGATCTTTAAAGATAACAGAGCTTATGGAAGGGGAGATGAAGTGCAATCCCCAAGTAAAGTCCAAGATGAAAAATAAAATGAAAACCGAGAGAGTCAGAAAAAAAAACCCCTTGACCAATCAAATAGTTCAATTCAAAGAGACAATTGAAATAACTATAATGACGAAATCGACCAAAAGGACATCCTCAACAAAGCAATAAAGGATATACTCGTTGGCCTGGAGAAAAATGGTAACCTTCGAAAGGCTTTTTTTAAAAGAAACAATGGCTATTAGAATCCTCTCTCGCATTAAACTTCCCCCATTAAAGTATGATGAAACCACTGACCCAAAAGATCATCTTTTATCTTTTCAAACTTGAATGGATTTGTATAACACTACAGGAGCAATTCGTTGCGAACTCTTTCTAATAAGTTTTCAAGGTACGACTATCAAATAGTATAAGAATTATGAAGGGAAAATTATCCATTCTTGGAAACAGTTCTCTTATGAATTCATTACACAATTTTATATATTCAAAGAGTGAACCATGGATTTTAGCCTGTTAGCTAGTACCAAGCAAAGGCCAAGAGAATCGCTTGGCGAGTACTAAACGAGATTTAATATGAAGCACTAAAAACAAAAATGTAACCGATAGAGAAAAGATTATGGTAGTTCGTTCAGGATTGATCGAGCAAACTCCTTTCTAGAAGAAACTTTATATTCATGGATGTAAAGATCTACGGTACTTCTATTCTCAAGCTGAAAATTTTATTCAGATGCAGAAGAGGCATCCTGCACAAGGGAATCTCAACAAAATCAAAGAAAAGGAAGGTTCAACTCCGAACATCCGAGTAAAAGATCTAAAGGAAACAAGAGTTGAAGAAAGAGTCAGAGGGAGATTTTCGACATTTAAACAGGCCCCTTTCCCACATTCTTGGTATAACAAAGGATGATAAAAGTTTATCCACTCTCAATGAAATATCAAACCACCCCGAGCCAAATCAAGGAAGTGATTATTGTGCTTACCATAAAATAAATGGACATAAAACTGATGAGTGCCTCTTCTTGGCAGGAATAATTCAAAATACGATCAAATCAGGATCTCTAAGAAAATTCATTAAAGAAGCTTAAAGGAAATCTCGTGCTAAAAAGGACGTCTTGGATATTCATGAATTAACTTCCTTTACAAGGGGAGAGCAGGTTAGCAACTTCAAATTCAATTTCCCTCCGAGCTATGAAATTTATGGAATCACCGCTAAGAATTATCTTTACTCATATAATTTTTTTAATTTTCATTTTACTTTGATTTTTAATTAAAATTGATCATGTATTAACACAATATTCGAGTGTCTTTACAAGTAAAAAAACAGTCCACAGCATCCAAAATACTTTGAAAGCATAACAAATTTCTAGCCGTTTCAAAAGAAGGACAACTCAAATGTCTAGAATGAAATAACTCGTCTTTATCTCAAAACTTGAATCAATGTGAAGAACTGCCCTAATGGAATCCTAAAATACCATCGAACTTACGTTATGAACTTGCTTATGGTAAAAAGTAAATATCCAAAACTTTCCAAAAGAGGGGATTCTTTGGAAAAAGCATGCTCTTGTCCATAAAAATTGATTAGTCCATGACTCATGATCTTTCAGGCTTGCAAATAAGACATTTCTTTTTGCTAAGTAAAACCTAAAGAGGCATGACTATGTATGCTACATGAAGATGGAAGCAATATGCACCAAAACCATTTTTAACAAGTCATTTGTTACCAAACAAAATTTGTTAATAATGTCTTCAAGAAAATTACTTTTAAGAATAAAAAAGGATTATTTCTAATTATCCTATTAATAAGGGAAAGTAGACATTTATCTATTTCAAGAATGAATTCATATAATCTTCAAAGAATACTATTTAGCATTAGTAAATGCACTCCAAAGATCTTTAACTAAGCATGCTTTGACAAAGCATTTTCAAAACTATCCGAAATTGTTAGTGAAGAAAGACCTATACACTTTTTCCATGGACAATCTTTTAAAAAAATACCAAGATTCATTGGCTAAAAGCTCTAAAATAGGAGTCTATTCTTGATTAAAAGACTATTGGTTCATGAATCATGACCACCCAGTCTCTCATTTGAGATTGGCATTACTATTATGGGAGTAATTTAAAAACTCATTGTCAAAAAGCTTATCATTCAAATCCTTTTGGAAAAATAGTTTATCAATTTATCAAAAAGTTCCTTTCACCATAAATGTTTTCTCCCAAAAGGATTTCGTGGCAAAAAGACTTTCAGAAACATTACAACTGACCAAAAATTGTTTTCAAAAAGCAAATTTTGAGAATGAGTCTCCAATTTCCACTCCAGAGCACCAATGAGCCTCCGATGTCCCTCTAGAGCACAACCTCCTGAAGGGAGGGTTAAAACCTCTAACGTTCACTCTAGAGTACCTCTTAGAGGGAGGGTCTAGTTTAGCACTCACTAAAAACCTTTTAGAGGAAGGTCAATAAATCGTAAACCGTAATACTACAAGGTAAAGTTAGAGCCCAAAAGGGGTGAAGATAAAAGAAAGGGTTAAAGATGTCTCCAACTTAGAATAAAGTCAAAAGGCTAGAAAAAGAGGCACAAATAAGGAAAAAGGACGAAAGTGTCTAAAGCCTAAGGTAGAGGCAAAACTCAAAAGGGAACAAAGACGCAAAAAGGACGAAAATGTCAAAAGACACAAAACAAGTAAATAAACGGAGATATCTACAATTCAGAATAGAGACAAAACTCTAGAAGGAGGTAAAAAAGGAAAAATATCAATTTACAAAAAATGATGCAAAGATAAAAAGACATAAAGAGATTTGAAAACCAATGGAATGACGAAAGGAATAAAATAAAGAGCCAATTATTACTAGAAGCATAAAGGTAACGTCGTTTGAAGAATAGATCAAAGCATACTTTCCATATATCCAATCTAGGTCTAGGAATAAGGAGGGCTTCAGGTAAGCATTATATAGTATCCTTTCCATAGATTCAATCTAGGTCTAGGAATAAGAGCCAATTGACCATTGCATTGCTGAACGGCCAAGCAGTAGGATGGAACTTGCACTGCTGAACGACCGAATAGTCAAATGGTGCATGCATTGCTGAACAGCCAAGCAACCGAACGGAACTATCTGCTAAACGACTGAAATGCTAAACAGCTCAATGGAACCATCTGCTAAATGGTTGATTGTTCCTATGGAACTACTACTCCAGATGACTGACTAGTTTTACGAAACTACTATTTCAAATGATTGAATGGCTTTACGGAACCACTCAGCTTCAATATAACAATAACAATAATATGTTATAAGTGCTTGAGGATTATTCATCTATTAGTAGGAGACTTTCCTTTGAACAATGCGAATTCCCGTCGCTATTCAAAGTATTAGCCCCTAATAAGTTGCCGGTATGGCATCTTAGATGAGGCTATAGAATTGGCACTAAATAGAATTAAGAATCTTTTTCTTTAAGCCTACTCAGATTACTATTACTAGACAGTTTTATGACTTTATACCATAATCGAATGATCTTTTGAGTTTCCTATTTGTCAGATGAGATCCTGGCAAACTTTTGATTATGATTTGGTTGAATTCCTGATTTTATTCTCGATTTTCTTACTGAATTTGATAATAATTTGTTGCTTTTCTTTTTTAATTTCTGGTTTTATAGATCCTGGTTTTCTTGCTGGTTTTCATGATAATTTTTGGATTTTCCATTTAATTTATGGTTTTCGTAGGAATTCAGTGTTTTAATGCTATTATCAGATAGGAATCCTGAACAGGGATCTCTTATCACCAAATGGATTTTCAACCTTCTCATTATTGGAAGATGATTATAGCCCCCTGATCTTCTTACTACCAAATAGGGTCTTAAATAATTTTTTAACTCTTTCTTTTAAATTAATACCAAACCGCTTATTAGTTTATTGTGAATGAACTTCTAATTTCTTAAAATGACTAACATATTATTAAAGTAAAGCGCATATTGAGAATAAAAATTGTAATTAGAAGACAAGCTAATAATTACACATCACTACACATCAAACTAAGGATCTGAAAATGGAAAAACTCGAACAAAGAGAGTCTAATTTTAAAAGATCCGCAAATAACAACAATGATGAAGGTGACATGTTCCGTATCACTATTGGTAGCGTTAGAACCTCTATTATGCGATTTCAATGACAACAATTATATAATCACATATACATGATATATTTTGTCACATTATAGGTATATATGTTAGAAAAAGATCACGGTGCACAACAAAATCATGGCTTATGGACAATTGAAGAAAATAGATCATACTATTTAGAAGTAAGGTCATATTCCTGTATTATAGCCATAGATATATGTTGTGCAATCTCCTTGAGTGATCAAAACACACACAATTTCATATTGATAAATCTTACTAATAAACTACTCGGATTTTATATTTCACAATTTGACAAAAGTTTGTCACTTTATCACAGATGTTTGTGACAATTCTCTGTTTATTATTTCAAACATCCACAGACATCTGTGATATAAGGACATACGTATGTGAACTATCTCGACCTGAAAGAAGAAATCTGCAACTATCGTTTTTGAATAGATGCTTCCCTCTATTTTGAACAAACTTCTTCCTCCTTCAATAGTTGCAATCATTAATCAAAGAGTAATCTTTCAAAAAGTGATATCTTTTCAAATACAACTCTTTAATTCTATATATACTTTAATCAATTGAGATTTTAATTTAACTTTATTTACTATTCTCTAACTTCTATATTCATATTCTCTTTTTCTATCATTGACTTAATATTCTCAATCACTTTCAACAAAAATCTATATATTATGGTTAAATTATTTCCTACAAATCCAAGAAAATTACACTCATTATCATTCAAAGGAGATTATATGAAGAATTGTATTAGCATTCAATATCCATTTTGTATTGAACACAAGATTGTCAAAGTAATACTTTTATATCAGCCTTTTTCTCTAGACGAAGCGAGAGTTATTGTTTAGTGAAATATTAAAGGAAAGCCTCGAGACTGGACGTAGGACGGGAGTTCTGCTGGTGTGCTCATTTGTATACTTTGCATTTTATACTTTGTTATATTGTTATATTTAGCTCATATGTTAGTATACACTCACATACTAATACACAAGTCATATTAGATACGATCCATTGGACTTTCATTTGGTATTATAGCACAATTATTTCTATTTACAATAACATGTGATTAAAAACTTTTGAATATGATAAGTACATTTCAAGAAGGTCAATCAACTACTTGTCCCCCACTATTTACTAGTTCTAATTATGCTTATTTTTCAACATGTATGTAAGTTTTTATGGAAGCTAATGATTTAGAAATTTGGCAAACTACTCAAACTAGATATGAATCACTTACTATTGACATAAGCACTGGGACCTATGCACAAAAAACGTGGCAACTAATAATGACAAAACCATGAATGTTATATTTTGTTCACTTGATAAAAATGAAATTTCATGAGTTATGATTTGCACTAATGCATATGATATATGGTGCACTTTGCAAGTTACTCATGAAGGCACGACAACAGTCAAACAAACCAAAATTTCTATTTTAAAAAAATCAATTTTCATCGTTTAAAATGAAAGCAAATGAATGTATTATTGACATGTATGCCAGATTTCAAACTATACAACACGAACTCATGACACTTGGGGTCAAATTCATTAATTTTGATTTAGTTAGACGAATCTTAAATTCTTTAACTATCGAATGGGAAAGAATGGTTTTTGCCATCAAAGAGTCAACGATCTTTCTCAATTGAAAGTCGAAGAACTAATAGGAAATCGAATTTCATATGAAGCGAATTTGCAGGTAAGAAAGGAGCAAAATCAATAAAAGAAGAATAATTCTTTCCAAGAGAATAATGACTGTTCCGACTTGAATGAGAAAGAAGTTATATTCATAGTTAAGAACTACAGCAAATTCAAGAAATTCAAAAAGATGACAAAATTTCAATATGATGGCAATTTACACTCATCAAATAAAACATCAATCAAATGTTATGGACGTGACAAGTTCGGTCATATGAAGGAAGGTTGTCCATAACTCAATAATGACAAAAGGAGAAGCAAATTTGAGAAATTCAAAAAGAAGCGAAGAGCCTTTCAAGTAACTTGGGATGACTCTAGTTCTTCTTCCTCTAATTGTGATATGAAAGTGACTTAGAATAAGCTAACATATGTTTTATGGCTAATGCCGATGAGTGTAACGACCCTGGTCAGGCTGGAAACCAGCGTGAGTAAACTCATCCAAGATAGAATACTAAGCATACAACTTATATAAAACCTGGGGTAACTCGAATCAAATTTACGAGTTCACAATATGTTATAGATATCACTTATTTCACACATAAGTTTTCTAAGTACCAAAGATTTAGATATAAAATCGTCCAATTCCTTTAAACCATTTCACTCCAGCCTATAGATTCCACATATCAATCTATAAAAATTCGAAGTGGTTTCGGGTATTTCCTAATACCCGATCCCGGTCTCTTCGATTCTCATGTCATCCTAACCCAAGTTATCCAAATGAAATACACAACATTTCACATCAGAGATATCAACTCATCCAAAGCATCCAATACCATTCAATCATTCATAAGAAAAGCTTAATCACGTACAAATTTAATTTAATTAATCCTGGTTGAATTACTAACCTCAACGACTTAGATTTCTTCATTTTACATTGATTAATATCAAATCAATTCATTAATCATCCCTTCATTATTCATCTTAATTAATCACCCTGGGATAATTATCCTTCAATTACATTCAAGTAATCAACTTTAATTCATTTCACAATGTTAATTATTCTTAACCAAAATCAATAAGTAATCTTAATTTTTTCATAAATTAATTAACTATATTAATTACATTAATCCTTAATTACTTATATTAATTAACTTCTCATATGTCACTTGTTATTGAATAATTTATCTTAATTAATCAATCTTTAATTACATCGTTAATTATATAAATTAATGATTTCCAATTATATTTCAATTTATCCTAATCTAAATTAATTACATTAAATAATTAATCATTAATTAAACCGCAAATATTAATCATTCTTGATTTACCTCAACCTGTGATTATCTACCTTTTTATTTACCTCATTAAATAAATTAATTACTCCTTAATTAACTATCTTAATTAATCTCTTGATTAATTTCACTAAGTATTTATTTTATTAATTACATTAGATAATTACCTATCAAACCATCCATTGATTATTCTAAATTAATTAAACTTAATTAATTAACTTAAACCTTCATTAATTAATTCAAACCTTTAATTACTAAATTAATCAACCCAAATCATTAATTAATTATCCATTTTAATTACCCTACTAATTTGATGAATCACAAATCATTAAGCCCTTATCAACATTAAAATGAAAACATTTTCTTATTTATGACTTAAGTTTAAAACAATTTAAAACCCAAATACTTTGAGTCAAACCACAATTAACTCGAGAACCAACCAAAACCAAAGTCACATCATCATCAGTGCACATCCAATCAATTTAATCATTCAACTATTTAAATTTAACTATTTAAATTTAAATAAAAATCCAACAGAGTGAGATTTACTCACCTTTGCCCCTTAAATTTGCAATCCACTTCATTCTCGATTAATTTCTACACAATTGGACCTTGTAAATGCATTAGATGATTTTATTAATATTCTAATTGGTCGAACAATCAATTATTATTTATTTTAATCCAAACCAAAAATTTTAGTTTTAAATTAATTTTCCTTTTGATAAAATATTTTTATCAACTAAATAGCTTTGCTCTTTTAATGTCACAGTGAATGCAATTATCGGGTAAGTTTACACTTAGAGAATTGCTTTACGTTTGTCATTGATTGACTTTTATATATACTTTTAAAAAAATGATTCGACAATTTTTGTTGTTGAAGGTAAAGTGATGTTGAACGTAGTTCATCTAAAAAGTTTCATTTTGAGATTCAGATTTTCTTTTAAAAAATTAACAAGTTTATAATAATAGTAGTAGTAATAATAATAAATTAAACAAGTACCATTGTCCCAATGGTTAAGTGATTTGGTTTTGGTGCGAGAAGTCATAAGTTCGAAACTCGTGTAAGGCGATTCGAACATTTATTGACATGTTATATGTTGTCACGGTGATTTGTTGTATATAAAGTACCATTTCAAAATAATAATAATAATAATAAATTAAATTTGATAATTTTTTTATTGAGTTTATAATCTCTACTAATAATACAAATTCTTTACTTTGTGAAGCTTTTTTGAACTTCCAAATCAACCCTTGCACCCACTACTAACCCAACTGACTTACCAACAACGGATCAAAATGAAGCCACCTCCTGAAATGTCCAAATATTCACTGCTATTTGTTACCGACCGAGATGTTTACTTCAGGTTAGTTTGGTCATTTAACGGAAGGGAGCGGTTGCCCCATTATCAAAATACTGCTTCCAACCTTCCACTCATGTTTTCTCCCCCACTATTTCGTTTTCTTCCCTTTTATCGACTTCGAAAAGGGCCTCATTAGCTACTTCTCTTTCTTCTTCGAATTTGTTGTTTCCACCATAATTAAATTTAGCTTGATCGGTAGAAAAATAAATACCAACAGCAACAACTGCATCGCACCTTCAAGCTTGGAATCCTAATGCAATTCTCCGTGCCAGTCTATCAAAACCCATATCAGTTAGGTTATAGCATCTGAAAAGCTTACAGCCTTATTTTCACCTCGATCAAATATAATTTAAAATCAAATTCAATAAATTGAATGGAATCAAACTGTGGGCGAACGAAGAAATTATAGTAAAATAGAAGAAGAGATCGACATGAAATCGCTCTGTCGAACTATCAGCACCTACCTCAAGTTTGTATACATTACACTTCATTGATTCATATTCAGTGTCATGCCAAATAGTAAACAGTTTTGAAAAATATATTTTCTATTATTAGTTATTCTGATGCTGTGGAACAAGATGTAGGAAGTATGAAAGGTCCTATAAGAAATTGTCACCTGGTATGATTTCCACACGAGCCTATATATACATCCAAGTTCGTATGAAATAGTGAAACTTATTTACTTTAACGTGGACTTTGGTTTTTCACATGATATGGTTTAATTTTTTAGCATTATACAAGTTATGCTAGAAAATGATTGTATATGATTCTTAACATGTTCCATTTCACAATTGGGCATTGTATGCTAAGGTTTATTATTTGTTCACATATTTTCTGGTTTTAGTTTTTAGCGTGCGAAAATGCTATGAGAACCATGGCCATTGTGTTTTTCATGTTATGTGTAAATAGAGAGTTTTCCTCAATTAAATTGCAAAAGTGGAGGAGTTATATTATTTGAAAGAACTAGATCTATTTTACAATTTAAAGAAGATAAACATGGAAAAATTAAAAAATTAATTACGTGCACATGTAGTTTTTTGGATAATAATTTAGTTTGTTTACATATGAAGTGATTGTGACCTAAGTATTTTTAATGTTCCTCTTAGCTGTTTCGCTTATGTAAAATAATTTATGCATAAAACTGAAGGTTTCTCCAAGTGTTTCAGATAGTGCCAGAGTTCTTTATAGCATCAGATTATTCCTTTTTTGAAGATTTTATCCCAGTTTTTCATTAATACAAGAGAACAAATGAGGATACAGTACTTGGGAGATGTTTGGTTGCATGCAAAAGTATAAAATTGTTACTCTTTCTTCGAAGAACTCTCAGTGGCAACTTTAACCAAACATTTTCCCAAACTCTTAAGTCTTTGTATGGAAGCAACAACGAATTTTGTGTAAACATTTTCCCAAACATAGAAGGCAGCGCATGGAGCCTATATATTCTTCTAATCTGAAATGTATTAGTAAAGGTACTTTTATTTTTACTCATCCACCGTGGACTTGCAAATCCAAGATCCAAATGAAGCCACATACCTTTTTTCAAGGTACTTTATTCTTAGTTTGAGTTTAGCTTCATTATTATATGATAAATGGGAATATGAAAGTAGTAGATAGGTCCTCTTGATTTTCTTTTATTTTCATATTCATTGGAAACGGTCATGAGTTTTCTTAGATTCTAACATTTGTTGTAGAATGTAGTTACGATGTTTAAGTACTGTGGAAGTTGGTGATAATTCTGATTGCTCAAAGATTTTATGGTGATAGCAAGGAGAAGCAACCCTTTTCATATGCTCTTTAGGTAAGCGTTTGGTATATATGGTTGCACCTTATTTAATCACACATAATAATATCATATGACTCAAAAAATGATATATACGACAAAATGGTGATTTATTTTTTAACATTCATGCCTAATAAGAAACGTTCAAGAAAAAGTAGCAGGTAAGCATTTTAAATTGAATGCCAAAATGTTTCATATAACCACAAAACCGTTGCTTTCTTATTTTAGTTTCTAAGATTTGACCGAGTTTAGTTTTAATATGAATGGTTGTTTGTATAAAATTGAATCGATCTTCTACTTCTGCTATCTACTACTAGTATGGGACCGTGCTTCGCACACGGGCTGGTTGTATTATTGTATACGTTAATATTTTGTTTGAGTGCAAACATGTAAACGGATAGCAAAGACATTTTTAGAATTTTAAAAAGACACCAAGTAAATTAGTTCAACCAACTTTCTTTATTAGTAGTAGATATATATATATATATATATATATATATATATATATACTATAATAATGTAAATATATTTCTAATTATGGATCTAAATATTTGACGTCTAGAAAAGATAAAAAATTAATAACAGTAACAGTTGTCCATACTTGCCAAATCGACATAACAAGTAAAAAAAAAAAGAATAACAGTTTCAAAGGGTGATTTGTTGCACCTTACAATAAAAAGTTTGCTTACACTTTAATAATTTGGAATTGAGGATGCAATTGTCATTTTGTGTACACTCACACTTTCTGAGTCAAATCTCACGCCTCACATGCCTGCTCCACTCTAGCATTCTTCTTAGTTCTTTAGGCTTAATCCAATGTTTCATAATTCATCTTAATTTAAAAAAAAGGAGTTTGCAAATAATGGCTTCATGTCAATGCTGCCAATGGAAGTCTAGCCTCTTTTTCTTGCAGTCACTTCTCAACCCACTAATAATTTTAAATTTGGATATAATAATTGACATTATTTGACAACTAATATACACCTAAATTTGTTTTCCATGCATTTTACAAATAATTATGTCCTAACATTTGACAGCATGTCAATGATTCACATTACTATTTTTTGCCAACACTATTTGCGTCAAATTTACACATCAAGGTGTATACACTAACGGAAAGGTACATGAATTCAGTCTTAAATTCACTGTTACTGTCCTATATAAATATTCGGCAATTAGTAACATTCCTTTGGTTATTTTCATATGTGAAAATTTTCTGTATATAAGAGCTCATAGGTAAGAATTATACATAAATGGCATGCTTAAGGTTTCCACATTTATACAGTTTCATATTTGTTTACCAAAAATTTGTGCATTTGAGACGTGGCTGGAAAAAAGTAAACCCATAGTGACTCAATGTTGTTCTTAGTATTTTGATCCATTCATTTTGTTTCCCACTTTTAACCTATTCAACTTTTGTTTTCAACAGCTGATTCACATTGCATTTTTTGCTAAAATTAATTACATTAAATTGACATATAAAGAATTATATATTGATGGAAGGATATATGGATTCAATCTTAAATTCATTATTACTGCCATATGTAAATACCCGGCAATTAGTAACATTCTTTTGGTTACTTTTATATGTGAATTTTTTTGCTATATATAAGAGCTCATATGTAAGAATTACACATAAATAGTGTATAATTATGGTTTCAACTTTTACAATTTCATACTTTGTTTCCAAAATTTATATATTGGAAATGTGGATGAATAAAGTAAATCCATAGTGACTAAGTATTATTCTTAGTATTTTTATCCATTCATTATGTTTTCTATTATTTCCCTATTTAACTTCTTTTTTCAGTGGCTAAATCGGGTTATAGAGTGAGAAGAGATGCATTCGATACTGATTGGATTTACACAACCCTCTATTCTTTCCATTACTGTTTTATTTACATTCTTAAATGGAAAGGTAGCAAAACAATCATTGAATTTATTTTTTATTTCATAGTTGTTTACCGACTTATTTTCTTTCAAGTTCTAGTTAGTGTTTCTGGTAATGAACGTATTTTTAGATTCCTGTTTTCTTTAATCTATGCCCATTTTCAAATTACCTGCATGAGTAGAAAATGCTTCTCTCAATTGTATATTAAAACCCGAGCATGTTTTGAACTTGAGTCCGTTTTCATGTTCATAGGAGTCTCATCTTGGCTTTGAGTGGTGGTCCTTTTATTTCATATAACACACAATTATACTACTGGTATTTTCTGTATATAACATCTTTTAGGTGAAAATAACAATTCACAACTAAATTGAACACGTTCCTTATTTTCTGAATATATGCATATGTATTAATAGTATGAAGTAATAAGGAAGCACGATGAAGAATACATGAATTGGATTTCGTAAGATTATATGGGAGCATATCAGTTCTGAAGAATCATGGAATATTCAAGAAGGAATTAATGGATTATGAGGGAATGCATTTGATCAACCAACATGCAGCGGGGTGGAATTTGTGGCTTATATCTTCTAACCAACTACTATATACATCATAAAAGGTTGGTTATGGCTGATAAAAGGACAAACATGCAGTTATCAGAACACTGGAGCAATTGTATATAATTGAGTACTTTCCCCCTTCCTCAACCATGTCTATGTTATGTTTGCACTGTCTTTTGGATAATACTATTTTTGATATAGATACCCATGTACAAGGGTAACGATTAAGTGGATTAATAAAATTGAGTTGATTTCTATGAAGTTTTTCTTTCATTTAAATTGACAAATTGAACAAATTTTAGCAATGTTCTAATTTTCGTTGTAGATCTGAGTTTGTGCTTATACATATTTCAAATTTTAGCTTAGAAATTAACTTTGAAATACTAATCTAGCAATCTAAGATTATACATATTCCAAAATTTGAGAAGGATCAACCTGAAAGAATCATATAAACAAGGTCAGCTGTAAACAAAGTCAAATACAAAATTAATCAAGGAACAACGGAAAGAACAAAACAAAAAAAATTATGTTACTGTTTTGATTGAAGTTCTTGCTATGCTTGATTTGTTGGCGGCGGTACTACTTTCAAACTTATAACGAGATCCGTCGATGCATGGTCGGGCAGAAAACGGTAGTTCGCATAATAAACCAATTGAAGGTATTTTACAAATTTCTAAAAGACATCGTCAAACCTCTATTCATTGAATTCTATTTGTTACTAGTATATACAGGTAAAATAATGACCAGTATCAGGTCGGAGGAAGATACATGCTAACTGAACTGAGGTAGTTGCCTTACTTCATTCCCCTATCATTTTTCGATAAAAAAATGACAAAATATGCAGACTGGACAATAAAATGAATTCACATGGTAATAATTTTTTTCACGGTACACATTCCACATAGTTCTCTTCGCACCTAGCCAATTTCACATTAGTTTGCCTTAATCACGTCCATCGGACGTGCCTTCATACTTGTAATAATAGTAATAGTAGTAATAATAATAATAATGAACAATAGTTTGAATAAATTAAGTAAGTTTGTAAAAATTAAATACATTTATAATAATTAACGATGTATTATAAAAATTAACAGGTTTATAATATTAAGAAGAATAAACTAAATTTGATATAAAAAATTAACTAAGGTTATAATAATAATAAACTATAGTTTGATAAAAATTAAGTAAGTTTATAATAATAAAAATAAATTAATAAAGTCAAATAAGTTTTATAATTAATAATAATACTAATAACAACAAAAATAATAAGTAAAACTAAGTTTATAATAATTAACTAAGTTTATAATAATTAACTAAGTTAACTAAATTCTATAAAAAAATAAGTTATAAAAATTAGTTAAGTTTATAACAACAACAACAACAACAATAATAAATTAACTAAGTTTATGAAAAATTTATAAGTTTGAGGTAGTTTATAAAATTTAACCATGTTAATAAAGTTTAACTTTGGCATAATTTAAAAGTTTAAGTTAATTAAAATATAAGTCATGACATTTAAGTTTTCCAATTGAGATAATTTATAAGTTTGAGTTATCTAAATAAAGTTATAAATACGTTAACCAAGCTTAAGAAAAATTGAACTAACATCAGTAAAAGTTAACCAAAATTTTAAAAGTTAACCATGTTTAATATAATTTAACTACGTTTTATTAAAATTAAATAAATTCATACAAATTAATTAAGTTTTATTAGAATTTAACTAAGTTAATAAGTTTTTGAAAATTAAATAAGTTTATTATAAAAATTAACCAAGTTTTATAAAAATTTAACTAAGTTAACTAAGTTTTATAAAAATGATTTAAATTTAACAAAAGTTTAACTAAGAATGTTTGATATACTTTAAATATGCAAAACAGTTTCATAATCATCCATTGATTGCCAAACTTGTCTACATGTAATTAGCTTTTTAGGAGTAAAGACCTGCTGCAACAGAGAATTCGGGGTAATCAAGTACTGAACATGACTTAAATTATTCTATATACTATAACATTTTGAGAGTACTCGTTGTGTAAACTTGTTTATGAATGGTTATGGATTTTATGTGAATTTGTTCAGTTTATCGAAAACTATTATCGAAATGGTTATGGATATTATATTGATTAATGTGCTTTTCTTAATTGTTTGAATATTAATGATTATGA
Source organism: Allium cepa (assembly GCA_030765085.1). Taxonomy (NCBI): domain Eukaryota; kingdom Viridiplantae; phylum Streptophyta; class Magnoliopsida; order Asparagales; family Amaryllidaceae; genus Allium; species Allium cepa. The sequence goes on from CM060928.1 coordinate 147,989,121, forward strand.
AATTAATTGTTGGATTGAATATGACAATCATATGAGCGATGGCTGGAAATGATACAAGCTATTAGCAGGAAATGGTAGCATATACAATATGCTCAAAACAGTTAATAATTTTTAGTAGCATTTTAAAATGGCTACGGAAATAAATGTAAACAACTCCAATACGACTTTCATTAGCGTTGGAAAAACGCCACCAAAACTTTTTGTAGTGTTTTGGTAAACACTGCGATATGACATGCTACTAAAAGTTTGCGGCTGTTTGTAGCGTTTATAAAATCCTACAATAGGTCAAGTTTTGGTAGTGTTTCCTATAATGCTTAAAAAGTTTCAGGTTTTTAGTTGCATGTCGTATCGTAGTGCCAAAACGCTACTAAAAGTTTTGGTAGTTTTTTTTCGACGCTATGAAAGGCCTTTTCAGGTGTAGTGATGCTAACCATAAAATCCACTTAAGAACAAAAGTATTAAGAAGGCTTGTAAAAGTGCAGGGCTCTACTAAAATCGAAGACAAAGGTTTCGCCAAAGTTCAAAGAAGAGCATTTTGAAGGCATTGAGATGGCTTTCAAAGTAGTTGCAAGCACTAAGTGCCAATGCAAATGATAAACATAACAAAAGCTTTTGAAAAGAAGGAAAAAAGGCAAGGTTACCATTCCGCCTTATTAAGACCTTTCGACGCGGATGGATTCGCATATATAAGAAAAGCAGGAATGGGTTCAAAACACCTTTCGAAGGTGTTGAACGAAAGGTTTACGCACATGAACCAATTCTTTCAAAATATAATGTTTCGTCGTTGTCAATTTATTACTTGAAGAACTGATTCGAATACACTTTTCGAAAGCAAGGATAAGCCTTTCGAAGTTGTAACGACCCGCTATTTTGGACTATTCGCATCCGCACATGTCGGACTTGAATAATTCAAAATACCGAATTGTTAATTTAAATTTGGCAAAACTCAGATATACAGTAAATAAATAATCACAGAATCACAGATACGGAGTACTAATATGCAGCGGAAGCAAAATATAGTAGTTCATGAAGCTACTATATATAACACAGTTAAATAAGTTACAACAGAAGTCTTGAATACAATAGTCAAATATAATAACCGGAATACATTACTGGAATCAACTGAATATCTGAAAACTGAATAGATAGCTGGGTCTCCAGGCGAAGCTCCAACTCCAAAGGTGAGTCTCAAAAGCTGAACCACTCAGTCTGACCAGAGCGTAAAGCAAAACACAAAACACTCGAGTCAGGATTAACATTCTTATATTAATAAATCCAACTCAAGTGAAATAACAATTGAAATACAAGTAACTCAAAGGATGTTGGAATAACCATCCTCTAAGGATCCGTTAAACTATTTACTATGTAGTAATATACGCTAAATAGATAATGTCTATCAGTAATATAAAATATCAAAATAGTGTTAAGGCGTTACCATTATCCCTCTTAACACATTTTATATAAGCGTTATAGTCTATACAGCACTGTAAACTCCACTGTAAACTAGTGGGATATCAGGGAGTACTTCATAGGTATAACACAAAACAAATTCGTAGTGGTTACGTATATAGAGATACAAGTATGACAAGGCACATGAGGCAATACCCAAGGTAGTGAAACTACCGTTTTCCTGATCCGGATTGGTGAAAACGCATCGCCGCGACGATCGCAACACCGCGAAACAACACTCCCAAAATTACGAGGGTGCACCAATCAATAACAAGTAATCAGTAGTTTACGAAGAAGTGTGTTCGCTCGAGGTGGCTTACCCCATTTGGCCCAGCACGGCTCCTGTTTTAGTCATTTCCAATTTGACACAAGTGTCAAGGCAATCCATTATCGTTCTCTTTCTTCAGTCATCGCGTATATCATTCCAACCACTTCATTCTGTATCACACTCCGCGTATAGTTATTAAAGTGGTTTTCAGTTTAGACAGAGAGTATGTCCAAAGCCGATTCTGGTTTCTTCAATAACTTCCGTAATTATTACACCGATTGGTCGTTTAATAAATTTCAAAATCAAATCAATTTCAAATTCAAATTAGAATTTGTAAACCAACATTCCATTAGTCTTTCTATATCAATTTCCATATTTACGTTTCATAACTTCCGAATTTACATTTCATAAATCTATAGTTCAATTTCAAATTTCATTAAAACAATTCAAATATTGATTTCAAGTCCGTATATAAGTTTCATTCCGAAATCATTTAAATTAATTTAATTTAACGATCAATTCAATTTAAATTTATTTATCGATTTTATTCAATATTCATTAGGTTAATTTATCAATTAAACAATTTTTATTTAATTTCCATTTCATTAAATAAATTTAAGTTTTCCTTCATTATATAAACTTACAAATTTAATTAAATTAAATTCGTCAAATCGAATTCTTTAAATTACAAGTCTTACATTAATTTCAATAAGTCACATTTTATTCCTTGTTAAAGAAATTCAGTTTCATTTATTTATTTACTTAGTTACAAATTCCAAAACTCGGTTAATAAAGAAACTTGGTTCACATATTCAAGAAGTTCAATTTCACTTATTAACTTACTTAAATAATTTTCCAAAACTTAACAAATAAAGAAACCCAATTTCATTTATTACGAAGTTCAAATTCACTTATTCAAAGGTTCAATTTCTCTTATCAGAGAATTCAAATTTTTATTTAATTCTCAAATAATTCAATTTTATTCAGTTATTAAATAATTTCAAACTTAATTAATAATTTCAAAATTTTACTATTAAATAAATTCCAAAAACTAATTATTAAATAATTCAAATCTTAATTATTAAATAATTCCAAACTTGATTATTAAAATAATTTCAAAACTTAATTCAATCATTTCTTAAATTACACAACGTTCTTTCATCAATTCCTTTCTTAATATTTTGTTTCAGATTGTTGAATATTAACAATTTTCTTCAATAAATTTCAAACTCCAATTTCATCTCAAAACCTTAATGTTTACTCAAATAAAATCTTTTTTTTATTTTAAATCAAATTATTGACCAATCGGGTTTTATTTAATTCTCTATCCTAGGTCAAAGTTTATTTGGGTGTTTATCATTTCAACCCGATTCCATTCCAATTCAAAAATCAAAGCATAGCAAAGGGAACTTGCAGTGTGATAACTGGGATGGTGTCTAAGTAAATAAACAAGCAATAACAACAATCAATAACAATCCAATAATTAATTCAAATAATCCCGAAATAATCATATTAATTCACATTGTTGTTCATGCAAATTAATTTAATTATTTCTAGAATCTGCACTATCATTTCATGTAGATTAAAGATTATTACACTAACATTATACGGTTCTTCACTTGTCATCCATTGTTCAGATTTATACTACAACAATTATACAACATACATTCAACGGTTCAAGGTGTACTTAACCAAATTCTACGTGTCAATTAATTTAACATTTAAAAGGGATCATATTTAACTAATCAAATTCAACATATAAATCCATTTTAAATTGTTAACTATCTTATCCAATTCAATTGCATACTATTTATCACTTTAACATTTACAACTAACGTCCAATTTCAACATCATACAAAAAATCAATTATCAACCAAACTGGATTATCATCGCATAAACAATTAACAGATAATGGTGTCAGATGTCATAGGTGAACAGATACAGGCAATAACATATATAACAGTGTAAATAACTAACAGCAGCATATTTCAATTGTCGTTTCAATTGAAATCAAATTTAATAAATAAAAAAACATTAATCGTGAGTGATTGCTCACCTTTCGAGGCTAGAGAGAATAGGAGATGACACGGATACACACACTGATACAGACACTGAAGTTTGATTACGGATCTAGGCACGAGTTTCAAAGCAAAGCTAGACTGATACCCGTTCGACGAACAAAGCTGATAACATAGATTGATGAACTGAATCAGAATCGGTTTGCTATATATACAGAATATTTATTATTTCGAATTTTTTTTTCGATCTGAAGCAAAAATAAAATAATAAAATAAATACATACTTATGATAACAAAAATAACTTTAGTTCAAACCATTTGAAATTCATGCATTATTTTTATAAAACCATACTTAAAACCAATTCACAAATGCAGACACCATAACATATAATTAATATAACATGCATAAAGCACTTAAACACGTCACGTTATTATACATTAGTTATCAAACACATCAAAACATATCACGTTATTAAAATTGAAAGCAATACTTTATATAGACTAATACATAGAACTAATATATATATATATATATATATATATAACCTTCCATTCATATAAACGCGTACCAAGTTTACATAGTACATTCATTAAAATAACGTAACATATATGAACATAACTCATGTTATCAACATTTTTAGATATGCACATTTTTATATATGCTATACAACATAAAATAATTAGATTTACATAAACCAAAATTCAATATATGATTCATAACTAAAATCTTAAAACTGTAAACATATTACTAATGTAATATCAAAACATGTTTCTGCAAAGTACATTTATTTAGTATTAAAATAGGCTTCAGGCAACCACTTTATAGGCAAAATATAAATCACAATAACCTAAAACATATGCATTACACTTATATACTTTATAAACAAATAAAGAATTTCATACAAAACACACACACTCATATATATCAACCTATTACATACAAACTATCATATAACTGTACAAAATATACTATATATATTATACACGCAAAATATAAAGAGTATGCTGAAAATATACATATTATATTATCAACTTTAGTTATTATAAACACAAATTTCTACAACTAATATACCTCAGAACATGCACAAGGCACTAAGGTTGGACATGCACAACCTAACTGTACAAGTAGTACTACAAAAAAAAAAAAATTGGTATAGACTCAGATGTTCGCTGAAAATCCTTATATGTTACACAAGCAAACAAATGAGTAAAAATCGACAGTTCACACGTTGTATGTTGTATGCAAGTAGCAATACGCAAAAATGTTATATATAGCAGTTATGAAACGGTATATGAAAATAATATCATATTATTTCAACCACAGTAACTACTAAATGCTATATGAAAATAGCATTCTACAGAAACCTAAGTACTAACTAGAGATGATATCATGCAATCATATTGCTTAAAGGGTACAGTTGCTGAATATATCAACATAATGACAACTATGCCATTACACAAGATGATAACTAGCACTTTTGAACAGTCCATGAATATAACAGGGTAGCTGCACTAGTATATACAATAATAATATAAACTAAACTTATATATATATAATCTTACTTTATATAAATCCAGATATGCAACTCAGTGAGCATGCCTGAACCGAGGAGAGGTGGAATGGGTTTGCATGGTTAGCGCGTGGGTCGACAAGGTGCGGAGGAGGAGGGTTTGCGGCACTTGCTGATGGCTGCGTGGGCTGTTGTGATCTCAGCCAAGGCGGTTGCGTTCCCACGGAGGAGGTTCGATCGGTTGGAGGAGGTGAGACGGTGGAGCACGGCTAGGAAAAATGGCGATCAATGATTCATGTTTTGTGGAAGAGGGATGCGACGTGGATGATGGCGGAGCGAGGTGGTTCGGTGGGCGTGACAAGGCGGGTTCGAGGCGATGGGTCGGCTGCATTAACGGTGTTAAGAGGAGGTTGTCGGGTGTTGGGTTTCACGTGAGAGGATGGAGAGGAGGAAGCGCATGGGGTTTCGGGGTCGGGTGTTGCGAGCTCGGGTCGGAGGGAGATGTGGTGGATTGCATGGGAATAGATGGCTCAAGGAAGAAGATGATTGATAAACGCACTAAGCAGGCTGTACATTTGGATAGCAACTTGTTTTTTTTTAAAAATAATAGTCTGTGAATAAACAGTGAAGACTACTATCACTTTTTAATTTTCTTTTCATGTGTGCCAACAATTTCAATTTTTTTTCCGAATACTGGAACGTCACACCCATTCCAAGCTAACCTCTAGCTTCCAACCACCACATTTAATACAACTTAGCCAAATTTTATTTTCAAATTTTTGAATGGATACAGAATGTTTGTTTTGGGCTGAGTATGGTTTAACCGTTCCGTGTGGAACGGTTAAATTATCGCGATGATTTACGTCGGACTTCGATTTGCACAAATGAATATACCGTTTTGGTCAGCGCGACGAGGCGCTTCCAACGGTGAGCAGATAATTGTGGTACAATTGAAAAAAAATTCGAATTTTCTAATGTCGAAAAATGCAGCAGAAGCGTAGAAAAATAAGATCGACGGAGCTAAAGATGTCCGAATTTGAAAAAACGAAAAATGACTTCTTGCTCAGAAGACGATTTAGAATTTTTCTATATAAAAATATTTGGGTTCCAAAAACGTTTTATTTTCATCGATTTTTAATTGATTAAATTGAGGTAAATTTACGAACGAAATAAACTTTCATATTTTCGAACGAAAATTTACCAGTTGCTATGTTTAACTAGACGCATTCCAAATATCAAATTTATATTTCAAAATTTTATCATTTAAAATTTCACAAGATTTCAATTAATACGTTACTAAAACCGGTTAAATTTACGGGTTGTTACACTCTCCCCCACTCAAAACTTTTCGGCCCCGAAAAGGAAGGAGGTAGGAGAATAGAAACAATCAAAAGAAAATAGACTTGAATTACATAATATTCAATTAATTTAAACCATATACATTTCAGTTAAAATTAATTTATATTCAACAATTTGTTTTTGAATTCAAGGTTTCCACCAAATTGACTTAATTTCACATTTATGAATGTTGGATGCGAAAGGTTTCTTTCAAATGAAATTCAATTTATATTCAGTTAATTCAAGATATCTCATTAAGTTGATTTAATTTCAATTTATTAAATTTCAAACAATTTTTTTATTTTATTAATCACATCTATTATTCAATTAACTTATTATTCTATTTATCTTCATTAACATTTTATAATTTTAAAATTTAAGCGAATACCATTTTATACGCACTCACATTTTATTTATAAAGACAATTTATATTATATATTATCCAATTATCCTAAATTAACAATTTCAAAGATCATAAATTTGAATAGTCATTTATTATAATCATATTTTATTCGATAAATTTAATTCTTTATATTCCAAACTATTATTAAATTTATTCCACTTAATATATCTTATCACATATATATTAAGTTTATTACACTTATTATAACTACTCAAATTTATTTTAAAATTCCTTTGATATCATTTTATATCGTATAATATCCAATTACATAGTTAACTTTTGAGAATTTAGGTAAGTTATTAGAATGAAGTTGAGTATTATACAAATAAAATTTTCTAATTCAATTATCTCAAGTTTAAATATTAATTCAAATTTTGGTTTCATTTTATAATTGAAATCATCCTTGACATAAAATTTAAGAATTAAATTTCGATTAACTATAAACAATTTAGAGATAATTATGTATATACTATATATATCAAATCAACTGAAATTTAAAATAATATACCTATATATATATATATATATAAATCAAATCATACTTAAGAAATTTAAATCGATTTAGTTTCCAAAACTTTAGCAAAGCTACGAATTGGTCTCTTCCTTTCGAAACTCGAAAATGAATGTCGATGATGCGGCCGTCATTATCGAAATTGTTTTCCAGTAACAAAAGAGAAGAGCTCTAATTTAATTGTTTAAAATTCTTTGAAAACCATTTCTATTTGAAAATATCTTAAATAATATACATTTTAAAACTTTAAAACCATAGTTCGAAATCATCGGAAATTAAATTCTCAAATTCTAATTTAAATTCACTTCAAATTCTAACCAAATTATACCCAAGTTTTATAAATTCATTTATATTATGCAATAGTCAATAGTATACCAAACAATAAATCAAAATCAAAATAACATCATTTAGTTAACCAATTTATTTAACAATTATCAGAAAATTTACATATATATATATATAATATAATCATACAAAAAAATTTCATTTACCAATTTGAAAACAATATTGTGTCAATTTGCTCTGTTAAAGTGTTTTGGAAATCCTATCGATAGCGTTGATAAAACGAATCGATCGAAAATCCAAATCAACATCAACAACTCAAACAACACAATATATAAAACATTTTTAACATTAATTACAAATACACTTCCTCGCTTGACGATACAAGAAGGGATTCCAAAGCAGTATAGAAATTCAAATTTTTGATGGACTCAAATCAAAGAAAATTTTGATCCGAAGATAGTTCGAAACAAAGATAAGATGTTTTAAATAACAAAATCGGGAGATGGATAACCTTATATAAATCGCGGGCAACCTTAACCGGATCGACCGTGGCTTAAAGAATTAGATCGATGTAGAATTTCGAGGCAAATCTACATTCGATCTCAAGAGATAGAATTCAGGTATAGCAGGAGATAGATAGCATCGTAAACCGTGGATACAGAAATCTCCGGTAAATTGATTCTATTGTAAATGAGTTTCATCTCTTTCAATTCATATGAATGTTGGCGGGACCGCCAATCCATTATAAAGATCATTCGAAGTGGAGTTATGGGATACTCCAGAATCAAAAGAAGATAAATAGTGAGGGACAAAAATAGATTTCGAAACCATAGGGAACGTTCCAAAATTAAGAGGAATCAAGTCAAAAAGGAAGAGATTCAAACTCGAATGAAAGTGTTTCTATAAATACGTTTACCCTATATGCTGAGTTTTGCCTAGAGCTACCAAAGCTCTGATACCAACTATAACGACCCGCTATTTTGGACTACTCGTATCTGCACATATCGGACTTGAATAATTCAAAATACCGAACTTTTAATTTAAATTTGGCAAAAATCAGATATACAGTAAATAAATAATCACAGAATCACAGATACAGAGTACTAATATGTAGCAGAAATAAAATATAGTAGTTCATGAAGCTACTGCATATAACAGAGTTAAATAAGTTACAACAGAAGTCTCAAATACAATAGTCAAATATAATAATCGGAATACATTACTGGAATCAGCTGAATATCTAAAAACTGGATAGATAGCTGGGTCTCCACGCGAAGCTTCAACTCCAAAGGTGAGTCTCAAAAGCTGAACCACTCAGTCTGACCCGAGCGTAAAGCAAAACATAAAATACTCGAGTCAGGATTAACATTATTATATTAATAAATCCAACTCAAGTGAAATAACAATTGAAATACAAGTAATTCAAAGGATGTTGGAATAACCATCCTCTAAGGATCCATTAAACTATCTACTATTTAGTAATATACGCTAAATAGATAATGTCTATCAGTAATATAAAATATCAAAATAGTGTTAAGGCGTTACCATTATCCCCCTTAACGCATTTTATATAAACTTTATAGTCTATACAGCACTGTAAACTCCACCGTAAACTAGTGGGATATTATGGAGTACTCCATAGGTATAACACAAAACAAATTCATAGTGGTCGCGTATATAGGGATACAAGTATGACAAGACACATGAGGCAATACCCAAGGTAGTGAAACTACCGTTTGCCTAATCCGGACTAGTGAAAACACATCACCGCGACGATCGCAACACCGCGAAACAACACTCCCAAAATTACGAGGGTGCACCAATCAATAACAAGTAACGAGTAGTTTACGAAGAAGTGTGTTCGCTCGAGGTGGCTAACCCCATTTGGCCCAGCACGACTCCTGTTTTAGTCATTTCCAATTTGACACAAGTGTCAAGGCTATCCATTATCGTTCTCTTTCTTCATTCATCGCGTACATTATTTCAACCGCTTCATTCTGGATCACACTCCGCGTATAGTTATTAAAGTGGTTTTCGGTTTAGACAGAGAGTATGTCCATAGCCGATCTCGGTTTCTTTAATAACTTCCGTAATTATTACACCGATTGGCCGTTTAATAAATTTCAAAATCAAATCAATTTCAAATTCAAATTAGAATTTGTAAATCAACATTCCATTAGCTTTCTATATCAATTTCCATATTTACGTTTCATAACTTCCGAATTTACATTTCATAACTCTATAATTCAATTTCAAATTTCATTTAAAACAATTTAAATATTGATTAAAGTCCGTATATAAGTTTCATTCCGAAATCATTTAAATTAATTTAATTTAACGATCAAATCAATTTAAATTTATTTATCGATTTTATTCAATATTCATTAGGTTAATTTATCAATTAAACAATTTCTATTTAATTTCCATTTCATTAAATAAATTTAAATTTTCCTTCATTATATAAACTGTGATGACCCGGGATTTGTAAGCAATATCAATTTAATAATCTGGAATAAAAATTAAATTGATTTGATAACTTTGTAATAAGATTTGAATTAATTTAATAATTCATTAAAATAAATAGTAAATTGATAGATTTTATCTTTTTAAATTAGATAAACTGTTTTATATTTACAATGTATAAAGAATAATGTATATATTGTAAATAGGTATTGTTTTCAATGAATACTGTTTTCTATAAATTTATATCTTTAGTAAAACTGAAAATTATGATTTTATTTAAAAGTTAAGCTTTTAAAAGCCATTTAATAAATAAAACATGTTTTTAAATACATAAGATAAGTATTGAAATGATTTAAAATATTTTGATTCAAGTTTAAAATTTAAATAAATAACAATGGGATTATTTTGAGTTTCTTTTAAATATAATATGATAATAAAATAATTGATGAAAAAGAAATAATTTCTTTTATAAGTTATTTATGGTTTTTAAATATTGATATTTCTAAAATTATAATAATGCATTGTTTTAACAAATAAATTTCTAATAAAAATAATTGTTTTTCAAATTTAAATTGTGTAGTTATATATGTATATATATAACTTGATTTGAATTAGAATTCAAAGCTTTGAAGTTTAAAAGTATAATTGTTTTTAATTTCTTTTGATTTTGAAATATTTGTATAAGTTTATGAATAAAATTGGATTCATTCATCTTAAAATTATCTACTTGTAAATAAATACATGTTAACTAATTAAACAAACATTCACTTTTATCTTATATTAACATGATAACTAGATAACTAATTAACATTTAACTATAATTAAATAACATAATTATAACAAATTAAAATATAAAGACAAATGTAAACATTATACTAATTAAATGAACAAGTGTTAAAAGATTAAGAAGAATGTAAGACAAGTGTCATTTAAATTTGGGTTTTCTTTTATTTATTTAATAAAATTTAATTTCAGTTTATATAAACTCTTTTATCTCCTTAACCCATCTCTCTTTTTATTTCCTAAAGCTAAAGCCAAACATAAATCTTCCAACCAAAATGCATAAACAAATCTGAAAACAATTGCTCAATTCAAACCTGAAGATCAATCCTCAAACTAAGATTTAAACCTGTAATGCATTTCAAAAAAAAAAATCAGAAAGCAAATCTGCAATCAAAAACCCTATTCATTTTCAAGCAAACCTGTAACATGCATACAATTGAAAATCTAGAATGCAAGCATCTGTAAACAAGAACATGCATGTACATTTTCAATTGCATTCTGGAATCTGAAGCAAGTCAGCTTCAAAATAAATCTGTAGCCTGCAATTTTGGGATTCAAAGCAACTGTCTGCATGAAGTTTTAAATTTAAGAAGCAAGAAAATCTAAGCATGCAAGCCAAACTGTTTCAGACATGCATTTCTTTTTAAAAATCTGGATTCAAGTAGCATGCATGCAAGAATTCTGTAACAAGCACTAGTTTTTCAGTTGCATTTCTCTGCTCTGCATCAAGATTCAGGTGAGTAACATTTTAACTAATGAAGTTTAAACATTTTAGAAGTTGCTTGTGAATTTTCTTGTTTCAGTATGAATGATATATGCATTGGTATCAGTTGTTTTCTGTAGAAGTGTTTTGAGTAACTGGACCATGATGTCTCTGTATCTTCTTTCCCACATATAAAAATCTGTTCTAATACCATTAACACATAATATAATATATGTTAGTGTTATCAAGGATCACACAAATGATTTGTAGAATCAGGAATCATAGTTTAAGATGTTGTTCACATTAAATAATCAAAATGATTTGAAACTCTCTGGAAACTTAAGGTAACAGGACTAAAATTGCACATGAATGAAATACCAACCACATTGAAACATTGTTCTAGGAATAAGATCTAAAACAATATCTAAAATTAAGATTTTTGAAACTAAATTCTCAATTTTTAAAACTTGGTTTAATATGCAGACCTGGTTAGAACAGATAAGGGAATTTTTGGGTTTTTTTGGGTGATCTAAGCAATTTTGGGTGACGAGGTTTCTCTGGTTGGTGGAGGAGTGATCACTAATGTCGGGAAAAATATTAAGGGGTGTAGCAATTCAACATGATGATTGCGGTGATGTAATTTTTGATATAACCCTAGTTTTAGATATGTAGTTAGCTTTGGCTGGTTCTTCTTGAAGAAGTGATCGAGTGGTTTGAATTTCTGGGTAATGATAATATGTTGGGGAATGGACTCATGGCTGGAATCACTGACTTGTCGGAGGTCGGAAGGAGGAGGAGGAAGGTTTACAGGTTTGAGGTGGAACCTGTTTTATCTATTCCAGGTTTTGGAATGGAAACGTGATTTCCATTTCGTGAATTCGAAGGAGAATCTGAGTGTGGTAATTGTTTGTGGGGTCGGTGGCCGACGTAGGGAAGCCACCGTAGGTGGCTGGAGATGATCGTAGGCACGGTGCACGTGCACCGTGCAAATTTCTTTGATTTGTTGATTTCTGGGTATAGGGTGTTTGAACTCGAAGTGTGACTCGGGTACTTTGTATTTTTGCTCGAAGATATGGCCTATCTGACTCGAAGCACTTTGGGGTGGGCTCAGGTAACTGTAGTATTACAGTTTCCTGTAGAAACTGTCTGTAGTTTCAAAATCTAAATCAAAATTTAAGATGAATTAGTAGTTGTGATCAGATTTAAATAAGTTTAAATCAGTAGAAGAGTTTTAGTTTAAAGAAGTTTGAAATCTTTTATGTTTTAAAATTTGAATGTGGTTTCAGTTTTTTTTTAGATTTAAAACCTGCATTCAAAAGGGAAAGCAAAGTTTTAACAGAGATTTAAATCTTGTTTTAAATCTAAGTTAAGCTTTAATCTAGTTTGTATTAGAATTTCAAATGAGTTTGAAGTCTTATAAGTTTTTTTTTTTTCAAATTTGAAGATGTTTCAGTTTCTAAGATAAAAAAATAAAAAAGAGAAAACCTGACAGTTTTCCAAAACTTGAATTTGTATTTAAAATCTAAAACATAATTTAAACAGTGTTTTAAATTCAAATGTTAAGTTCAGTTTTCAACTAAATTTTGAACTTTCAGGTTTTAAAATAAAATTGGGATTTTTAAATAAGAGTTTCAAATCAAGGTTAAAAACAAGTTTAAATCAAGTTAAAAATCAAATGTTTTTAAATAAATGATTGATTCAAGTTTCTTGAACTTAAAATCTGGATATTTGAATAAGTTTTGAAATCTGAATGTTTTCAAACTAGTTTAAAATTTAAATTGTTTATTTTAAGTAAAATGGTTTCAAAACAAATATTTAAATTTGTTTTTCTTTTGAAATGAAATCATTATAAATGGTTTATAAAGGAAGTTAAATGATTGTTACTTGAATTTGAAGATTCAATTGGTAATGTATTTCAACTTAATTTTATTAAATTAAGTATACTAAGATTTATCTTATATAAGTTAAATTTTAAGAAATAAATGTTATTTGCATTTATTTTGAAGAATAATAAATGAAATTATTAATAAGGAATGGGTTATCTTAGAATTTATTAAGTTATTGAATATAATTAAATAAATTGGATAATTAAGGAATAACTTAGTTATTTACTTTATTTAATTAATAATTTTGAATTAGTTAGAGATAATTAAGAAGTAATTAAAGAAAAATAATTAAAGAATTAATAATAGTTAATGATGGTCATTAACTAAAGATTTTTTTTAGAAATTAATTGATTAATAGGATTAATTTTCAATAATTAATTAAATTAATTAATTAATGATTAATAATTGTGAAATTTATTTAAGTTTAATTACTTAAATGAAAGTAATTAAGACATTAATTACTTAATGTAATTAATGAGTTTATTTGAGATTGGTTTAAATTAATTAATTAAGTTTAATTAATTTTAAACATGAGATTTGATAATTACTTGATGTAATTAATGGGATTACTCAGTAAAGTAATTAGAGAAAATTACTAAATGTAATTAATAGATGATATTGGGATTGTGAAAATAATTTGGATTAAATTATTTTGTATAATTAATCAAGTGATTAATTAAAGAAATTAATTAAGGAATAATTAATTTGATAAGTAATTAAGGGTAGTTAATTACAGAATGAGATTAATCAAAGGTGATTAATAATTATGGATTAGGTGAGATTAATTACTGAAAGTAATTAATTTAATGAAGTAATTAATTAAGAGTCATTAATTAATATAATTAATGATGTAATTAAGATTGATTAATTAATATTAATTAATCAAAAATAAGTAATTAAGGATAATTAATTAATTGTAATTAATTAAGGTTAAATATAATTAATTATAGTTAATTAATTAATGAAGTAATTAAAGGGTAATTACTGTATTGGTTTAGGGTAATTAATTTTGTGGAATTAATTAAAGTATAATTAATCAGGATTGATTAATTAAGATGATAAATTAGAGGTTAATCATTAATTAATTGGTAATTAATTAATGATGAGGTAAGCAAAGATTTATTTTGATATAAGCAATTAATTTAATTCACTTTAAATTAATTAAAGATGATATAATTAATTTAATTCATTTTAAATTAATTATAGATAATATGATTATAGATCATTGCTTATGATGGTTGTTATTGGTTACTTTGAATGGTTTGAATCTCCGAGATGAGATTAGTATTGTTGATTGATATGGATGCATTGGTTGTATTATGACATTGATATGGATTGTCTTTTAATAGCGATAATGTGGATTATCTGTGTTTGATAATGATAATTATCTGTTGTGAATCTATTAATTATCTATCTGTGTGTATATAGATAATGTTATTAAACTGTTTTAAACTTTAAAACAACTTGGACCTAAAAGACACGCTTTGGATTTCGATGAGACCGGGATCGGGTTTCCATATTTGGATATCCGAAAACCACATCGAGTCCAATTAAACGATAGGTCGTTAATCCAAGTGGAGCGAGTGAAGACTCGAGGTATAAGGGCTATACGTCAGTATAACTCTGTGGGTGATTCCGTAATGAGTTTGACGGAATAGTACTTATAGATTCGAGATGGTGAATCAGAGTACAAGGGTTATCGTCGTTAACTCTGAGGGTGATTCCAAAACGAGTGTAACGAGATAATGCCTTCGGTTTCGTTCGAACCCAGAACGAACTTGTATGGATTGAATGCTTTCAGCACATCGTCAGGTGGACGATGAGCATTCTAAGATAATATGTCCTCTAAAGGTAATCGTAGCCTCAAGCCTCATCAACCGGGAATGGCTAAAACAGGGGAGGTGCAGCAAGGCTTCGTGGGTAGCACCCACTGGAGAGCAAGATTGATCCCTGTCTAGAGGTCCCTTTATATTCGGCTTAGTGGGCAGTTGGATATGCGCACCAACTGCGGGGTTGTCTTGTTCGGAACTATTCAGTAAGGAATGGGTCCGGCCTTGTGTAGCAGGGGATGAAGGGAGTAATCCTCGGTACTGTGATCTAGGCCACGTACTGTGACGGGCGGTACCCCAGTAGCCCTGCCATTGTATGGAATCCAAAATCCAATAAGTGCCAACGGTTTTGATTGTATTACCCACTTTTGTGGCTAGTAGCTGGAATTTAATAGATGTAACAATTTCGGCTATTTCATATTTATTTGAAAACCCTAGACACTATTATAATATCATCGGATTTCCTATCAAATGTTTTGGTTAGCGTAAGGTAAAAACTTGTCCATGTTTATGGGTGGGAAGTCTTACGTGATACCTTTCTTTTCAAAAGGTTTTTGAAAGTTAAGCAACTTTAACCTGTTACTCACACCAGACCCATGTCTGACCCAGAGTTTATTTTTGTTTTCATAAACTCTTGGGTACTCAAATTTTTACGAGTAGCCAAGGGAATCAGGTTTGCTTAGATGAATATTGGAGGAGCAGACGGAGCAGGAGGCTTCTGCTTTAGATAGAGTATTCCGCTGTGTGTTCTGTGTTGTCTCTGAGTTGTATTATGTTGTAAATACTAGACAGGTGTTTATAACTGTCTAGTGTGTGTTGTAGAATCTGTGTACTCTGATAGTGGTTGTAAACTATATAATATTTTATGTTATTAATATAATTTATTCGTTCCGCTGTTTAGATTCTGATGTGTTGTTCCTTCTTCTTCTCTTTCTTTCTCTTTTCTATCCCTTTCTTTCTTATTAGCGATGCAATTTCCTGGTGTATGGAAGTTGGGTCGTTACATAAACTTACAAATTTAATTAAATTAAATTCGTCAAATCGAATTCTTTAAATTACAAGTCTTACATTAATTTCAATAAATCACATTTTATTCCTTGTTAAAGAAATTTAATTTCATTTATTTATTTACTTAGTTACAAATTCCAAAACTCGGTTAATAAAGAAACTTGGTTCACATATTCAAGAAGTTCAATTTCACTTATTAACTTACTTAAATAATTTTCCAAAACTTAACAAATAAAGAAACCCAATTTCATTTATTACGAAGTTCAAATTCACTTATTCAAAGTTCTCTTATCAGAGAATTCAAATTTTTATTTAATTCTCAAATAATTCAATTTTATTCAGTTATTAAATAATTTCAAACTTAATTAATAATTTCAAAATTTTATTATTAAATAAATTCCAAAACTTAATTATTAAATAATTCAAATCTTAATTATTAAATAATTCCAAACTTAATTATTAAAATAATTTCAAAACTTAATTCAATCATTTCTTAAATTACACAACGTTCTTTCATCAATTCCTTTCTTAATATTTTGTTTCAGATTATTGAATATTAACAATTTTCTTTAATAAATTTCAAACTCCAATTTCATTTCAAAACCTTAATGTTTACTCAAATAAAATCTTTTTTTTTAAATCAAATTATTGACCAATCGGGTTTTATTTAATTCTCTATCCTAGGTCCAAGTTTATTTGGGTGTTTATCATTTCGACCCGATTCCATTTCAATTCAAAAATCAAAGCATAGCAAAGGGAACTTGCAGTGTGATAACTTGGATGGTGCCTAAGTAAATAAACAAGCAATAACAACAATCAATAACAATCCCATAATTAATTCAAACAATCCCGAAATAATCGTATTAATTCACATTGTTGTTTATGCAAATTAATTTAATTATTTCTAGAATCTACACTATCATTTCATGCAGATTAAAGATTATTACACTAACATTATACGGTTCTTCACTTGTCATCCATTATTCAGATTTATACTACGACAATTATACAACATACATTCAACGGTTCAAGGTGTACTTCATCAAATTCTACGTGTCAATTAATTTAACATTTAAAAGGGATCATATTTAACTAATCAAATTCAACATATAAATCCATTTTAAATTGTTAACTATCTTATCCAATTCAATTGCATACTATTTATCACTTTAACATTTACAACCAACGTCCAATTTCAACATCATACAAAAAATCAATTATCTACCAAACTGGATTATCATCGCATAAACAATTAACAGATAATGGTGTCAGATGTCATAGGTGAATAGATACAGGCAATAGCATATATAACTGTGTAAATAACTAATAGCAGCATATTTCAATTGTCGTTTCAATTGAAATTAAAATTAATAAATAAAAGAACATTAATCGTGAGTGATTGTTCACCTTTCGAGGCTAGAGAGAATTGGAGATGACACGGATACGCACACTGAAATTTGAGTTACGGATCCAGGCACGAATTTTAAAGCAAAGCTAGATTGATACCCATTCGATGGACAAAGCCGATAACATAGATTGATGAACTGAATCAGTTTGCTATATATACAGAGTATTTGTTATTTCAAATTTTTTTTTTGATCTGAAGCAAAAATAAAATAAAATATAAAATAATAAAAAAATACATACTTATGATAACAAAAATCACTTTAGTTCAAACCATTTGAAATTCATACATTATTTTTATAAAACCATACTTAAAACCAATTCACAAATGCAGACACCATAACATATAATTAATATAACATGCATAAAGCACTTAAACACATCACGTTATTATACATTAGTTATCAAACACATCAAAACATATCACGTTATTAAAATCGAAAGCAATACTTTATATAGACTAATACCCAGAAATAATATATATATATATATATTTATATATATATATATATATATATATATAACCTTCCATTCATATTAACACATACCAAGTTTACATAGTACATTCATTAAAATGACGTAACATATATGAACATAACTCATGTTATCAACATTTTTATATATGCACATTTTTATGTATGCTATACAACATAAAATAACTAGATTTACATAAACCAAAATTCAATATATGATTCATAACTAAAATCTTAAAACTGTAAACATATTACTAATATAATATCAAAACATGTTTCTGCAAAGTACATTTATTTAGTATTAAAATAGGCTTCAGGCAACCACTTTATAGGCAAAATATAAATCACAATAACCTAAAACATATGCATTACACTTATATACTTTATAAACAAATAAAGCATTTTATACAAAACACACACACCCATGTATATCAACCTATTACATACAAACTATCATATAACTGTACACAATATACTATATATATTATACACACAGAATATAAAGAGTATGCTGAAAATATACATATTATGTTATCGACTTTAGTTATTATAAACACAAATTTCTACAACTAATATACCTCAGAACATGCACAAGGCACTAAGGCTGGACATGCACAACCTAACTTTACAAGTAATACTGCAAAAAAAAAAAAAATTGGTATAGACTCAGATGTTCGCTGAAAATCCTTATATGTTGCACAAGCAAACAAATGAGTAAAAATCGACAGTTCACACGTTGTATGTTGTATGCAAGTAGCAATGTGCAAAAATGTTATATATAGCAGTTATGAAACGGTATATGAAAATAATATCATATTATTTCAACCACAGTAACTACTAAATGCTATATGAAAATAGCATTCTACAGAAACTTAAGTGCTAACTAGAGATGATATCATGCAATCATATTGCTCAAAGGGTACAGTTGCTGAATATATCGACATAATGACAACTATGCCATTACACAAGATGATGACTAGCACTTTTCAACAGTCCATGAATATAGCAGGGTAGCTGCACTAGTATATACAATAATAATACAAACTAAACTTATATGTATATAGTCTTACTTTATATAAATCCAGATATGCAACTCAGTGAGCATGCCTGAACTGAGGAGAGGTGGAATGGGTTTGCATGGTTGGCGCGTGGGTCGACAAGGCGGGGAGGAGGAGGGTTTGCAGCACTTGCTGATGGCTGCGTGGGCTGTTGTGATCTCGGCCAAGGCGGTTGCGTTCCCACGGAGGAGGTTCGATCGGTTGGAGGAGGTGAGATGGTGGAGCACGGCTAGGGAAAATGGCGGTCGGTGATTCATGTTTTGTGGAAGAGGGATGCGACGTGGATGATGGCTGAGCGAGGTGGTTCGGTGGGCGTGACAAGGCGGGTTCGAGGTGATGGGTCGGCTGCATTAACGGTGTTAGGAGGAGGTTGTCGGGTGTTGGGTTTCACGTGAGGGATGGGGAGGAGGAAGCGCATGGGGTTTCGGGGTCGGGTGTTGCGAGCTCGGGTTGGAGGGAGATGGGGTGGATTACGTGGGAATAGATGGTTCAGGGAAGAAGATGATTGATAAACGCACTAAGCAGGCTGTACATTTGGATAGCAACTTGTTTTTAAAAAAAAAATAGTCTGTGAATAAACAGTGAATACTACTATCACTTTTTAATTTTCTTTTCATGCGTGCCAACAATTTCAATTTTTTTTTAAAATACTGGAACGTCACACCCATTCCAAGCTAACCTCTAGCTTCCAACTACCACATTTAGCACAACTCAGCCAAATTTTATTTTCAAATTTTTGAATGGATACAGAATGTTTGTTTTGGGCTGAGTATGGTTTAACCGGTCCGTCTGGAACGGTTAAATTATCGCGACGATTTACATCGGACTTCGATTTACACATATGAATATACCGTTTTGGTCAGCGCGACGAGGTGCTTCCAACGATGCGTAGATAATTGTGGTACGATTGAAAAAAATTCGAATTTTCTAATGTCGAAAAATGCAGCAAAAGCGCAGAAAAATAAGATCGATGGAGCTAAAGATGTCCGAATTTGGATAAACGAAAAATGACTTCTTGCTCAGAAGACGATTTAGAATTTTTCTATATAAAAATATTTGGGTTTCGAAAACGTTTTATTTTCATCGATTTTTAACTGATTAAATTGAGGTAAATTTACGAACGAAATAAACTTTCATATTTTCGGACGAAAATTTACCAGTTGCTATGTTTAACTAGACGCATTCCAAATATCAAATTTATATTTTAAAATTTTATCATTTAAAATTTCACAAGATTTCAATTAATACGTTACTAAAACCGGTTAAATTTACGGGTTGTTACAGAAATGATTGGAACCCTTCAAAAGCATGATGAAAATCCTACATGAAGGCCAAGAGTCCTTTCGCCGAGACCCAGTTGCCACTCTCTTTTCCTTTCGATGCAAAGTGAAAGCTCAATGCATTTCTCACTTGCAACAGTATAGCAACAAGAAGCGAAGAGCACTTCTACCACCCTTTAGATGAAGTTGAAAGAAACCTAGTAAGAAGCAAAGTAAAAGGGGCGTTTGAGCTTAAACAGCAACTGGAAGTTATTAAAGAAACCCTTTTGACTTGGTCAAAAGGTCGGATATGAGAAGATGAAGGCATAGGATGAATAAATAAAGTCAAGAGAGAGCCCTTTCGCTGCATCGAAAGAAAACATGGAGAAACCTTTCGACTATGTCGAAAATATATACATGGAAGGTTAAAAGAAAAGCCTTTCGACAGCATCAAAAGAAGACGCACAAAAAACCAAAGGAAGGGCTTTTGACCATGTCGAAAGGATTCACGTGGAAGATTAAAGGAAGACCTTTCGTCTGAATTGAAAGGATGGGCATGAAAAGGGGTCGACCAGCATCTATAAATACGACCCTAGGTGTTTGATTTTTGGGATGGGATTTTGGAATCTTAGACTCATTCTTCAATTTCTTAGCAAAATCAAATCTTTGTAACCCTAAATTAGTTGGGGGGAAAACACTCTTACTTGTAATTCCATTTGGATTAATATAAAAAAGAAGAAGCGCATGGATTCAATAAATATTTTGATCATGAGAGAGATCATTACGATCATTAGCTTGTCTAATCATCAATTGCACGTGATGCTAGCTTATCTTCTTAATTCCATTTTGTCTTATGCGATGCCATGAGGTCAATTAGGATAACATGCATGTGAATCGTGTCATCATCATGTGTAATGACATTTAAAGATAAACAAAGTCGAAGATGATGTTTTGATCTTAATAAGTTCATGGAACTTATGTTACCTAAGATGATATCCCATGGCATATATGACATAGAGGTTGCATATTGCACATTAGATCTACTTCGAAAGAGTGAAACCTCTTTCGACTTGTCAAAAGGACGTTTTGAAAGGGAACTGATGTGTAAATGAAAGTAATACTATATGATAGAATTCCTTTGAATGGTGCACACACATTACAATATAATATATGCAACCCTTTCGGAGGAGTTCTTTCCAAAAGAATATAATCAATGATGTCAATAGCGGTAACTACTTCTTAAAGGCAAAATGGCCCATTCAACACAGTTGAAAATAACGAATGTCTGATAGAAATAACCAGTTACGGCTCATTTAGAAAAGAGGTTTCAAAAGAGGTGCTTTCACGTTAACCTTCATTTCAATACGGTCGATTGGATCTATTAACCACCATTAATATTCTCATAAGTTCACCCTCCAAAAGCCATTTATCCAAATCAACTCAATCAAGAGGAGTTTCAAATGGAGTGATTACTTGTAAAAATCTCCGTTTTGAAGTGTGAACAATATTTCTTGTTAATCATATAGCTCTGGGGATGTTGATAAGTTTTCTTGTCAACACTTTTTGACATGATTTAAAATGTAAAAATCAATTACTACAGAGTATTTATATTCATTTTTTGCGATTTTTTTTAATATTGATCATTTACATCTCAGTGTTTTGATTATTGTTGTTATTGTGAATTATATTTTTAATATGTCAGCAGAAATCAATTCTAGATCAAAAATATGAAATAAAAATGATTGTCGTTTAAAATTCAAGTACTTCAAACTAATGTAATATAATTTGGATGTGGTAAATATGGATTAGATGCATATCAATTACTAATATTTCTACACTGTTGCAGTGGAAATATGTAATATGTTGTTAACAATATTTAGTGGAGAACATAAATTTATATATTTAATGAAATGTTAAAACAAACATTAATACCTTTGATTTTGACAAATATTTGAGACCATCAAATGATATCGTATGCCTCAATATGCATAAATTCCATTTTGTAGCTCTTGGTAAAGTAGAATCATTAACATTTTTTTGGGATAACGATTTTAACATGCTCATGTACCCAATACCGTGATAATGCAAAATGTAGTTAGTTTAATTTTTTTGGTTTCATAAAATTGAATAATACTATTACACACCAGAGTTAGCATTACACATCTAGAAATATTCCTTGGAGATTTCTTGAAATGGGTTAAATTTTTCTTTATGTTTTCCCTCAACAATAAAGGCCATGATACTGAATTCACCTTTCACATATTTAATATATGGAACGTACGTCCATTATAAAAGCCTTTGATTGTTTGGAAAAAAGAATGCTATTAGTATGTGCATTATTAGAAGAAATGACAGATCTTGTTCATGTGTATTGTCTTTCTCATACAATAACTCTTTAATTCTTCTTTCAATAATCTCTCTTGATAAAAAACACATTGTCCAAAATTTCTTCTAATGAATTCTTGCTCAATTTCTTTAAGTTTTTTTTATGGCCTATTGCTCCTAAAGGGAACAAATTCTTTCCTTGTTTTGGCATTCCAAATATCAAGCTTATATCGTCTGAAGTTAATTCCATTTTTTCTTCTCCAGTAATAAATTTTTTTTTTCAATAAGAAAACAAGTTATCAAAGCATCCAAATTTCTAGCATATTTATTGAAATCACACTTATCTACATGGCCTTCATAGAATATTTTGATAAAATTGTAAAATGATGTCTGCTTCAGAATTTCTAGCTGGTTTTCAGTAAACTCCTTCTGCTGTTTGATCAATTGGGTGACTTTACAAACACTTCATAGGTTACATCTGTAAGCGTTGTTGATTATTTCTACTTCTTCTTCACCATACTTATCATTCTTCTCATACTCAACTACATTAATATTTCATGTTGTATCTTTAGGTTTTTCTTCTCTATTTCAATTTGTTCTTTTTTCGTCTTTTATTGCTTTTGCCAGTTTCAAAATATATTGCTATGGATGTTTGGTCGTCTTCAGCGTTTTCTACCTATAATGTTAAGCATATATTACATTATGTATTGTTATGAGGTGGTGTAAGTATAGGTCTTAATACAAATGGCATAATACAATTGCAGTAGTGTATTAGTGTAGCTTTAAGTATATAATGATTTACCCAAAAATTAATTAATTTAAAAATAATAAGAAATTTGTGTTTATGCAAATAGCATCATAACATGTAATGTTTGCATTTAAAATAACATACACATTTAGCTGCAAATTAACATGCTTGGTCATAACATTTGAATGCTTATCACTGGCAAATACAGTAATTAAACATGAGATACAATGGTATTTTAATCCAACTATAACCAACAGATATTGAACTATAAAATTTGGACATTAATTTAACTTTAGATTAGAAATAAATTACTATAAAAACATTAACAAAATCTTGTTTATGCAAATGGCATCAATCATGTATATCAACATCTAAAATGATCTACACATTTAGCTATAAATCAACATGCATGTTCATAATATTACTTATGAATAGGAAATTAAGTAATTAATCCTGTTTACTATTGTTTTTTAATCCAGCTTTGAACCAGAAGCTATTAAACTATAAAAATTGGTCGTTAATATAGCTTTAGATTAGAAATAAATTACTTTAAAAACATTAACGAATTTCTATTTATGCAAAGAGCATCAAATCATGTAATATTAACATCTAAAATGATATGCACATTTCGTTATAAATTAACATGCATGTTCATAATGTTTGACTGCTTATCATTAGCAAATTTAGTAATTAATCCTTGCTTACAATGGTGTTTTAATCTAGCTTTGAACCAGCAGCTATAAAACTATAAAAATTAGACATTAATGTAGCTTTGGATTAGAAATAAATTACTTTAAAAACATTAACAAATTACTGTTTATGCAAAGAGAATCTAATCATGTAATATTAGAATTTAAAATGATATGCACATTTAGCTGCAAATTAGCATGCATGTTCATATATTAAGTGCTTATGAGTAGCAAATCAGCTAATTAGTCCTTGTTTATAATGGTGTTTTAATCTAGCTTTGAACCAACATTTATTAAATTATAAAAATTAGTCATTAATTTAGTTTTAGATTAGAAATAAAGAGGATTTTTACTTAAAGGCTTCTTCATGCAGGGTAATAAGTTTTAACGATAGTATTTTAAAAAATAGTTTTAAGGACAATTTATAGAAAAAAATAAGTGAATTTATCATTTTCCAGTTATACTGAAATAATGATAAATGCATTTATCATTTTTTTGTATACCTCTAAGAGATAAATGAATTTATCTTTTTCCTGTAAATTGTCCTTAAAACTAATTATTCAGAATTGTCTACCTTAAAACTTATTACCCTAAAATGTAAAGCCCTTCAACCTAATTTCCACAGAAATAAGTTACCTCAAAAACATCAACAAATTCCTGTTTATGCATGAAAGTTGCTATGGATCGTGTAATATAGATATATGATAATACAGAGTGTAGTGATGATAGCAATATAGTTAATAGTGCAGAATATAAAAGCAGTATAATAAAAATGATACCAGAGATTTTTATACTGGTTCGAAGCTTCGTCCTACGTCCAGTCCCAAACTCCTTTTGGATTTTCACTAAAACAACAACGCTCACTTAACCCGGAGAAACAGGTCTATACAACCCTTGAGCAGCCGAACAAGAAATTGAGCAGCAGAACAGGATATCGCCTTAGCAGCCGAAGAGGACTTCACACGCTTGAGCAGCAGAACAGGACTTCAATAAATACAAAATATTGTTTTGACCATATGTGTTCTAATAACACGGATTTGTCACTTGTAGTACACCCTTCTTATAATCTTCTCCTCGAGTGTGTGTGTGTATATATATATATATATATATATTTGAAGTTTATGAAGAATAGAAAGGTATAATATTGCTTTAATGCAGAATATTTGAAAGTATAGTTGCAAGAAGATTCAAGAGTGTTAGATTAGAAAGATAAGAAAATTCGATGGTTTGGAATGAAGTTAGAGTATGTATTTATAGATGTTAAAAATGTAGGGACTGTTGACGAAGAGTTTCGGTTGAAGTGTTGCATCCAAATCTTTTCCTAGAGGTTCGTAACACTTCACAAATAGTCGCGTCTTTTCAAAAAATAGCTGTTGTAGAAATTTAGTCAACTGAACCTCTGGGTCAGTCGACTGAATATTCAAACATTATTATTTGTCCATTTGTGTACCTGTGCATGTTGCATAGAAATTTACAGGTCAGTCGACTGACCTACCTAGTCAGTCGACTGACCTGGTGATTTTTGTGCAATTTGCATAATTTTCACAGGTTTTAAATAGATATATATATATATATTATATGATTTTAAAGAAAAACTTTGATAATATATATGTATATATATATATATATATAAACATTCTATGCTTATGTGTATAAATCATTAAGATTATTTATAAGCTAATATATTCGTTAAATGAGGAGAGATTTTAACAAAATTGACCTAAGACTCAAAAACAAGATAATATAATTGATGCACCGATTTTGATGTCTTTCTCCATGTAGTATATATTCTCTTTTGGTCGTAGCAGTCGTCAAATGTGTATGTCGTAGTGATAGCTTTGTGTCATGAATCAAAAGCAAGTCTCAACATTCTCCCCCTTTTTGATTGATGACAACCTGTAAATAGATATAGATTTTGACTGTATATATAATATAAATACTTACTCCCCCTGAATCTTTGACGATCTATATCCTGCATTCTTAATATTAGTGATAATATTTATCCCCCTTTGTCATCGACAAAAAGGAATAAAAAGTATGATATGTAGATAAATAATATGAAGGAACCAAACGTTCATACATTACAATATCATAAACAAGAGTCTTGAAATAATATGAAAAGAGTGGCTATTTAATTACAAGCTATAATGTTTTGAAATAAAGACTAATGTTTTTATAATATAAGAAAAGTAACACCTTGCTCCATTATATTCTTACCCCTATCGCCATGTGATCTTTGACCACCACTATCGCCTTCATTTCCACCGTTGTCGCTACTACTTGCTTGATCATCGGAAGAGGAAGACCAAGTGAATCCGGGTTGCTTACCCGGATCAGCTAGTGTAGCCGTGGAAGTGCCAGATGAACAAGAGATAACTTGCCATAACTTTGTAAAAAATCCTTTAACTTTATCGAGCTTTTTTATCAACTTTAGTGATATGGGATTGAAGAATTTGTTGACGACGACATATCATAGAAATAGACTCATGTGGAGGAAGATCTGGATTAGGAATCAAAATTTCGTCTTGTTGACGAATAGTTGATCTTTGGCGAGTTGGACAGTGAGATGCTTCGCCTGGTTATTGTTGTGGTTGATCTTGAGATAATTGTTGTTGAGTCCATTCTTCAAAAGTAATGATAGAAGGAGGTCGAGCAACTGGTAGCTTCATTAATGCTAAAGTGCGGGAGCTTAAGTACCCGATGGTAGAAACTGGTGAGTCAGGTTCCGGAATCTCACATTCTTTTAGCAATCGCATAATATACGGACTATAGTAGATGACATTCATTCGACCATTGTTGAAGCTCAAGAATTCATCAAGAATTAACCGAAGCCATTTAACTTTGATATTGTCGAAAATGGCGTATAAGGCTTTGAAGTTGTGTTCGTAAACAAATACATAACTTCCGGTTTGCGAAGTTACGGTTTTCATTAACGCACGGTGTATAATTCTAGCTTTGGCCATAAGGTCAAGGACTTGAGTTGGTACATATCTTCTTCCAAAAATAAATGACTTATATGATCACGAACGACCATTGTAACGACCCGCCTTTTTGGACAGTTTAAACCGACGATCAAATACACATGCCGATTCCAAACCATTCAAAATGGCAGATGGTTATTGGGGTAAATAAGAAAAGAAAAGAAAGAGAAATAAAGGAATAGAAACAACACAGAATCTCGCAGCGGAACGATAAAATATAATAGTCAAATAAACAGTTCATGAAGCTGTTTACTATACTTTGACAATTATTTATACAACATTCATCAGAGTTATACATATACAACAGAACAATTAAAATAATGCAGCAGGTAGCATGATGTAAGGGTAATAATAGTAATAGTATACCAAATCTTCGTCTTCATCCTCCAGAATAGATCTTCAAAAATCTGAAAAACTCAGGACTGACCCGAGCGTAATGAAAAGACAAAACACTCGAGTCAGGACTAAAATATCCTTATGAAAGTTAAATCAATCGTAAATAAATATGAGTGTAACGGCGTCAGAGATGTTTACGTGGTTTGACATCTCATATCCAGTGTCAACGTGCGTGCAATAACTCAAGAGATGTTACGGGATTTTCCATCTCTTAAGGATCCGTTAAACTATCTACTATGTAGTAATGTACGCTAAGTAGATAATGCATATCAGTAATATAAAGCATCAAAATAGCGTTAAGGCATTACCATAATCCCCCTTAACACATTTTTATAATGCCATAGTCTACACAGCACCGTAAGCCCCACCGTAAACTGGTAGTTATCAGAGGGTACCCCATAGGTATAACACAAAACCAAACGTAGTGGTCGCGAATAGGATAATCAGTATGACAAGGTACATGAGGCGATACCAACTAGGATACTAGTAGTTGCGTGATCCGGACTGATGTTGAGCATAGCCAGCAGCTACCCCAACACCGCGAAACAACACTCCCAAATCAAGGGGTGCACCCAAATCGAATCACAAATATAATAGATATGGTATCGAAGAAGTGTGTCCTCTAGAGATGGCGAACCTCAATGGCCCGGCGCGGCTCCTGTTTTAGTCATGTCAGGGGTCATCCAATATCGTTCTCTTTCTTCAATCAACGCGTTCACCAAACCATCCACTTCATTCTGGATCAACACTCTGCGTATACAAGTTATTAAAGTGGTTTTCGGTATCGACAGAGAGTATGTCCATATCCGATCCCGGTCTCTTTAATAACTACGTATTATTACACCGTTGGCTCTTTATATTTCAAATCAATTCATAATTGATATCAAAATATCTTATTCGCTTCAAAAATCAAATCCATTTCAAATATCATCGTATCTATTCAAACGTAGGATTCCGTTTCAAAAACCATTTTTCGCATCAATATCTCATTTTGAATTTCAATTTAGGTTGCAACTTCTTTTAACCCAATTCGTATTTAAATTCAAGATTTAAATATAAACATTTCACCTTATTGACCAGCTTAGAATTTTAGAAAATAGTTTTAAGTAGTTTAAAAGCAGTTTAAATAATTAAAGTAGTTAAAAATACTTAAAGTCTTAAAATGGATTTAAAATAGATAAATTAGTTTAAAATACTTTAAATTGGGTTAAGTAGATTTAAAATAGATTAAAATAGTTTAAGTATTCAAAAATGGTTTATATAACTGAGTAATTTGGAAAATAAAATAAAACAGCTTCAAAACCAAACCGTTTCAATTATAACTTCCCAATTCAAAACAATTTCAATTTCCCTTCTACCCATTCAATTTCGATTTCGATTCAATCAACGTCAACTTTGACTTCAAATTTATTCAATTTATATTCACTTTCAATTAATTCAATTTCAATTTATATCGATTTGGAGCTTGATTTTTCAATAGTATCCATTTATAACACTTAACAAAATTATCCCTCAATATTCAAGTTTAAATCCAATTTTCAAATATGATTCAATTCCAAGCTCGATTTCAAAATATCATTTTTATATCACTTTTACTTAGTAACATTCAAAGCTCGAATTAAGGTTCAATCTTTAAACAAATCAATTTTCGAAATTCAATCATATCCCGATTTTAAATTCCAAAGTCTCCACTTTAATTATTTAACGATTTCTTTTAACCAAAATTTATTTCAACATTCCAAACTCAATTTTTCGATAAATTCGATTTCTATAAATTGATTTCTATTTATAACTTTTAAATCAAACATTTAAATAAATTTCGAATCGACGATTTTAAAAATTATTAATTTAGCCAATTCGGTGTCCGTATATAATTTTCTATCCTATGGCCAAGTAATTATTTATTTCAATTAAATGTCAGGGATGAATATATATCACTTAAATCAAAACACAGTTTCATATGTATGCATAACAGTGTATATATAAGCAAATAAACATCCAAACATTTAAATATCAACCAATAACATCCATCGAAATACATCATCCAATAGACAATACAATTCATGGCAATTTCATAGTTATCAATGTCAGGTAATTTAATCGCAATTCAATTTTAATTTCAATTTAACTGTCAATTTAATTTTCAACGGTTAATTCAAATGACAATCTATATGACAATTAAATTTATCAAACAACGACAAATAAAATTCATATCACTTCATAATATTAAATTTAACTAGCATAAAGATATTCAGTACGTTGTGAGCGTTATAAAACACTCACCTTGATTTCAATGTAGTTCCAGCGTTTTATTTCGAATAAAATTAAACGAGCGTTTAATTTTACTCGAAATTCAAACTAGCTCCAAACGATTCCAATCCAGTTCCATAGCGTAGTGCTCGTCCATACGAACCCAACGCAATTGATTTCGTCGAATTCCGACCTCGTATGAAAGAGATATGCATTTTTAAACATTTGAACGAATTATAAATATAATAAACTATAATTTCTTATATTTATTTTAACCCTACGAAATCACAGCCGTTGCTTTTCCTGCCCTAGATCCAGGCCGTTTACGCGAGCTTCTCCTTCCCCTTCGTTTTGCTCCAGGTCTTCACGAACGAAGACAACCCAAACGTCGTTCGAATTGCATAACATCGCGCCCCTCCATATTGACCAATACCCCATCATACCACCCTCAAATCGAAGCTTAACTCATACTCCATCATCGAGCAAAGCACGGCCGAGCTTGGTTCATCCATGGCCGAGAAAAATGAGGTCGAACGTGTGTGCTTCCAGCTCAATTTCCCGTCGATCCACCTCTTTGTTTTCGATCGTGACCGTTGGATGCGAAGGTCTCATCGCCCTCAACATCTTTGTAGTTGAACACTCTTCGAATAGATGAACAGATTGGAAGAAAATCGTGGAGGAAGGAGCACAATTTTCGGCCGTCAACTGCAGGAAGTGGCGGCTCTGAGTAAAGAAACCCTAGGTTTTATTAATTTTGCAAAAAAATGAATTTCAAGGGGCTCTGATAGAAATTTTAACAAACACTATTCATTCCGGATTTTCCGAACTCCGATTTACGCACGGTGACCGGCGTTTCTAGGGTTTACCCCACGTTCCGGACACAATGGAATAGGTTTCGGAGGCTAATTCGATCGTATGTGCGAGTTATGGAAATAAACGATGAAATTTAAATTAAACCGATCGAACGAATTTCTATGCGTTTTGGCTTGCCCCGGACAAACGGTAAATCCGATTGACACGAAATTTGAATTCATACAATAATATCACATTACGGATCCGATGAAACTCGTTTCGTCAAAATCCAAGACTGTTTGAAAAATGAGTATTTTAACTCGTCAATTAAATATTAAAATATTCAATTTTCACAAATTTACTTTTAATTCGATTTTAAAAGTTGTACAACATCATTCTAACTTTAATATAATAAAATAAATTTTTACAAATCATTTTTAATCATATTATACCCGTCATTCAATTATCCAATAAATTCCAATTTTAAAATCTTATTAACTCTATTGTAAATCCCGATATAACTTACATTCACTTTGGAAACCAATTTGAATCATATTAAATCAAATTTCAATTATTCACTCTATTTCCATATATTAAATTTCAATATAAAATTAATCATATCAAATTCGAAATTTAATTATTCAAACATTTGTAATAATAAATTTAAACAAAATTTGATTATTCTTAAATCACTATCTTTTGAAATATTCAAAACGAATTTAAAAATTTAACTTTTGCAACGAATTAAAATTTATAGAACAACCATTTCCATTATACGGTTATTCAATTCCCATTATTAAATTATTCAATAAATTCCAAATATTAAATTTAACCAATTTCGGTTATCCAATAATTCATTATCTTTTGAAGTATTGAAATTGAACTTATAAGATTCAACTTTTAAAACCAATTCACAATTTAGAACACTATTTCATTTTACAGTTATTCAATTATTCAATAAGTTTTAAATATTAAATTTAAACAATTTACCTGTTCAATATTCAATATTTGATTTTAAATAAATTTTACTTATCAATCAATTACTCTATTATACCCAATGAATTCAATATTTATTATCCTATTCAACTATTGATTTCAAAGGTATTCACTAAGTAGCATTTATTTTCATTACTTGGATAATTATTGTTGCAATTCATTCTAGTTATTATTATTCCAACGAATTACAAATTTTTTTCTAACATTAAATCGCGAAATCTTATTAAATTAGCTATTTTAATTATCGAAAATTTACGGGTCGTTACACTCTCCCCCACTCAAAACATTTCGTCCCTGAAAAGGAAAAAGAAGGGAAAATGAGCTAAGTATAGAATTCAACATTAGATATATTTTATTCAAAGTTACCTACTTATAAAACAATGAAATTCCATCTATAAAGTCATACTACGCTTCCACTAAGTTACTCTGTACGGCTTTCTAACTTTAAAAGTTAGTTATCGAAACAAGTTATAAAAAATTTTAAAACTTGAAAAATTTTCTAACACCCGGATTTACGGAAAATTTCGGCAGAGTCTCCTTTGCGCGGCTCGATCGGAAAAAAAAATGACAGTATATATATCACAAATATACATCTCATCAAGTGATGAGGCATCCCGTAGGGAAAAAAAGTGTAAAAGTACGGTATGTAATCCGAGATATGTACCTTATATATTGTTAGCGAGCATATACGGCTAATATAGCGCGAAAGCGAGCTCCAAATGCGAAGCAAGCACAATCCGCACCTACTAAACACTCAACAAACCATGAGAAACATGCATATATGAAAATGATATCAATATACATCATATAGCAACATAACAACTACATGTGCCAACATAGCAATGCAACAAAAGCAACAAATGCAACCATCAATCAATTATCATCCAACTATCATCCAACAAATCCATAACCAATCAATATAAATTCATTTCTCATTAATATTTATTGACTTGGTTTTCAATTTTAATCCCAGTTGATTAATTAACGTTGGATTTTACTAACATTCATTCTCAATTCAATTAGTTAACATTCACTAATTTATATTTACATTAGTTCACTTCCAATTTGAATCAAATTAAATTCTATTTACATTCATTTAATTTCCAATTTAATTTCAATGATTTATAGCTTTCAATTTCATTAACACTTAATGAATTATATACAATCAACTAACAATCATATAACAACCGAATCATACCTAACATAATCAAATTTTTAATTTTACATTCAATTTGGTTTATCTCTTTCAATTCCAATTGATTCGTAGCCATATTAAATTCTTTTGTTTACATTTACTTCAATTTCATAATTTTAGTTAATACCAAATTTATTTGCGGAATATTTTATTAATCTTCGCTTTAATTTATAATCATTCCATAAAAGTCTAACTTATTATATATGACTTTTCTTAGTTTCTAGTTATCTCAAAAGTTACAAATTTATCTTTACATATTTGGCATCTTAAATTTCCAATATTAACTTTTTATTAAGTCCGTAAGCCGTACATATATCATCCGTGGGCAATATCAATCTAATCGCTTATTCGATCACACAATTTCACTTCCAAACTAGTATCGTTCACACGACTCTCTAGTGCGGACTCAGATTTGGTTCCTTGATTGGAAACTGTTACTCTCCTTGCATAGCTATATACTATGATAGAGAATTCCAGAATCAAATTAAAAATCCATATCCAGGGTTCGCCGTCGAAAATCAAGTGAAAAATCCTAACTTGGATCGATATAAATCATCTCGAAATTTTATGCTCGAATTTGGATCAAATCGTTATGCGAATAAAATAATATACGTACAATCTCACGTATTACCTTCCAATGGATTTCTATCCAATTTATCTATACTAAATTATTTTATTGGCTTTTTTTTTTTATTTACAATTAATAATTCACAATCCATTATTCAGTTAGTATATTCATTTCTTTACATAGCATGTTCTTTAACATTATCTTTTCTTAAACCTCATATCATAGAATTTTGCTTACTCAAGTTCATTTTAAACATTCTATATAATTTAATTAAATTTGAATTTCATTTTCCAATTGATTCTTAGCTATAAGAAATTCCTTTGTTTACATTATTTGCATTTTCATAATTTCAGTTAATAACGAATTCATTTGTGGAACATTTTATTAACCGGCACTTTAGTTTATTAATCATCCTATAAAAGTCTAACATCTCATAAATGACTTTTCTTAGTTTACAGTTATCTTAAAGGTTACAAATTCAATTTTTTTTCCTTTTTGCAATTTATATTTATTTTCTATAACCAATTTACAAAGATATAATACGATTCATTTATCTTCTTTCTTAAGTTCACTTACTTGTTCCATTTATCCATTCATCATTTCATGCTATATTTAAGTTTATAACATTTTATCACAACCAAATTTTCCATTTATATACATTTTAATTCCTTTTGAGTTTTCCTTACTTGTATATTTCAATTACTTGCAGCTTCTGTTTATCTATACAATATCTCATTACATATCCAAAACATCATTTTAACTTTTAACATTTGGTAAGTCTTGTTATATGTTATCAGAATGTAAATTTGATATTATACAAATTTATAGAATTTCATTTTTACTTAATTAGTATGTTCGCAAATTTAATTTATTTAAATCCTCTTTACCTTTCAACTTTAAAGTTTTCCCAAACAATAGCTTAGATATCTTAATCCTCTTATTTTATAAATTCTGGTTATTCACATTTCATTCAAATAATTTGAAAATTATTAATTAACAGAACTTAGAAATTTAAATGCCCGGTTTTTTTCAAATCGTTTGAAATAAATATATACACTTATATCTTTAATATATCAAATCACACCTTTGGAGTTTAAACCAAAACCCATTTACCCAAAATAATTTCGAAGAAAAAGCAAAGCTTCTTAGAAGTCTCCCCCACTTTGAGACTCGAAAATGAACGTCGATGATGCTGCGCAGTCATCAACGAAATTATTTTCCAGCGACATAAGAGAGGAGTACTGAATTCATTCCTACTTAAAAATCCTTTCAAAATATTTCCTATAAATATTTTCCAACTAATTTCACAATATATTTTCTTCAAAGCTTTGAAAACCATTTTTCAAAATCTCCGGGTCTTAAATTCAATATTTTCCAATTTAAATCTGTTTTTAATTTATATGTCACCTTTATAAAATATTCCTATAGGGTTTTCTTTCTTAAAACATTCCACAAGTGTTTTATCATTGTTCATTTTGTAATTCATCTTATTTATTAAATTACAATATCAAATTAATGATAATAACCAATATTTTCATTCCTAACAACCAGGTAAGCTAGATAAGTCACAATAAATTTTGAAAATAAATTCTTTATACACAAATTATAATTAGGGCAAAATTATTTCATTTACCCAATTTCAAACAATACTATGTCGAATTGTTCTGTTGAAGTGTTTAGAGATCCCTATCAATGACGTTAATTACTCGTATTGACCAGAATCCATAAGCCACTCAACAAATCAACCGACACAATATAAAACATTTTATATCACTAACAAATACGCTCTCTCATATATATATTCACTCAGTGACTTATCATAGGGTATTACTACCCTATTTATAAAGAGTCAGACCCCACAAAGCTAAGGTTATCGCTAAACTAAAGCTCTGATACCAACTGTAACGACCCGCCTTTTTGGACAGTTTAAACCGACGATCAAATACACATGCCGATTCCAAACCATTCAAAAGGGCAGATGGTTATTGGGGTAAATAAGAAAAGAAAAGAAAGAGAAATAAAGGAAAAGAAACAACACAGAATCTCGCAGCGGAACGATAAAATATAATAGTCAAACAAACAGTTCATGAAGCTGTTTACTATACTTTGACAATTATTTATACAACATTTATCAGAGTTATACATATACAACAGAACAATTAAAATAATGCAGCAGGTAGCGTGATGCAAGGGTAATAATAGTAATAGTATACCAAATCTTCGTCTTCATCCTCCAGAATAGATCTTCAAAAATCTGAAAAACTCAGGACTGACCCGAGCGTAATGAAAAGACAAAACACTCGAGTCAGGACTAAAATATCCTTATGAAAGTTAAATCAATCGTAAATAAATATGAGTGTAACGGCGTCAGAGATGTTTACGGGGTTTGACATCTCATATCCAGTGTCAACGTGCGTGCAATAACTCAAGAGATGTTACGGGATTTTCCATCTCTTAAGGATCCGTTAAACTATCTACTATGTAGTAATGTACGCTAAGTGGATAATGCCTATCAGTAATATAAAGTATCAAAATAGCGTTAAGGCGTTACCATAATCCCCCTTAACACATTTTTATAATGCCATAGTCTATACAACACCGTAAGCCCCACCGTAAACTGGTGGTTATCATAGGGTACCCCATAGGTATAACACAAAACCAAACGTAGTGGTCGTGAATAGGATAATCAGTATGACAAGGTACATGAGGCGATACCAACTAGGATACTAGTAGTTGCGTGATCCGGACTGATGTTGAGCATAGACAGCAGCTACCCCAACACCGCGAAACAACACTCCCACATCAAGGGGTGCACCCAAATCGAATCACAAATGTAATAGATATGGTATCGAAGAAGTGTGTCCGCTAGAGATGGCGAACCTCAATGGCCCGGCGCGACTCCTGTTTTAGTCATGTCAGGGGTCATCCAATATCGTTCTCTTTCTTCAATCAACGCATTCACCAAACCATCCACTTCATTCTGGATCAACACTCCGCGTATACAAATTATTAAAGTGGTTTTCGGTATCGACGGAGAGTATGTCCATATCTGATCCCGGTCTCTTTAATAACTACGTATTATTACACCGTTGGCTCTTTATATTTCAAATCAATTCATAATTTATTTCAAAATATCATATTCGCTTCAAAAATCAAATCCATTTCAAATATCATCGTATCTATTCAAATGTAAGATTCCGTTTCAAAAATCATTTTTCGCATCAATATCTCATTTCGATTTCAAAATCATTTCGAATTTCAATTTAGGTTGCAACTTCTTTTAACCCAATTCGTATTTAAATTCAAGATTTAAATATAAACATTTCACCTTATTGACCAGCTTAGAATTTTAGAAAATAGTTTTAAGTAGTTTAAAAGCAGTTTAAATAATTAAAGTAGTTAAAAATACTTAAAGTCTTAAAATGGATTTAAAATAGATAAATTAGTTTAAAATACTTTAAATTGGGTTAAGTAGATTTAAAATAGATTAAAATAGTTTAAGTATTCAAAAATGGTTTATATAACTGAGTAATTTGGAAAACAAAATAAAACAGCTTCAAAACCAAACCATTTCAATTATAACTTCCCAATTCAAAACAATTTCTATTTCCCTTCTACCCATTCAATTTCGATTTCGATTCAATCAACGTCAACTTTGACTTCAAATTTATTCAATTTATATTCACTTTCAATTAATTCAATTTCAATTTATATCGATTTGGAGCTTGATTTTTCAATAGTATCCATTTATAACACTTAACAAAATTATCCCTCAATATTCAAGTTTAAATCCAATTTTCAAATATGATTCAATTCCAAGCTCGATTTCAAAATATCATTTTTATATCACTTTTACTTAGTAACATTCAAAGCTCGAATTAAGGTTCAATCTTTAAACAAATCAATTTTCGAAATTCAATCATATCCCGATTTTAAATTCCAAAGTCTCCACTTTAATTATTTAACGATTTCTTTTAACCAAAATTTATTTCAACATTCCAAACTCAATTTTTCGATAAATTCGATTTCTATAAATTGATTTCTATTTATAACTTTTAAATCAAACATTTAAATAAATTTCGAATCGACGATTTTAAAAATTATTAATTTAGCCAATTCGGTGTCCGTATATAATTTTCTATCCTATGGCCAAGTAATTATTTATTTCAATTAAATGTCAGGGATGAATATATATCACTTAAATCAAAACACAGTTTCATATGTATGCATAACAGTGTATATATAAGCAAATAAACATCCAAACATTTAAATATCAACCAATAACATCCATCGAAATACATCATCCAATAGACAATACAATTCATGGCAATTTCATAGTTATCAATGTCAGGTAATTTAATCGCAATTCAATTTTAATTTCAATTTAACTGTCAGTTTAATTTTCAACGGTTAATTCAAATGACAATCTATATGACAATTAAATTTATCAAACAACGACAAATAAAATTCATATCACTTCATAATATTAAATTTAACTAGCATAAAGATATTCAGTACGCTGTGAGCGTTATAAAACACTCACCTTGATTTCAATGTAGTTCTAGCGTTTTATTTCGAATAAAATTAAACGAGCGTTTAATTTTACCCGAAATTCAAACTAGCTCCAAACGATTCCAATCCAGTTCCATAGCGTAGTGCTCGTCCATACGAACCCAACGCAATTGATTTCGTCGAATTCCGACCTCGTATGAAAGAGATATGCATTTTTAAACATTTGAACGAATTATAAATATAATAAACTATAATTTCTTTTATTTATTTTAGCCCTACGAAATCACAGCCGTTGCTTTTCCTGCCCTAGATCCAGGCCGTTTACGCGAGCTTCTCCTTCCCCTTCGTTTTTCTTCAGGTCTTCACGAACGAAGACAACCCAAACGTCGTTCAAATTGCATAACATCGCGCCCTCCATGTTGACCAATACCCCATCATACCACCCTCAAATCGAAGCTTAACTCATACTCCATCATCGAGCAAAGCACGGCCGAGCTCGGTTCATCCATGGCCGAGAAAAACGAGGTCGAACGCGTGTGCTTCCAGCTCAATTTCCCGTCGATCCACCTCTTTGTTTTCGATCATGACCGTTGGATGCGAAGGTCTCATCGCCCTCAACATCTTTGTAGTTGAACACTCTTCGAATAGATGAACGGATTGGAAGAAAATCGTGGAGGAAGGAGCACAATTTTCGGCCGTCAACTGCAGGAAGTGGCGGCTCTGAGTAAAGAAACCCTAGGTTTTATTAATTTTGCAAAAAAATGAATTTCAAGGGGCTCTGATAGAAATTTTAACAAACACTATTCATTCCGGATTTTCCGAACTCCGATTTACGCGCGGTGACCGGCGTTTCTAGGATTTACCCCGCGTTCCGGACACAATGGAATAGGTTTCGGAGGCTAATTCGATCGTATGTGCGAGTTACGGAAATAAACGATCAAATTTAAATGAAACTGATTAAACGAATTTCTATGCGTTTTGGCTTGTCCCGGACGAACGGTAAATCCGATTGACACGAAATTTGAAATCTTACATTAATATCATATTACGGATCCGATGAAACTGGTTTCTTCAAAATCCGAGACTGTTTGAAAAATGAGTATTTTAACTCGTCAATTAAATATTAAAATATTCAATTTTCACAAATGTACTTTTAATTCGATTTTAAAAATTGTACAACATCATTCTAACTTTAATATGATAAAATAAAATTTTACAAATCATTTTTAATCATATTAAACCCATTATTCAATTATCCAATAAATTCCAATTTTAAAATCTTATTAACTCTATTATAAATCCCGATATAACTTACATTCACTTTGGAAACCAATTTGAATCATATTAAATCAAATTTCAATTATTCACTCTATTTCCATATATTAAATTTCAATATAAAATTAATCATATCAAATTCGAAATTTAATTATTCAAACATTTGTAATAATAAATTTAAACAAAATTTGATTATTCTTAAATCACTATCTTTTGAAATATTCAAAACGAATTTAAAAATTTAACTTTTGCAACGAATTAAAATTTATAGAACAACCATTTCCATTATATGGTTATTCAATTCCCATTATTAAATTATTCAATAAATTCCAAATATTAAATTTAAATAATTTCGGTTATCCAATAATTCATTATCTTTTGAAGTATTGAAATTGAACTTATAAGATTCAACTTTTAAATCCAATTCACAATTTAGAACACTATTTCATTTTACAGTTATTCAA
The DNA here is from genome assembly GCA_030765085.1 of Allium cepa. NCBI lineage: Eukaryota > Viridiplantae > Streptophyta > Magnoliopsida > Asparagales > Amaryllidaceae > Allium > Allium cepa. The sequence continues at coordinate 148,028,961 of CM060928.1, forward strand.
TTATTCAATAAGTTTTAAATATTAAATTTAAACAATTTACCTGTCCAATATTCAATATTTGATTTTAAATAAATTTTACTTATCAATCAATTACTCTATTATACCCAATGAATTCAATATTTATTATCCTATTCAACTATTGATTTCAAAGGTATTCACTAAGTAGCATTTATTTTCATTACCTGGATAATTATTGTTGCAATTCATTCTAGTTATTATTATTCCAACGAATTACAAATTTTTTTCTAACATTAAATCGCGAAATCTTATTAAATTAGCTATTTTAATTATCGAAAATTTACGGGTCGTTACAACCATATCACAATCAACATTGCTCAATTCAATACCATCATTTTCCGATCTTAAAATGTGAGCCATTCGATCTAACGAGAAAAATATGGGTTTTCCATAAACTAAACTTCATACACAATCTTCTTGATTTTGAATGTTATGGTGACCTAAATTTAGATTAGCGTAGAAGAGCTTGATCATAATTTGGTTTATTTTATGCTTATTGTCATCAATATTGAACAACGACTCCAAATTGCTTCTACAAGCCTATTCTTGTATATGATATGGAGAAAAATTGAATTTTTTTACAAACGAACCTTCAAAGATACAAGAATCATGCATTCTCCTTCATCTTCTAACCACGGTATCATCGTAGAGCCATTGATGGATTTGCTCATTGGAAGGAGGTTAGGAGGATGAATATGCTTGTCATTTCCTCTTTGGAGCCATTTAATTTGATTGTTTGGAGGTAAAAATTGAGTTTTTAAAGATCTAGGGTTTTAGAAAAGTTGAAAATATGAAATGAGAGTGAAGAGGAAAGGGGGAAGTGAAGGTTAAAAGGTGAAAAGTGAGTGGGTAGGCGCAGTAATTTTGCTCAGTTCTATGAATCAGTCGACTGAATCCGTGGTTCAGTCGACTGAACCTGAAATTCAAAATTTTCGAACTTCTGGTTCAATCAAATGAATGCCTGATTCAGTTGACTAAATCTTACTTATGTAGATTTTGTCTTCTGGTCCAGTCGACTGATCCTATGTGGCAGTCGACTGAACCTGCTTTTAAAAAAATTCTCGTATCAGTGTCAGTCGACTGATACACTGGTTCAGTTGACTGACCTGTGTGAATTTCCCCAATCACCTCTGTTTTGAGTAATATTTTATATAGTTATACTTATGAAGCTTTGTAAAATTATTAAATTGAATATTAGAACAGCATATATGTTGATAATATGAAGAAGAAGAAATGATTTATTCCAAAACAAATTGTACATACTTTAGTCAAATTATTCGAAAAATAACAAATAATAACAAGTACTCTTATTTTGAAGGTCTAGGAGTTTTGTAGCCCTATAGTTGTTTGCGACGAACATTTGATACTTCAATTCGATCCCATGAGTTTGGTGAGACTATTGGTTATGGCAGGGATGAAGTAGAAGGTCGTGAATAGGTGAAATGACGTGTTCGCCTATTGGATGGGATGAAGCACCGCAAAATTTCATAGCAATGTGTTCTATAATTCCTAGACATCTCGAGTTGATCTTTCAGTCATAACATATTTCACGCTGAAGCATTAGAGACTCTTGTTGATAATGATGCAAATCATTTATTTCGTGTTTAGTGTTTGGAGAGACATCAAACATCATCGTCTTCCCTTTCTTTTTCTACGGAGTATATCCGGTATGATCATGACAGGTAGAAGATGGTGTAGTATGATGGACGGGAGTTTTTGGTGATTCGGTAGAGGCTAGAATTTCAATGGAATCAGTTGATGAAGAAGTTGACATTTTGATAGTTAATTTATATTTCTATTAGTCTGTATGAATAACATAGAATAAATATACCTATTTATAGACTAATGTTGAGAATAAGAAGGATGACGTGAATGGTTTGTCTTGAATTTAGCTATAAAAAGATTATTAGTTAGGAATGTTAGCTGCTATTTCATTGGTTTTCTGTTATTATGATTTATCTTTGTAAATGTAATATGCAGAAAATATGTTTATAAAGGTAGATGTTATACATAATTTAGTGTATAGTTGTCACCATATAATAGAATCCATGAGCTGGACAGTAATGAAAATAATCAATAGCTCAGGTGGTTAAGACATCTGGGCTATTCACAAAAGGTCATAGGTTTGAGTCTCAGCATGGTCAGAAAAATGAATTTTTGTAAAAATTTTATTTTTGAGTTTTTAGCCAAAATTTCGTTTTTATCATTTATATATCTTTAATTGACATTATACCGAGTTTTCGATGTAGTTTTATAAAAAAATTCTAACAAAGGTTTAGTAAAAATATCTCCTAATTGATTTTCAGATGGAATGTAGTCTAAATTTATCACATCTTTTTCTATATTGTCGCGTAGAAAGTGATGTCTAATATCTATATGTTTAGTTCTGGAGTGAGTTACTAGATTTTTGGATAGATTTATTGCACTGGAATTATCACAGTAAATTGTTGATTTTGATAAATTGACTCCGAATCTTTAAGTGTCTGTTGCATATAAATTACTTATGCGCAAGCTAGTGCCGCAGAAATATATTCTACTTCACAAGTAGATAGTGAGACAAAATTTTGTTTCTTGCTAAACCATGATATAAATGATTTACCAATGAGTGACATGTACTGCTTGTACTTTTTTTATCCGTTCGTGATCCTTCGAAATCAGAATCGCTATATGACACCAACTCGAATGAGCAATCTTTTGGATAGAAAAGTCCGAAATGTGTAGTATTACTAAGATAACATAGTATTCGTTTTATGGCTCATAAATATGATTCTTTTGGATCAGCTTGAAATCATGCACATAGACATACGTTCATCATTATATCTGGTCGACTCACTGTTAGGTACAGTAATGATCATATCATATTATGATATAGTTTTGGGTCTACACTCTTGCCATTTTCATCTTTACCAAGACGTGCTGTTGTGCTCATAGTTGTTGGTTTGGCAGAAGTGTTTTCCATTCCGAATCGCTTTATAAGATTACTACAATATTTGTCTTGATTTATAAATATTCCATTTGAAACTTGTTTTATTTGAAGACCTAGAAAATACGATAATTCTTCCATATAGGACATTTGTCAGGACACGATTCTTCGTCTTCCGAAAATTCAACATCGACACTCATTTTATCGACTGCCGAGGAATCGAACGACGGAAAACCGAACACTGAGGGTTTTTAAGAAAAAAAATTTAGGAAAAGAAGAAGAGAGAAAATTTAGATAGGGAAAAGAGAACAGAAAATTAGAAAATAGAATAGAAAAGAGAAAATAGAACAGAATTTTAAAATAGAAGAAAAAGAAGAAAAAGAGAATAGAGGAAAAAGAAAAACAGAAGAAAATAGGACGGAACAGAAAACAACAGAACAACATCAGAATCTCACAATTCGCAGCGGAACAACATATAATAATAAATGAATAATCTTTAAACAAAGAACTATATCAGTTATTACATTACATCACATTTCATTACATCATATCATCAGAGTGTACAACAACAACAAACAGTGCAGCGGAAAAAGAAATACTATATAGTAGTAATATGCCATGCCATCCAGCTTGCCTCCAGCAATTCCTGAATATCCAGAATATCCTGATAAACCTTACTCTTGACTGCCCGTGTGGAAATTGGTGGGCACCCAGAGTTTAGGAAGGAAAACAATAAACTCCAAGTCAGTCATGTGACTGGTGTGAGAACTCAAAACAGTTTATTTATCTTTAAAATCAAAATAGAGGAATATTTTTAAATTCAATTCGCAATGCTTTTAAAAAATGAGACTACCATAAGACCTCCTGCCACACACACAATGCAAACGCAGACTTGGAGAAGATTTCTCCTTATGATAGTCAAAGATGCTTGATACGTATTAAAATCAAATCAATTTTGATATTATTATTAGTGCATAGTGTAGAAAATTCATTTCGAAAGTAGAATATAAATCTTAGCCAGCATAGGTACCATTATATTATGCCTACTATAGCTACCTCCTGAGGAAGCAGGTTCTACAACTAATACCGTACAAGTTTCGTATTGTTTCTTTGGATTTCCAACAAATGGTCAGGCCAAGGAACTTCCCATTGCCACATGAGAATGCCTCTGGAAAGACATCCCCGAGAACCAAACCGGAACTCTGCCAACACAAGGCCGGGTTACCCCTAACTGGGTAACTACTGACACGAGCACGCCATTCCCCGATCGTAAACGACCTTTCTCACGGGATCCCGAAAACCAACAACCACAAAGTAATAATTCGTAGTAACCACATAGGTTAAATATCTGGGCTCCATACCATGATACCACCTCTATCCAGAAGGAAATGTACATACCCTAAAGGGTGCTACCCCTCATAACCTTGCCGCATCTTTCCTGTTTTGACCATTTTCGGGGTGTGAGGTTCGACGAAGTCACGTCCACAAAAACATACTTTATACAAAAGCCATGCTTTGGGTCAACAAATGATCAACACAATGATCACCAAGATAGACGATCAAATAAACGATCCTATCACAATAATCAACACAATGATCATTTCAGCATCACTCAGCATATCACATTACCAAATTGGGAACATATCGCTGATAACTTCAACTATATAACCTCTGAGCTCGTACGTCTCAGAGAAGGGTTTTAAGCTAAAAGAATAAATTCTCCGCCACCAACAGAAATATATTTGAAAGAAATCGGCTTTATATCTCAACTTGTAATGTCAGACATACAATCCATACAAGTTTGTTCCGGGATCGAACAAAACCGAAGGCACTTACAAAGAAGTCCTTGCAATCTGGATATTCACAATCCTGATCGGATTTCCCATCACTTAGGGAGTCTCTATACCGTTGCAACTCAGTGTAGAGACAATCGACAGGTCATCCTATCGCTCTCGCAAATACCGGGTCTTCAACACCGATCTTCAATGCAATTCACAACGACGTATCACATATTCGGAATGGGTTATACGACCCCATGGTCCTTTCCCGGTTAACCCGAATAGTGAGCGCTTATTCAAAAATAAGTGTAGCATTCACATTCAAACAAATCACATCAATTACCCATTCAAAGGGAAATATTGATAGTCGGCTATTGAACTATCAATGGATATGCACACATCACCAGTTTCCAAATAATTTTCCAAATTATTTATTTTCCAAAATATCTTCACTAGATATATAATTTTCAACACTTCAAAAATAAATCAATATTTATTTTTAAACCAATTTCACTTTCTTTATAAATTCCTTAGTGAATTTATAATCCCAAAATATCAATGAATATTCGATTTCAATTATTCATTTTCAATTTATCTTCAAAAAGATAAATTCTAAATATCACTTCATATTGGAAAACAATTCCATACTTATTCAATAAGTAATTCACAAATCTTATTTATTTTCAACACTTAGAAAATATTCAATATACCTAAATCGAAATTTAGTATATATTTTATTCTTTCAGGAAATCATTCTCTTAAACATATTTATTTGGGCCAAAACGAATGTTACGTAAAACATCGTTACGACAACCCAAAATCACTAGTATAGGGATTCGAAATTTAAAATAGATATATACATCCCAATACTATACAAAACATTTCCTTTCGGAAATCATTTACTATAACAACAGTGTTATAGTCCATCATTTCCTTTTATTTCTCGAAAACGTTTATTTCAACAATACATGTTGAAATCTATGGTTTCGAATCTCAACACATTTTAAAACATTGTTCGATCGTTTTAATTCTATTTCAAATATCACATTCAAAACAATTTCTTTAACATCTTATTCACTATTCAAAAACGTGAATATACTACGTTAACGCATTTCATTCTTTTATACATTTTATTTCAAAGGATTATTCACTATTCAAAAATGTGAATATAACTCCATTAATAGGTTTCAACAATTCACTTATCAAAATAAGTCATTTGCGAATTTATAAAACAACGTTTATAAATTCCATTTCTATTTATTTATAAAAACTTCCTTTTTATAAATTCTTTTATTAACCTATTCCAGTTTATAACTCAATTATAAACCAAAAGTTCATATTATAAGTTAATTACTTATAAAACAATTACTTTACAAAAATCGTTCTTTTTAAAGACTTTCCAATTTATAAATCTTATAACTTATAAGATTCATTTATTTAACCAAATCTATTCTTCAAATAATTTCACTAAATTTATAAATCTTACTATTTATAAATTTCTTTTATAGCTTCACAGTTTATAATTCTATAAATTTCATTCATTTATGAAATTCATTTTCACTTCATTCAAACACTTATAAAAACTCGTTTTATAATGTCTATATTTCTATTTATAAATATCCATTTATAAATCTCTTAATATAAATCAAATTATATTATTCTTTAAAACGTCTTTAAATTCTTTTAAAAACTTCACCATTTTGATTTATAAAATAATCAAATTTTATAAATCCTATATTTAAACTTTTTATAACAAGTTCAGAATCCCAATTTAAACTCTTTTATAAAGTCATTAATTCCTTATTTTCAAAAATCAGCTTTTAACTATATTTCTTAAAAATCATAATTTTTATAACTTTAAAAATTATAACGTTTATTTATTTATAATGGATCAATTCCAAAAATATAGTATACTTTCAAAATCACTTTTAAAATCATTTTAAAATCCCAAAATCTGGGTCCAATGATGCTACACACCAAATAGTCAATCACGACTACAACGACATCATATATCGATATGATAGTCAATCAAATATCAAAATATCTGAAATTAAATAAATACTGTTGAGGAATCCAGTTGGATCCCTCCAACCTGTTTCCTGCATCCACAAACATTAGCACAATACCAATTTCGCTCCAGTACGAAATTATCGCGGTATATGTTCTTATTAAATATTATCCGCTTAATAACGGCGTAATAGGGTCTCATCCGCTAAAAAATACGGAAAATCAATAACTCCAATATATACATATGCCAATATATATATATATTGATATTATATATAATACCAATTTCACTGTTTATGAAATATTCGCGGTATATGTTTTTATTAAATAACATCCGCTTACTAACGGCGCATAATGTCTATTTTAACAATCAATAGATATTAATCAACATTCAAACATGCATTCAAATATTTTAAATCTAACTATTTAAAATAAAATCGAAACTGATTCGATTGAGTGAGAAATTCTCACCTTGATTTTAAATTCCGTTTTAGCGATTTATTTCGAATAAAATTAAACGGACGTTTAATTTTACCCGAAATTCTCACTAACTCCAAACGACTCCAAACCAACTCCATCGCGTAGTGCTCGTCCATACGATTCCAACGCAACTGGTTTCGCGCATTTTCGACCTCGTATGAAAAAGTTATGAATTTACGAAGTTTGTACACGATTTAAATAAACAAATCAACATAATTTATAACCTACACTAGTTTCTGGCCACAAGATCCTACATCTCCTCATCTCCACCGTCCATCTCTTCTTCCCTCTCCACGTTCCTTTACAGTAACTCACGAACGCACATGAACCCATCCTCTTTGCATTAGGGTTTGAATTTGCATCCTCTACGTTGAATTCCAACATGATCAGCTAGCATCATCGTGAAGCCCCTTCCACCACACGCCATCGGCCCAAGACCGGCCACGCGCGCACCCCCCAGTGCCTCGAAAAGCGTGCGCAACACCCCAGGGACGCGGGCCTGTAGCTCCCTCCACACGACTCCGTTTCCGATCATAACCGTTGAATCTCTCCGTCTCGATATGCTCTACGTTTTGTTAGTTGGAGCCTTCATCTAATTTCGCCTAGATTGGGAGGAAAACGTGGAGGAAGAAGGTGAACTGCTGGCCGTTCAGGGGGGGGGGGTGGCGGCTAGGGTTTTGTTTCTTTTTTTATTTTATTTTTGTGAAGGGGTAGGGCTATTTATAAGGAACGAGCGACACTATTCATCCCGGAAATTCCGAACTCCGATTTACGTGCCATAACCAGCGTTTCTAGGGTTTACCCCGCGTTCCGGACACAATGGAACAGGTTTCGGAAGCTAATTCGGAAGTATGTGCGAGTTATGGCTGTAAACGCTCAATTTGAATTAAACCGATTTAAGCGATTTTCTAGGCGTTTTAATTTGTACCGGACAAACGGTAAATCCAATTGACTTGAAATTTGAAACCTTGCAATAATATCACATTACGGATCCGATGAAACTGGTTTCGTCGAAATCCGAGACTTTTTGAAAAATGGCTATTTTCACTCGTCAAATTTAAATTAAAAATAAATCGATGCGTTTCGAGCTGCCACGATCAAACGGTAACTCCGATTGACACGAAATTTGAAATCCGGTAATAACTAAATATTACGGATCCAATGGAACTGGTTTCGTTCAATTCTGAGACTGTTCAAAAATTGACTATTTTTACTAGTCGATTTTAATATTAAAATATTCAATTTTCTCAAATTAACTTCTAAATCGATTTTAAAAGTTCTAAAATATCATTCTAACTTCAATATGATAAAATAAAATTTTACAAATCATTTTCAATCATATTTAACTCAATTTCCAATTATTTCCATAATTTAACGTATTAAATTATCGATTTAATTATCCAATTAAATTCAATAATTCAAATTAAAATTTATTCGAATTATAAATTCACTTATTAATATTTAAAATAAATTAAATATTCAAATTTTAATTTCTAAAAATTCTGGGTCGTTACAATCTTCCCCACTTAAAAGAATTTCGTCCTCGAAATTATTAAGTAAGAAAAATTACAGAATCTATTAATTTTCCAAAAATTCATAATTAAACTTCTTACAATAACTTACTAAGTTTCAAATCATACTTAGTTATCTTTTTCAAAACAACTACTATCGTTTAACTTTCAATTCCAAAATCAAAGTTAAAGTTTTCAAAATTTTCCAATTTTCTCAAATTTTTTCTAATGCCTTAAATTTTCGAAAAAAATCGCCATAGTCTCCTTTGCGCGGCTCGATCCGAAAAAAAAATGACAGTATATATATCACAAATATACATCTCATCAAGTAATGAGGCATCCCGCAGGGAAAAAAGTGTAAAAGTACGGTATGTAATCCGAGATATGTACCTTATATTTTATTAGCAAGCATATACGGCTAATATAGCGCAAAAGCGAGCTCCAAATGCGAAGCAAACGCGATCCGCACCTACTAATCACTCAACAAACAACATGAGAACATGCATGTAGACAATAGTATCAATATACAACATATAGCAACATATCAACTATATATGTCACATAGCAAATGCAACATATTCAAACATCAACCAACTAGCATTCAACAAATTCATAATCAATATATATTCATTTATATTCTCATTAATATTCAATGAAATAGGTTTTCAATTTAATCTCATTTGATTTATTTACATTGGATGTTTTTACTAACATTCATTCTCAATTAGTTTATATTCACTAATTCATATTTAAGTTGGTTCACTTCCAATTCAAATTCAATTCCATTCAAATTTATTTACTTCTAATTTGAATTCAATTTACTTTAGCTTTCCATTTCATCAACACTTAATGAATTTTATTTACAATCAATCAACTAACAATCATATAACAACCAATGTATATCAATTACAACCAAACTTCTTTGCTTTCAATTGGTTTAATTAATTGATTTTCATTCAATTATTCAACTTTCTAATAACATTAGATTTTAATGAATTAACACTTATATTCATTTATTCCATATCAATTTTATTCACATTCAATTGATTAATTCAATTCAATTACAAAGTTGAATTTCATTTATATAACTCAAGTTCATATCCATCACTTAACTTTATTAATTTAGTTTGATACCAATATCAATTCCATTCAACAACACTTAAGTTATATTCCATTTAACTTTAAATTCACTTTTATTTACAACTCATATTCATAAATATATTCATTAGTTTCACTTCTCATATATATATAAGTTTATTTCACAATTGTAAATCACTTTAATTATAATTCAATTCTTATAATTCTTTTGCTTATACAATTATTCTTTTATTTAGATTATTCAAACAACTAAACAATCAATTTATATACACTTTTATAATTCTGAAAAATTATTCCTTTATATATAAAAATATACTCAAGTAAAATTATTTCATTTACCCAATTTTAAAGATCAATACTGTGTCGAATTGTTCTATTTAAGTGTTTAGAAACCCCTTCGGCATAGTCTTGCGGACCACGCTGACGAAAGTTCATATGCCACTCAATAAACCAATCATCACAATATAAAACAATTTTATATTCACTAACAAATACGCTCTCATAGCTATTATTACACTCAAACTCATTCTAGAGTACTGCTGACTCTATCTCTAATGAATTATACCCAACAGAACCATGGTTGTCGCTTAACCATCAGCTCTGATACCAAATTGTCACTACACGATTCTTCGTCTTCCGAAAATTCAACATCGACACTCACTTTATCGACTGCCGAGGAATCGAACGACGGAAAACCGAACACTGAGGGTTTTTAAGAAAAAGAATTTAGGAAAAGAAGAAGAGAGAAAATTTAGATAGGGAAAAGAGAACAGAAAATTAGAAAATAGAATAGAAAAGAGAAAATAGAACAGAATTTTAAAATAGAAGAAAAAGAAGAAAAAGAGAATAGAGGAAAAAGAAAAACAGAAGAAAATAGGACGGAACAGAAAACAACAGAACAACATCAGAATCTCACAATTCGCAGCGGAACAACATATAATAATAAATGAATAATCTTTAAACAAAGAACTATATCAGTTATTACATTACATCACATTTCATTACATCATATCATCAGAGTGTACAACAACAACAAACAGTGCAGCGGAAAAAGAAATACTATATAGTAGTAATATGCCATGCCATCCAGCTTGCCTCCAGCAATTCCTGAATATCCAGAATATCTTGATAAACCTTACTCTTGACTGCCCGTGTGGAAATTGGTGGGCACCCAGAGTTTAGGAAGGAAAACAATAAACTCCAAGTCAGTCATGTGACTGGTGTGAGAACTCAAAACAGTTTATTTATCTTTAAAATCAAAATAGAGGAATATTTTTAAATTCAATTCGCAATGCTTTTAAAAAATGAGACTACCATAAGACCTCCTGCCACACACACAATGCAAACGCAGACTTGGAGAAGATTTCTCCTTATGATAGTCAAAGATGCTTGATACGTATTAAAATCAAATCAATTTTGATATTATTATTAGTGCATAGTGTAGAAAATTCATTTCGAAAGTAGAATATAAATCTTAGCCAGCATAGGTACCATTATATTATGCCTACTATAGCTACCTCCTGAGGAAGCAGGTTCTACAACTAATACCGTACAAGTTTCGTATTGTTTCTTTGGATTTCCAACAAATGGTCAGGCCAAGGAACTTCCCATTGCCACATGAGAATGCCTCTGGAAAGACATCCCCGAGAACCAAACCGGAACTCTGCCAACACAAGGCCGGGTTACCCCTAACTGGGTAACTACTGACACGAGCACGCCATTCCCCGATCGTAAACGACCTTTCTCACGGGATCCCGAAAACCAACAACCACAAAGTAATAATTCGTAGTAACCACATAGGTTAAATATCTGGGCTCCATACCATGATACCACCTCTATCCAGAAGGAAATGTACATACCCTAAAGGGTGCTACCCCTCATAACCTTGCCGCATCTTTCCTGTTTTGACCATTTCCGGGGTGTGAGGTTCGACGAAGTCACGTCCACAAAAACATACTTTATACAAAAGCCATGCTTTGGGTCAACAAATGATCAACACAATGATCACCAAGATAGACGATCAAATAAACGATCCTATCACAATAATCAACACAATGATCATTTCAGCATCACTCAGCATATCACATTACCAAATTGGGAACATATCGCTGATAACTTCAACTATATAACCTCTGAGCTCGTACGTCTCAGAGAAGGGTGTTAAGCTAAAAGAATAAATTCTCCGCCACCAACAGAAATATATTTGAAAGAAATCGGCTTTATATCTCAACTTGTAATGTCAGACATACAATCCATACAAGTTTGTTCCGGGATCGAACAAAACCGAAGGCACTTACAAAGAAGTCCTTGCAATCCGGATATTCACAATCCTGATCGGATTTCCCATCACTTAGGGAGTCTCTATACCGTTGCAACTCAGTGTAGAGACAATCGACAGGTCATCCTATCGCTCTCGCAAATACCGGGTCTTCAACACCGATCTTCAATGCAATTCACAACGACGTATCACATATTCGGAATGGGTTATACGACCCCATGGTCCTTTCCCGGTTAACCTGAATAGTGAGCGCTTATTCAAAAATAAGTGTAGCATTCACATTCAAACAAATCACATCAATTACCCATTCAAAGGGAAATATCGATAGTCGGCTATTGAACTATCAATGGATATGCACACATCACCAGTTTCCAAATAATTTTCCAAATTATTTATTTTCCAAAATATCTTCACTAGATATATAATTTTCAACACTTCAAAAATAAATCAATATTTATTTTTAAACCAATTTCACTTTCTTTATAAATTCCTTAGTGAATTTATAATCCCAAAATATCAATGAATATTCGATTTCAATTATTCATTTTCAATTTATCTTCAAAAAGATAAATTCTAAATATCACTTCATATTGGAAAACAATTCCATACTTATTCAATAAGTAATTCACAAATCTTATTTATTTTCAACACTTAGAAAATATTCAATATACCTAAATCGAAATTTAGTATATATTTTATTCTTTCAGGAAATCATTCTCTTAAACATATTTATTTGGGCCAAAACGAATGTTACGTAAAACATCGTTACGACAACCCAAAATCACTAGTATAGGGATTCGAAAGTTAAAATAGATATATACATCCCAATACTATACAAAACATTTCCTTTCGGAAATCATTTACTATAACAACAGTGTTATAGTCCATCATTTCCTTTTATTTCTCGAAAACGTTTATTTCAACAATACATGTTGAAATCTATGGTTTCGAATCTCAACACATTTTAAAACATTGTTCGATCGTTTTAATTCTATTTCAAATATCACATTCAAAACAATTTCTTTAACATCTTATTCACTATTCAAAAACGTGAATATACTACGTTAACACATTTCATTCTTTTATACATTTTATTTCAAAGGATTATTCACTATTCAAAAATGTGAATATAACTCCATTAATAGGTTTCAACAATTCACTTATCAAAATAAGTCATTTGCGAATTTATAAAACAACGTTTATAAATTCCATTTCTATTTATTTATAAAAACTTCCTTTTTATAAATTCTTTTATTAACCTATTCCAGTTTATAACTCAATTATAAACTAAAAGTTCATATTATAAGTTAATTACTTATAAAACAATTACTTTACAAAAATCGTTCTTTTTAAAGACTTTCCAATATATAAATCTTATAACTTATAAGATTCATTTATTTAACCAAATCTATTCTTCAAATAATTTCACTAAATTTATAAATCTTACTATTTATAAATTTCTTTTATAGCTTCACAGTTTATAATTCTATAAATTTCATTCATTTATGAAATTCATTTTCACTTCATTCAAACACTTATAAAAACTCGTTTTATAATGTCTATATTTCTATTTATAAATATCCATTTATAAATCTCTTAATATAAATCAAATTATATTATTCTTTAAAACGTCTTTAAATTCTTTTAAAAACTTCACCATTTTGATTTATAAAATAATCAAATTTTATAAATCCTATATTTAAACTTTTTATAACAAGTTCAGAATCCCAATTTAAACTCTTTTATAAAGTCATTAATTCCTTATTTTCAAAAATCAGCTTTTAACTATATTTCTTAAAAATCATAATTTTTATAACTTTAAAAATTATAACGTTTATTTATTTATAATGGATCAATTCCAAAAATATAGTATACTTTCAAAATCACTTTTAAAATCATTTTAAAATCCCAAAATCTGGGTCCAATGATGCTACACACCAAATAGTCAATCACGACTACAACGACATCATATATCGATATGATAGTCCATCAAATATCAAAATATCTGAAATTAAATAAATACTGTTGAGGAATCCAGTTGGATCCCTCCAACCTGTTTCCTGCATCCACAAACATTAGCACAATACCAATTTCGCTCCAGTACGAAATTATCGCGGTATATGTTCTTATTAAATATTATCCGCTTAATAACGGCGTAATAGGGTCTCATCCGCTAAAAAATACGGGAAATCAATAACTCCAATATATACATATGCCAATATATATATATATTGATATTATATATAATACCAATTTCACTGTTTATGAAATATTCGCGGTATATGTTTTTATTAAATAACATCCGCTTACTAACGGCGCATAATGTCTATTTTAACAATCAATAGATATTAATCAACATTCAAACATGCATTCAAATATTTTAAATCTAACTATTTAAAATAAAATCGAAACTGATTCGATTGAGTGAGAAATTCTCACCTTGATTTTAAATTCCGTTTTAGCGATTTATTTCGAATAAAATTAAACGGACGTTTAATTTTACCCGAAATTCTCACTAACTCCAAACGACTCCAAACCAACTCCATCGCGTAGTGCTCGTCCATACGATTCCAACGCAACTGGTTTCGCGCATTTTCGACCTCGTATGAAAAAGTTATGAATTTACGAAGTTTGTACACGATTTAAATAAACAAATCAACATAATTTATAACCTACACTAGTTTCTGGCCACAAGATCCTACATCTCCTCATCTCCACCGTCCATCTCTTCTTCCCTCTCCACGTTCCTTTACAGTAACTCACGAACGCACATGAACCCATCCTCTTTGCATTAGGGTTTGAATTTGCATCCTCTACGTTGAATTCCAACATGATCAGCTAGCATCATCGTGAAGCCCCTTCCACCACACGCCATCGGCCCAAGACCGGCCACGCGCGCACCCCCCCAGCGCCTCGAAAAGCGTGCGCAACACCCCAGGGACGCGGGCCTGTAGCTCCCTCCACACGACTCCGTTTCCGATCATAACCGTTGAATCTCTCCGTCTCGATATGCTCTACGTTTTGTTAGTTGGAGCCTTCATCTAATTTCGCCTAGATTGGGAGGAAAACGTGGAGGAAGAAGGTGAACTGCTGGCCGTTCAGGGGGGGGGGGTGTGGCGGCTAGGGTTTTGTTTCTTTTTTTTTCTTTTTTTGTGAAGGGGTAGGGCTATTTATAAGGAACGAGCGACACTATTCATCCCGGAAATTCCGAACTCCGATTTACGCGCCGTAACCAGCGTTTCTAGGGTTTACCCCGCGTTCCGGACACAATGGAACAGGTTTCGGAAGCTAATTCGGAAGTATGTGCGAGTTATGGCTGTAAACGCTCAATTTGAATTAAACCGATTTAAGCGATTTTCTAGGCGTTTTAATTTGTACCGGACAAATGGTAAATCCAATTGACTTGAAATTTGAAACCTTGCAATAATATCACATTACGGATTCGATGAAACTGGTTTCGTCGAAATCCGAGACTTTTTGAAAAATGGCTATTTTCACTCGTCAAATTTAAATTAAAAATAAATCGATGCGTTTCGAGCTGCCACGATCAAACGGTAACTCCGATTGACACGAAAATTGAAATCCGGTAATAACTATCTATTACGGATCCAATGGAACTGGTTTCGTTCAATTCTGAGACTGTTCAAAAATTGACTATTTTTACTAGTCGATTTTAATATTAAAATATTCAATTTTCACAAATTAACTTCTAAATCGATTTTAAAAGTTCTAAAATATCATTCTAACTTCAATATGATAAAATAAAATTTTACAAATCATTTTCAATCATATTTAACTCAATTTCCAATTATTTCCATAATTTAACGTATTAAATTATCGATTTAATTATCCAATTAAATTCAATAATTCAAATTAAAATTTATTCGACTTATAAATTCACTTATTAATATTTAAAATAAATTAAATATTCAAATTTTAATTTCTAAAAATTCTGGGTCGTTACAACATTTCAAATTCTCTAGTCATTATTTCAGAAAATTCTTTACATAATTTATT
The DNA here is from genome assembly GCA_030765085.1 of Allium cepa. Taxonomy (NCBI): domain Eukaryota; kingdom Viridiplantae; phylum Streptophyta; class Magnoliopsida; order Asparagales; family Amaryllidaceae; genus Allium; species Allium cepa. Next base: position 148,045,071 of record CM060928.1, read on the forward strand.
ATTAGTTGAACCAAACATTATATCGTCTACATATATTTGAACTAGTAAAATATCATTTTTAGAATGTTTTATAAATAATGTCTGATCTACTTTTTCTATTTTGAATCCTGATTCAATTAAATAGCTTTTAAGGCGTTCATACCAAGCACATGGTACTTGTTTTAAACTATATAAAGCTTTCTTAAGTTTATAGACATGATCTGGATATTTTTCATGAGTAAATAAAGGGGGTTGTTCAAAAAAAAACATTTTCTTTAATATAACCATTTAAAAATGTACTTTTAACATCCATTTGATAGAGTTTAAAGTTATTAAAACACGTGTAAGCCAATAAGATTCGTATTGCTTCCAGTCTAGCGACTGAAGCAAATGCTTCTTCGTAGTCTATTCCTTCTTCTTGGTTATACCCTTGTGCTACTAGTCTCGCTTTGTTTCTAGTTATATTTTCTTGTTCGTCTGCATTATTTTTATAACTCCATTTAGTTCCTATAACAGTCTGATCGTTCCGTCTAGGTACTAGTTCCCAAACTTCATTTCGTTCAAACTGATTTAATTCTTCTTGCATAGCAATAATCCATTTTTCATCGGATGATGCTTTCTTAGTATTCTTAGGTTCTATAGTAGAAATAAAAGCTACATTACCCATTAAATTTAGTTGATTTCTAGTTCGAACATTTGAATTTATTTCTCCAATTATATTTTCTATAGGATGATTCCATAAGATTCTTCGAGGAGATCTTATTGTGTTAGTAATATTTCTATTTTCTAAATTACTAACAATGTTTTCATCTTCTCTAGAATGATAAACAATATCTTCATCTTCTCTTGAATTGTTTATTATATTTGTGTTATTCTTAAGTAAATCATCGTAATCGTTTATTTTTGAAATAAATTTAGAGTTCTCATCAAAAGATAAATGAAAGTGTCTCTTCAATAGTATTAGTTCGTTTATTGAAAATTCAATAAGCTTTGCTTCGATTTGAATATCTAAGAAATATACCTTCATCACATTTTGAATCGTATTTGCTAAGCTGATCTTTGGTATTTAATACAAAACATTATGATCCAAATATTTTAAAATAAGATATGTTTGGTTTCCTACTGTTAAAAAGTTCATAAGGTGTATTCCTAGCGAGGGGTCTAATAAAAACACGATTCAATACATAACAGGCAGTTGCAACAGCTTCTGCATAAAAATGTTTTGATAATGTGCTTTCGTTTAGTAAGGTTTTTGCACATTCTTGTAGAGTTTGATTCTTTTGTTCTACAACTCCATTTTGTTGTGGAGTTCTAGAAAATAAAAAGTTATGAAATATTCCTTTCTTTTTACAATAGTTATCAAATAGTTCATTTCTGAATTCACCTCCGTGATCACTTCTGATATTTTTAATCTTAGTACCTTTTAAATTTTGAATCCCTATAGCAAATGTTTTGAAATTTTCGAAAGTATCACTTTATTTTTCATAAAGATAGTCCACATATATCTAGAAAAATCATCAACTATGAAAAATACGTATTTATTGTGATTTATGGATTGAACTTAGGTAGGTCCAAATAAATCCATATGAAGTAATTCAAGTGGTTGTAATGTCGAAATGACTTTTTTAGATTTAAACGAAGATTTAGTTAATTTTCCTAATTGACATGTGTCACATATATTATTAATTCTAAAACTCATCTTTCGTAACCCTTTTACGAGATTATTTGCAGAAAATTTATTTATAGTTTTAAAATTGATATGACAGAATCGTTTGTGCCGTATCCAGGGATCATTTCTTTGGTTATTAAACACATGCCGAGTTATGATTAACTTTCATATTCAAAACGTAAATGTTTTTATCTCTATTTCCTTCGAAAATAAGATTCCGATTTTGATCGAAGATACTACATTTATCTTCAACGAAGGATATTATAAAACCTTTATCGCATAATTGACTTATACTTAATAGATTATGTTTTAGATTCTTGACTAATAAAACATTTGTAATAAGAGGTAAATTAGATGTACCATATATGCTCACATCGCCTTTGCTGATGACATAGCCATTGGAATTATCTCCAAAAGTGACAGAGCCTCCATCTGAGTATATAATGTTTGTCAACATATCTTTGTCACTTGTCACGTGTTTTGAGCAAGCACTGTCTAGTATCCATTTTCCTCTATTCTTGAGTGGGACCTGTAAAAAATATGAGATAACGTTGGTACCCACCTTTTTAATAGGGTCCTAAGATTTAGATCTTAGGAAACCGAACCCAAGTGGGTTTAGTATCCCATTTATAAATATAATCCTTATTATTATGAACGTTTTCTATAAATGATCTAATATACTCATTCCTTACTTGTTATTAGTTTTAGGAACCCATATATTTATAGTTTTAGAAACTAGTCTTTTTGAAGATATGGGTGTTTTATTAGATTTAACATTGTTTAAATTACTAGATTATGAATTCTTCACTTTCTTCTTATAACCTAAACCATTTTTATTGTTAACAGATTGTGAATTTTCAATAATTCTAGATAAATTTTCTCTTTCTTTATTAAAATTTGAAACATTTTTAGCGATTCCTTCTAGTTTGGTCTTTAGACTTAAATTTCCTAGTTCTACCATTTTAATATTAGTTTTTAAATCATGATTTTCAGAAACAAGAGCATCATTCTTTTCTTTTTGAGTCTCAATTTCTTGACTTAATAATATTAGTTGAGAATTAACATTTGAGAGCGATTCTTGAGGTTTCTCAAATTCTTCTTCCAATATTTTCTTCTCATCTTTAAGCATATCTCTTTCGAATTCTGCCTTGTTCTGATTTTCAACAGCGTCTTTATATTTTCTTTTAAGACTTCTTAAAGTATCTAACAATTTTGAGTTATCTCTATGATATCATCAAAATTAAATCACTAACCTCGTTATCTTTGGCCATAAAGCATACGTTGACTTGTTTATTATCACTGTCACTCTCACTATCAGAAGAGGAAGAAGAGTCTGAATCATCCCATGTAACCGAGAAGGCCTTCCTTCTGAATTTTTCCTTTCTTTTATTGCGATATTCTTTCTTTTGATCTGGACAGTCCTTCTGTATATGCCCTTTTTTCTGACAGTTAAAGCACTCCAGAACTGAAGAAGACGGTGGTTTATTGCTGCTTCTTTTGCCATTATTTCTGTTTCCTTTTCTATACTTCAATAATTTCTTGAAGTTTTTGGCAATAAATGCTAGATCGTCTTTGTCTAAATCTGATTCTTCTTGTTCTACATGGAATGCTATATTCTGTTTATCTTGAGCTTGAACTTGTTTAGCCTGCAAATCACTTCATAGGACATTAGATTTCCTATTAACTCTTTCGGAGTTATTTTGGAAATATCGCTTGCTTCTTCAATAGCGAGAACTTTTCTTTCCCATTCTTGCGTTAAAGAGTTAATATTTTTGGATATAATATCAAAATCTGAATATTTTTCTTCTAGTCTTGCTAAAGAATGGTAGATATCCTGAAATCTTGAATACATATCATTTATAGATTCATTTTCTTTCATCCTAAAGTTTTGAAACTGATTTTTGAGCATGGATATTTTTCTTTGTTTGACTTTGTTAGTTCCATTGGGTGTAACTTTGAATGTATGCCATATTTCATATGCAGTATTGCATATGCTAACACAGTTAACTCATTTTTATCTAAGGCACAAAATGACATATTCATGGCTTTTGCATTTGTTGTGGCATTTAGTTTCTATGTATTTGTTCAAGTAGAATACTCTTCAGTAGGAATAGTATATTCTGTCTGAGTTATATTCCATGAATCAAAACCATTTGCTTGCATATATATTTTCATTCATGTGGCCCAATAGTTATAATTCACGCCATTAAATAGTGGTGGACGTGCATTGGATTATCCTTCAATGAAGCTAGTGTTAATGCTAGTGCTAGTGTTAGTTTCCATATTACTAGATTATCAGATAACTATGTTACAGTTATATGATCACCTTGCTCTTATACCAAGTGAAAGTGTGCTATGGATCATGTAATATGGATATATGATAATATAGAGTGTAGTGATGATAGCTATACAGTAAATAGTGCGGAATATAAAAGCAGTATAATAAAAATGACACTAGATATTTTTATACTGGTTCGGAGTTTCGTCCTACATCCAGTCCCAGACTCCTTCTGCAATTTCATTAAAACAATAACTCTCACTTAACCTAGAGGAACATGTCTCTACAACCCTTGAGCAGCCGAACAAGGACCTGAGCAGCAGAACAAGATTTCGCGTCAGCAGCCAAAGAGGACTTCACACGCCTGAGCAACAGAACATGACTTCAACAAATACAAAATATTGTTTTGATCTTATGTGTTCTAATGACATGGATTTGTCACTTGTAGTACACCCTTCTTATAATCTTCTCCTCGAGTATAAATATATATATTTGAAGTTTATGAAGAATAGAAAGGTATAATATTGCTTTAATGCAGAATATTTGAAAGTATGATTGCAAGAAGATTCAAGAGTGTTAGTTAGAAAGATAAGAAAATTCGGTGGTTTGGAATGAAATTAGAGTGTATTTATAGATGTTAAAAAACAATGACTATTGACAAAGAGTTTCGATGAAGTGTTTCGTCCAAATCTTTTTGTAGAGGTTCGTAACTCTTCACAAGTAGTCGTCTCTTTTTAGAAAATAGCTATTGTAGAAATTCAGTCAACTGAACCTCTGGTTCAGTCGACTGAATATTCAAACGTTTTATTTGTCTATTTGTGCACTTGTGCATGTTGCACAGAAATTTATAGGTCAGTAGACTGACTTGGTGATTTCTGTGCAATTTGCACAGTTTTCACAAGTTATATATATATTATAAATGATTTTAAAGAAAAACTTTGATAATATATATATATATATATTTTCTATGCTTATATGTATAAATCATTAAGATTATTTATAAGCTAATATATTTGTTAAACGAGGATAGATTTTAACAAAATTGACCTAAGACTCAAAAACAAGATAATATAATTGATGCACCGATTTTGATGTCTTGTCTCCATGTTGTATATATTCTTTTTTGGTCATAGCAGTAGTCAAATCTGTATGTCGTAGTGATAGCTTTGTGTCATGAATCAAAACCAAGTCTCACAATGCAAAGAGCATCAAATCATATATTATTAGCATCTAAAATGATATGCACATTTAGCTGTAAATTAACATGCATGTTCATAATATTTGAATGCTTATCAATAGCAAATTAAGTAACTAATCCTTGCTTACGATGGTGTTTTAATCTAGCTTTGAACCAGCAGCTATTAAACTATAAAAATTGGTCATTATTTAGCTTTAGATTAGAAATAAACTACTTTAAAAAAATTAACAAATTCTTATTTATGCAAAGAGCATCAAATCATGCAATGTTAGCATCTAAATGATATGCACATTTAGTTGTAAATTAACATGCATGTTTATAATATTTGAGTGCTTATCATACGCAAATTAAGTAATCAATCCTTGCTTATGATGGTGTTACAATCTATCTTTGAACCAACAGCTGTTAAACTATAAAAATTAGACATTAATATAGCTTTAGATCAGAAACAAATTAACATGCACCTAATTGCTGAAATAGCATTATAACATGTAATATTTTTTATTTAAAATGATATGTACATTTAGCTGTAAATTAACATGTATGTAGTTTTTCACATCATTTTTAGATCAACATTTACTATCAAATAACATTTAAATGATTTCACATTTTAGAATAGCAACTAAATTTAGCTTTAATCCAGATAATAAGTAACTATAGGTAAAGAAAATCTATTAGATCAATAACTAGTGTACTGTTAATGGCTACAACTACTAACAAATCATGCAATAAGAAATACTAAATAAGGATACGTGAATTTATCTGAAAATTAACATTAGTTATCTACATAAGCCAATAATTTTATCCTTCAGAAATATATGAACATCAATTTGTTTATTTACAGAGTTAAATATTGAAATCGAGCATTATTTTACCTTCTTGTTTGACGATTTTGCGGTTGAATGTGTTTTAGCCATTTTTGAGCTTTCAACAACACTAACGACGTATCTTAAGAGAGGAAAATGAGAGTTAGGTATTTGGTTGAGATATTTAAGACGACAGAGTTGAAATCGAAAGAGTGGAGATGTTGGAAGCCATTAAAATGTACTTTTCTACAGAGAATGGAATGGAATTAGTAGAGGAAGAGGAATTTGGTTCTTTTAGGGCATCGATAGTGAACGAGGAAGGGTTTTAACTACACGTGTCCTTGATCCAATTTTAAAAGTTTGTAGGACCGTGTTATAATTTTTTATGAAAACTTGTCCTTAGGACATAAAACCCCTATAAATTATTGGTTATAAACTACTATTCATAAATTATTTAAATAAGTATTAAATATTTATTATTAATTATTATAATATTTTAAGAAATACTAATCATATTCAAAAAAGCTTAATATAGCCTATGAGTAAAAGTATTTTTTAAAAAATTTGTAGCCAATCATTATCTAGTTTTAAATGCCACTGTTTTTACAACATTAAAACTGTTCTAAAAAGGGTATTGTGAAGACGTTTACAAAAAAAAGTCGTAAAAAAGTAGTTTATTACAACATATCCAAACGAAACATCGTAAAAAGTTGTATTTTACAATGTTTTCTATAAAAAAAGTTGTAGAAAAGATGTTTTTACAACGTTTTTTCAGAATACGTTGTAAAAGGTGTTTTTACAAAGTTTTAAATACAAATGTTGTAATAAGCCGTATTTGATGTAGTGTCAAATCCCACTTGATTTCAAAGTAATGTCCCCCTTGAAAATCAAATAACATTGCCTGTGCGTGAATCAATGGTCTAACCTTAAAACCTTAAAAAAACCTCTAAACCAACGTCTTTGAACCACTCGACTATTCAAATTTGAGAAAAAAATACCATTGCTTCACTTTTTATTTTTCACATTGCAACGACCCATAATTTTGAATATTTAAAATTGAAATATTTAATGGATTTTAAATATTTAAAAGTTAATTTTTTAACTTGAATTTCAAATATAACTAATTATTGGACAATTTAATTATTGAATTAAATAATTTGAAATTGGGTAAATTGTTGAACCTGGAGTTTTAAGCCTGTTAAAAATAATTTGAAGGCGTATAATTTTCTTATTAATAACAATGAAGACATTAAAAGTTTTAAAATTGAATTTAATAGTGATTTGTTCAGTTTTAAAAATATATCGTTTAAAATGACATTTAAAAATATACGTAGAGTCTGAAATTGTCGTTTGGTTGTACGGTATGTAAGTTCGCTGAAATCTATATCGAAAATTCAATATACATAATTGGATCCAAAAAGCTATCTTCTCCATACGATCGAATTAGGATTCGAAATCTTTTCCATTGTGTTTGGAATAAGGGTATAACATTATAAACGCCTAGCGGCGCGCCTTGATAGGAGGTCAAAATTTTAAGCTACGGATTCGAGGCGATTTAAAATTTTAAATAATATATATTACTTTGATTTAACAAATATTTTCACTTCAGAACTTTTTCCTTTCTCTTCAAATCATTGTAGCAAGCATTTCAAACACATTTTCCCTCCTTTCACATTTTTAAACATCACAGCGAGCATCTTACAGTGAAATAAAAATGGCAACCTTAAATAAAAAATCATTTCTCCATTTATATTGAATTATAAATCATGAAATTAATTATAAAAATCTTATTTCGCCTCGAGCTTCAATTTGGGGGGCATGGAAAAGGGCAGTTTCGAATAGAATGATCGACATTTTATAGTCGAAGGTAGGGTTTGGGATTTCAAGAGATGAAGTGCTCGATTTGGAAGTTTGAGGTCATTTTTGGATTTGTTGTAGAGAAACGCATCTAGGCCTACGATTTGGTGAAGTTCGATTAACATTTGGATTTTGCGTCACTACAGGACTTTGTCAAGCAAGCGTCAGGTCGTGAATTGGTCGGAGAGGATGGGATTGTCGTGGTTGTATGGAAATAGAAGCTTGTACGAAGAGAGGAAGAATGGCGATGGCCGCTTGTCGTTTCGTGGAGAGACGAGAGGGATTGGGTGCGTGCACGCGTGATATGGTAGCTGTGCACGTTTCTTGGCTTCAGGAAATTCGAAGCATCTGGGAAGAGGAAGGAATAGTTTTGGGTCGGGCTCTGTTTCATAGGTTATGGGTTTTATTAAATATAATTAACTTGTTTTTATAAATTTAAATACCGATGAACTTATAAAATTTATCTTTCGTGCATATGAGGTCCATTTTGAACGAAACTTTTTGCGTAGCGGTCGTGGTAAAGAGAGCTTCGAAATGGAACTAGTTTGGATGAATTTGAAGCTTCTAAAATTTTTAGATAATTTCAAACGCGTCCACATTCAATTGAAAACAGAAAGCAAAAGCGACAGAAAATCAAGGTGAGTTAATCTCACTCAATTTTGGATTACTGGCTAATTTTAAATAGTTAAAATTAACAATTGGTTGATTGTTGAATTTTATAATTATTATCAGTTGAATGTGATATTATTATATATATAGTAGTATATATATTGGAGTGATTGATATTCCAACATATATATAGCGGATGAGACTCTATGCGTGTCGCATAATAGCGTATGACCCTATATACCGTGATATCCTCCTTGAAGTGAGATTGATATTTTTATATTGTATTAACATCTATGGATGCAGGGAAACGGGTTGGAGGGATCTAACTGGATTTCTCAAAAGTGTTAAAATTATTTTCATATGCATTAATATGATATGTTGAATAATCTATGATATATCATAGCATGATATTTATTTATTTGGTGCTATGGTATTTCTGATTTAGATTTTGGTATTTTTTTTGAAATACCTTAAATATGTAAACTGAATTTAAAAATAAATTGACGGAGTTTTTGAGGTAAAACTAACTATAGTGAAATTGGAATTTATTTAAATAAATGAATTTGGAGAAAAATAAACAGTTTGATTCGAATTTATATTTAATAATTTTGGAATATTGTAAACAGAGATTTTTGAAATAATGTAAATAAAAGGATTTATTTTAAAAAGTACTTAAGTGATGTTGCCGAAGAATAAAGAGGATTTATTTCTAGAATCGAGGTTTAAAATATTTTTGGGAAAATAAAAAGGAAATCTGGAAATCAATTCTGAAATTGATATCCCTGATTTTAAAAGATATTTTAAATTATGACAAAAGGTGGGGAATCTGAATTTAGTTGGGTTTGGAATATATTTGGGCTATTTAAGAGATTACTTAAAAATGGAATTTAATTTAGAAAATCGATTTAAATCGATTAAGCGTTGCAAAATAATGGTAAACGAGGAATGAGACTATGAATTTTTATAAACGAAGTGTATAAATTAAGTAAAGTTAATTATCAATGGATAAATGGGAAGTATAATTTCACGAATGAGGATTTATAAGGAGATGGGTTAATCGGTTTAAAAATAAATAGTAAATTTATTTTTAGAAATATGGAAAAAGGAAATTTATGGAATTAGAATGTAAATCAAACCGGAAGTAAATCTAGAGGGATTTATAAATAATTAGACGGGCTACATTGGCGTTAAAAATGTATTTTTCTAAGAAGTTAAGCTTTTTTAAAAATGAAGGATTTTTAAGTATTAATTAGAAAATTTAAAAGTGTTTTGAAGAATATTTCAGAAAATTAAGTTTTTAGTTGTTTAAAATTTTGCTTAAAGTATATTTAAATATTAGTTCAGTTAGTTTATAGTAAGTTGATTATTACTAAAAAAATTATCAGCATTATTATTTTAAAAGGATAAACTATTCAATATTAATATTTATATAATAATTATTATTTAAAGTAGTTTGACTAAAGTTTTACATGGAAAATTATTATAGAAATTTCATAAGTATATTATCTTGAAAATTTTTAAATAAGTTTTCGGGAAGTATGGGTATACTCGCATGGCATAATCGGAGGTAGTGAGTGCCTACAATTAAGTCTTGGATTTCTCTACGATAGAGATGTAACCATTGAACTGTGAATCTATGGTTTGATACCGCAGGGGTACATGCCAAATTATTTTAAAGATTTTCCAAATATCTTTGAAAGAATAGTTGTGGTGAATTTACTTAACTCGTTAAGATAAATATATATTTTGGATAAAGAAATTTAAATTATTAAAAATTAAATTAAAAAGAGATTTGGAGTTATTTAATGGTAAATGAAATATTTGGTTGAATGATTGTTTTATTTGATAGTTAAATAATCGACTATCAAATCTGGACCCAAAATATAACTTTGGGAATATTAATAGAAATACGAGGATTATATGGTGTAGTTACCGTTCGAGGTGCTATACTGTACGTATAAACTCATTTCGTTCTTCTAGGGTGTTTGTAAGGAAATCTGTCCACTAACGGTTAGGAAGTGATCTCCGATCTTATTTTCATCTGTTTATTTGCTAAAAGAACTGGGGTTGAGTTTACCAGAAAATATCGAACGTTGTTTCAAAGAGACCAAGATCGGATAAGTTATCCGAAAACCACTTCGATCCAATGATTACATTTTAGAAATGAAGACAAGAGCATGGAGTTGAAGATGGAGCAGTGAAGTGCAAGGGCTAATTGCTACTAATCCTGTAACGACCCAGAATTTTAAACTATTTAATTTGAGAATATTTAATTAATTTTAAATATTTGAATGATGGTTTGAATTGAATGTCAAATTATCAGAATGAATTTGGCGATTAAATTATAGAATTTAATCTATTAAAAGTTGAATAAAAATTTGAATCTTCAATTTTAAGCCGATTAAAAATATTTCAAAGGCTTGTAAAATTCATATTGATAATATTGAAGATTTTAGAAGCTTCAGAATTGAAATTTGAAGTGAATTGTTCAGTTTTGAAATTAAATCGTTTGAATCGATATTAAAATAGCCGTCCGAGGCACAGTCTCGGAATTCGACGAAACCAGTTCCATTGGGTCCGTAATATTGAATTATTGCCGGATTTCAAATTTCATATTTTTCTGAGTTGATATGTGAGCACACAGTGAGTAAACGAGTTGCAATTAAATCAAATTCAAATTAAATTTAAATTTATTAATTAGTCAACATGTACACGTCCTTCCCTAAAATTATGCCTAAAATCGTGCCTAATATCACGATGAAGATCGTGCAGAACATACTGCATTCAATTTCAAATACTCCTCTCGCCCTTCACTCTCGTTCAAATCTCAAACGAAAAAAAATCAATGCCGAAGCCCCATTTTCAATTCGCGTCTTTATCTTCCTCTTCAATTTCAAAGGCCGAAGCCGTATCCCTTCTTCCCCTTTCCTTCTTCAATTATAAATCGAACTCAGTTAAAAAAAAGAAAAAAAGAAAAATCATCAATGGCCGCGCGCGATTTCTGTAAGTCGCGAGCTAGGGCTTCAACACGGCGGCGCTCGGCAATAGGTGGCATCGCGATTTGGTTGTCGCGATTCAAGGCATGGCGACGCAATCGAGGGCGTCTCGCGTGTGGGGCTGCAGTGGGTTGTCGAAGTCGAGGGGCAACGGCGATGGGTTCGACGCGAGGTCGCGATGGAGAGGCGCGCGCGTGTTTGCGCGTGGGGGAGGCGAAGGCGGCGCCACGGTAGGCCGAGGTGATGATGGAGGCGTGCGATTCAAGGAGGCGAGGTCGTGGTCGCGATGGTGGTCGGGGCTGCTGTCGTTTGAGGTCAGTGGGGCTCGATTGATACAGTGAGCTATCCACCTTTTTTTTTTCTAAATTAATTTTGATTTTTATCAATATATATATATACAGAAGTTTATAGGAAAGGAAAAAAAAAGTTACTGTGAAATTTTGTTATAACGCAATAGCATTTAAAGTAAGTAAAATAATAACAATAAGTTATAAAATAGAAATTATAGGAATTAATTAAATAAAATTGTTATGTGGTGATTAATAAACTTATTTAATTTATCTATTTACTAAAGGATATTTTGTAAAAAAAGAGGAAATTTGTTTAAAATCAAAATTGTCAGTTAAATAAATTTTACTAAATGGAATTGATTTAAAATAGAAACCACTAGTTAATTTAATTTGTAAAAGAAAATTAGTTAGAAAATTTTACTTATTTGATAAAATGACTTATCAAAAGAAAATATTATTTATTATTGGAAAAAAAATGGGCAATTAAGGACTAAATGATAGTTATAAAAGAAAATTTGTTTAAATTTAGGTTAAGTGGTTAAAAACAATTTATTTAAAGGGAAATTAAATTGTAGTTAAATAAATTTGTTTAAAGTAAATCTAGTTGAAGTTTAAATTGAGCTAGACAGATTTGTTAGGAATTTGATTTATTGGATAAATAAATTATTTAAAAGAAATTGATATAAGGATATTAATTTAAAGTGAAATGATTAATTAAGTTGTTATAAAATAAATAGTTTACGATAATAAATTTGTTTTATCTATTGTAGTTAATAAAAAGAAAATTTTTAGTTAAAAATTTGAATTTATAATTGATTAAGTTATTAAAGAAGAATTTGGTTAATAAAATTTAATTTTTAGTTAAAATAAAATCTTAGTTAAATAAATTTGATTTAAAAGGAAATTTAAATTTTAGTTAAACAAATTTAATTTAAAGATAATTTAGTTTTAAAAATTAAATTGTAGTTGAATAAAATTATTAAAGGTATTGGTTTAGAACAAAACCATTGAATAATTAAAACAATCAAAAATAAAAATTTATTATTCGATTGATTCGAATATTAATAAATTGTGTATAATATTTATACAAGGTATAAATGAAGAAAACAAGTTGAATTGGAAGTGGATTGCAAATAAAAGCAAAGGTGAGAACTTCTCACTCTAAAGGATTTATTTAGATTTTAAATAGTTAGATTTAAAATTTGCTTGACTGTGTTGATTGAATGATTGAATGATGATTGATATATATATTGGATGTGAATAGACCCTATACGCCGTTAGTAAGCGGAGGTTATTTATTACACACATATACCGCGATATTCCACCTCGAAGTGGAATTGGTATTATATTATATATATAGCAATATATATATATTGGCATATGTATATATTGCAGTTGATTGATTTCCCGCATTTCTTTAGCGGATGAGACCCTATTGCGCCGTTAGTAAGCGGATAATATTTATAAAATCCCATATACCGCGATATTCCACCTCGAAGTGGAATGGTATTGTGCTAATGTCTGTGGATGCAGGGAAACAGGTTGGAGGGATCCAACTGGATTCCTCACAAATATTTGTTTGATTCATATATTGTGATATTTGATTGTTTATCATGGATGATATATGATATTTGAAAGTCGTGATTGACTATCGATGTGTTGCATCATCGAATCCAATTTTTGAAGTTTAAAAATAACGATTTTGATTTCTAAAGTGATTTTTGGAAATATACGTTTATAAAATATTTTTGGAATTGATTCATCTTAAATAAATAAACGTTATAATTTTAATGTTATAAAAATTATGATTTTTGAGAAATACAGTTAAAAGTTGATTTTTGAAAAAATATGAGATTAGTGATTTTATAAAATAGCTTAAACTGGGATTGCTGAATTTGTTATAAAAAGTTTAAAAATAGGATTTATAAAATTGGATTATTTTATAAATCAAATGATGAAATTATAAAAGAGTTTAAAGACGTTTTTTAAAAAAAAAGATAGTAATATAAATTGTTTTATATTAAAAGATTTATAAATTGATATTTATAAAATAAAAATATTGGAATTATAAAACGAGCTTTTACAAGTATTAGAATGAATTGTAAATGAATTTCATAAATTGGAATTATAGAATCATAACAGTGAAATTATAAATGGAATTTTATAAGCAGTAGGTTTATAAAATTTATAAAGTTATTTAGGGAATAGATGTGGGTAAATAAATGAATCTTATAAGTTATAAGATTTATAATTATGAAGTTTAAAGGAACGATTTTGAAAACAAATAAATTATAAGTGTTTGACTTATAATATGAATTTAGTATATCATTGAGATATGAAATTGAATAGATTTATAAAGGGAATTTATAAAAAGGAGTTGATATAAAATAAATAGAAATAGAATTTATAAACGTTGTTTTATAAATTCGCAACGACTTATTTTGATAAGTAAAATTGTTGTAATTTATTAATGGAGTTATATTCATGTTTAGACAGTGAATAATCCTTTAAAATAAATTGAATAGAAGGGATGAAATTGGTTAACAAATATATTCACGTTTTTAAATAGTGAATAATATGTTAAAGAAATTGTTTTGAATGTGATGTTTTAAATAGAATTAAAACGATCTAAAAGATGTTTTAAAATGTATTGAGATTCGAAACCATAGATTTCAACATTCATTGTTGAAATAGACGTTTTCGAGAAATAAAAGGAAATGATAGACTATAACACTGTTGTTATAGTAAATGATTTCCGAAAGGAAATGTTTTGTATAGTATTGGGATTATATATCTATTTTAAATTTTGAATCCCTATACTAGTAATTTTGGGTTGTCGTAACAATGTTTTACGCAACATTCGTTTTGGCCCAAATAAATATGGTTAAGTGAATGATTTCCTTAAAGAGTGAAATATATACTTAATTTCGATTAGGGTATATTAAATATTTTCTAAGTATAGAAAATAAAAAGATCTGTGAATTACTTATTTTTAATAAGTATAGAAATGCTTTTCCAATATTAAGTGAATATTTTGAATTTATCTTTTTGAAGATAAATTGAAAATGAATATTAGAAATCGAATGGAAATCGTATATTCATAAATATTTTGGAATGTAAATTCAATATGGAATTTATAAATGAAATTTGGAAAATGAGTTTAAAAATAAATATTGATTTATTTTTGAAGAATGGAGAATATATATCTTGTAAAGATATTTTTTTGGAAAATAAATAATTTGGAAAATTATTTAGAATCTGGTGATGTTGGCATATCTATTGATAGTTCAATAACCGACTATCAATATTTACCTTTAAATAGATATTTGTCGTGATTTGCTTGAAATTGAGTGCCACACTTATTTTTTTTTTAAATAAGCGCTCACTATTCGGGTTAACCGGGAAAGGACCTTGGGGTCGTATAACCCATTCCGAATACGTGATACGTCGTTATGAATTGCATTCGAAGATCGGTGTTGAAGACCGGATATTTTCGAAAACGAAAGGGTTTCTTGTTGATTGTCTCTGCACTGGATGATCCCCGGTATTGAGATCTCCATATGTGATGGGAAATCCGAACGTGATTAGAGATTATTCGGATTGCAAGGACTTCTTTGTAAGTGCCTTCGGTTCTGTTCGAGCCCGGAACAGACTTGTATGGATTGTGTGTCTGACATTACAAATTGAGATATAAAGCCGATTTCTTTCAATTATATTTCTGTTGGTGGCGGAGAATTTATTCTCTTAGCTTAACACCCTTCTCTGAGACGTACGAGCTCAGAGGTTATATAGTTGAAGTTATCAGCAGTATATTCCCAATTTGGTAATGTGACATGCTGAGTGTAGCTGTAAATGATCATTGTGTTGATTATTTGTGATAGGATCATTTGTTTGATCGTCTATCCTAGTGATCATTTCTATGATCATTTGTTTGACCCAAAGCATGGCTTTTGTATAAAGTATGTTTTTGTGGACGAGACTTCGTCGAACCTCACACCCCGGAATGGTCAAAACAGGAAAGATGCGGCAAGGTTATGAGGGGTAGCGCCCTTTAAGATGTGTGCATTTCCTTCTGGAAAAGGGTGGTATCATGGTATGGAGCCCAGATACTTACTCATGTTGAAAACACTTTATGATTGTGTGAATTGATTGCGAGCGCTCGGTTGAAAGGTCCCAAAGGACCGGGGGATGGCATATTCGGTCAGTTGTTACTCAGTTAGGGGTAACCCGGCCTTGTGTTGGTAGAGATCCGGTTTGGTTCTCGGGGATGTCCATCCAGAGGCATTCTCATGTGGCAATGGGAAGTTCCTTGGCCTGATCATTCGTTGGAAATCCAAAGAAACAATACGATCTTGTACGGTTTTAGTTGTAGAACCTGCTTCCTCAGGAAGTAGCTATAGTAAGCATAATATAATGGTACCTATGCTGGCTAAGATTTATATTCTACTTTCGAAATATTTTCTACACTATGCACTAATAATAATATCAAAATTGATTTGATTTTAATACGTATCAAGCATCTTTGACTAACATAAGAAGAAATCTTCCCCAAGTCTGCGTTTGCATTGTGTGTGTGGCCGGAGGTCTTATGGTAGTCTCATTTTTGAAAGCATTGCGAATTGAAATAAAAATATTCCTCTATTTTTGATTTTTTAAAGATAAATAAACTGTTTTGAGTTCTCACACCAGTCACATGACTGACTCGGAGTTTATTGTTTTCCTTCCTAAACTCTGGGTGCCCACCAATTTCCACACGGGCAGTCAAGAGTTAAGGTTTATCAGGGTATTCTGGATATTCTGGAGTTGCTGGAGGCAAGATGGATGGCATGGCGTATTACTAGTATATAGTACTTCTTTTACCGCTGTTTGTTATTGTTGTTGTACACTCTGATGATATGATGTAATGAAATGTAATGTAATAACTGATAAAAATTTTTGTTTAAAGATTATTGATTTATATATTATATGTTGTTCCGCTGCGAATTGTGAGATTCTGATATTGTTGTCCTGTTCTGTTTTCTGTTCCGCTCTATTTTCTTTTCTCTCTATTTTCTCTCTCTCTTCTTTTTCTTTCCTTCTTTCTTCTTTCTAAAAAAAAACCATAAGGGTTCGTATTTTCGTTCACCTTGAGTTAATCAATGGAGATTAGTGTTTATTCAAGAAGTACGGATTTACGGTTCTTTACATTTGGTATCAGAGCATATGGTTAAGCGACAACCATGGTTCTGTTGGGTGTTACTCGTTAGAGATAGAGTCAGCAGTACTCTAGAATGAGTTTGAGTGTGATAATAGATATGAGCGCGTATTTGTTAGTGAATATAAAATTATTTTTTTAATCGGGTAAATAAGGTAAGTTTTGCCCAAAACTATTTTTGTATAGAAAAGAAATGATTTTCTATGAATTATTATAGTATATGGTTGCATGATTGTTAGGAAGTGATAATATTGAATTATTATCATTAGTATATGGAATTTGAATTGGTTAAATTAAAGTTTGGTCGTGAGCTAAATTTGAAGCTAAATTTCAAGATAAATTTGAATTTGTATATAAATTCAAGTAAGTGAAAGAAATAAATTGAAATTCCCTTTGTTAGTAATTAAGTAAATTCGAGATGAATTGAATATGAAAATTGAAATTTAAAATGAATAAGTGAATGTACTAATTAAAATGAAAGTTAATCGTTAAAATTCAATATTTAGAATTTAGAATTGAATTCGAATGAAAATTTAATTGTGAATTGAATTGAAATGTAAAATTTAATGAAATTAGATATGTAACTTCAAATAGTGAAGTAAAAATGTATAAGAAACATATATTGAAAATTTTGTAATAGAATTGGCAAAATGGTTTGAATGTTGGAATTGGATATTTTGGATGCTACTGTTATACAGGATATACAGATATTATAAAGGAATTGAGATTTTGATTTCAAAGATAAAATTGAATTGCTCGACAAAAAGGTACGTATTTCAATTTCAGTATGAAATTTGATGACTTTCTTCTCTAGCCACTTGGCTTTTCTCTTTTCTTTTTGATTCTGAGGGGCCGTGGTGCCATTTTATAGTCGTACCGAGCTAGCCGCGCAAAGGAGACGCTGGCGAAATTTTTCGAAAATTTAGGGTGTTAGAAAATTTTTGAGAAAAATTTGAAAGTTTGAAATTTGAATATGAATTTAAATTTAAATTGTTAGGAAAACAATGTTGATTGAAACTTATAATTGGAGTTGGAAAGCTAGTTGAAACGATAATGAATCTCTAATAAAAAGATTTAGGTTAGTAAGTTGATAAAACTATTGGATTGTGAAAAATGATAGACGGGATAAGGGCATTCTTCTTAACTTGTAATTTCGGGACGAAATTCTTTTAAGGAGGAAAGATTGTAACGACCCAGAATTTTAAACTATTTAATTTGAGAATATTTAATTAATTTTAAATATTTGAATGATGGTTTGAATTGAATATCAAATTATCAGAATGAATTTGGCGATTAAATTATAGAATTTAATCTATTAAAAGTTGAATAAAAATTTGAATCTTCAATTTTAAGCCGATTAAAAATATTTCAAAGGCTTGTAAAATTCATATTGATAATATTGAAGATTTTAGAAGCTTCAGAATTGAAATTTGAAGTGAATTGTTCAGTTTTGAAATTAAATCGTTTGAATCGATATTTAAAATAGCCGTCCGAGGCACAGTCTCGGAATTCGACAAAACCAGTTCCATTGGGTCCGTAATATTGAATTATTGCCGGATTTCAAATTTCGTATTTTTCTGAGTTGATATGTGAGCACACGGTGAGTAAACGCGTTGCAATTAAATCAAATTCAAATTAAATTTAAATTTAAATTTATTAATTAGTCAACATGTACACGTCCTTCCCTAAAATTATGCCTAAAATCGTGCCTAATATCACGATGAAGATCGTGCAGAACATACTGCATTCAATTTCAAATACTCCTCTCGCCCTTCACTCTCGTTTAAATCTCGAACGAAAAAAAATCAATGCCGAAGCCCCATTTTCAATTCGCGTCTTTATCTTCCTCTTCAATTTCAAAGGTCGAAGCCGTATCCCTTCTTCCCCTTTCCTTCTTCAATTATAAATCGAACTCAGTTAAAAAAGAAAAAAAAAAGAAAAGAAAAATCATCAATGGCCGCGCGCGATTTCTGGAAGTCGCGAGCTAGGGCTTCAACACGGCGGCGCTCGGCAATAGGTGGCATCGCGATTTGGTTGTCGCGATTCAAGGCATGGCGACGCAATCGAGGGCGTCTCGCATGTGGGGCTGCAGTAGGTTGTCGAAGTCGAGGGGCAACGGCAATGGGTTCGACGCGAGGTCGCGATGGAGAGGCGCGCGCGTGTTTGCGCGTGGGGGAGGCGAAGGCGGCGCCACGGTAGGCCGAGGTGATGATGGAGGCGTGCAATTAAAGGAGGCGAGGTCGTGGTCGCGATGGTGGTCGGGGCTGCTGTCGTTTGAGGTCAGTGGGGCTCGATTGATACAGTGAGGTATCCACATTTTTTTTTTCTAAATTAATTTTGATTTTTATCAATATATATATATATATATACAGAAGTATATAGGAAAGAAAAAAAAAGTTACCGTGAAATTTTGTTATAACGCAATAGCATTTAAAGTAAGTAAAATAATAACAATAAGTTATAAAATAGAAATTATAGGAATTAATTAAATAAAATTGTTATGTGGTGATTAATAAACTTATTTAATTTATCTATTTACTAAAGGATATTTTGTAAAAAAAGAGGAAATTTGTTTAAAATCAAAATTGTCAGTTAAATAAATTTTACTAAATGGAATTGATTTAAAATAGAAACCACTAGTTAATTTAATTTGTAAAAGAAAATTAGTTAGAAAATTTTACTTATTTGATAAAATGACTTATCAAAAGAAAATATTATTTATTATTGGAAAAAAAATGGGCAATTAAGGACTAAATGATAGTTATAAAAGAAAATTTGTTTAAATTTAGGTTAAGTGGTTAAATTTATTTAAAGGGAAATTAAATTGTAGTTAAATAAATTTGTTTAAAGTAAATCTAGTTGAAGTTTAAATTGAACTAGACAGATTTGTTAGGAATTTGATTTATTGGATAAATAAATTATTTAAAAGAAATTGATATAAGGATATTAATTTAAAGTGAAATGATTAATTAAGTTGTTATAAAATAAATAGTTTACGATAATAAATTTGTTTTATCTATTGTAGTTAATAAAAAGAAAATTTTTAGTTAAAAATTTGAATTTATAATTGATTAAGTTATTAAAGAAGAATTTGGTTAATAAAATTTAATTTTTAGTTAAAATAAAATCTTAGTTAAATAAATTTGATTTAAAAGGAAATTTAAATTTTAGTTAAACAAATTTAATTTAAAGATAATTTAGTTTTAAAAATTAAATTGTAGTTGAATAAAATTATTAAAGGTATTGGTTTAGAACAAAACCATTGAATAATTAAAACAATCAAAAATAAAAATTTATTATTCGATTGATTCGAATATTAATAAATTGTGTATAATATTTATACAAGGTATAAATGAAGAAAACAAGTTGAATTGGAAGTGGATTGCAAATAAAAGCAAAGGTGAGAACTTCTCACTCTAAAGGATTTATTTAGATTTTAAATAGTTAGATTTAAAATTTGCTTGACTGTGTTGATTGAATGATTGAATGATGATTGATATATATATTGGATGTGAATAGACCCTATACGCCGTTAGTAAGCGGAGGTTATTTATTACACACATATACCGCGATATTCCACCTCGAAGTGGAATTGGTATTATATTATATATATAGCAATATATATATATTGGCATATGTATATATTGCAGTTGATTGATTTCCCGCATTTCTTTAGCGGATGAGACCCTATTGCGCCGTTAGTAAGCGGATAATATTTATAAAATCCCATATACCGCGATATTCCACCTCGAAGTGGATGGTATTGTGCTAATGTCTGTGGATGCAGGGAAACAGGTTGGAGGGATCCAACTGGATTCCTCACAAATATTTGTTTGATTCATATATTGTGATATTTGATTGTTTATCATGGATGATATATGATATTTGAAAGTCGTGATTGACTATCGATGTGTTGCATCATCGAATCCAATTTTTGAAGTTTAAAAATAACGATTTTGATTTCTAAAGTGATTTTTGGAAATATACGTTTATAAAATATTTTTGGAATTGATTCATCTTAAATAAATAAACGTTATAATTTTAATGTTATAAAAATTATGATTTTTGAGAAATACAGTTAAAAGTTGATTTTTGAAAAAATATGAGATTAGTGATTTTATAAAATAGCTTAAACTGGGATTGCTGAATTTGTTATAAAAAGTTTAAAAATAGGATTTATAAAATTGGATTATTTTATAAATCAAATGATGAAATTATAAAAGAGTTTAAAGACGTTTTTTAAAAAAAAAGATAGTAATATAAATTGTTTTATATTAAAAGATTTATAAATTGATATTTATAAAATAAAAATATTGGAATTATAAAACGAGCTTTTACAAGTATTAGAATGAATTGTAAATGAATTTCATAAATTGGAATTATAGAATCATAACAGTGAAATTATAAATGGAATTTTATAAGCAGTAGGTTTATAAAATTTATAAAGTTATTTAGGGAATAGATGTGGGTAAATAAATGAATCTTATAAGTTATAAGATTTATAATTATGAAGTTTAAAGGAACGATTTTGTAAATAAATAAATTATAAGTGTTTGACTTATAATATGAATTTAGTATATCATTGAGATATGAAATTGAATAGATTTATAAAGGGAATTTATAAAAAGGAGTTGATATAAAATAAATAGAAATAGAATTTATAAACGTTGTTTTATAAATTCGCAACGACTTATTTTGATAAGTAAAATTGTTGTAATTTATTAATGGAGTTATATTCATGTTTAGACAGTGAATAATCCTTTAAAATAAATTGAATAGAAGGGATGAAATTGGTTAACAAATATATTCACGTTTTTAAATAGTGAATAATATGTTAAAGAAATTGTTTTGAATGTGATGTTTTAAATAGAATTAAAACGATCTAAAAGATGTTTTAAAATGTATTGAGATTCGAAACCATAGATTTCAACATTCGTTGTTGAAATAGACGTTTTCGAGAAATAAAAGGAAATGATAGACTATAACACTGTTGTTATAGTAAATGATTTCCGAAAGGAAATGTTTTGTATAGTATTGGGATTATATATCTATTTTAAATTTTGAATCCCTATACTAGTGATTTTGGGTTGTCGTAACGATGTTTTACGCAACATTCGTTTTGTCCCAAATAAATATGGTTAAGTGAATGATTTCCTTAAAGAGTGAAATATATACTTAATTTCGATTAGGGTATACTAAATATTTTCTAAGTATAGAAAATAAAAAGATCTGTGAATTACTTATTTTTAATAAGTATAGAAATGCTTTTCCAATATTAAGTGAATATTTTGAATTTATCTTTTTGAAGATAAATTGAAAATGAATATTAGAAATCGAATGGAAATCGTATATTCATAAATATTTTGGAATGTAAATTGAATATGGAATTTATAAATGAAATTTGGAAAATGAGTTTAAAAATAAATATTGATTTATTTTTGAAGAATGGAGAATATATATCTTGTAAAGATATTTTTCTGGAAAATAAATAATTTGGAAAATTATTTGGAATCTGGCGATGTTGGCATATCTATTGATAGTTCAATAAACGACTATCAATATTTACCTTTAAATAGGTATTTGTTGTGATTTGCTTGAAATTGAATGCCACACTTATTTTTTTTTTAAATAAGCGCTCACTATTCGGGTTAACCGGGAAAGGACCTTGGGGTCGTATAACCCATTCCGAATACGTGATACGTCGTTATGAATTGCATTCGAAGATCGGTGTTGAAGACAGGATATTTTCGAAAACGAAAGGGTTTCTTGTTGATTGTCTCTGCACTGGCTGATCCCCGGTATTGAGATCTCCATATGTGATGGGAAATCCGAACGTGATTAGAGATTATTCGGATTGCAAGGACTTCTTTGTATGTGCCTTCGGTTCTGTTCGAGCCCGGAACAGACTTGTATGGATTGTGTGTCTGACATTACAAATTGAGATATAAAGCCGATTTCTTTCAAATATATTTCTGTTGGTGGCGGAGAATTTATTCTCTTAGCTTAACACCCTTCTCTGAGACGTACGAGCTCAGAGGTTATATAGTTGAAGTTATCAGCAATATATTCCCAATTTGGTAATGTGACATGCTGAGTGTAGCTGTAAATGATCATTGTGTTGATTATTTGTGATAGGATCATTTGTTTGATCGTCTATCCTAGTGATCATTTCTATGATCATTTGTTTGACCCAAAGCATGGCTTTTGTATAAAGTATGTTTTTGTGGACGAGACTTCGTCGAACCTCACACCCCGGAATGGTCAAAACAGGAAAGATGCGGCAAGGTTATGAGGGGTAGCGCCCTTTAGGATGTGTGCATTTCCTTCTGGAAAAGGATGGTATCATGGTATGGAGCCCAGATACTTACTCATGTTGAAAACACTTTATGATTGTGTGAATTGATTGTGAGCGCTCGGTTGAAAGGTCCCAAAGGATCGGGGGATGGCATATTCGGTCAGTTGTTACTCAGTTAGGGGTAACCCGGCCTTGTGTTGGTAGAGATCCGGTTTGGTTCTCGAGGATGTCCATCCAGAGGCATTCTCATGTGGCAATGGGAAGTTCCTTGGCCTGATCATTCGTTGGAAATCCAAAGAAACAATACGATCTTGTACGGTTTTAGTTGTAGAACCTGCTTCCTCAGGAAGTAGCTATAGTAAGCATAATATAATGGTACCTATGCTGGCTAAGATTTATATTCTACTTTCGAAATATTTTCTACACTATGCACTAATAATAATATCAAAATTGATTTGATTTTAATACGTATCAAGCATCTTTGACTAACATAAGAAGAAATCTTCCCCAAGTCTGCATTTGCATTGTGTGTGTGGCGGGAGGTCTTATGGTAGTCTCATTTTTGAAAGCATTGCGAATTGAAATAAAAATATTCCTCTATTTTTGATTTTTTAAAGATAAATAAACTGTTTTGAGTACTCACACCAGTCACATGACTGACTCGGAGTTTATTGTTTTCCTTCCTAAACTCTGGGTGCCCACCAATTTCCACACAGGCAGTCAAGAGTTAAGGTTTATCAGGGTATTCTGGATATTCTGGAGTTGCTGGAGGCAAGATGGATGGCATGGCGTATTACTAGTATATAGTACTTCTTTTACCGCTGTTTGTTATTGTTGTTGTACACTCTGATGATATGATGTAATGAAATGTAATGTAATAACTGATAAAATTTTTTGTTTAAAGATTATTCATTTATATATTATATGTTGTTCCGCTGCGAATTGTGAGATTCTGATATTGTTGTCCTGTTCTGTTTTCTGTTCCGCTCTATTTTCTTTTCTCTCTATTTTCTCTCTCTCTTCTTTTTCTTTCCTTCTTTCTAAAAAAAAACCATAAGGGTTCGTATTTTCGTTCACCTTGAGTTAATCAATGGAGATTAGTGTCTATTCAAGGAGTACGGATTTACGGTTCTTTACAAATCCTGAGGGTGATTCCATAATGAATGTAGTAGTAGTAGTGCCTTCGGTTCCGTTCGAACCCGGAACGGACTTCTATGGATGAATGAAAAGCAGGGGGAATGCAACAAGGCAAAGTGGGTAGCACCCAACTGGGGTATGTTTTTTACCTTTCTAGATACTCTCGGATATTATTACTACGATTCATGGAAGGAGCTCAGAAAAGGATGGAAATACCTGGGGTGATAGCATACTCGGTCTATCCAGGTTAGGGGTAGAATGGTCTTGTGTTGCAGGCGATCCCGACGTGGTCCTCGGTACGCTGTTCTAGACGTGTACTGTGACAGGTGGTACCCCAGCACCGTACGGTTTGATTGTGTCCAACTACGCTGAAACGAGGATGAAAGCATTTTAGCTATTTGAATTAGTATTTGTACTTGACACTATTATAATATAAAGTGTTTTTGGTTATCGAATGGTAAAAACCCATCGTGTTTATTTATGGCGCGGTCTTACGAGATACCTTTGATTTTCAAAGGATTTTGATAACCTTAATAGTTCAATTTGAGCGTGTTTTCTCACGCTGGTTTTCCAAACTTACTAGGATGTTATTTTCTTATAATGCTCGGGTCAGATCGTGTATTACAGATACATGATAGAATGCTATGGAGCTCAGGAGGCAAGTAGGATAACGAAGACGTATTACATGTATCTGATTTATATTCCGCTGTGTATGGTAGGCTGTATATTCAGCTTTGCGAGGACAATTTATTATTACTATTCAGTATTGTGTTATTGATATATTGTACACTGATGATGTAATGTATAAACAACAGTTATAGATCCTTTTGTATATAGACATGTTATATCTATTATATAGTATTCCACTGCGATTGTGAGATTCTGTATTGTTGTTTCTATTTTCTTCTTCTCCTTAATGATCTGGTATATCCGGCATTCGATTTCTCAAAATGTAATACAGGTGGCGCGTTGATGTTGATTTTCGAAGGTCAAAAATCTCGGGCAGTGACACTTAGTATCAGAGCTGAAGGTTAAGTGAGAACTTGGCTCTAATGGGGATTACTCATTAGAGATAGGGTCAGTAGTACGGTAACATCCCAAAATTTATCAATTTAAATTTGGTAATTTATTCGATCTTTTGGAATTTAATTTGAAAAGTTTCAAAACAAATAAAATAAGTGATAATTTATATGAATAAAATTTCAATTTCTTTTGAGTTTAAAATTTCAAATAATAAAGGTTTTTTTAAAAATCATTTGAATTTAAATTTTATATATATGTGAATATATATGTATATGTGCATATATGAGTAGATTTGAATTTATATATTGAATTTGACTTTGAATTTAAACTTTAAGTAAATGCTTTTGAATAAAAAATCACAGATCACAGAAACAGAGAATAATAATGCAGCGGAACTAAAAGAAATAGTAGTTCATGAAGCTACTATATAAACATATCAGAGCTACATAAAATACAACAGAAGAAATAAAGTACAAAGGAAGTCTCACTACATAAAAGTCTACTAATACAAGAGCTGAAAGGAACAACAGACCGCAAAGATAAAACTTGACAAGTAGATAATCTCCAGCGATTTCAATCTCCAGAAAGTGGAAATCCAAATCTGTGAATACTCAGGCTGACCCGAGCGTAAAGAAAAATACAAACACTCGAGTCAGGACATACATACTTATACAATGTGAACCAACTCAAGTGAACTGTAGTAAAAGTACATGTAACTTAGAAGATGCTTGGGACCGCCCATCCTCTAAGGATCCGTTAAACTATTTACTATATAGTATATTGCGCTTTTACAATAGTGTCTATTTGTAAAATAAACTTACTTTTTAATAGCGTTAAGGGGTTACCCATATAGCCCTTAACACAAATAATGCCAATAGTCTATACAGTACCGTAATACCTCCTGATCGGGAGGCTACCAGAGGATACTCCATAGGTACGACACAAATAGAAACTCGTACAAGGCGCGATAGGGTAGGTGACACGGCACAACTAGGCAATGCCAGGGTAGATATACCAATTATGCTTCCGGTTCGGTGGTAACGCGTAGCGCGCAGCTACCGCCCACCTCGAGCCACCCCCCAAATAAAATCAAAAGTGGCCACCGAATCAATCCAAAGTCAAAGTATAATATCGAAGGGATGTATCCGATCAAAGGTGCAACCTTATTAACCCGTCGATCGCTCCTGTTTTAGCCACCTTATGCCAACTCACGTGAGTCGGGTCCACGTATTTACCTTAAAGGAGACGCCACCACCATCCTACTTCATTCTGAAATCTCCACCGCGTACACGGTCGTCAAAGTGGTTTTCGGTATCGACAGAGAGTATGCCTGATATCCGATCCCGGTCTCTTTGCCAACCAATCGTTATTATAACCCGTGGTTATAACTTTTAAAACAATATTTTATACTTCAAAATAAAATATCCTTTTCAATCCAAATCTTTATCAAAATAAAAATTTAATCATTTCCAAAACCATTTCAATATATCGACATACCATATCATTCAAATTCAAATATTTATCAAAATAAATATCAAGTCATTTCTAACCATTTTTAATACATAGATATCATATCTTTCAAACTTCATTTTTGAATCATTTTAATTTCGAAATATCATAACTTTCAAAAACTTTATTTCAAACATTTAATATATATCGAAATATCATATCTTCTCAAAACTTCATTTCAAATCATTTCAATATATCATATCTTAAGCATCTTTAAATTCAAAGATAACATTCATTTATTATCATCTCAAATCACCTTTTAAATAATTTATATTCCATCAATTTAATTCAATTAAAATCATTTTAAAAGTGTAATTATTATACTTTCAAATCAAGTATTCAAATTTCAAAGTTTCAAGTCATTCTGAGCTCATTTACTAAGTCAAAAATCATATTTATTAAAATTTCAGCCTTTCGTAGCATTTAGAAAAAGCTGTTATAAGTTATACTTGAAAACATTTTAATTCAGCAAAGACAGTTTTTAAAAACTGCTGTTAAAACTCAGTTTTAGTTAAATTTTAGTTTAAAACAGCAAAGACAGCATTTCCAGAAATGCTGCGGTAGCTCAGATTTCAAAACAAGGTTTAAATTTGATTTCAGTAAAGACTACAGACCACTATAGCATTTCCAGAGAATGCTACAACAGACCTGAGTCGAATATTAGCCTATAAGTTCAATTACAGCAACTACTGCATTTCAGAAATGCTGCAATAGCTCTTTTTACACAATTTTAGTTCAATTCAGAAAACTATAGCATTTCTGAATGCTATTAAAAGTTAATTTCAGGTTTTAGTGTATTTCCAGCCAATAATAAACTTTAATTTAAAACCAATAAACATTTTTAAAATCATATTTTAACCTTTAAAATGCTCATTAACATATCATTTAACATATTATTTTTATACAATAAATTTCTTATACTTACATCTAATTTTCAACAATTTACTAATTAAATTCAAGTGTAAAAGTTTTCAATTCTTCATATTTTTAAATAAGCAACTTAACACTTATCTTTCCTCCATTTCTCAAATAAACTTTTTTTTAATTAACTTAAACCTTTAACTAAAAACCAATTTTACATTTCCAAGTCAAGTTATACTTTTAAAAGACCACTTTTAAACATTTATTTATTTAACCACTTAAGTTCATAGAAAAATCAATAATACTTTAATAAATCACTTAAATTCCAAATTTAATCAAATTATCGTATTTACCAATTTCCAATAAAATTAAATTTCCATTTTATTCATATAACCTAAATATCGTTTTTAACCAAAATTCCAAATTTCCAAAAAGTTATATTTAATAATCCCATTTAACCATTCATTAATTACATTTTTAACTCATAGAAAAAATCATAATTTCTTTATTTTAAACATTTAAAAACCTATTTAAATAAAATTTCATAAATTTATATCTTAAAATACTTCAAATTATCCAAAATACTTTATAAAATAACCACGGGTCTGTATATAGTTTTCTAACCTAGGTCAAGTGATATAGATATGTATCATTTCAATCCGTAGTTTAAAAAGAAAAATCCAGGTTCTATCATTTCAAACCCGCAATCCCAAGTTAAATAAAATAAATAAAAACCATTCAGGCCTACCATTTCAGCCCATAACGATTTTTTCCTATTCTAAAGTCCGTTCGGGTATGTATCATTTCAACCCATAGTGATTTCTAATCTATAGGGAACTTGCAGTGTGATAAACAAATATAAATGAACAGTAACAACATATATATAATAACAGATGATACGACATGAAATTTAACAGGTTTAACATCATATGTAATTAATCACAGGCAGTTATAACATCATATAATAGTTCTACACATTCAAATGGTGTCAATTCACATTTGTATAAGTATAAACGTCTGGTGAGATTTACTCACTTTTATAAGCTGGAGACAACGATCAAAAGCACAAACTGAGATCTTCAAAATCACTATGGCACGACAATGATTCTAGTTTGAGAGAGCCAAAGATAAATCTCCTTGGATATATGAGACAAACAAATATATGAAACATATGTTTCAAAAACAAGATATACTTAAACAATGTTAGAAATAGATGTATAAAACAAAACTAAAGACTTTGCACTTGCTCTCTATGCTTGTTTGCATGGCCTAGGGGATCAATAAGGTCAGGTTTGAGCATGGTTTGGATCAGGTATGGGTATGGAAAAGGTGCGGCTACAAGGCTAAACAAGTGGAGGAAGTTACACTTAGGGTAGGTGAAGGGTTTAAGGCAAAATAGCATGTTTTTGGTCAACAAAAGGGCTCGGCCTTGGAGTGGTTTGGCTTGGACATTCAAGTTCAGATCTGGAATGATGTTGGAGTGGTGTGTGGTGGTCTGGTCAGAGGTGGTGGCGGCGGCTAGAGGTGGTGGTGGTGGAAAATGAAGTGGTGAAGCAACAAGGCTCAAACTAGCATGTTTTCAAGGCATAGGTTGGATTTTGAGGGGTTTTATCACCATGGTTGGCTTGGATATGGTCATGACCTGGAGTGTAGGTGGTGATGATGGCAGGGAATAGATGTAGAGAGTGGTAGCCATGGCAATAGTGAGGAGGCCATGCAAATAGAAAAAAGAAACACGACAAAAGTATGGAAAAAATGGAAGAAAAAGTGCAAAAAGAGGAGGCCATTACCCAATTTTTTCTCCTAGCCGTGAATGAATGAGAAGTAGACTTTTTTTTAGTGAATGAAGACTGGAATACACGGCCAAACAAAGTAATATACAGCCAAAATAAGTAAAGGCTAATAAATAAATAAAAACCGCCAAAGAGTAAATGAGGAAACGGTAAAAGAAACGACTTACGTTTCAAAAGCTTTTAAAACCTTTGGTATTTCCTTTATTTATTCATATAAGTTTACATTACTGAAAATAATAACGATTTCAGTCACAAATTCGAAAATATAACAAAATATAAGATATATATATATATATATATTTTTAATGATATAAGGTTAAAATAAGAAAATAGCACAAGATTGCAAACTAGTCTAGAAAAATGGAAAATAAACAGAATGAACTTTGGAAAATTTATATGGACTTGTAAAATTATCTATAACAAAGATAACAACATAAAAGTAAAGATTCATTCACAAATAAATATATAAATTTAAATATAATTTAAATAAAGAAAATAGCAGAAAAATGGAAACTAGGCTTAAAATTTGGAACTAAATTCAATAAGCTTTGGAAAAATTCAAACATCACTTTAAAAATATTAAAATACAAATATAATTAAAATAAAATATTAAATTTTTTTTTTTTTAAAGAAAATAGGAAAAGATTTAAAGAAATTGCTTAAAAATCCAAAACGGTGTCCAGAAATGACAAATAAATCACCACTGACTTTGGAAAATTGTTTACTTTATTTTAAAATTATTATAATACAAAAATGTACATACAATAACATATTGACCCAGATTAAAATGAAATATGAAAAAAAAATATAATTTATACAATTTAAAAATAACAAAATTGCAGAGTAAACAAATTGCACTCAATATTGAAATATACATAACTTTCATAGTTTAACTCCGTTTTCAACGAAATGAAAAGCAGTGTTCAAGTTATTACATCTATTTTCATAATAACAGATAAAATTTAAGATTTAAAATGATTTTAATTTTAAAAGTCAAAGTTCAAACAGTTTGAGTAGAAATTCACCTTTTTAGTAAAATGTCCAATTTATACTATTTTGAACTATAGATCAGCATTTATATTTAAAATGAAATATTTGAAATAAAAATAAATTTAAAATAATTAAAATAAAATAAAGTCAAATTTAAAATATACAGGCAAAAATCTAGGGTTGTTACAGCTTTAGTAAAATAATTTGGATTTATAAATATTTATATATATATATATATATATATATATATATATATGTGTGTGTGTGTGTGGGTGTGTGTGTGTGCGCTTTATTTAATATGTATTTAATTTCAAAACATTCTCTTTTAAATAATATGTATTAATATAAAGAAAATATCTTTAATGGGAAATGTAAGTTTACAATACAATTTAAATAATGTAAAATATTTTTTTAATAAAAATTTACAAATGTTGAGTAAGTAATAACTATAGAGACAAGTGTTTAACATGTAGAAAGAATTAAACAAGTGTGTCATTATATCATTTTCATTTTTTTTAGAAATTCATAAAAAAGGAAATATAGTATATAAGCCCTTTTATCTTCTTCTTCTTCTTACTCTTTTATTCATTTCAAAACTGGTACAATCTTTAAAACTAGAGAAAAATCATCAGTCACAAGTAATTAAACAAACAACCTCCTCAAATTTTTGAAGACTAAATTCCAGTAAACAAATCTGAAACCTTTTCTTTCAAAATCTCAAGCCAGAGAAGGAATTTCAAGAACAACTTCAAGTCTTCAACAAGTAATTCAAAATCAAGCAGGAGTCAACTTCAACAATTAAATAAGAATTAGGATCAACTCAAAAATAAAAAAATTGCAAACTCAAGCTTTAAAGTTGCAGACCAGAGATCTTTCTTTTTCTCTATTTCATTTAAAAACAAAACTGTAAGTAAGTTGAATTTTAGTTTTTGTTAAGAAATTAAGCAAATCATTCCATCAGGAAATTAAGCAAGCTTATATTAACAAGTTGCAGATTAAAAAAAATTCAAGATCAAGTTAAGCAAAAAAATTTCCAAGCTTTCAATTTTTAAACCAGACAGCAAACTCTCTGCTCAACTCCGTAGGTGAATAAACTCTCTGATTTAAGCTTGAACTTGTTGCTGTGAACAATATTGAAGTTGGAATGAAAAAAATGTGTGTTTGCATGTACATATTTATACATGAAAATGAGATGCATGTCTGTGCACATCAAAGTGAACTCTGTTCCATGCCTACAGGTCCCAAACCCTGTCAAAAAAATCCAAAAGCTCTATCTCAAATTGTTTTTTGGCCTTGAGATCAAAAGAAAACATGTTTGAATGATCATGTCCTAAGTTTTAAAAATAAATGTTGGTAAATGAAACAAGAAATTTTGTCTGGAAATAGAAAAAAACAGGCAAACCCAATATAAACAGAAATTTCATCAAACACGATTCCAGATTTTGAATATATAAATTGAATTGTCTTCGAAGTTGATGATTTTTAAACGTAAAATTAAATTTTTTATCAAGTATTTGTTGAGAAAGAGAGGGATGAACGGAATTGCCATTTTCTTGAAGTTATGGCGATCGATAAGGCAATGGACTTCGTGTTCGTAACCGGAGCTAGCTGGAAGACCGTGGAGTTTGGAAAAAATGTTGGATTAAATTCTAGATCAACGTGGATGTTGATTTTGATCGAGTTAAGGTCTAAGGATTAAAATGAATCGAGGTTAGAACTTGACCACTACGCCGTCGTTAGGCCACCGGAGATCATCGGACCGGGACCATCAGAAGCGTGGGAGGCTGGCAGAGCTTGGGATGGAGTGTCCCGAATTCTGATGATCAGAAGAAAGAGACAGCGAGGCGATCGATTTGGGCTTAAGTTGTTCCAGATTAGGGTTTAGTGGCTCGAATACAAAATCGCGATCGTATCGAAATTCAAGGTGTTTGTGTGGTTTAGGGACGTCACCGTGGACGTGTCGATGACCAGAGATTCAACTGGAGGCGGCCGGAGGGGTTGTGCATATGCATACAGCTGGAGTTGCGTCTGGAGGCAGCAGTTTGGAGAAGAAAGGGGAAACTCGAAGCTACTCTCGAGAAATGTAGGTGATAGCTTGGGTATGAACTCGAAGCAAATTCTGGGCCACACGGGTTTTGTACTTAGACAAATTTGAGAAAAACATATATAAGCACACGGGTAGGTTTTGTTGATAACTCGAAGTTAAGTAAAATATTTCGGGGGAGACTCGAAGTAGTCTCAGGGGTGACGTACAAAACAGTTTTTATTTAAAATAAAATTCAAACTTTTAAATAGATTTTTAAACTCATGTTTTTAAATGATAAATTTGATTTGAGTTTAAAACAAATTAAAGTTTTTCAGTAAGGCATTTTTAAAGTAATTTAATTTAATTTAATTTTGTTACATTATTTTATAAAATTATTTATATTGGTTAAATAATGTAACCGAGAATGATAGTTAAGATAAAATGCTATGTACACTAATTTTAATCTCTTAAGTAAATTTATGTAATAAGGATGATTTATTTAACCAAGTTTACAAGGTAATCAAAATGATTAACAAAGGTAAGAAGGTTTATCTTTTAAATCTAATAAGTAATCAGTGATTTACTTAAGTGATAAATGATTTACTTAAAGAATAAACTATTTAAATTAATTACTTAATATTTAAAGATTAATTTAATTAAGGTTAATTAAATTATAATTAATTAAAATAATTAATTAAGGAATAATTAATTAATAAAAGTAATTAAGGTTTAATTAATTAACAATTAAGGATTAATTAATTAAGATAATTAATTAAGGACTAATTATTAATGAAGATGATTAAGATTTAATTAATTTGAATTACGGGTAACTAATCATTGATTAAAGATAATTAATGAAAGTAATTATGTGATTAATTAATTTAAATCACACGATTGATTCATCTTAGTTGTAGATGATTGATAACTATTGAATGCTGTGTAGTGATTGATATCTCTGATATGTAATTGTGATGCTATGTGATATGAATTGCTTTGCGCTGAGCTGTGTTTTCTATGATGAATATATTTCTATGTGAATATAAAAACCCTTTGGCCCGTAAAATGGCTTATGAATTTCGATGCGACAGGGAGTCAGATTCCAGTTGGTTATCCGAAACCCACATCGAACCTGTGAATCTTTGTGAATGACATATCCACATGTTTTTAAATTGATGCTCACTATTCGGGTTAGCCGAGAGAGGACCTTTATGTCATATAACCTATTCCGAATAGTGATACGACGAAATGGATAACATTTGAAGACAGTGGTGAAGACAGGGTGTCTTCGAGAACAATAGGATAACCTGTCGAATGACTCTGCACTGAGTTGCTCCGGTATGGAGTTCTCCATATGTGATGGGGAGTCCGATCGGGATTGTGGATGCCCGGATTGCGAGGGCATCTTTGGAAGTGCCTTCGGTTCTGTTCGAACTCGAAACAGACTTGTATGGTTGTATGTCTGACATTACATTTTAAGATATAAAGTAGATTTCTTTCAAATACACTTCTGTTGGTGGCGGAGAATTTATTCTCTTAGCTTAACACCCTTCTCTGAGACGTACAAGCTCAGAGGTTATGTAGTTGAAGGTTATCAGTAATGTACTCCCAACTTGGTAATGTGGCATACTGAGTGCTGCTGATCATTTGTTGATCAAAACATGGCATACTGAGTGCTACTGATCAAAACAGGAAGGATGCAGCAAGGTTATTGGGGGTAGCGCCCCTTAGGGTATGTGCATTTCCTTCTGGATAAAAGTGGTATCATGGTATGAAGCCCAGATACTTAACTTATGTTGATATCGCAAATATATTGCTTTGTGATTGTTGTTGTTGGGGCCCCGGATAAAGGTTGGTTACGACCTGAGGATGGCGTACTTGTGTAGTAGTTACCTAGTTAAAGAGGTTACCCGGCCTTGTGTTGGTAGAGAGTTGGTTAAGATCTCGGAGTGTCCCTCCAGAGGCATACCCATGTGGCCCAAGAAGTTCTTTAGCCTGACCATCTGTTGGAAATCCAATTACCAATACGAACCAAGCACGGTTTTAGTTGTTGAACCTGCCATCGCTATAGTAGGCATAGTATAATGGTACCTATGCTGGCTAAGATTAATATTATATTTTTGAAATTTTTTTCACACTATGCACTAATAATAATATCAAAAGAGTTTTCTCGTATTAAGCATATTTGACTATCATAAGGAGAAATCTCTCCCAAGTGTGCGATTGCATTGTGTGTGTGCAGGGAGGCCTTATGGTAGTTTCATTTTCCAAAAGCATGAACGGTTTTATTTTTTAAAAAAAATTCATTCAAAACAACCATTTTTGTTTACTCATACCCGTCCCATGACTAACCCGGAGTTTATTGTTTCTTTCCTAAACTCTAGGTGCCCATAATTTCCACACGGGCAGCCTAGAAGGTGGTTTTCCATGTTTTGGTGCTAGCTGGATTTTGAAATCTTTTGGTTTAGAGGCTATCGGTTTTTGAAGGCTTTTGACTTGGAGATCTCAAGGTGCTTATTTGGATGTCCACTATCGCTTTATTTCTTTGAAGGCTTTCTTGGAGTGTGATACTTTGTTGCTCCGCTGTGATGTTCTATTTTGAAGTTGTGTTATATGTATAAAAATTCTCTGATGTTGGTGATGATGTTGTAATGGATATTGTGATGATGTTGTATCTGTGATGTTGATTTATGGCAGTTCATTTTGTTTCCACTGTTTATATTCATCTAATGTTGTTATAAGCTCCATCCAAACTGGAGTGCGACTTTTAAATCTCCGGCAGTCGAATACAAGTGAGGTATTTGATGTCGATTTTCGAACATTGGATTTCGGGTCGTGACAAGTACCCTAGAATGAGTTTGAGCATATTAATAGATATGAGCGCGTATTTGTTAGTAAATATAAAATTATTTTATATTGTGTTGATTGGTTTGTTGAGTGGCTTATGGATTCTGGTCAATACGAGTAATTAACGTTATTGATAGGGATCTCTAAATACTATAATAGAACAATTGGACACGTATTGTTTTAAAATGTGGTAAATGAAATAATTTTATCCAAATTATATTTGTGTATAAAAAAAGTAATTTTTTAGAAATTATTATAGTTAAATATGGTTTGCTTGGTTGTTAGGAAATGATAATATTAATCTATTATCATTAGTTTTATTGTGGTAATAGAAATAAAAGTTGATATTATAACCAAAAGTTGAGAAATTAATTCGTATAACAAAATGTGATTTTGTAAATATGAGTTTATAAATTTGATTTATAATTTGAAATGAAATCCCAGAGGAATATTTAAAATACAGATTTAAAAGTAGAAATTTGGGGATTTAAATCCCATAGATTTGAAAATGATTTTCAAAGTCTTGGAAAATGATAGTAATATTATTTGGTAATATTTTTGAATTGGAAATGAAATATATTAAGATTCGGAATAAAAATATTCAAAAATAGTTTTAAAAAGTGAAAAAAGCATTGAACTCATTTTGATCGCTGGATAATAAGTCTGATAATGACCGTGCCATCATCGGTGTTCATTTTCAAGTTTCCAGTGGAGAAATTGCTACCTGAGTGTTTTGAGTTGAAGTTTCGGTTTGATAAAACTGATTTGATTTGAAATTCAAAGGAATAATTTGATATACCCAAGGATTTTGGACATATAAGATTTCAAAGATGATTTTTAAATACTTAAGTAATTGTTTAAAACTATGGGGTTTGATCTAAATTTTATTTGGGAAATATGATAAAATAACTTGATAACTTATAAGAATTTGAAATTTGTTAGGAATGGAACTTAACTTAAGAAGAGTTAAATGCAAACAAGTGTGATGATGGAATAAATTAGTAAAGTAAATAAATTAATAAAGTGAATTTAGAGAAATTAGTGAATGGAATATAAATAAATTTGAAACTTATAAAATTTGAAAATTTAATTGGAATGGGAATTAACTTGAACTAAGTGAAATAAGAGAAATTTGAAAATTAAGCCTAAGTAGGCTAAATGAAATAATATTGAAATAAAATTTATTAAGTTGGGATAAATTAGAAAATGGAATAAATTATTTAGTTAGTAAGTAAATGGAATTGAAACTCAATATTGGAATGATATTTAATTGAATTATGTTGAATAAAGCGAAATTGAAAAAAAAATTAGTTCGAATGGACTAAATAAGATAAAAGTTTGGAAATAAAATTTGATTGGAAAATTAGTAAATGGGAGGTAAATTGAATTCAAATGGAACTGAAATTTAATTTTCATAAAAAAGGATGTAAAATTAAGTGATGAAGTGAAAATAAATAAATGAAGTTGTATAAAATATTTATAATAAACTTAAGAAAGTTGATGGTGAAGTTCTTAAGTAAAATTGGTATTGGGAATATACTAAGAAAATATTTGAATGCTAATCAAATAAATGTAAATAAATTAAGGTGGAAAATTGTAAGCGGATAAAATAAAAGTGGATAACTGTTGCGAAGTAAATGTGAATAAAAAGAAATTGATTTGGCTAATAATCAATTGGGAATAAACACGTAAGTTGTACGTATATTATCTTATTCGCATAACGATTCATTCCAAATTCGAGTACAGAATTTCGAGATAATTATATCTATCCGAGTTAGGATTTTTCACTCTATTTTTAACGGCGAACCCTGGACATGGATTACTGATTGATCCTAAGATTCGCTGTCATAGTATATGGCTATGCAAGGAGGATGACGATTTCTTATCAAAGAACCATATCTGAGTCCGTACTAGAGAGTCATGTGAACGACACTAGTTCAGAAGCGAAATTATGTGATCGAGCGAGCGACCAAATTTGATATTGCTTACATATGATATATGTACATCAGACGGGCACAAGTAAAGCAAATATTGAAAATTTTGAAAAGGAATACATAAAATGATTTTGGAATTAAATGAGTGTATATTATTGGTAAGTAAGGTGCATGTAATTAAAACAAAGGATAAATTGATGTCTTTGATTTCAAAAGTAAAATGCAATTGCCCGACAAAAGGTATATGTTTAAATTGTGTATGAAATTGATGATTTTTCTGATTGAGCCACTTGGCTTTTGTTTTTTTTTGTATAATTTGGGGTGCGTTGTGGCGTTTTGTAGTTTTTCGGATCTATCCGCGCGAAGGAGATGTTGGTGAAGTTTTTCAAATTTAAGGAGATAGAAAAAAATTCGAAGATAATTTTAATAATTTAGAATTATAATTTGGATGATTGAGGAAATAATGTTATTCGAATCTATAGATAAATTTGGAAAATAGTAAAAGTGATAGAGTGTTTCCAATGGAAATTGTTTTTGGAAAGTTGTTGAAACTGTATGGTTTTGGAAAAATAGTTAACGGGTTTTGGACCATTCTTCTTACCTAGCAATTTCAGGACGAAATTCTTATAAGGGGGAGGAATGTAACGACCCAGAATTTTGGATATTTGAAATTGGAATATTTAATTGACTTTAAATATTTAAAAGCTAATTTTTGAACTTGAATTTCAAATATAACTAATTATTGGACAATTTAATTATTGAATTAAATAATTGAAAATTGGGTAAATTGTTGAATCTGGAGTTTTAAGCCTGTTAAAAATTAATTTAAGGGCTTATAAAATTTTATTAATAATAATGAAGACAATAAAAGTTTTAATATTGAATTTAACAGTGATTTATTCAGTTTTAAAAATATATCGTTTAAAATGACATTTAAAAATAGCCTTCCGAGGCACAGTCTCGGATTTCGACGAAAACCAGTTCCATTGGATCCGCAATAGTGTATTATTATTGGATTTCTAATTTCGTAGAGTCTGGAGTTGTCATTTGGTCGTACGGTATGTAAACGCGTTGAAATTTATGTCGAAAATTCAATATATATAATTGGGTCCAAAAAGCTATCTTCTCCATACGATCGAATTAGGACTCGAAATATTTTCCATTGCGTTCAGAATAGGGGTATAATATTATAAACGCCTAGCGGCATGCCACGATAAGAGGTTAAAATTTTAAGCTACGTATTCGAGATGATTTAAAAATTTAAATAATATTTATATAGTTGATTTGACAAATATTTTCACATCAGAACCTTTCCTTTCTCTTCAAATCACTGTAGCAAGCATATTCAAACACATTTCCCCTCCTTTCACCTTTTTAAACATCACAGCCGAGCATCTTACAATGAAATAAAAATGGCAACTTTAAATTAAAAAAATCATTTCTCCACTTATATTGAATTATAAATCATGAAATTAATTTTAAAAGTCTTGCTTCGCCTCGAGCTTCAATCTGGTAGGGCATGGAAAAGTGCGATTTCAAATGGTGCGATCGACGTTTTATAGTCGAAGGTAAGGTTTTGGATTTCAAGAGATGGAGTGCTCGATTTGGAAGTTTGAGGTCATTTTTGGATTTGTTGTAGAGAAATGCTTCTATGCCTACGATTTGACGAATTTCGATCAACATTTGCATTTTGCATTGCTACAGGACTTCGAGCAAGCGTCAAGTCGTGAATTGGTCGGAGAGGCTAGGTTTGTCGTAGTTGTGTGGAAATAGAAGCTTGCACATAGAGAGGAAGAATGGCGATGGCGCTTGCCATTTCGTGGAGAGACGAGAGGGATTGGGTGCGTGCACGCATGATATGGTGGCTATGCACGTTTCTTGGCTTCAGGAAGTTTGAAGCATCTGGAAGAGGAAGGAATAGTTTGGGGTTGGGCTCTATTTCATAGGGTATGGGTTTTATTAAATATAATTAACTTGTTTTTATAAATTTAAATACCGATGAACTTATAAAATTTGTCTCTTGTGCATACGAGGTCTGTCTTGGACAAAACTTTTTGCGTAGCGATCGTGGTAAAGAGAGATTCGAAATGGAACTGGTTTGGGTGAATTTGGAGCTTTTGAAATTTTTAGATAATTTCAAATCGTCCGGATTCAATTGAAAATGGAACGCAAAAGCGAAAGAAAATCAAGGTGAGTTAATCTCACTCAATTTTGGATTGCTGTCTAATTATAAATAGTAAAAATTAATTACTGGTTGATTTTTGAATTTGATAATTATTATCAGTTGAATGTGATATTATATATATATATATTGGAGTGATTAATATTCCCGCATATATATAGCAGATGAGACCCTATGCGCCCCGCAGAATAGCGGATGACCCTATATACCACGATATCCCCTTCGAAGTGGGATTGGTATTTTTAGATTGTATTAACATCTGTGGATGCAGGAAAACAGGTTAGAGGGATCCAACTGGATTCCTTAAAGTGATAAAATTATTTTCATATGCAGTGATATGACATGTTGAATAATCTGTGATAGATCATAGCGTGGTTTGAATTTATTTGGTGCCATGGTATTTCTGGTTTAGATTTTGGTATTTTTTTTGAAATACCATAAATATGTAAATTGAATTTAAAAAGAAATTGAAGCATTTTTTGCGGTTAAAATAATTATAGTGAAATTGGAATTTATTTAAAGAAATGAATTTGGAGAAAAATAAATAGTTTAATTCGAATTTATATTTTTAAAATTTCGGGAGATTGTAAACAGAGATTTTTGAAATAATGTAATTAAAAGGATTTTTTTAAAAAGTACTTAAGTGATGTTGTTTAAGAATAAAGAGGATTTATTTCTAGAATCGAGGTTTAAAATAGTTTGGAAAAATAAAAATCAAATCTGAAATTGATATCCCAGTTTTTAAAAGTGATTTTAAATTATGAAAAAAGGAGGGGAATCTGAATTTAGTTGGGTTTGGAATATATTTGGGTTATTTAAGAGATAATTAAAAATGGAATTCAATTTAGAAAATCGATTTAAATCGATTAAGCATTTTGAAATAATGGTAAACAGGAAATGAGACTATGAAAATTTATAAACGAATTGTATAAATTAAGTAAATTATCGGTGGATAAATATGAATTTTAATTTCACGAACGAGGATTTATAAGGAGATGGGTTAATAGGTCTAAAAATAAATAGTAAATGTATTTTTAGAAATGTGGAAAAAGTCAATTTACGGAATTAGAACGTAAATCAAACCGAAAGTAAATCTAGAGGGATTTATAAATAATTAGAGTGGCTATATTGGGGTTAAAAATGTTTTTTCTAAGAAGTTAAGTTATTTAAAAAAGGAAGAATTTTTAAGTATTAATTACAAAATTTAAAAGTGTTTTAAAGAATATTTTAGAAAATTAAATTTTTAGTTGTTTAAAATTTTGCTTAAAGTATATTTAAATATTAGTTTAGTTAGTTTATAGTAAGTTAATTATAACTAAAAAATTTATCAGCATTATTATTTTAAAAGGACAAACTATACAATATTAATATTTATTTAATAACTTTTATTTAAAGTAGTTTGCCTAAAGTTTTACTTGAAAAATTATTATAGAAATTTCATAAGTATACTATCTTGAAAATTTTTAAACTGTTATAATATATGTAAATATATAAGTGAATATGCTTTTATGGTTTTTTGTTTAGTCCCACATCGTGGAATTGGTTAAGTCCTTTGCTCTGAAGCCTTTATATAAAGGAGGCTATGTATTGTAAATACATATCTATTCTCAGAAGTGAATAATATATCTTTTATCTCTCTCCAATGGCTTCTATTATTTCTTTATTTTATAACACGTTATCAGCACGATCTCCACAAAAGTTTTTTTTCAGATCTACAATTGTGATAATTTATGAAATCAAATCTATTCTTCTCCAGATCTAATTATAGATCTCAAAACGGTAAGTTATTTTTCTAATATGATTGATCTAATCTTCCAATTTTTTTTTTATATATCTCATTCCATTCTAGATCTACTTCTTCAGATCTAAATATATTGTCTTATTTTTTAGACTTTATTATACTAGTCTTATAATTTTATATCTTATATAAATCTAAACTTTGAGATCTAATTCTTATTTTGTTAGTTATTATATTTTAGATCTAATTTTTTTTTGCTATTTTTATGATCTTATTATATTGTAGATCTCAATATCATACTTATTTTTATGTTTTTAAGTTCATTCATTTTGGAATGCAAGTTTGAACTTGACAAAATTTGATATTGTTGATTGAAGCAAATTTTTTGAATTCGATTGTATTTAGTTTGGACATGGATTTGAGAAATAAAACATGGTTGGTAAATAGGGTTTTCATTTTGAAAACCTTTTGATCTGATTTAGATTTGAATGCAGACTTTGGAAATTATTTTGATATATGATTTATATTTCCAGAAGAAATATTTTATTGTTTCTAAGAGAAACAAATATAAATATAATACGTATCTAGAAAATCGTATTAAGTGAATGGAAACATTAGTAAAAGCTTACATGATAAGCTTAATATCTTCCAATGTTTGCTTAAAAAAAGAAGGGAAAAGGAAATAATAATTGAGAACCTGCAGTTTTCATAAATCAGTAAATTACAAGTTTCCTCAAAATAAAGAAGCAGAAGTTCTAACTAAAAAAAAGGATTATATATCAAAACTCAAATATATAAATTTGATATGTGAAGCTTTGAATTATTAGAAAATCTAATTCAGAATATGGTAAATTTCAATTGCAATCAAACCTGAAGTTTGATAATGAAAATCAAGTTGTACCATTTAGGATCTAAAGTACTAAACAAAGACTTTTTTTTAAAAGTAAAATTGGAACCTGAAGTTCTAAAAATATTTGCCAAAGGTATTAACTACTAAATCAAATAAATATATAGAAACTTGTTCACTCCAGAAGTAGTGAAAATAATATATTAAAAAAAAGGTCTCCAGAAGAGATTTGTTGATATATTTGGGGCTTTTACTAAACCAAATAAATACGTAGAAATATAAGTAGTGATAATAAATATTTAACACTGATGATCAAAATGAACTTGTATCCCTTTATGGAGAAGTTTATACAAAATTTGAGAACCTGAAGTTCATAACAAATTAATGAACTTGAAGTTCATGAATTAGATGCCCGAAGCTCTATTGAAATTATGTAAAATGATAAGGTTGTACTTCCTGAAGAAGTTAAAGAAAATTAATAAATAATCATATGAGAAAATGATGTTGCATTCAAGAGATTACAAAAATCTCCAAATGAGTTATACCTTACCTTATATTTTAATATTTATATTAAATTAACCAAATATCTCAAGATATTATGTTATATGATATTTCAAACATCATTGGATGTGTGTGTGTATTAATCTGTTGAAAAAATGTTTTAGAGATTTATTTATATTTATATTGCAAAATCTAACATCCTAGAAGAGATTTTATAAGAATTTTATTTTTGTTACATTGCAATTCCTTAAAAGGAAACACTATATTCCCTGAAGGAATAACCATATAATTTTTTTTTTGAAGCACTAACAATAACTTTTGAAAAAAAAGGTATTGTATGCCAATATTATACTCCAGAAGTAGTGGTTTTTATCTCTTACATCTTACTTTCATTTGGTGAACCTAATTTTGTTACTGTATTTTAAAGTTTGATATGCCATTTCAAAGACAGTTACAACAAAAATCTCCAGCAGAGATATTTTATGCCACTGTAAAAATAGTAATTATGTAATTTATATAAAAGAAATATTGTATATTGATATGGCATTCCAATAATGCATATATATATATATATATATATATATATATATATATATATATATAGAAGAGATAAGTTCACTGCAGAAGTGATGATACTAAAATATCTCTAGAAGAGATTTATAAATTTGAAAATGATAACATATCTCTAGAAGAGATTTGTTTATATATTTGGTAATTTTATTAAACCGAATAAATGCATAGAAATTTGATACTTGAGATACAATTGAGGAACAAAACTTAACAACTTGAAGTTGTGTATATATATTGTTCGAACTAGAAGTTCGATATGGTTCCAAACCAAATGTTTTGAACATTATCATGCGGTTTTGACAGGTTTGCATTGACGTTAATTTATAAATAGAAATTAATAGTTTGAATCCTTGTAATAGTTTGTTCTAAAAATCACTAATTCAAATGAGAAAGAATATGAAAATTTTATAATATTTATGTGATACGTGGACGCACGTATACATCCATATATGTAAATATTTAGCTAACAACCTGAAGTTTGTTATAAGCTATTATTTAGTGATTATGCATAGATATTATTTAGTGATTTAAAATTCAATCAACATAAATGTTGAATGACCTGAAGTCATGTATGTATTCAAATGATCTACACAATAAGTGAATTCCTCCAATATCTTAGATCAATGAATGAGAACAAACTCTAATAATCAATATCAATTTAATGCATCTTATCAACGAATAAAAGAATTATCCTCCTATTATTAATATGTATGATGTATTTGCTAGTAGCAATATCATAATGGATCAAAATAAGAATCCAAAGACGATAATTATTCAATGTTTGTCAACATTGAGGGGGAGGATAAATGGATACAAGTTCATTTTGATCATCAGTGTTAAATATTTATTAAAATATACAATGATGCAAAATATTATCAATATTATGCCTAATAGACTTTCTCCAATATAGATTTGAATCTCTGAAGGATCAAAGTTTGTAAACCACATCTGAAATATGGTTCAAAAGTCACTTCAAAATATTTTTGGAGTATGTAATAAAGATGCCAAATAAAGGAGGTGAGTGTTCTTGAAGAAACACTTAAGGATGCTCTGAAAGAGATCCATGACATGATTCTCAAATAACCCTAGAAGTGGTTAGGTACCTAAAACATAATTAAAGAGATCTCAATAAATCATGTCTAGAATTGACAAGAAATAATCATCGATGATAAATTTATAAATAATAAAGCGCTTATGTTTA
Organism: Allium cepa; assembly: GCA_030765085.1. Taxonomy (NCBI): domain Eukaryota; kingdom Viridiplantae; phylum Streptophyta; class Magnoliopsida; order Asparagales; family Amaryllidaceae; genus Allium; species Allium cepa. The sequence continues at coordinate 148,089,398 of CM060928.1, forward strand.
TAAATGGATTAAAGATCCTGGATTAAGGGAAAACATGACTGGCCATCATGAATCCTTTACCAATAGAGAAATATGGACATGTAGTCCGTAAAGTAGCGAAAGTACTTGAAATGTTTAATATACCCCGAAGGTATAAATATGATTTAAATCATATTAAATGATGAAAATATAAAAATTCCTGAAGAATATAAATAACTTTTATGGTTATAAAGAATGCAAAGAACAGGAAGCATAGATTACAACCTACTTTTGAGTATTGTTGTAATGAAAATCTTGATATAACTCAAGATGAGTAGATTACTTCCTACTTTTTAGTAATGTTGTAATGATATTTTTAATATTCATGAAAGATGTATAGTTGCAATGCGCAAAACTAATTTGAAGCATAAAAATGAAAACACATGAAGTGTTTTTCATAAAAGTAGCATAAAATTGCACAAAATGCAAATTATATTTGAAAGAAACAATCTTAAAAAAAAAATTGATTGTATTGAACGAAACTATTAATAAATTGTATTATTAATGAGAAACGTATTTATAGATCCAGAAGTATCTATAACCAATTTGAGTTATCGAAAGACGAATACAAATTCAGAGGAAACTTTAAATCAGGGGGAGCATCTATAAGCATTTTATAATGCACTCTTTTTCCTTAACTAAGATTTTTCCCACTGGGTTTTTATTAGTAAGGTTTTAATGAGGTATATCTTGATCCGGATTCTCCTTGGGATGTTATCTGCCGGCCTAAGTGTGAGGGTGGGTTAGGGTTGCGTAATCCGAAGGACATCTGCTTGGCTTTCGCTTGCAAGTTGTGGTATAGGTTTGGGGCTAACGACTCCTTATGGTCGCAATTTCTTCATGCTAAGTACCGGAGACTGGCTGATTCTGGATTCTCCGGTACTCCTTCCTTCGCGAGTGAGACTTGGAAGCATATGCAATCGGTCAAAGTGTTTGTTGACTCTCATGACGGCCTCTCCGGATGGGATGGTGGTCCGTTCTCTATTCGGAGGGCTTGGTCCTCTTCTAGAATCCCATCGCCCGTTCTTCCCTTTTTTTCTTTCATTTGGGACGTCTGTATCCCTTCTAAAGTCTCTCTTCTGCTGTGGCGTTCCTTCCATAATGGACTCTCAGTTGATGAAAACCTTCAACGGATCGGCATTCCTTTTGTCTCTCGTTGCAGATGTTGCGGTAACGGGGAGACGGAATCGGTGAATCATCTGCTTTTCATCGGATGGTGTGCCAGGTCTTGCTGGAACTACTTCGGGAATTTAGTGGGGGTACGTGGTTCCATCAACTCTTCTTTTGATTTGCTTTCCACTTGGTGGTGTCGTCGTGCTGGTCGTTCCCTTCGTTCTATTGTTTTTCGTTTGATTCCTTGTCTGATTTGCTGGCACATTTGGTGTGCCCGGAATAAGGCAATTTTTGACGAAACTCCTATGGACCCTCTATCTGTTATTCGGAAGGTTCGAGATGATGTTTACTTGGCATTCCGGGGCCGTCCATTCCGAGGTTCTGTCAACTTTCGTTCTGGTCGCCTAGTGAATTTGTTATCAATCACCTGTTCTAGCTCTTCTATTAGACAAGGTATCGGTTGATTGCCTATCCGGAGACTGGTGGTTACGACTGTCCAGTCTCCTTCTTAGCCTCCTCTCCCCTCCTTTTTTTTCTCATGTTTAGGTTATTGCTTGCAGGTAGAGGCTTTATGGGGTGTGTGATTCTCAGTCCGTTATTTGTTTGGAGCTTGCTTAGAGTTTTCTGTTTCTGCTTTTCGGGTTTCGGTCTTTCTGGTGATGGGTTGCTGTCTGTTGTTTTCTTCTAGTTCTTCTATAGGTCTTTTTGGTAGATCGCTATCTATTTTTCGGTGGTATCCATACATCGGAATCGGGCGGTGGCTCTGCAGGAGCTCGATTTTGATATTGGTCGGAGTGGGGGTTTTTGGACTTATTCGGGATTGCTTTGCGCCTGCTGGGAGACCTCCTTCTGGATCTTTTTGTTAGTGGTTTTTTGTATTCCTCTTTTGGTTATTTCTGTGATCCGATCATGTATTCTCTCGTCTTTGTTCTTTTACGGTTACCTGTCAGGCTTGTTGACAGCTTTTGGTGATGTTTAGTTATACATATTTTCTTTTAAAAAAAAAAAAAGATATCATTTGTATCAAAAAAAAAAAAATGGTATATCTTGATCCAGAAGTATCAACTCCCTAGTAATATTTGAAATAAGCTATAATGTACTCTTTTTCCTTATTTAAGATTTTTCCCACTGGGTTTTTCTTATTAAGGTTTTAATGAGATATTATCTTGATCTAGAAGAATCAAACGTCTTTTCAAGAAATAACATCTTAAATATGTTATTTAAGTTAAATTATATTTTTATCCTTGACTAAGGTTTTTCCCATCGGGTTTTCCTTTGTAAGGTTTTTACTGACGTATTAAATTGATTCAGAAGTATCAAACTCTGTCAGATGCAGTAAATTATTGAAATATGACATACTATATTGTACTCTTTTTCCTTCACTAGGATTTTTCCCATAGGGTTTTACTTAGTAAGGTTTTAATGAGGCATTAGTTTGATCCAGAAGTATCAAGCTTTATTTAAAGAAATAAGAAAATAAAACATGTCATTGTACTCTTTTTCCTTCACTAAGATTTTTCCCATTGGGTTTTTCTTAGTAAGATTTTAATGAGGCATTATTTTGATCCTGAAGTATCAAACTCTTATAACGGATATCATTTTTAGTATGATATTTATGATTTCACAAGTTGCACTCTTTTCCTCGTTCAAGATTTTTTCCCACTGGGTTTTTCTAATAGAGGTTTTTAATGAGGCAACAGACAATATCTATATCGACTGAATCGATAAATGCAAGCAAGATAATAATGAGGGGGAGCAATCATCATACACGTTTTGAAACGGAAATTTCAAATTATCCGAGCATTCAAGATTTTGAAGACGCATATTCAGGGGGGTGTTATAATATATGTAAATATATAAGTGAATATGCTTTTATGGTTTTTTGTTTAGTCCCACATCGTGGAATTGGTTAAGTCCTTTGCTCTGAAGCCTTTATATAAAGGAGGCTATGTAATGTAAATACATATCTATTCTCATAAGTGAATAATATATCTTTTGTCTCTCTCCAATGGCTTCTATTTTTCTTTATTCTATAACATAAACAATGTTTTCGGGAAGTATTGGTATACTCGCATGGCGTAATTGGAGGCCGTGAGTGCCTGCAGTTAGGTCTTGGATTTTTCTGGAATAGAGACGTAACTATCGAACCGTGAATCCATGGTTTGATACCGCAAGGATACTTTCCAAATTATTTTAAAGGTTTTCCAAATATTTTTGAAAGAATAGTCATGGTGAATTTACTTAACTCGTTAAGATAAACATATATTTTGGATAAAGAGATTTGAATTATTAAAAATTAAATTAAAAAGAGAATTGGAGTTATTCAGTGGAAAATTGAATATTTGGTTGAATGATTATTTAATTTGATAGCTAAATAACCGAATATCAAATCTCTACCCAAAATATAACTTTTCGAATATCTAGGAGAAATACGAGGATTATATGGTGCAATTACCGTTCGAGGTGCTATACTGTACGTATAAAATCATTTCGTTCTTCTAGGGCGTTTATAAAGAAATTGGTCCATTAACGGTTAGGAGACGATCTTTGATCTTATTTTCGTCTGTTTATTTTGTAAAAGAACCGGGGTTGAGTTTACCGAAAATATCGAACGTTGTTTCGAAGAGACCGGGATCGGATAAGTTATCTGAAAACTATTTCGATCCAATGAGTACGTTTTCGAAATGAAGACAAGAGCATGGAGTCAAAGATGGAGCAGTAAAGTGCAAGGGCTAATCGCTACTAATTCTGAGGATGATTCCAAAATGGATGTAGTAGGAGTAGTGCCTTCGGTTCCGTTTGAACCCGAAACGGACTTGTATGGATGAATGCTATCAGTACATTGTCATTGGAGGGCAATGGACATTCTAAGTGAAAATTCCTTTAAAAGGTAATCCTAGCCTCTAGCCTCATCAACTGGGAATTACTGAAATGCCGAGGGAATGTAACAAAGCTAAGTGGGTAGCGCCCATTTAGGCTATGTTTATCACCTTTCTAGATACCCTCAGATATTATTACTACGATTCATGGAAGGAGCTCGGAAAAGGGTGGGAACACCTGAGGTAATAACATACTCGGTCTATCCGGTTAGGGGTAGAATGTTCTTGTGTTGTAGGGCATCCCGGCGTGGTCCTTGTTACGCCGTTCTAGACGTGTACTGTGATAGGTGGTACCCCAGTGTCTAGTCGTTCATATGAAATCCTTTCTCCAATAAGGGCTGTACGGTTTTGATTGTGTCCAACTACGTTGAAACGTGAGATGCAAGCATTTCAGCTATTTGAATAAGTATTTGTACTTAGACACTATTATAATATCAAAGGATTTGATATAAAGTTTTTTTGGTTATCGTAAGGTAAAACCCGTCGTGTTTATTTGTGGCATCGTTTTACGAGATACTTTTGATTTTCAAAGGATTTTGATAACTTTAATAATTCAATTTGAGTGTGTTTTCTCACTCTGGTTTTCTAGACTGACTTGGGTGTTATTTTATTATAATGCTTGGATCAGATCAAGTATTACAGATACAAAAGATAGGATGCTATGGAGCTTAGGAGGCGAGTGAGATGACGAAGACTTATTACACGTATCTGATTTATATTCCGCTGTGTATGGTATGTTGTATATTCAGCTTTGTGAGGACAAGTTATTATAACTGTCCAGTATTGTATTATTAATGTATTGTACTTTGATGATGTAATGTATAAATAACAGTTATAGATCTTTTTGTATATGGATATGTTATATATCTATTATATAATATTGTTCCACTGCGATTGTGAGATTCTGTGTTGTTTTTATTTTCTTCTTCTACCTCTTTCTTCTTCTCCTTTATGATCTGGTATTTTCGGCATTCGATTGCTCGGCATGTAATACATGTGACATATTGATGTCGATTTTCGAAGGTCGAAAATCCGGGCTGCGACACACATGATTAATTTGACAATAATTTCATAACCTTAACCACCAAAGTATTGGATTATCTTGTCAATTGTAATGATAGATACATTATTAACGTGCATTTTACGAAACATTATTAAACCGAACCTATTTTATTTTAAATTTAGAAAATTTGCACATTTACGCTAATTAAATTGTTATAGAATTTTTCAATTAATACTAATTATCAGATTAAAAAATAACTCATTTTAAAGTCAATGTACTAATTACAATTCTTAAAATTTTACATTAATTAAAATAATTTTAGATCTAAATAAAAAAATATAAAAATAACGTCCAATACATCTCTCACGGTATAACCAATTGAATAGTTAGCACCTTTGACCTTACATCAATAAGGTTCGACTCGCGGTTTAGTCTGCGAAATTATGCTTCCGTATATTTAAATGGAAATGTGTGGTTGGATCAAAGGAAAGTTGAGGTGTAGCAAAAAATGGTGTGTAGCTGATTCTTGTCCGCACATTTCCAAATAAATGGTCAGCACAATAACACAATGGGACTATGTATACACCAATACTTTCCGTCTCTGCCATCTGGAGAACAATTCTTTGTGCATGTATGTGCGTATATATATATATATATATATATATATATATATATATATATAGACGCACATACATGCACAAAGAATTGTTCTCCAGATGGCAGAGACGGAAAGTATTGGTGTATACATAGTCCCATTGTGTTATTGTGCTGACCATTTATTTGGAAATGTGTGATAATGTATCTCTGCATGCATTATGTTGTTGATCAGAGTTAGGTAAATGCTATCGTTGGATTAAATAATTGAAGGGCAACCATAAATAGAAGGCTGTGCCAATACTATTGCGATGAAGAAGTTGAGTACAAAGGTTGTACACTTCAATAAAAGATTCCTAAGGCAAAAGGAAAATGATAGAATTGATCAGGTTTATTTGGTCCACTATGTCACAGATACCGTGGAACAGAGTTTTTCTTCTTTCTCCTTAGCTATTATATTTTCATGGATATTGTTCTTATGGACATGGTTATTATGTGCCCTAAGGCACATGTTATATCTATTCACGAAAAGACAAAAAGAATTTAATTAAAATACCAACTATGTCCTTACATCACAATTAAATATAAGACAATGAAAAAGACTTACGGTAATTTAACAACCTTACATCTATACGTATGATTACTTTTCTATTTTTTTATGTATATGTACCTATAATTAAGAATCAAATTCCAAACTTCCTGCGTAAATAAATAACAAACAAAGTAATAATTTTAAGTGGCTAATGATCATCAAAAAGGCTTAACAAAATTTTGTAGTTTCCTTATCGCTTTTATATTTTAAATTAAGTAATAGACATTACTTGAAATATATAGTGGTTATGAAAATTAGACATAATAAATACCATTTGCATCGATTGCTGTGGTTACTTAACCTGAGTAGTACTGTTGTCATTGGAATAAATACCATTTGAAAGAAGCGTATGCTTGTGCAAAAACAAAGAAAGAAGCAAGGCCCGTTCACTTATAGTCTGCTTGTACTGGTGAAGGAGCGCTTTCTTGTGAGAAAAAGTTGGGAGTTGTTTTATATGCAATATATAGTCATAAGAAAAAAGGGTATATTTAGAGCTGCCCTCTCGTTCAGTCATTTTAGTGGCTGAATATTAACGATACAAAAGAAGAATTTAACATGATTAAAAGGTGGGTGTTGTAGTACAAGATCGACCAATGTAAAATTGGACGCTGATATCACAATACAAATTTACTGAAGACAAGTACGAATTAAAAACACAACAGTCCTTCCTTCCGGAGAAGAATATATAGCTTTGCTGAAGAAATATCTATTTACCCTGCGAGTAAGGAAAAGAAAATAGAATATCAATACTAGGTTAACGTAAGCAGACGAAATAAAAACAGTACAGAAAAAGAAGAAAGAAAGCATATAAAAACAGTGCAGAAAAAGAAGAAAGAAAGCATATATAAACGTAGAGCAGTCAGTGGAAGGGCTGATGGCATAGGGAACACGGCCACCAAAGGTCCTGGGAAGGCCATAATCAAAATTACAAACATAAATTCAAACTTGTTGGAAATTGTGTTGAAAAATTCAAGTGAATTATTAAAAATGACTAAGTGTGAAGAATGGCTTTGTGAATAGTCCCACATTGTAGGACTATATGAAAGAATCAAGTATTTATACTTGATTCTTAGAGGCTAAGTTGGGCCCTTTGGGCACCCAATGATGCTCTTTTGTGAGGAGGGAGGCCATGCTTGACCACCACACACGCGCGCGCGCGCCGACCGACCGACCGACTCGACTCGACCCGACCCGGTCGATTTAATTTTTAAGAGTGCAGACTGAGCCGTTCGTCCGTGCAAACGAATCGGTAACACAACAACTGAGAGGCTGTTTTATCCTAGAGGCGGCGGTGATTGATTCGAACTGCTTGCACCATTGAGCAGATCGCCGAAACGTCTTCAAGAAAGTGACTCCGTCCACGACTCAGCCGAACCTTGCCATTGTTTTCCAACAAATTGAAGACGTTCGACAACAATGGCCTCTGCTGCAGATCTAGATGCCGCCGCTCCTGCTTCCTTCTTCCAACTGCCGGTCGTCTCTGCTGCTCCCTTCAGATTCGAGGGCCTCCATTTCAAACGCTGGAGACAGAAGATGGAATTCTTCCTGACCACCAGAAAAGTCGTGGCTGTGCTGACAACCGACAGACCGCAGCTACCCAGTAAACCAGACAACGAAGCAGATGCAGATCAGATGCGAGCCTGGACAGAAAAATCAAACGAGTTGCAGAACTGGACAGAGCAAGATTACATGTTCCGAAACTACATACTCAACGGCCTCAGCGATGACCTGTACGACTACTACAATTCTGACAAGTCAGCCAAAGAGATTTGGGAAGCGCTGCAAAAGAAGTACGATGCCGAAGAGGCTGGAGCGAAGAAGTATGCAGTCAGCCGCTACCTCAAATACCAGATGACGGATGACAGGTCAGTAGAGATGCAGTCTCATGAGCTTCAGAAAATTGCTCATGAGATCATCTCCGAAGGTATGAGTTTAGATGAACAGTTTCAAATTGCTGTTATTATTGATAAACTGCCCCCAGGTTGGAAAGACTTTAAGAATGTGCTTAGGCACAAGACTAAGGAATTCTCCTTAGAGAGCTTGATTACTCGCCTCCGTATTGAGGAGGAGGCTCGGAAACAGGACCAGAAAGAGGAAGTGCTTGTTGTCACCAACAATAACACTAAGAAGTCCAAGCCAGCAGTTCTGAAACCAAATCCGAAAAGCTTTAAGAATCAGAACCGCAACCGCAACAAACAGAATTGGAACCCGCAAGGGAACCAAAAAGGACAGCAAAAACCAACCCAAAAGAATGACTCTGGACAGTTGTTTCTGTGCTACAACTGTGGAAAACCAGGTCATATGGCACGCAAGTGTAGGAACAGACCAGGCCCTGCACCGCAGGCTAACCTGACTGAGGAGCCTTTGACGGCTATGATTTCTGAGATTCACCTTGTTGGTGGATCAGAGGGTTGGTGGGTAGACACTGGTGCATCCCGCCATGTCTGCTATGATCGTGCTATGTTTAGTACATACACGGCTGCTGATGATCAGAAGGTGCTGTTGGGAGATTCTCACACCACTACAGTTGCAGGCATTGGAAATGTGGAAATAAAGTTTACCTCTGGAAAGACAGTTCTTCTGAAAGATGTGATGCATACTCCAGAGATGAGAAAGAATCTGGTTTCTGGTTTTCTCCTTAATAAGGCTGGTTTTACTCAAATTATAGGGGCTGATTTGTATACTTTGACTTATAAGGGGATGTTTGTAGGGAAGGGTTATGCTTGTGAGGGTATGTTTAAACTGAATGTTGAATCTAATAAAGTAACCAGTTCTGCTTATATGTTGTGTGACTTTAATATTTGGCACTCTAGATTATGTCATGTAAATAAGCGTATAATTCATAACATGATCACATTAGATTTGATTCCTAAAATGTCACAAACTGATTTTGATAAATGTGAATTCTGTAGTCAAGCAAAAATCACTAAGAAACCTCATAAATCAGTTGATAGATTTTCTGAATCCTTAGACTTGATTCATTCTGACATATGTGAACTAGATGGTACTTTGACTAGACATGGACACCGTTATTTTATCACTTTCATAGATGATACCTCTGATTTCACTTATGTATATCTTATGAAAAATAAAAGTGATGCATTTGATATGTTTAAATTATTTAAAACTGAAATTGAGAATCAATCTAATAAGAAAATTAAGAGACTTCGTAGTGATAGAGGAACAGAATATGAATCTAGTTCATTTCTTGATTTCTATAAATTGAATGGTATAATTCATGAGAGAACTGCACCTTATTCACCTGAAATGAACGGTAAAGCTGAAAGAAAGAATAGGACCTTTACCGAATTAGTTGTAGCTATTTTGTTAAATTCAGGTGCAGCAAAACATTGGTGGGGGGATATTTTGTTGACTGTATGCTATGTATTGAATAGAATCCCTAAATCAAAAAGTAAGACTTCACCTTTTGAAATTTTAAAAAATTATAAACCGAATGTATCTTACTTTAGAACTTGGGGATGCTTGGCATATGTTCGTATACCCGACCCTAAGAGAATAAAATTAGCAAGTAGAACATACGAATGTGTATTTATTGGCTATGCTATTAATAGCAAAGCATATAGATTTTATGACCTAAATACACATAATATAGTAGAATCTATTGATGCTGATTTTTATGAAAGTAAATTTCCTTTTAAATTGAGGAATAGTGGGGGCACGTCAAATAACACCGTGCCTATTAGAACAGAACTTAATGAATCTTCTGAAACTGAACCTAGAAGAAGTAAAAGAGCAAGAGCTGATAAAGATTTTGGCTCGGATTTTTGCACTTTTACTATAGAGGAGGATCCAACAAACCTCCAAGAAGCCTTATCTTCTTTAGATGCCGATTTTTGGCAAGAGGCCATAAATGATGAGATGGATTCGTTGGAATCCAATAAGACTTGGCACTTAGTAGATTTACCACCTGGTTGTAAGTCTATAGGTTGTAAATGGGTACTTAAAAAGAAATTAAAACCTAATGGAACAGTTGAAAAATATAAAGCCCGTTTGGTAGCTAAAGGTTTTAGGCAAAGAGAAAATATAGACTTTTTTGATACTTTTTCACCTGTAACTAGAATCACATCCATTCGAGTACTAATTTCATTAGCATCTATTCATAATTTAATTATACACCAAATGGATGTTAAAACTGCCTTTTTAAATGGTGAATTAGAAGAAGAAATTTATATGGACCAACCTGAAGGCTTTGTAATTCATGGTCAAGAACATAAAGTTTGCAAATTAGATAAATCATTATATGGTTTAAAACAAGCACCTAAACAATGGCATGAAAAATTTGATAATTTAATAATCTCAAATGGTTTTAAAATTAATGAAAGTGACAAATGCATTTATTATAAATTTGAGAATGACATTTGCACTATAATATGTTTGTATGTAGATGATCTACTAATTTTTGGATCAAATATTCATGCCATAAACACTGTTAAATCTTTGTTAAGTGCCAATTTTGATATGAAAGATCTAGGTGAAGCGAGTGTAATTCTTGGTATTAAGATTACTAGGTCCGAAAAGGGACTTTCTTTGGATCAATCTCATTATATTGAGAAGATCTTAAAGAAATACAATTACTTTGACTGTAAACCTGCATGTACACCATATGATCCTAGTGTAAAACTTTTCAAGAACACTGGTGAAGGTGTAAGACAGTCTGATTATGCGAGCATCATTGGCAGCCTTCGGTATGCCACTGATTGTACTAGACCCGACATAGCCTATGTCGTGGGATTATTATGCAGGTTTACTAGTAGACCTAGTATAGAGCATTGGCACGCTATTGAGAGGGTCATGAGATACCTAAAACGAACCATGAACCTTAGATTACATTATGAAAAGTTTCCAGCTGTTCTTGAAGGTTACACCGATGCAGACTGGAATACTTTATCTGATGACTCAAAGGCAACTAGCGGCTATATCTTTAGCATTGCTGGAGGAGCTGTTTCTTGGAAATCCAAGAAACAGACTATTTTGGCTCAGTCTACAATGGAGTCTGAGATGATAGCACTAGCCACAGCTAGTGAGGAAGCAGAATACTTAAGAAATCTGCTAGCCGAGATTCCCTTATGGGAAAAACCGATACCAGCTGTGTTGATCCATTGCGATAGTACCGCGGCTATTGCAAAAGTTCAGAACCGTTATTACAACGGTAAGAGACGACAGATACGTCGTAAGCATAGCACTGTTAGAGAGCTACTCTCTTCAGGAGCTGTTAGAGTGGATCACATACGCAGTGATGAGAATTTGGCAGATCCTTTGACGAAAGGACTGGCCAGAGAGAAAGTCCTTACGACTTCTAGAAAAATGGGACTATTGCTCTTAGATTGTTGAGTCACGCACAATGGTAACCCGACCTAATGACTGGAGATCCCAAGAACTAGGTTCAATGGGTAAGAACAAGTTGTGAAGTGATATGAGTTGAACATGCCATTTTTCATATATAAAGAAGCATGTATTCCTGAAGTGATTAGAGGATGAGTTAATAGAAACTCTTAATGAGATCTATACTCCATTTGGAGTGGAGTACCTACCTTCAGGAGTACTCTTAATAGACTCACCTGTGTGAATGTGGAAATTTGGCCGTTTCCTATGGAGTTTTGGGCAAAACTCCTAGAGCATTCACTAAACTGGGATAGACGTGCATGGCCATAAATGCACGGGCTTATTTGATTGCACTCTAGAAGGATTGTGTGTGGTCTGATGTCAGGAATAGAGTTCAAGACTACGTGTCACTCTAGTAAAAACTGAATCTTATTCACTATGCAAAGGTTCAAGTCTAACGACACCTTTGTTTATGCACAATCTTATGTTTTCAGAAATTGCTCGAAAATATTTTTAAAAATTCAAGTGGGGGATTGTTGGAAATTGTGTTGAAAAATTCAAGTGAATTATTAAAAATGACTAAGTGTGAAGAATGGCTTTGTGAATAGTCCCACATTGTAGGACTATAATGAAAGAATCAAGTATTTATACTTGATTCTTAGAGGCTAAGTTGGGCCCTTTGGGCACCCAATGATGCTCTTTTGTGAGGAGGGAGGCCATGCTTGACCACCACACACGCGCGCGCGCGCGCCGACCGACCGACTCGACTCGACCCGACCCGGGCCGGGCTCGGGCTTGGGCTTGTAGTGGTGTAACACTTATATTTTTGCTACAAATTTATTAACCGTTTTTTGACCGGGTTGGAACGGTAAAATCTGTTCAAACCCGTATTGTTATTTTGACCCGGTATTACTCAGATCCGTTTTTTAAGACCACGTTTCCCCCAAACCAGTAACGTTCTTTTTACTGCATCGTCTTCTTAACTGATATGAAGACGAAAAACAGAAAGAACAACATTTTTTTTTGTGGCTCCTTTTCTATAAAATTCGAGCTTTAATTTTTAAGAGTGCAGACTGAGCCGTTCGTCCGTGCAAACGAATCGGTAACACAACAACTGAGAGGCTGTTTTATCCTAGAGGCGGCGGTGATTGATTCGAACTGCTTGCACCATTGAGCAGATCGCCGAAACGTCTTCAAGAAAGTGACTCCGTCCACGACTCAGCCGAACCTTGCCATTGTTTTCCAACAAAACTACACGATCAAAACGACATGGTTCAAAAGCCAGTTAGATTGCATTATTTTATCTTGAACTGATGTGTCATGGTTATGGAGCTTGTGATAAAAAGGAAAGAAGATTTTGATAGGTTTTGTTAAGACTGCATCCTCACAAATATTCAGATGTCAAATTTGTATCTTGTCAGTTGATATCTGGTACAAATTACGAATGTTGCATTCTGTATTTGGAGTTTATTAGAAGTTTACTTATAGCATAAGAAACTATGACACCTCTTAATTGAATCGATAGCTGGTTTGCAGGCAGTTATACTTAACATCAGTCATGCTATTTACAGAAAACATGGACTTCTATACCAAAAAGCAACCCGTTTGGGAATCGTTATGTGTCATTCAACTACTACCAGGCACCTGAGCGTAACGAATAACTATTGGTGTACTATTCGGAGTTCAATGAACTAGGGTATACTGCAGGTATAGTATACAAGAGAAGAATTCAACTACGTATGTGCCTTTCTTAAAATACAATGCATGTCATGAGTAGCCAGATATCTTATTTCACTGCATGATGAAGTCAATGAATGCTATATATTCTAATTATAATTTTGTAGCTTTCAGGGTATAACTCAGCATCGCCTTGGCTAGTACATTAAGATGTCAATAAAAATGATAAACTTACATATTACATGCCCTGATCTGGGCATTACATATCGGTGCAAATATCAAATTCCACTGAAATCTCAAAGAACAACTCAACTGATAAACCTTTTAGTTTGGTAATCATCTTATACACGAAGAACAAAACTATATAATATTTTAACGATTCTAGAAACATGATTTAGATAACACACACACACACACAAAGAATTGTTTTGTTGATGGTTTCGACTATGTTATTGAGCTGTAGTATGATCATTTATTTGGAAATGTGTGACAATATATCTGCATATGATGCTTCTCAGAGCTAGGTAAATGCTATTGTCGGATTAAATAACTGAAGAGCAACATGAAGTAGAAAGCTGTGCCGATACTATTAACGATGATGAGTACAAAGGTTGTACACTTCAATAAAAGTTTCTTAACCCAATAAAATGTTAGAAATTGATACCTGAGATTCCCAAATCGAATGAAACCCTAGTTGATCATCGACGAAGAAGAAGAAGCAACGAAGAAAAGCTCGTTCGGGAGATGCTTGGAAGCCGATTTGGAGGAAGGGGGAAGTTTGAAGCGGTGAAATGTTTTTGCTGAACGAGGTAAAGTGGAGCGGCATTTTTCATTCGATGGAAAGAATGCCGAACCAGTTTTTTCATTCGGTGGAAAGAAGTCGAACCAGATTTTTCGTTCGGTATTTGAGCATGCCTCTCTAATAAGGGAGATGTTGGTCCAGATTTGAAGTGCACTTTGCCAAACCAAATTGTGCCGGACCAGATGCATGTCGAAACAAAACCTAGGGCTGCTATATAGCAGTTATCTCTCCTCATTTCTACACTCTATAAATAATGGAGCTTCTGCACAACAATGACAGCCATCCTAGAGAGCTGAAACTCTGTAGAATTTTGCCTGTAGTGTTAATTCTTCTTATGTATAGCTTTCAAAAGTGAATCAATCTTGTAATCCTAATCTTTGAGTAATTAATAAAATCTACTCTCTCCAAGTGGACGTACACTAACTCATGGTAGTGGAACCACTATAAATACTGGCGTTATTTATTTTTCTGCATTGCATAGATCTCACTAGAACAAAACAGTCATTTTACAACGGGCAATGCCCGTTGTAATATGGATTTCGCAACGGGCATACGCCCGTTGTATTAGGCCTCGTTGTAATAGGTCGATCATATTTTACAACGGGTAGTGTCCGTTGTATGGATTTCGCAACGGGCAATGCTCGTTGTAATACATGATATTGCAATGGTTTCTGACCGTTGCAAAATAAATGCAAATTTTAAAAAAAATTACAGCAGCATCCATGCAGTACATCCATACCAATAATGAATAATTTAACGAGTAATAAATATTATCATAAAACAACCAAAATCACATACGAAAAGACTTAAAGCTAGAGTCATTACATTCCAACACATTCCAAAAAGTTAGATAAGTTTACATCGATATAGTTCTAATATACACATGACAACTAGTTTCATAACCACCACTTCCAGACTTCCACTACCAAGAAACTACAGTCAAAACTAGCATCCCCAAATATGACTCCATCGCCATCACAACCCATTTCTTTCAGCATTCGCACTGCCTCCACAGTGACCATCTCCTTTCAAGTGACCAGCAACCAAGCATACACATCACTGTCTTCAGACCCACTCTTCCCTGTAACATTCCTTCCTGACCACAAACTGCTTGGCTACATCATACTCCACCTAAAAACTGCCCACCACGTGCTCTTCTCTTCTTCAACACTTCAGCCACCTGAAACTCCCCCTGTGCACCATCACTGCAGTACAAATTTGCAACCAAATCACAACCACCTAACAGCATCGTAACCAACCCTTGACATATGACAAACTCGAACAAGCTACGACATCCCCTGAAACATCTCCACAAACCAATCGCATAGCAAAACATAACCGCAACTCCTTCTAGTCAAACCACCAAACCAACAGTGCATATTCAACCTCTGCTCCCTACTGTTGTAACCCCATCGCCTCCATCTCCCAAATCCACAAACCGCCTTCGAACTACTTGAGTCTCTTCCATCACATACCGGTGCACGCAAAATCATCTGAAAGCTCCCCCCAAATCGAACTCCGCAACCCTCAACCATTACCTCGAACCGCGACCAAACCTATAAACCATCGCCACTTCCCAAACGTCGACGCCCTCTCTCCAACAATGACCGCTAAAAACATCTACCACCTATAGCTTCGACTCAAACCCTAAGCTCCGCCTCCAAAATCAAACCCAATTCGCGATTTTTTTTTCTTTCTTCTGAGAATTGAATTGCAAAATGAACTGGGTATCGATTTGAATTTTGGTTTCAATCAAGTCGAGCATAGACAAATTGAAAAGTAAAAGCACATACAGTACTCGACTAAATTGAAGAAGCCGCGAGCAATCTAATTGATCGAAGAAAAGAAATCGAAGCATCAACAATAAATTGAAGCGACGTCTTAATTCCCAAAAAACCCTAGTTTTTGCAAAGAGGACGAATGCCATTTTTCACACGCAAAGATACGGCCGAAGGAATAAAAGAAAAGGGGACAGCGTTTTATTATTTCATAATAGTTGGGGCAACTAATATTTTATTACAACGGGCATTTTGTGTCCGTTGTAAAGTTGGCAGCTATTACAATGTGCCTGAATGAACCATTGTAATAGCCTTATATTACAACGGGCAACCAATGCCCGTTGTAAAAAGGGCGTGTATATGGCATCTTTTACAACGGGCGCTAATGGACCGTTGTAATAGCCTTTTATTATAACAGACAACCAATGCCTGTTGTAAAAAGGACGTTGTAATAGGGTATTTTTGTTGTAGTGTCTGTGACAGTCTATTCTGGTGTTTATCTCTGTTTGTTTTGTCTCATTACAATCACAATCCAATTATTTTCCAACGCATTGGATTTTTTATTCCCTTGGACTAATCATCTGAAGAGATTTTCCCCAACAGTCTGGTATTAGAGATGCAAGGTTGATTGAGGAGTGTTAGATGTTATGGCAGAAGATGAAGTGACTCCAGTTGTTAAGACCCTACACTAGAGGGATGTATATCGCGTCAGAAGCACAGCTGGCAATTGAAAAATGAAATGGAGATAATGACTTCGAGAAGTGGCAATGGAGGATGAAGGCTGTTCTAATGAGGAATGAGTCCATCCAGTAGTGTTTTTCCCCTAAGGAGTTGACGGTTGACATCTTAGTCGTGGAAAGGAAGGAGATGGAAAAATGGACGTTTAATACTTTACAACTAGCTATGAGAGAGAATGTTATCTCAGAGATTAGCAATGAGACCACTGCTAGGGGAATTTGGACCAAGCTAGAAAATCTCTACTTGAAGAAACCTCTGACTAACCGTTTGATACTGTTGAAGACATTTTTACTATACGGATGAGAGAGGGTACTTCAGTGAAGGAACATCTTAATTTCTTTGATGATCTAGTGATGAAGATGAAAACTGTTGACTTGAAGATGGATGAGGAGCAAATGACAATGATTCTTTTATGTTCTCTTTTGGAGCATTACACAGATTTCACTAACAGCCTTATCTTCGCTAGAGACACAATGACAGTGGATGATGTGAAGTCAGGCCTTCTAGCTAAGGGCTTGAGAGATCAGACGAAGGATATAATTGAAGAAAGTAGAGCTGGAAGTAGTAGTCACGGCCTGTTTGGTGGAAGTAGTAGTTGAAAAGATAGTGCGGATCATACTATATGGAATTATATTAAATAAGTGCGGAAATAAACTAAGTTACTATAATAAAGTGAATAAGTAAAATAAAAAAAGCACATCAGAAATTTTATAATGGTTCGAACTTCCCGTTCTACGTCCAGTCCCAGACTCTTCTGGAATTTCAACTACAACAACCCTCACTTAACCCGGAGAAACAGGTTTACACTGCCTGAGCAACCGAACAAGACTTCACCCGCCTAAGCAACCGAATTGGACTTCAACCGCCTGAGAAACCGAACATGACTTCTTTACAAATAACAAATGTATCTGATTGTATTGTGTTCTTAAATAACACTGATAAGTCAATTAAGTACAATCTTCCTATAATCTTCTCCTTTGTGATATATAGTGTGATGTGCTTTGAGAATTATGGAAGATAAAGATATTAATGATCAAAGTATGTAAGCAATTTGAATGCAATTTGAAAGCTTGAGAATAGATAAGAATTCAAGAATGCTAAAAGTAAATTCAGTTGATTATTTGTTGAATTCTATAATCTATTTATAGTGTATAAAGAGTTGCAACTATATGTGAAAAGTTATATTGAAAAGAACAAGTGCAACCATTGATTTTGAAGATGTTTCTCTTCGGCGAAGAGAAGTGACTTTTCAAGAAAATAGCAGTAAGAAATATTCAGACGTTTGAATAAAAAAATTCAGACTTTCGAATTGGATTAATACGCAAACAACAAGGAAATAGGCTATTTTTGGCCTTATTTAGACGTCTGAATATTGTGGAACCACAATTTTGTTTCAGCATTCAGACGTCTGAATGATATTATTCAGACGTCTGAATTTAGCTTGTAACAAAAAATTACCGTAGCTCAAATGGTTAAAGCACTTGCCTTCTGAACTAGTGACCCGTGTTCGAGCCCCGCTCCATGTAATTTTTGAAAAATTGATTTTTCATTTAAGATATGAATGTGTATGTGTGTATACCATTTGGAGAAGATTTTAACATTTGTAAACTCTAGACATGACACTCTATGACTAATAAAACTTTGTTTGTCACCTTCATCTTGTCTCTATCGTGTATATTTCTTCTTATCTCTCCATATACATACTTTTGTTCTTCTTTTTTTTTGAACTGTGAATCTTTATTTTAAACGTATTTGTTTATCTCTTTTTGATGCTCATGTACCTTCAAATTAGCTTAGAGATTCTTTGACATAATTGTATAGTTGTTGTCATTAAAATCCAACAATTGAGATTCTAACATTCTCCCCCTTTTTGATGATGACAACTATACAATTTTTTATATAAAAAATAATCATTCTATAAAAATATTAATATGTTTAAAGCTCCGCCTAAGTATAACATCTCCCCCTAAGTATAGTATCTCCCTCAATCAATATACATATGAATTTCTCCGCCTTTGTCATCATAAAAAAGAATGAGGGAATATAATAAATTATATAAAATATCTTGTGAATAGTGGGATAAACTCAATATTAATTATGGAGAAAAAATAAAATAGATTTTACCATATTTGCTGAAGTCTATATTTCATTGTAAGCACGTAATTATATTAAACATATGGATCATTCTTTAAAATTCCAAAATCTATCCTTTTCCTTTTGTTTCTTCGATTACCTGCAATAAATAATAATCATTTTCGGTACCCACTTAAATGTTAGGGTCTGGGGGGGGGGGGAGGGGTTAGGTTTTTGGAAACCATACCCATTTGGGTGTGGTTGAACCTTTATAAATATAATTTTCATTACAAATCACATTCTTATAATAGTTGCTAATATAAAGTTGTTTATCATGATCAATCATATTAGCTGGAATCCATATCTTAATACTATTAGTCATTAGCTTAGTACTTGAAGAATAATTTCTACCATTTCTAAACAAAGTACTATTATGACTATAACTGGTTTTAAAACTATCTTGATTACTAGTACTAGCACTAAAATTAGTATACACGAATGCATATCTAGTACTATTTTTACTTTTAGCTTGTTTATAGCCTAAACCACTTTTATCATTGTGAGCTTTTGGGTTCTTAACATAACCTAATCCCTTCTTATTTGAAGTAGGTTGCGAATTTTCAATAATCCGGGATAAATTTTTTCTTCCTTTATTAAAATTGAAAATATTTTTAGTAATGTCATCAAGCTTAGTTTTGAGACTAATGTTTTCTAAATCAACAATTTTAATTTTTGTTTTTAACTCATGATTCTCAGAAGCTAGAGCATTATTCTTTTCTTTTTGAGCTTCTATTTCTTGACTTAATAGAGCGAGTTGCGAATTGTCAGAGTGTGAATCTTGAATTTTCTCAAGTTTTTATTCTCGTCTTTAAGCATATCTCTTTCGAATTCTGCTTTCTTCTGATTTTCCAAAGCTTCCTTATATATTTTTTTGAGATTTTTTAAAGTGTCTAGAAGTTTTGAATTTATTTCTATCATATCATCAAAAGTTAAATCACCAACCTCATTATCTTTTGCCATGAAGCATTTGTTTGTTTGCTTCTTTGATTTTTCTTTATTGCTTTTCCTCTTTTTATTGCCTTGACTAGATCTCTTTGTAGCTATTTATTCTAGGATGTTGTTACGATCTCTAGAATACCAGACTCTGATACCGAATGAAAAGATAGTGCGGATCGTGCTATATGGAATTAAATTAAACAAGTGCTGAAATAAACTAAGTTACTATAGTAAAGTGAATAAGTAAAATAAAACAAGCACACCAGGAATTTTTATACTGGTTCAAACTTCCCATTCTACGTCCAGTCCGAGACTTCTTTTGGAATTTCAACTGCAACAACCCTCACTTAACCCGGAGGAATATGTTTACACTGCCTGAGCAACCGAACAAGACTTCACCCGCCTAAGCAACCGAATAGGACTTCAACTGCCTGAGCAACCGAACATGACTTCTTTACAAATAACAAATGTATCTGACTGTATTGTGCTCTTAAATAACACTGATAAGTCAATTAAGTTCAATCTTCCTATAATATTCTCCTTTGTGATATATAGTGTGATGTGCTTTGAGAATTGTGGAAGCAAAGGGATTAATGATCAAAGTATGTAAGCAATTTGAATGCAATTTGAAAGCTTGAGAATAGATAAGAATTCAAGAATGCCAAAAGTAAATTCAGTTGATTGTTTGTTGAATTCTATAATCTATTTATAGTGCATAAAGAGTTGTAACTATAAATGAAAAGTTATATTGAAAAGAATAGGTGCAACCATTGATTTTGAAGATGTTTCTCTTCGGCGAAGAGAAGTGACTTTTCAAGAAAATAGCAGTTAAAAATATTCAGACGTCTGCATAAAAAAATTCAGACTTCTGAATTGGATTAATACGCAAACAACAAGGAAATATGCTATTTTTGGCCTTATTCAGACGTCTGAATATTTTCATTCAGACGTCTGAATATTGTGGAACCACAATTTTGTTTCAGCATTCAGACGTCTGAGTGATATTATTCAGATGTGGGAATTTAGCTTATAACAAAAAATTACCGTAGCTCAAATGGTTAAAGCACTTGCCTTCTGAACTAGTGATCCAGGTTCGAGCCCCATGTATATGTGTGTATACCATTTGGAGAAGATTTTAACATTTATAAACTCTAGACACGATACTCTATGACTAATAAAACTTAGTTTGCCACCTTCATCTTGTCTCTATCGTGTATATCTCTTCTTGTCTCTCCATATACATACTTTTGTTCTTTTTTTTTGAACTGTGAATCCTCATTTTGAACGTATTTGTTTATCTCTTTTTGATGCTCATGTACCTGCAAATTAGCTTAGAGATTCTTTGACATAATTGTACAGTTGTTGTCATTAAAATCCAACAATTTAGGTTCTAACAGTAGTCACAACCTACTTGTTGAAAAAGGTAGAGAAGATAAAAATAATTGAAACTTTAGAGGGTGTTCTAAGTCCAGGAAGCCTGGTAATGGAAGGAGAGGAAAGTCTAAAGATGGAAAATGCTTTATCTGTAAGAAACCTGGTCATTGGAAAAACTATTGTCCAGATTTGAAGAAGAAGGAAGAAGATGGATCTTCATCATTTACGGTGGAGAAGTCTATATCTGATTAAGTGTTGTCTGCAGTAGTGTTAGATGTCTCAAACCGTTGGATGCTGGACTCGGGGCAGTCTTTCCATGTGACGCCCAATAAGGATTACTTCAGTTCTTTCGTTGGATGAGGGGGAAGCTCTATTCTTATAGTAGTAATGCTAGGTATAGAGCAATGAGTGAATGTACAGTGAGGATCAGGATGTTTGACGGAGTGATACGCACTTTGACAAGTATTCGGTATGTTCTAGGTCTTCGAAAGTCCTTAATTTCTTTAGGACAATTGGCATCTTTGGGATGCGAGGTAACTATCGAGAAGGACAGTCTAAAAGTTTCGAGAGGTGCACTAGTTCTTATGAAAGGAGACGTGTTTCATAATATGTATTTGCTGAAAGGAACCATAGTTATTGGAGGTCGTGTGTTGGAGTAGATAGTTCTCGTGCATTGGATGCCACAAAGCTTTGGCATCTCAGTTTCGGTCATATTCAGAGAAGGGCTTAGAGTTGCTTCGGAGATGGAAGATGATCAAAGGAGAAAACTTCGACAAGATGGACTTTTTCCAGGATTGTGTGCTAGGCAAGAAAACTAAAGTATCTTTTGGAGTTGGACTCCATAGATCGAGGTGAGTACTTGAGTATGTGCATACCGATGTTTGGAGACCAGTTGCTACTCCTTCCCTTGGAGTAGCAAAGTATTTTATCTCTTTAATTGATGACTTTTCTCGGAAAGTGGATGTATGTGATGAAGGCCAAATCAGATAGTTTTGAGAAGTTCAAAGATTGGAAAGCGCTTGTCGAGAACCAATCTGGTTCTTGGTGGACGGTGCTGAGATCTGATAATGGCGGTGAATTTGTCTCTAGGGAGTCCCTCGACTTTTGTAGACATCATGACATTCAAAGACATTTCACTATACCCGGAGATTCACAATCCAATAGGGTTGCAGAAAAGATGAAAATGACTCTACTAGAGAGGGCTCGTTGCTTAAGATCGATGACGGGCTTGTCTAGAGGCTTTTGGGCTGGGGCATTATCAATGTGGCGCATGTCATAAATCGAATTCTGTGCTCAGCCATACATGGAAAGATTCCAAAGGAGAAGTGGAGAGGTAAAGCAATGTATCTTAGTTACTTCTGAATTTTTGGTTTTCCTGTCTACCTTCACCATACAGGTGATGACAAGTTGGAGGCTAGACATAGAAGGACATACTAATGGGATATACCGATGGTATCAAAGGGTATAGAATTTGGAACCCCGTTGATCGAAAAATTGTTCATTCCAGACATGTTACTTTTGACGAGTCTGCTATGTTCAATCCAAAGGTAAAGCTACCTACCATGTCAGAAGATTCCGATAGGCCTAACGAGATGGAAGAAGTTCCCGTGTTCCAGCCAAGGGGTAGAGTTGTTGTTGACGCTGTCGAGGAATATGTAGTTGATGAAACATCACAAGATAGTTCACAGGTACCTTCCAGTAGTGCTGGTGATGTGCATGAATCTAGATGACATTTCAAGGTAGAGCTGAAAGGAGTTTAGGCGAAGCAGTACCCAGGTCAGTCATAGGACTATTAGGCCGTCCGAAAGGCATGGTGATTGGCAGTTTCCGAACCTTAGCCTTGGTGGTCAGTTTGACTATGCTCTAAGCTGCTTGTCCTTGATGAAGCTTTGAAATCATGTAACAGTTCGAAGTGGATGTGCACCATGGAAGAGGAGTTAGAGTTGTTGAAGAAGAACAAGACTTGTGATTTGGTACCACTTCCTCAAGGAAGTCGAACCGTAGGCTGCAAATGGAAGCTCAAGGTGAAGGATGATAGGAGATACAATGCTAGACTTGTTGCTAAAGGGTTTTCACAAAGAAAGGGATTGGAGTATGATGAGATATTCTCTCCAGTAGTGAAACATACATCCATCCGCATTTTGTTCGCTATCGTCGTAGCTCATGACTTGAAGCTGGAGCAACTGAACGTGAAAACCGCTTTCTTGCATGGAGACTTGGATGAGACCATCTACATGAAGCAGTTAGAAGAATTTGTTGTAGATAGGAAAGAAAATTGGGTTTCAAATTGAAAAAGTCATTGTATGGACTTAAGCAGTCTCCATGACAATGGTACAAAATGTTTGACTCTTTTATGCTTTCATTTGGTTTTGATCGTAGCATCAAAGATGCTTGTGTGTACTTCAAGCATTTAAAGAATGGTAGATGGGTGTACCTACTCTTATACGTGGATGATATGTTGATTGCTTTCAAGGATAAAGCTGAAATCGATAGTTTAAAGCGAAAGCTAAAAGCGGAATTCGAAATGAAAGACCTTAGAGAAGCAAAGAAAATTTTGGGTATGGAAATCCAAAGGGATAGAAAGCTAGGAATTTTGAGCCTCACTCAAAAGAAGTACATTTGAAAGGTGCTTGCTCGGTTTAGCATGGAAGGAACAAAGGAAATTGGCACACCCATGCCTTTGCACATACAACGTTCTAGTAAAGGCTCTTCGATCTTGCAAAAGCACAAGGCTTATATGATGAAATTTCCATGTGCAAGTGCAGTTGGCAGCTTGATGTATGGCATAGTTTGCACTAGTCTTGACATTACACAGGCGGTTGGATTGGTGAGTATATTCATGGCGAATCCAGGAAAGACACATTGGGAAGCAGTGAAGTGTATCTTCAGATACTCTTAGAGGAACTCCAAACCATGGACATGTATTTGGCGACAAAGAAAGAGATTTCAGCTTGGTTGGATTTTACGATTCCAACTATGCAGGTGATAGAGATCGAAGGAAGTCAACCTTCGAATATGTGTTCACCATTGGTGGAACGACGATCAGTGGGAGAGCGAGGTTGCAGACGATTGTAGCTTTGTCTACTATAGAGGCAGAGCTTATAGCTACGATTGAAGCAGCTAAGGAGACGCTTTATTTGAGGCGACTATTGTGTGATTGGGCTTCATATATGAAGGAGTGGATGTGTACTGTGACAGTCAGAGTGCAATTCACTTAGCTGAAAATTTGGCATTCAGCTCGAGAACAAAGCATATTGAGGTAAGAGAGTCGTTCCTTATCTCGATGTGTGAAGAGAAGCTAGATCGTCTTCAGAAAGTTCACATAAAGGAGAATGCAACATACATGCTTACCCAGTCGTTACCTGTTGCTAAGTTCGAGCATTGCTCGAACTTGATTCGCTTAATGAAGTGCTAGGTGTCACGCGGTGGCTTGAGGGAGAATTGAGACGGTTCATGAAGACGTTTGTTTTCATGGTGGAGATTGATAGGTCCTACACGGACTGGGTACTTTGAACACTTTATTGACGGGCGGTGGCCTTGCTGGAGTTCGTTGACAGAGTGTAATGGGTAATGGCATTGCCGAAGCTCATTGGGTAGGTATCCATTGCTTGAAGCATAAAAGTGTAGACAGAGTTGGAAGGCTTGTTTGGAAATCTGGTATTAAGGTGGAGATTATTAGAAATTGATACCAGAGATTCCCAAATCGAGTGAAACCCTAGCTGATCATTGATGACGAAGAAGCAACGTAGAAAAACTCATTCGGGTGATGCTTGGAAGCCGATTTGGAGGAAAGGGGAAGTTTGAAGCAGTGAAATGTTTTTGCCGGACGAGATAAAGTGGAGTGGCATTTTTCATTCGGCGAAAAGAATGCCGAACCGGTTTTTTCATTTGGTGGAAAGAATGCCAAACCAGTTTTTTCATTCGATGGAAAGAATGCCAAAATAGATTTTTCGTTTGGTATTTGAGCATGCCTCTCTAATAGGGGAGATCCCGGTCCAGATTTGAAGTGCACTTTGCCGAACCAAATTGTGCCGGACCAGATGCATGCCAAACCAAAACCCTTGGATGCTATATAGCAGTTACCCCTCCTCATTTCTATACTCTATAAATAGTGGAGCTTCTGGACAATAATGGCAGCCGTCTTGAGAGTTGAAACTTTGCAGAATTTTGCCTGTATTGTTAATTCTTCTTATGTATAGCCTTCAAAAGCGAATTAATCTTGTAACCCTAATCTTTCAGTGATTAATAAAATCTCCTCTCCTCAAGTGGACATACACTATCTCGTGGTAGTGGAACCACTATAAATACAGGTGTTATTTATTTTTCTGCATTGCATATTCTGTTACTGTCTATTTTCGTGTTTATCTCTATTTGTTTCATCTCACTGCAATCACGATACATTTGTTTTCCACTACGTTAGTTTTTTATTCCCTTAGACCAATCATCTGAAAGGATTTTCCTCAACGGTCTGGTATTAGAGCTACAAGGTTGATTGAGTAGTGTTCGATGTTATGGTAGGGGATGAAGCGACTCCAATTGTTACAAGACCCTATAGTAGAGGGACAAATATCGCGTCAGGATCACAATTGGCAATTGAGAAATGAAATGGGGATAAAGACTTCATGAAGTGACAATAGAGGATGAAGGCTGTTCTAATAAGGAATAATGTCCATCCAGTAGTGTTAGCCCCTGAGGAGTTGAAGGCCGACATCTCAGTCGTGGAAAGAAAGGAGATGGAGAAATGGGCGTTTACTACTTTACAACTAGCCATGGGAGAGAATGTTATCTTATAGATTAGCAGTGAGACCATGCTGGGGGCCTTTGGAACAAGTTATAAAATTTCTACTTGAAGAAATCTCTGACTAACCGTCTAATATTGCTTAAGATATTTTTCACTATGCGGATGAGAGAGGGTACTTCAGTAAAGGAACATCTTAATTTCTTTGATGATCTCTTGATGAAGACGAAGATTGTTGACATGAAGATGGACGAGGAGAAAATGATAATGATTCTTTTGTATTCTTTTTCGGAGTGTTACACAGGTTTCACTAACAGCCTTATCTTCGCTAGAGATACATTGACAGTGGAAGATGTAAAGTCTGACCTTCCATCTGAGAGCTTGAGAGATCAGACGAAGGAGATAAGTGAAGGAAGTAGAGGTGGAAGTAGTAGTCATGGCCTATTTGTTGAAAGAGATAGAGAAGATAAAAAGAATTGGAACTCTAGAGGGCATTCCAAGTCCAAGAAGCCTGGTAATGGCGGGAGAGAAAAGTCTAAAGACGGAAAGTGTTTTATCTGCAAGAAACCTGGTCATTGAAAAAAAGATTGTCTAGATTTGAAGAAGAAGAAAAAAGGCGGATCTTCATCTTTTGCAGTGGAGAAGTCTGTATCTGATGACGTGTTGTTTAAGCGGTATCGAATGTCTCAGACCATTGGGTGCTGGACTCGGGGGCATCTTTCCATACGATGCCTAATAAGGATTACTTCAATTCTTTCGTTGGATGAGAGGGATGCTCTATCCTTATGGGTAATGATGCTAGCTGTAGAGCAATGGATGAAGGTACAGTGAAGATCAGGAAGTTTGATGAAGTGATACGCACTTTGACAGGTGTCCGGTATGTTCTAGGTCTTTGAAAGTTCTTAACTTCTTTAGGACAATTGACATCTTTGGGATGTAAGGTAACTATCGAGAAGGATAATCTGAAGGTTTCAAGAGGTGCGCTTGTTCTAATGAATGGAGATGTTTTTCAAAATCTGTATTTTCTGAAAGGAACCATAGTTATTGGAGAGTCATGTGTTGGAGTAGATAGTTCTCATGCATTGGATGTCACAAAGCTATGACATTTCAGGTTGGGTCATATTTCAGAGAAGGGCTTAGAGTTGCTACAAAGACGAAAGATGATCAAAGGAGAAAACTTCGACAAGATGGACTTTTTTTAGGAGTGTGTGTTAGGCAAGCAAACTAAGGTATATTTTGGAGTTGGACGCCATAGATCGAGGCGAGAACTTGAGTACGTGCTTATAGATGTTTGGGGACCGGTTGCTACTTCTTCTCTTGGAGGAGCAAAGTATTTTCTCTTTCATTGATGACTTTTCTTGGAAGGTATGAGTGTATGTGATGAAGGCCAAATTAGAGAGTTTTGAGAAGTTCAAAGACTGAAAAGCACTTGTTGAGAACCAATCTGGTTCTAGGTTGAAGGTGCTGAGGTCTGATAATGGTGGTGAATTCGTCTCTAGGAAGTTCCTTGACTATTGTAGACATCAAAACATTTCACTGCACCTGAAGATCCGCAATCCAATGGGGTTGTAGAAAAAATGAACAGGATTTTACTGAAGAAGGCTCGTTGGTTGAGATTGCCGGCAGGTAGGGCTTTCAACGGATACTTTCGGATATGGATAGTGCCATATCCGTATCCATATCCGAAATAATTTTTGGATATCGAATATCCGTATCTGCTTAATTTTCGAATATCAGATATCTGTATCCATTTAATTTTTGGATACGGAGGGATATTGGATATTTATCCGCTCCGCCCAAAATCAATAAATTTAAAAGTATAAATGAAAAAGTTTGGATCAACATAAAACAGTTTTTGTACTAATGTTCATAAAAAACCAAGGAATAAAAAATGTGATAATAAAACATCGTTTTATACCAATATCCGTATGTGTATCCAAAAATATTCGAAAATTAAATACTAAAACCGTTTGTTTTCACTAAAAATGAGAGAATAACCATATCGTAGCAACATCCGATGGCTAGGAAATAGTTGGAAAATCATATATTAATTAAATATAATTTTAATTATATATATATATATATATATATATGCATCAGTTATCGGAAAAATATTTTTCGGATACGAATACCACAATAACCATATCCGTATCTAGAAAGCTATTTGGATATGGGATATCTGTATCCGCTTTTTGGATAATGGATATTTTTCATATTTTCGAATACGGATTCAGATGGATACCGGATTTTTCGGGTATCCATTGACAGCCCTACCGGCAGGCTTGTCTAGGGGATTTTGGGCTGAGGCATTATCAACTGTGGCGCATGTTATAAATCAAATTTCGTGCTCTGCCATAGATGGAAAGATTCCAGAGGATAAGTGGAGAGGTAAAGCAGTGTATCTTGGTTACTTCCGAATTTTTCGTTGTCCTGTATACGTTTACCATACAGGTGATGACAAGTTGGAGGCTAGATCATATAAGGGCATACCAATGGGATACACCGATGGTATCAAAGGGTATCGAATTTGAAACCCTGTTAATCGAAAAATTGTTCATTCTTGTTATTTTACTTTTGATGAGTCTGCTATGTTTAATCTGAAGGTAAAGCTACCTACCACATAAGAAGATTTTGATAGGCCTAAGGAGAGGGAAGAAGTTCCCGTGTTCCAACCAAGGAGTAGAGTTGTTGTTGATGCTGTCGAGGAAAACGCAGTTGATGAAACATCAAAAGATAGTCCACTAGTAACTTCTAGTAGTGCTGGTGATGTGCACGAATCTAGAAGAAGTTAGGTTCAAGGTGGAGCTAAAAGGAGTTTAGACGAAGCTGTACCTACCCGGGTCAGTCGTATGACTATCGGTCCGCCCAAAAGATATGGTGATTGCCACTTTGCTTAAATAAACATAAACACAAATTACATCTTCATCCATATATGATGTTGGTAATGAAGTGGATTTGAAAATCAAAATTCGATGGTCTATATTACTAATTAATCGTAAATAGATCATGCTTATACTATATTTTATTTTTAACTTCATTGTCATTTTCATGAGAATTAATTAGTGGATTAGGAGTGTTTTATAGTTTGATGGTTTATGTTGGTCTAATTAATAGCATAAATAGATCATTCTTATGATAAACACATTAAGTAAATTCACTAAGTCCAAAAAAAAAGATCGTAATTTCATTATGTTGATTTGTGTGATCATGAGAGGGGATTTACCTCTAAATTGCCTTCTAATCTCATACTTTTATCCACTCTTAGTTTTTGTTTGTTTTTAGAAATTTGTAGTTAACACATCTCAAATTCTTGCCTTAATTTGATTGAGTAGAAATTTTAAATCAATACAATTTCTTACGGATCGACTTATACTTGTCACGCACTAAAATTGTATGCCATGCACTTTCGGTTATATTTTATTACAAGTTTTCGGCTATTTTCTAATCCGATAAAAAATTTGTCATTAAACAAGTTTTTGGCATCGTTGCAGAGGAATAACCTTTGGCGTTGGTGTTATAATCAATAAAGATGTACTTCTCACTTTTGTCATCTAATTCGCTTCGCTTCTCGTCCGATACTTGTATGGAGCTATGCTTCCAAAAATTCTTAGATAGTAAATGTCGAGCTTCCTTCCATTCTATGCTTTTTATGGTGTTTTCCCCCACACACTTTTTGTTGGAGATCGATTTGATAGATAAACCGCATATGCAACTGCGTCCGTTCAAAACTCCTTTGGCAACCTCTTACTTTTGAGTATGCACCTCACCATCTTAAGGATTGTCTTATTCTTCCTTTCTGAATCAATTCGTGTCTTGAGTACTTACACCACAAACTCTTCCTTTTTTTTCTTCATAAGCTTGCAATGAACCGAAAAGTTCCTCTGGCAAGGCCTTCAAAATTTTGTCTCTTCGATGATGGTGAAAATATGTTCGAACATTGGATCTAATAATCTAATAATCTTCTTCATAATTCTTACATCGTTTATCTTCTCACGGTTTCTTTTTAGGTTATTAGTAAGCGCTAAAACTCTTGAGAAGTAATCAGAGAAGTTCTCCTTCTTTCATATACAAAGTTTCAAACTCTCATCTTAAAGTTTAAAAACGTACCTTTTTGACTTGATCGGCTCCTTCGTAAGATGTTTGAAGCTTTTTCCATGCTTCTTTGGCTAACGTTAATACCGAAACTTTCTCAAAAGTATTGTCATCCAATGTTTGATAGATTAGATAGAGAGCCTTCTTGTCCCTCATCCTTGAGTCTCTAGAACTATAACTTTGAGTTTGAGATAGACAATCTTCATTCTCTTATTCGGTGTAGCCTTTCTCGACTATCTCACATACGTCATATGCTCCAAGGAGAGCCATCGTCCTTAAACTCTGATTATGATAACTGGTCTTGGTAAGCATGAGGACTTGTAAGGGAGCACCGCTATTCACCACCTTTTTAGGAGGATCTTTAAGCTCTAATACCATTTTGTTGAAAGTTTTCTTCAATAGTAAATATATTTGATTTTAGAAGAAGATAGATGTGGTTAACTACTAGAAAAAGCTCAAAAACCGGCAAGGCAGGGCGACGGCTCCCAACGGCTTATTTCCGACGGCTTCCGACGGGCCGTCGGCGGCCGTCGGAAGCCGTCGGAAATTCGCGAATATCTGGCTCCAACCGAGCCTTCTTCTTCTCCATTTTCATATGAAAAAATTAGGTTTACTTCCCCCAATTCTCTTCCCCAACCCTTCAATCAGCAATTTCGTGATCTCAAGTTCTTCCCGGCTGTGCAATTAACTTCTACTGCTCTCTAGTACGGTATAATCTCTTATTTTAGCCAAAAATTCAGTTTTTATCCTAATTCTAGATTTGCATAATTTGATAAATTAGGGGTAATTGTTGATTGCAATTGTTTACAATAGTGTTATAATAGTTTCTAGCATTCCATGGTATTCCTATTTAATCTGTTATCGTGAAATTGCGAAAAACATGTATAATTTATATTGATTGTATATGTGTGTAGTGGTGCTACCATTGCATTGTGTTAGTTGAATTAAGATAAAATGAACGTACGAGGTAGAAATATTATATTGTGCACGTAATGATTTATACAACAAAAAAATACGTTGAATGAGCCTTAAGTTGATGCGTAATACGTCGAATAAATGTGTTAAATTAATATATATTTTTGTAAATGTGAACAGTGAGTAAAACTGTATTTTTTCGTGAAATGCGCGCATGTAACTGACAAATGTCCCTTAGAGAGTTTTTGGCCCCGTATGACGAGTGTTATACATGATCGTTGTATAAATAGTCGTTTTTTCGAAAAACGACCATTTATATTCATCTGGTACAATGTTTGTCGGATTTGTCCCTGTATTGGACAAGTTATGAACACAGTAAGAATTTACATTTTGTATACTACTTCGTCTCAAACGGTTCATAAAATTTCGGCCTAACTTTTCTTTTTTGTTTCCTGCGTACACGCATTTGTGTACAATGCAGGGAACAAAAGGGAAATGCTGCCGAAATTTTGTTGAATCGTTTGAGATGAAGTAATATACGAAATGTAAATGCTTACTGTGTTTGTAATGGGAAGAAGGATGCCTGACCAATGAAAAAAATTTATATATATTTTTAAATCGTTACGTTAAAAAATAAAATGTGCATTATTTGAAAATATTTTTAAATTTGTGAAGTTGTTCTTTAAATTCAAAATATTATACGACCATGAAAATAATCTTTTTCGAATTTGTGTTCTTCAAAATAAATATTAAATTTTGAACTTCTCATTTTGTCAAATTGGAAAAATGATTGATTATTTCGTTGATCGGAGGAGATGGATGTACCAAAGAAAAGGACTGAGGGGCTCGATAAAAGAAGATTTTTATAATGGTATAAACGTGTTTGTTGAATTCCCTTTAAGTAATAACGGAAACGATCCAGAAATTCGTTGTCCGTATAGTAGGTGTAGACATTTGAAGTATTTGTTACCAGATATTGTGAAAGTTCATTTGTGCCAACACGGTTTCGCATCCGAATATTATGTTTGGGATCGGCATGGAGAAGTTGTAGCAAATACTTCTATAGAGTCTGAAAGTGTCGTTAACGAAATAGTTTCAGCGACCCGTATAGAAAATATGGTCAAAGATGCAGCACGATCAATGTTTCCTACGGTTGAAGTTGACGACGATGATGGAAATATTGAAGAACCAAATATTGAAGCTAATTTTTTTTATGATTTACTAGACGCAACTAAGAAACCTATTTGGGATGGTGGTAAAATTGGCACTCGGCTGTCAGTAATCGCAGAATACATTGCGATGAAGTCAAAATACAACATCACTGAAGCTGGGTTTACGGCTGTTGTACAAGCTGCAAAAAAACATATGTCGCCCGATAATCTAATGTGTGAAAATCACTACGAAGTTAAAAAACTTATGTCGTCTTTTGGTTTACCGTATCAGAAAATAGATATATGTTTAAAAGGATGCACGTTGTTTTGGAAAGAAGACGCAAACCTTATAAATTGTAAAATTTGTAACCAAGAGAGATACAAACCAAGAAAAAAGAAGGGGAAGGAAGTTCCGTACGAGCGTATGCACTACTTGCCCATAACTCCAAGACTTCAAAGATTATATGCATCTTCTGTAACTGCGTCTAATATGAGAGGCATAGCGTGAGAACGGAGGAAGAGGGTACGTTGACACATCCGGCCGATGGAGAAGCATGAAAGCATTTCGATAAAACGTATCCAAATTTTGCAGCGGAGAGTCGAAATGTTAGATTAGGATTATATACGGACGGTTTTTCTCCTTTTTCTCAATTTGATTCTAAATATTCATCATGGCCTATTATCGTCACACCTTATAATTTACCTCCATGAATGTGCATGAAAACGCAATATATGTTTCTTACTGTTGTCGTTCCTGGCCCCGATGATCCGACACAAGGAATCGATGTATATTTACAACCGTTGATTGAGGAGTTAAAAATACTTTGGAACGAAGGAGTAGAAACATACGTTGTGTCCAAGAAGAAAATTTTTCGTATGTTTGCTTCTTTGTTGTGGACTATAAGTGATTTTCCTGCCTATGCAATGCTTTCGGGATGGAGTACTGCTGGTCGTCTAGCATATCCATATTGCATGGATGAAACACGAGCGTTTTCTTTACCTCATGGTAAGAAAATTTCATGGTTTGACTATCATCGATATTTTCTCCATGTAAATCATCCCTTCAGAGGAGACAAGAAAAACTTTTTAGCTAATAGAGTAGAAACCAGACAACCACCGACGATATGGTCAAGCGAAGACATATATGAACTTGTTAAGGACTATCCAAAGATATATGAAACTAGCGAGCGGACAGAAATTGAAGGCAAATCAGTTGTTCATAACTAGTGCAAACAAACTATTTTTTGAGAGTTGCCGTATTGGAAACATCTTCTACTTCGCCATAACATAGATGTGATGCATAATGATAAAAATGTATTTGATAATGTTTTTAACACAATTTTGAATGTGAAAGGGAAGACGAAGGATGATTTGAAATCAAGACGTGATATAGAAGAATTATGCAAATGTCCTGAGCTTCATATGAAATCAAATGACAGTAAAAAACCCAAAGCTTGTTACAAATTAGATAATAACCAAGTTAAAGCTGTGTTAAAATGGGTGGAAGGGTTAAGATTTCCTGATGGGATATCATCAAATCTTCGTAGATGTGTTGACTTCAAAAATGGTAGATTGAGCGGAATGAAACGACTGTCACATAATGATGGAAAATTTATTTCCCGTAATGTTCAAAGAACTACTGCCGTTAAAAGTTTGGAAAGTAGTAACGGAGCTTAGTATGTTTTACAAAGATCTTTGTTCGACTACCTTAAAAGTGCAACGTTTACGTAAACTT
Organism: Allium cepa; assembly: GCA_030765085.1. Taxonomy (NCBI): domain Eukaryota; kingdom Viridiplantae; phylum Streptophyta; class Magnoliopsida; order Asparagales; family Amaryllidaceae; genus Allium; species Allium cepa. The sequence continues at coordinate 148,123,009 of CM060928.1, forward strand.
GAAGTGGACATTCCTATATTGCTTTGCAAATTAGAGAAAATTTTTTGGCCAGGTTTTTTTAATGTGATGGAACATTTACCTGTTCATCTCCCACCTGAAGCACGACTTCGAGGTCCTGTCCAATATGGATGGATGTATCCATATGAGAGGTATGTAATATGTTATAACGTAATAATTGCATTAGAAAGATGAACTTAATATAAATTAATTTTGCATAGATATTTGAATCACCTGAAGAAAAAAGTGAGGCAAAAAGCACGGGTTGAAGGTTCGATATGTAAATCTTACATCGAAAAAGAAGCTTCGTTCTTTTCTCTCACTATTTCAGGGACCATGTGAATATTTCATTCCAAAGTGTTCCTCCTAATGACGAAGGCGGCGAAAAAGAGTCCTCTCAAGCAATGTTATCTATTTTTAGACGACATGGTCGGCCTTCTGTAAAATGTGTAGAAATATGGCTAGACGATAGAGATCTTCATGTAGCACACACTTATATTCTTCTAAATTGTGCCGAGGTTGCACCGTTTGTTAGGTAATCTGAAATAATAATTTGTGTTTTATTCTTTTCTATAATGCATGCGCGTGTATAACCTAATGTAATAATTTGTTTATATAAACAGTGTTTATGAACGTGAACATCCGAATGGAGATCTCGGTAAAGAATTTTCCGGTTGGTTTTCAAATTACGTTTATGAGCCGAGAAATAGTGTTGTTGACGAAGGGTTGAAACATCTTGCGATGGGACCAAAAAGAGTGGTCAAGACATATCCAATATATTTCGTCAATGGATATAAATTTAACAACAAAGAATACGGTGTAGAAAAATTAACAAATAATACTGGTGTATTTGTTAAAGGTAGTGAGGATCCAGAAAATCATTTAAATGATTTTTATGGCGTTCTGACACAAATTTTGCAACTGACATATTTCTCACGACCCGCGGAGGAGGTGTTTCTATTAGATGCAAGGGTTTAGCAATGTTCCAGGTTCTGGAATTAATGTGCACAAGGATTATAATCTTATCGAAATAAAGCTACATCGCACTATCACAAGTATGATCCTTTTGTACTAGCCAAACAAGCATTGCAAGTTTATTACGCTCCTTATCCGTGTCTAAAAAGGGATAAAGCAGATTGGTCTGCAGTTTTTAAAACAAAGGCCAGATTCACATTCGATGGGAAGAATATTCCGGACGAACAAGCTTATCAGGCAGATCTTGAGCAAAATAACGAAATAATAATTACAGATGATCATACAGATTTTGGTCCCTTGATCGATGAATCAAATGTTTGGGTACAAGCGTTTGACAGTGCAGAGGAAAATATCGTCGAAAACGAGACCGAATCTGAATCAGAAGACGATGATTACTGATAAAAAACTGAATATGTTTTTTTGCAATTGATGTAACTATGTTGAATTCTTGATGTATTATGAAATTGATGTATCTATGAAACCAAATCCGTTTACTATTGTTTGCATGTTTTATGTTATTTCCATTTGTCATTTATGTAGCAATTTTTATTAAAAATGCAATGAACTCTGCTTATCGTTAGAAGAGTAAATAGTTTATGCTATATGATTTGAAACGTATAATAATTGTATGTAACAATCAACTTCAGGAAGTCGAGGCACATGGTCCTGTCAGCTATATGGACGTGTCACCCGTACACATGCTGTCGAGCATGTTAATCCAGACGGGACTATTTCGTACACATGGCAGGACGATAAATCCAGCAAAAGCCATGTAAGCATATTTCATGTTATTCAGTATTAGTAATTGTTTTAATTGTAAAATTATGATGAAATAAGATATGATATTATTAATTTGTTAATGCAGGAGATGTTTATGGAGCAGCGGCAGAAACTCCTTGCTGATACGGGTAGAGAGCAGCTGACGACCGATGAGGAGGACGTTATTTTTGAGTCCGTTATAAGTCCAGCAGAGCATGGTCGACGATACAGATTTGGCAATTTAGCGGTAAATAATTTACTTTTTCTTAAAATACTGAAAATATGATATTTTTACCTTTTCAAAGCAATAAACTTGGATTTTATTTATTTTTCAATTATTGCAGTCCAGTAGTCAGAGTAGGGGACGACGGAGTAGACCTCAGAGCGATTTAGCAGGTACAGAAGAATTGCATACTAGAGTGTCCCAATTAGAGGAGCAGAACCGCCAACAGACCTTGCAGACCGCATAGTTGTTAGAGTACATGCAGCAGTTTGGTGGCCGCTTCCCTTCCTCGGCTGGCTCTGGATCTGGAGAAGATTGATTCATTCCTTGCTTGCTTGTTTGTTTGTTTGTTCAGGTATGTTTTGTTTTAGTTTAGAATGATTTGGTAGATGGTGCAGGAAATTGTTGATTTGTATAATTATGTATGATACACTTGATTCTGTAGTTGTATGAGGAAATGCATGAGAATATTGATGAATTTGTGTATTAACAACATGGTAGAACAGTTATTGTTAGGATTATTGTTAATGTTGGAATGGTATGTATAATTATTTTTTTATTCTAATTTTATCCATTTGTGTGTTTATTGAATATTTTGTAGTCTAGGTTTGAATATTTGGTTGGATTATTGTTTATTGGACTGTGCGGTATTTGTTGAACGTAATCCAAAGCACAGAAAAACAGAGGGACACTTTCTTACTGACAGTCAAATGGATATGTCCTTTGAAAAATAAAAGTCACTTGCTGTTAATTAAGGTTATAAGCTGAAGTGGTGTTTGGAATTATATATATGTGTATTTCCTGTAATGCAGTAAGTAGCAAGCAAAAGAAAAAAATAAACTAAATTTGCTTTCTCTTCCCTGTAATTTTTAGCTCTGAATTATATATATATTTTTTCCAACAAATTGGTATCAGAGCTATGGCCGATACAGGTAGCAATTCCACCATTGTCAATCAGACTCTGCCAATGTTTAAGGGTGAAAATTATGAGTTTTAAAGCATCAAGATGCAGACGATGCTGAAATCTCATGGCTTGTGGCAACTTGTAGAAACAGGAGCACCAACTCCTGATCCGACACCAACCGAAACAACCAAGCAAGATGCAAAGGCACTCTACTATATTCAACAAGCCGTACATGATTCGGTATTTGCAAAGATTGCAGCAGCAAAAACAGCAAAGGAGGCCTGGACTATTTTGAAAACAGCATTTCAAGGAAGTTCCAAGGTAGTAGCCATCAAGTTACAGGGGTTGAGACAAATGTTTGAGACACTAAACATGAACCAAGGTGAAACAGTTCAATCGTTTCTCACGCGTGTTACAACAATTGTCAACCAAATCCGAAGCTGTGGAGAAGATCTTTCTGAGCAAATAGTTGTGATGAAGGTGTTGCGTAGTTTGACGACCAAGTTCGATCATGTTGTGGCAGCAATTGAAGAATCCAAGGACCTGTCCACCTATACGTTTGATGAGTTGATGGAATCATTACAGGTCCATGAAGCCCGTCTCAGTCGATCAGAAGTAAATAATGACACTAAAGTTTTTTATACCAAGGGCGAATCCTCAAGTAAACAACAACAAAGCAATGGAAGAGGCCGAGGTGGTCACGGCGGCAGAGGTAGAGGCAAGCCAACTGACAACCAACAACACTATTATCAACCAAAGAAAGATGCGGAATGTTACTATTGTCATAAGAAAGGACATATGCAAGCTGACTGTTACAAGAAACAAAAAGATGAAAGTCGAGATAAGGAGTGTAATTACTATCACAAATCTGGTCATGTAAAGGCCGATTGTTACAAGAAGAAAAGAGAAGAAGGATAAGCAAGTTTTGTTGAAGAGAAAAACTATCAAACACGGCTATTTATGGCCAAAACTGGTGAAGAATCGGATGTGAGTCAAATATGGTTTCTGGACAGCGAGTGTTCAAATCACATGACGGGTTTTAAGCACTTGTTTGATGAATTGGATGAGTCATACAAGAAGGCAGTAAAACTTGGTGATGACAAAGAGATTCATGTTGAAGGAAAGGGAAGAGTCGCTGTGCAATCCTACAGTAACACACGGATGGTACATGATGTATACTACATCCCTCAGCTGTCCCAAAATCTACTTAGCATTGGCCAAATGATGGACAATGGGTATACCATCATATTTGAAGGTAACAATTGCAGGATTGTGGACGCAGCCTCAAATCAAATAATGACAACAATCAAGAAGACACAAAACAACTTGTTCCCTTTAGAGATAGCGGAGGTGAAAAGCAAAGTACTCGCGGTAAATGAAATTAGTTCTAGCAACTTATGGCATTTAAGGTACGGTCATTTGAACATGAATGGTTTGAGATTACTTAATCAAAAGAAAATGGTGGTTGGGTTACCGGACATTGATGATATCAGGATATGTGAAGGACGTGTGTATGGAAAGCAATCAAAGCTACCATTTCCAAAAGATCGGTCGATGCGTGCAACCAAAGCACTCGAGTTGGTGCATACTGATTTGTGCGAACCAATGGAGGTTGATTCGATGGGAGGGAGCAAGTATTTCATGTTGTTCATTGACGATTTTAGCAGGATGACCTGGGTGTATTTTCTCAGCTATAAAGAAGCATTTGGATTGTTTAAAAGGTCCAAAGCCATGACAGAAACACAAACAGGGGCTAAAATGAAAGATCTGAGATCAGATCGTGGTGGTGAGTTTCAATCAAAAGAATTTAAGATATTTTTTAAGAAGGAAGGAGTACTGCAGCAATTAACTACCTCATACACACCTCAGCAAAATGGTGTGGCTGAACGCAAAAACCGTACTGTGGTCGAGCTAGCAAGAAGCATGCTGAAATTTAAGGGCATGCCGAATCAATTTTGGGCAGAGGCAGTAGCGACAGCAGTATACATTCTTAATATGTCACCAACAAAGGCAGTAATGAACAAGACACCATTTGAAGCATGGTTCAAAAGGAAGCCTAGTGTTGGACATTTACGTGTATTTTGGTGCATTGCATACGCCCTTATACAAAACCGGAAGAAGTTGGACTCCAAATCAGAAAAGTGTGTGTTCATTGGATATTGCATACAATCTAAAGGCTACAGGTTGTACAATCCAGTGACAAAGAAAGTTATTGTCAGTAGAAACATCATGTTTGACGAGAATGCTAGCTGGAATTGGTCTATCGAGGAAGATAACACATCAGTAGTAATTGTAGAAGAGGAAAAAGCAGAAGACAACAGTCAACAACCACAAGCTAGCACAAGCACAAATGGCACACCGAATCAGACGATCGATTCTAATTCACCACCAAGGAGGATTCGATCCTTACAAACTATATGAAACAACTCAAGTTATGTATGTTGCAGACCCAACGTCTTTTGAAGAAGCAGCAGAAAAGAATAAATGGGTGCAAGCGATGAAAGAAGAGATAGCCGTAATAGAACGTAATCAAGCTTGGAAGTTAGTAGAATTACCGAAAGGGCGCAGCGCAATTGGAGTTAAGTGGGTGTACAAGACTAAATTCAAAGCAGATGGCAGTGTATTGAAACACAAAGCAAGTTAGTAGCTAAAGGATATGCGCAGAAACAAGGCATAGATTATGACGAGACGTTTTCTCCAGTAGCTAGATTTGATACAGTTCGACTGCTAATGGCAATTGCAGCCCAGCTGAGACAACCTATTTATCAATTTGATGTGAAATCAGCATTTCTTAATGGTGAACTGAAGGAAGAAGTTTATGTTGAACAGTCGAAAGGGTTTGAAATGAAAGGAAAAGAGCATTGGGTTTATCGCTTGTTCAAGGCATTATATGGTTTGAAACAGGCCCCCCGTGCATGGTACAGCAAGATTGATGCACATTTTCATAGGATGGGTTTTGAGAGAAGCAAAAATGAGCCTAATCTATATATTAAAAACAAAGAAAAAGGAGGCTTTATGGCAATATGTCTCTATGTTGATGATATGCTTTATTTAGGCACGGATGATGCAATGGTAAAGGAGTTCAAGGAGAAAATGATGAATATGTTTGAGATGACAGACTTAGGAGAGATGCATTATTTTCTAGGCCTGGAAGTTGAACAAGAAAGAGGAAAAATTTTGTATCTCAGCACAAATATGCAAAAGATTTGATAGAAAAGTTTGGGCTAAAGAACTGCAACCACGCACAAACTCCGATGAACACAAATGAAAAGTTGACAGCAGTTGATGGATCCGGAGCAGCAGATGCAACTTTATTCCGAAGTCTGGTAGGAGGTCTGATGTGTTTAACGCATACAAGACCGGACATTACATACGTTGTTGGAATTATTGCAAGATATATGCAAAATCCGACTAAACATCATATGGGAGAAGCAAAAAGAATTCTTCGGTGCATTGCAGGAACAACACATTATGGTTTATGGTATGATACAGCTGATGAACCTTGTTTGAAAGGTTATAGTGACAGCGACTGGGCAGGCAGCATAGATGATCGAAAGAGCACATCGGGTCATTGTTTTTTCTATGGCAGCAGCATAATTAGTTGGAGCTCGAAGAAACAATCAGCGGTTGCACTATCAACTGCAGAAGCTGAATACAATGCAGTAACAGCAGCTGCGTGTCAAGGAGTATGGTTAAGATGCTTGTTAGAGGAACTAAATTGTGAGCAGAAGAATGCAACAATTCTCTATTGTGATAATCAATCAACAATTGCAATTGCAAACAACTCGGTGCATCACAACAGGACAAAACACATTGACACCCGACACCATTTCATTCGTGACCTGATAGAGCAAAGTGTGATTGATTTAAGATATGTGAACACAAACCAGCAAGTTGCAGATGTGCTGACGAAGTCACTCACTCGAGAGAAGCTCGGCTGGTGTCATGACATGATGAATATTTTGAACTTTGGATTAAGGGGCGGTGTTGAACGTAATCCAAAGCACAGAAAAACAGAGGGACACTTTCTTACTGACAGTCAAATGGATATGTCCTTTGAAAACTAAAAGTCACTTGCTGTTAATTAAGGTTATAAGCTGAAGTGGTGTTTGGAATTATATATATATGTATTTCCTGTAATGCAGTAAGTAGCAAGCAAAAGAAAAAAATAAACTGAATTTGCTTTCTCTTCCCTGTAATTTTTAGCTCAGAATTATATATATATATATATATATATATATATATATATATATATTTTCCAACTGTATTGATATCGTAGTGTTTGGAAGAGAAATGTGGTTGGAAGGCTTTATTTGCAGCAAATATAAAAAAAACAACAGATTTCCGACGGCTACCGACAGCTTCCGACGGCCTACAGGTCAAAATTTTCGACGGCTTCCGACAATTTCCGACGGCCTGTAGCTACACATTTCCGACGGCTACCGACGGCTTCCGACGGGAGTCGGTAGCCGTCGGAAATTGTCGAGAGCCGTCGGAAACGCGTTCGGCAGCCTCCGTCGGAAGCCGTCGGAAATACTGCTCCCCGACGCAGCCTTTTCCGACGGCTTTTTCCGACGGCCGCCGACGGCTTCCAACGGCCGCTGACGGATTTTGGCAGTCGGAAAATGCGTTTCCCTTGTAGTGGTTGGAGGAGAAATAAAATCAATTTTTTCCTTATAAGGAGAAAAACTTTATGCTAAACCTTATTACAAAAGTTCGTATATTTTTTTTCTTACATTTCTCTTTTCTCTTACTATATTTCAAATATATTAGTGTGTAAATATCTCCTAAATATTCTACATTTTTTTTATATATTCTAGATTTTATATATTTCTTATATGAAAAATCCGTATTGCAAAATTAAGTTTATTTCCAACACAACGGTCCTTCCTTCCGGAGAAGAATATATAGCGTGGCTGAAAAATCTCTATTTACCCTACGAGTAAGGAAAAGAAAATAGAATATCAATTCTAGGTTAACCTAAGCAGACGAAATAAAAACAGTGTAGAAAAAGACAAAAAAGAAGAAAGCAAGCATATATAAACCTAGAGCAGTCAGTGGAAGTAGACCTGTTATGGTAATGGTAAGTTTATCATTACCGGTCGATCAGTTACTATTTTAAAGTAAAATCGGTATACCAGCATAATTGGTACGATAACGGTAAATTTATTATTTTTTTAGGGTAAAATATCGGTAATATTTTTTTCAAAACCAGCGGTAACTGTAATTTACCAGTCCATTCATAATACATTGATATTCATGTAAGATGTTGTATTATGGGCATTTAGAAGCATGAAAACGGTTCAAATCAACCCAAATGATGATAAATATATTTCTTTTCTATGCTTTTTATTAAGTGATCCACTTAGATATATAATGAATCATCATTTAGTATAAAAATATACCAACTTGTTATTTTTCTAGACAAACGGTAATTTATCATTAACAGTGTAATGGATACCAGTTTGTCGGTATACCAGTCAATCGGTAACGGTATACAATTTTATTTTAGAAGTTAAAATGGTACGGTAACGGTTTTTACATAATGGTAGCAGTAACCATTGCCGTAACAACCCTAAGTGGTAGGGATGATGGCATAGGAAACATTAACACCACAGGTCCTGGGAAGGCCATGATCAAAATTACAAACATAAATTCAAAATGCATGATCAAAACGACATGGTTCAAAAGCCAGTTAGAATATTGCATTAATTTTATCTTGAACTGATGTGTCATGGTTATGGAGCTTGTGAAAAAAAAAAGGAAAGAAGATTTGATAGGTTTTGTTAAGTCTCCATCCTCACAAATTCAGATGTCAAATTTGTATCTTGTCCGTCGGTATCTGGTACAAATTATGAATGTTGCATTCTGTATCTGGAGTTTATTAGAAGCTTACTTAGAGCATAAGAAACTATGACACCTCTTAATTGAATCGATAGCTGGTTTGCAGGCAGTTATACTTAACATCGATCATGCTATTTATAGAAAACATGGACTTCTATACCAAAAAGCAACCCGTTTGGGAATCGTTATATGTCATTCAACTGCTACGAGGCACCTGAGCGTAACGAATAACTATTGGTATACTATTCGGAGTTCAATGAACTAGGGTATACTACATGTACAGTATACAAGAGAAGAGAATTCAACTACGTATGTCCCTTCCTTAAAATATAATGCATGTCGGGTAGCCAGGTATCTTATTTCACTGCATGATGAAGTCAATGGATGCTATATATTCTAATTATAATTTTGTAGCTTTCAGGGTATAACTCAGCATCGCCCTAGCTAGTGCATTACGTTGTCAATAAAAATGATAAACTTACATATTACATGCCCTGATCTGTGGGCATTACAAATCGGTGCAAATATCAAATTCCACTGAAATCTCAAAGAACAAGTCAACTGATAAACCTTTTAGTTTGGTAATCATCTTATATACGAAGAGCAAAACTAAATAATATTTTAATGATTCTAGAAACATGACTTAGATAATATATATACACACAAAGAATTGTTCTGTTGATGGTTTCCACTATGTTATTGTGCTGTAGTATGATCATTTATTTGGAAATTTGTCATAATATATCTGCATATGATGCTGTTGAGAGTTAGGTAAGTGCTATTGTCGGATCAAAAAACTGAAGGGCAAGATTAAATAGAAGGCTGCGCCAATACTATTAACGGTGAAGTACAAGAGTTGTACTCTTCAATAAAAGATTCTAACGCAAAAAGAAAGCAGGGTTTTGTTATCGTGTGTCATATCAGCAATGATTGTTTTAGGCTAAAAAACAAAAAAAAACCAAATTAAATATCTATTTTACCCTCAAACAAAGTGGATAGGTGAAACTCAAGAGGTCTACTTTGATAAATTCACAATGTTAAATATTTTCTACGGAAAGTGATAGACAAACGTTAAGAGAGTGATATTTGCATGTATACGTACATACATTGCAATGATTGATCAGGTTCATTTGGCCCACCCCGTCAGAGATACCAGACAAGTGTTTCTCTCTCTCCTCTCTCCCTAGGAGTTATATATTTATATATATACATGTAATTATAATTATAACTAAGAATAAAATTCCAAACATTCATAGGAAATAAATAACAAATAAAACAATAAGTTTAAGTGATGGCTAATGATCATCAAAAAGGCTTAACAAGATTTTGGTAGTTTCCTTCATACTTTTACGTTTTAAATTAGCAGTATATATTACTTCAACTATCGAGTGGTTATGAAAATTTTGACATATAAACACCATTTGAAAGGAGCATATACTTGTGAAAAAAACAAAGATTCTATGAAGGGTCAACATGTGTGTTCATCATGAAATGTTAGCAATGGGCAACGTTAGCATGGGAATCGCTATGGTAAAATGAATGATCTTCTGATGATCCAACTAACTGTACTGATCTGAAGGATCTAAAATAAATTAGAAACAATTTTAGTGAAAAGAAATAAGTTAGGCTCCGCTCAAATTTATAGTCTGCTTGTACTGGTGAAGGAGTGCATGCTTTCTTGTGAGAAAAAGCTGGGAGCTGCTATGCAATGTATTATGTATATAGTCCGCTTGAGCTGGTAATTTAGTCATAAGTAAAAAGGGTATATTTAGATTTTAGAGCAGCCCTTTCGTTCAGTCATTTTAGATTTTAGTGGCTGAATATTAACTACACGTTTTGTCTTTGATGAAATGGTTTTGTATAGATGCTAATATACTTCATACAAACGTGTAAAATTAAAAATTTAGGGTTTTCCTCAGCCATGGGGGAAATTATCTCTCCTCACAGTAATCTTTCTCATCTTTCTTCTCCTAGCCATAGAAACAGACCACCTGACTCTCACATCAGAGATTCTAGCAAAGGAATCATCATAGACAATGATGGGTTTCAACTAGTTCAATCAAGATCGCAAAAGAAACGTCAACCCATTAATCCTGTGCAACAAAGAATCTCGAAAGGTCTCTTTTCTGAGAAGAAGAAGACAGACGATCAGTATTCGACTGCTGCTCCTCCAAGTATGAGAAACCAATCGTATCAACTGCAGAAACCCATTAATTTTTCTCTGAACAAAACACAGGGGAAAAAATCTTGGGCTGAAATCGTTTCTGAGCAATCAACTGAACCCAATGATGATGAATGCAATCTTGAAACTATCTCTCCCATTAAGATCAATAATAAGAAATATGGTTTGATAAAAGAGTCTGTATGTAAAAGAGCTATCGAATGCTGGAGCAATTCGATTTTGGTATATGTTGTTGGTACCAAACCATATTATAACTTTTTCAAAGCTTACATACAACGTGTATGGAAACCTGTGGGAGAATTCGAAATCTTTACCAGGGAAAATGGCTTTTTTATTGTCAAATTCAAAGAAGTTCAAGATTGCAATTCTATCATTCAGAATGGCCCATACTTCTATAATGGAAAGCTCATCATAATGAGGAGATGGTCTGATTCTCTGAAAATGGACAGGGACCTCCTCATTACAATGCCGATATGGGTAAAATTACCCAATGTGAATCTCAAATTATGGGATCGAGAAGCGTTCAGTGTAATGGCCAGCATTATTGGAAAACCCATAAAAATGGATGCAGCTACAACCTTGAAAACGAGATTGAATTATGCTCGTCTTCTGGTGGAGGTATCTGCAAATGACGAACTACCTCAAGAAATAAATCTCACTTTATACAATGGAGAAAACATTACTCAAAAGATTGAATATGAATGGGTTCCACCGAAGTGTAGTATCTGTAAATGTTTTGGACACATTAGAGAGCAATGTGTCGCAGAACAAAGATGGATACCCAAAACTCATAATCAAAACAAAGAAATAGCCACTGATCAAGAAAATGTTACAGATACCATTGTTCAAGAGTCGCTCCTTACTGAGAAGACAATAAAAGAATCAAGAAATCAAAAGAATAATGATCGAATCAACCAGAAAGGTATCATCTTCAATCAAGAAACTTTATCACATTCGCTCACTGACCAAGATGATCAGATCCTTGCTTCGGTAGTTCATCATCCAGAAAGTTTACAAGAAAAATCAAAAGAGGTTTCACAAAGCAGTTCAAAGGAGGGAATTAGTAATGAAGAGGTCTTTAACTCTGAAATCCCCCCCATTTCAGAGTTATGTTTATTTACAAATAATCATGCTACAGAATCAAATATCATGCTGCCTTTGAATTCCAACCAAAGTCCAGATTACAACATGGAGAATGAACCTCCATCAGATAATGCTGCAATGGTTGAGGACAATGATGGCATCCACTCAACCTTGCCTCGCAATGCTGAGGAGTTTGACATCTCTCTCATCCAAATTCCAGAAGACTATATTGCTTCAACATCAGATAATACAATGGAGGATCCTGAAAAGCAATTTGACATCTCAGAATTGCATATTCCAAAGACTAAAGCTATTGGCAAATACAAAAATACTAATAAAGAGAAGAAAGCTTTTGGGCAGAAATACATCTCAATTAATCCTGATTGGAATGAAATGACAACAAGACTAAAAGCTAAAAGCTCAGAGAAAAAGAAAAAGGGTAAGGGCAACAGTGTATCAGGTACTATTTAATATTCATATTTTATTATATTTCATATAAATATGTCTATATTTGCTTGGAATGTTAGGGGGATGAATACCCCAACTAAACAGTCTGATATTCTCTCTATGATTAATGTCTATAAACCATCTATTGTTGCTTTAATTGAAAATAAAATGAATGATGAGAATTTTGAAAGATTTGGTCTTAAGCTGTCCAGAAATTGGAAAGCAATACATAACAATGATTGTGGCTGTAAAGGTAGAATCATTGTTATTTGGGATTCTAATATCTGGACTAATATTAATATAAACAAGGACAGCCAATTTATTGATTGTAGTTTTGAAAACATTGGTGGTTTTACTTTGCAAGTTACTAGTATTTATGGTAGTAATTTTGAACTAGAAAGGAATGTTTTGTGGCAAAAACTTAAAGTTTTAAATTCAATTTATGATTCCCCATGGATTTTACTAGGTGATTTTAATACTGTTTTTCATGCTTATGAAAAATATGGGGGGATTAAAATCCCTCAAAATAAATTAGATAGAGTCAACAAATTCTTAATAGAATCTGGCCTTATTGAACCAGTTATCAGTGGTAATAAATATACTTGGAAGTCAGGGTTAGCCAAAATATTCACTGTAAATTAGATAGGATTCTCTATAATAAAGAGTTTTCAAAAAAATTTCCAAATAATATCTGTTCCACTTTGGAACAAAATTTAAGTGACCATACTCCTCTTTTGGTTAATCTTTTTATTATGAATAATGACTACAATAATAAAGCTCCTCCATTTCATTTCAAAAATAGCTGGGTGATGGAAGAAGACTATAAACCCTTAATGGAAAACTGCTATAAGTTCTCTTGCAGTGGTTCTAAACAATATCAGTTTTATAGTTTTCTGAAATTCACCAAGCATAACCTTAAATACTGGAATAAGAACAACCTCTTAAATAAAAATAAAATAGTCAGTTTGAAAAAAGAGGGTAAGCTTCTCCAGATGATTGCTGATAACAATCCTGATAATATCAATGATATTAATAAAAATTTTCTTAATCAGAAGGAGCTGTCTAATGAAATGTACAAAGAATCTGTCAATGCTAGACAAAAGGCTAAGGTTGATTGGCTCACTTTAGGAGATGACTGCACCAAATTTTTTTATGCTAAAATGAGTAATAGAAAGCACTTAAATAACATAGGTTGCATTATTGATAAAGAGGGAAATTTAACTAATGCTCATGAAACAGTTTCAGAGAATGCTATAAATTTCTATAAGGATTTGTATTTTTCTGCAAATTATAAAAAGAATTTTCCTTTTATAACTTGTAAAAACATTTTAAATCATAATGCATCTGAAATCCTGTTAGCTCCAGTGAGCCTTGATGAAATTAAATTTATTGTTTTTAATGCTGGAGATAACAAAAGCCCGGGTCCTGATGGCTTTAATGCAAAATTTTATAAAAATAATTGGGATTATATAAAACATTATGTGTTGGATGTTGTTTCAGAGTTTATGGAGTATGGTAAAATTCTAAAAAGTTTAAACCATACTTTTATAACCCTAATTCCAAAAAATAATAATCCCACTGGAATTGGTGATTATAGGCCAATTTCTTGTTGTAACTTTATCTATAAGATTATTGCTAGTGTCCTTAGTAACAGAATAAAAGTGTTCTTGCCTTTTCTGGTGTCAGAAAATCAGAGTGCTTTTGTTCCTGGTAGGCTCATCTATGAAAACTCTCTATTAGCTCATGAGATGGTTAGGAAATTCAACACTAAACAGGGTGATAATGTATGTATTAAAATTGACTTACAGAAAGCATATGATAAAGTAAATAGACATTTTATTCATCATATCATGAAATGTATGGGTTTTCCTACAAAGTTTTGTGATCTGGTGTTTGAATGCATAAATACTCCTTCATTTTCAATCCTGATTCAAGGTAAAGCTGAAGGGTTTATTAAATCTAATAGGGGGCTGAGACAGGGAGACCCCCTATCTCCTTATCTTTTTGCTATTGTGATGGAATATTTTTCTATTCTTATGGAAATAGAGAGTATTAAAGGTGCTGTTCAGCCTATTAACAGAATTCAACCAAGTATTAGTCATTTGATATATGCTGATGATCTTATGGTGTTTGTCAAAGCCAATAAAGATAATGCAGACTCAATCAAATCTGTTTTTGATAACTTAAAAAATTATGCTGGCCTACAACTTAATGTGAATAAATGTAAAGCATATTTCAGTAAATCTTGTAAGTTTAAAACAGATTTTCTAAAGGTTTTACAAATAGAAGAGGGATTTCTTCCTATCAAATATTTAGGTCTGCCTCTTTCTACAAATATGATTAAAGACTCTGACTGCTCTATCCTTATAGATAAAATTCAGAATAGAATGGAGACCTGGTCATGTAAGTTATTATCGATTGCTGGTAGACTTGAACTTATAAAGACTGTCATTTATGCTATAATTCTTTACTGGATTCAATCTTTTCAAATCCCAGCTGCTACTATTAAAAAATTGGAAAGTAGATGCTCTGAATTTTTATGGAAAGGTAAATATCACAAAATCAGTTGGGATAATGTTTGCAGGCCAAAAAATGAAGGGGGTCTTGGCATTAGAAATATTAAGGATCTTTGTACAACCTGTCATTTAAAATTATTTTGGAGATTCTTAAATTCTGATTCTTTGTGGGCCAGATGGATGAGATCAAAATATTTGAAACATAATAATTTCTGGACTGCTACTTATAATAGTAATCATTCAAACACTTGGAAACATATTTTAAATAGTAGAGATATAGGTAAAACAATGATTGAAAGAAAATTTAAAAATGGCAAAGATACTAGTTTATGGTTTGATCCTTGGTTTAAAAATGAGGCCTTTATTAATAGAGTAGGGTGGAATAGCCTTGTTATTTGTGGTGGTTCAAATAATAAAGTCTCTGATATTATTATTAATAATAACTGGCAACCACAAATCCACCCTATTACTAATCCACACAAAGAAGAGATTTGCAAAATTCAACTTGATACCTTTGTAGAAAATGACTACTGGGAATGGACAACTACCAGCAGAGGGAAGTTTTCCTTTAAAAATACTTGGAATTTTATTAGAAGCAAATACCCAACTGAAGACTGGTACTATTGTATATGGAACAGAGTGAATTGTCCAAAGATGGCATTCTGTACGTATTTTGCTGTTAAGAACAGATTGCCAACTTTGGGATAGATTAAACAAATGGGGAAATAATTTGAATTCACTCTGTTCCCTATGCAATATATGTAATGAAGATTCTAATCACATATTTTTTGAATGCAGCTACTCTTATTACATTTGGAACAATATTAAAGCTACTCTGAATATTGAAGACAACAGGCATATGGATCTTTTGAATATTATAAAGCTTATTAACAACAACTTCAGATCTAAATCCAAAGAGACTGATTTTTCTCACATCTTACTAACTACGGCAGTGTTCAACTTGTGGAAAGAGAGAAATTTACGTGTGCACAACAAAAGCAGCAGGAATAAAGAGCAAGTTTGGCTAACTATATTATCTGACAGCAAGATTATTCTGCAGAAATCAAAAAAATTGTGTAAAAACCAAACCAAATTTGCTTCCCTTGCTGATGAATGGTGTTCTGAAGCAGGTAGCAAGCATATTGAAGTTTACTTGATGCGTTCAAAAAGCTTTCAACCTGAGCACAATAACAACTTGCATCCAGAGTCTAAATTCTGCAAGCATCGAGATTTAGTTGCTACTACTGTCAATAAGCAAGTTGACATGGCTAAGAACAATGATTCGTATCTCAATCAAGTTCCAGATGTTAGTACTTCAAACCCTAATTTTGACCGAGCTAATAATGACGATTGTGAGAAGAGAATGTCAGATCTAGGTCGCAGTGATGCTAGATCTAACATTACTTATCTAAATACCAACAGATTCAACAGCTCCAGCTACTTGAGCTTTTCGAGTAACTGTAATGGTTATAGAGACATGAGAGGTGACATGAATGAAGACTTATCGTACTGGGAGCGTGGGGAAACTAGCGGAGTTAAGAAAGGAGAGGGGATTCTCTCGATTCTTTAAAATCGCCTCCGCCATTTTCGTCTCTTCTTTTTTAGTTGTGTTTCGTTGTCGGTTGTTTAGGGTTTGAGGTGTTTGTTTTGTGTTTGGTTGTGGTAGGGTTGTGTTTTGTACCCGGTTTTTTTTGTTTTGTTGGGCCGGGCCCTGTTTACTTCTCTTCAAAAAAAAATAATATACTTCATACGTTTGTTGCGTTCATACTAGCAGCCAAAGTAATTAACAGCCGGTTCATTATCTAAAGAAACACAATGGAGCAAACAAGACTTAATCCAATGCTCTAATTGAGGATCATATGAACCATCAGATCACGGTGCATCCAAAGGCTCACAAGCAATGAAGACATTATGATGCGGATCACTATGCATCTGGGCCTAGCCCATTTTATATAAATACATGTAACATGTCATTCTTTCTGGAATGTAATCACTTTGTACCAAACAGTAGAATGCAATACAAATTATATCTGTTTGCTAATATGGTATCAGAGCATGTTTTTCTGTGGGGGTTATCTTGCTAAAATCAAGAACTTGTGTGACAAACTAAATGCTGTGGGTCATAAAATATCAGACAGTGAACAAATTCTCACTATAACTAATGGTCTATATGAAGAATACGAGTCAGTTGTTACCTTCATCGCATCACAAAAGACACTTCCAGATTTACAATATGTGCAGTCTGCTCTTACTGCTCATGAAGGCAGGATAGAGCAAAGAAAGGCAATACAGTCAGAAATATCTGTCAACTATGCATCTGGTTTCAATTCAAGAAACATGAATCAGCAAAAACTTGCACAAAATCAAAACCTAAGATCAGAGAGTCAACAACCAAGAAGCAATCAACCACAAAGAGGAAGGGGCAGAGGCAGAAACAATTACAATAACAGAGTGAAGTGTCAAATATGTGAGAAGTTTGGCCATACAGCCAACAAATGTTATTTCAAATTCAACTCTGAATTCAACATAGGACAGTCAACTCAAAGAGGGCTTGATGCCAACATGGCTCAGATGAACCAACAGGTAAAGACCAACAGTGATGGTTTCAAGACACAAGGCAGCAATAGTGATGACTTGGTCAAACCAGAAGATCTGAATATTGAAGACTGGTATCCAGATTCAGGAGCAACAAATCACATCACCAACAATCTTCAAAACTTGAATCTTGGCAACAAAAGCTACTCAGGTATGGAAGCTATACATATGGGGAATGGTGAAGCTATAAGTATATCACATGTTGGAGTTGGCAGTATCATAGGTAAAAGGGAATTATTTTTAAACAATCTATTGAGAGTACCCAAAATCAAGAAAAATTTGATAAGTGTCTCTTAATTTGCCAATGACAATAATGTATACTTCGAGTTTCACCCTAATTTTTGCTTAGTTAGGGATTTACTAAACAAAAACATATTATTACAGGGTAATTTGGACAAGGGCTTATACAAATTCGGTACCATCAAGTCAAATAAAGGCCATATAGGAAGAAACTGGTGTAATCATGTTAATACTACCATGTTAATTAGACGAAATACTCTTGAATGTTGGCATAAAAGGTTGGGACATCCCAGTAATGACATTGTAAAAAGGATTTTGATAGATAATAAAATAAAATTTGATGATATACCTGTTTCTGAAATTTACACACACTGCCGATAGGCAAAATACACAAATTACCATTTACTAGATCTGAAACAGTGCATAGACAGCCACTGAATCTGATTCCAGCAGACCTATGGGGTCCAGCACCATATGACTCATCTTCAGGCCACAGGTACTATCTTTCTTTGGTTGATGCTTATTCTAGGTATACATGGATATTCTTCCTCAAATCAAAATCTGAAACTTGCAGCATAGTAAAACAATTTATTACACTAGTAGAAAAACAAATTAGTCAAAATGTAAAAATTGTTCAAAGTGATGGAGGAAAAGAATTTTTACCTCTTAAAGATTTTTTCCAAGAAAAAGGCATTTATCACAGTGTCACATGTCCTCATACATCAGAACAAAATGGATTAGTCGAAAGAAAGCACAGACATATAGTAGTTACTGGTCTAACACTAATGTCACAAGCTTCTATACCTCTGAAATACTGGAATGATGCATTTTGTACATCAGTTTATCTCATAAACAGAATGCCCACTAAAGTTTTAAAAGACATGTGTCCCTATGAGAAGCTTTATGGTATAAAACCCAACTATGATTTTTTGAAAACTTTTGGGTGTCTTTGTTTCCCATATCTTAGGCCTTATAACAGACATAAGTTAAGTTTAAGGTCAAGCCCTTGCACTTTCTTGGGTTATGCTAATAATCAGAAAGGATATGAATGCCTAGATAATAAGGGAAGAATATATATTTCAAGACATGTTGTGTTTAATGAACACATATTTCCTTTTGCAGAAAAAGGTGTTACTACAAGACAGAAGCCAGATACAACAGGCATTACAGTCCAGCCCATTCCAGTATTGCCTGAGTACTTTACTACAAACAAAAACAATAAAGACCAAACCCCCACAGAAAAACATGCATCTAATACAAGGTCAGAGTACAGTTCAGAAGAATCATATTCAGACATGCTACCTCAACTACATGAAGGCACACAACAAACAGATAGCAATGGGAACAACATGACTGAAAGCACAGAAAGCACATCAAGTGAGGATAATCAGGAACAACAACAAAAGGCTAAAGTTACTGGCCACTACATGACAACAAGGTCAAAAAGTGGAATTTTTAAACCAAAAATATATCATGTTTCCATTAGCAATGCAGAACCACAGAATTATGAACAAGCCATCAAACATGATGTATGGAAACATGCTATGGATGAGGAATATCATGCACTCATAAGAAATCAAACATGGAGCTTAGTTGATCAACGAAAACACAAAAACATTGTGGGATACAAGTGGACCTACAAGATTAAAAAAAATGCTGATGGCAGCATAGGCAAACACAAGGCCAGATTGGTTGCCAAAGGCTATTCACAGCAGTTTGGTTTTGATTTCAACGAAACTTTCTCTCCTGTTGTCAAACCTACCACCATTAGACTCATGCTAACCCTAGCATTATGCAATAATTGGAAAATTAGACAGCTAGATGTGTGCAATGCCTTTTTAAATGGAGACCTTCATGATGAAGTTTTCATGCAACAACCAGAAGGGTACATCACAGAAGGTAATAAAGTATGCAGACTACACAAAGCCATCTATGGCTTAAAGCAGACATCAAGGTCATGGCATGAAAAACTAAAAGAAACTCTTTTGAAATTTGAATTCACTCCCACCAAATCAGATAATTCATTATACATGAAGAACAATGGAAATACCATTTATCTACTTGTTTATGTAGATGACATCATTATCACTGGGGATAATGATATGAGATCTTAAACACAATACAGTTGCTTGATAAAACATTTGCCATCAAAGATCTAGGTGACATAAACTATTTTCTGGGTATACAGGTTACAAAAAAATTCAAGTCAGAGCTATTTCCATCCCAAAGGAAATACATTGGTGAAATTCTCAAAAGAGCCAACATGAATGAAGCCAAATCTTTACCTACTCCTATGGTCACCAACTTGCATTTATCAAAACACAGAGGTGAAGCCATCAAAAATTCCAAACAATACAGAAGTATCGTTGGTGCCCTACAATATGTCACTATAACTAGACTTGATATATGCTACAGTGTAAATAAAGTTTGTCAATACATGCAAAATCCTCTCGACGAACATTGGAAGGCAGTCAAACGTATCCTCGGATACTTGAAAGGGACTCAAAATCATGGCTTATCTTTAAAAGCATGCAATGACATAAATATAAATGCTTACAGTGATGCAGATTGGGCAAGTGACGTGGATGACCGCAGATCTACCTCTGGATACTGTGTATTTCTCGGACCGAATCCGATTTCATGGTGCACGAAAAAGCAAACCACCACATCTCGCTCAAGCACGGAGGCAGAATACAGATCTCTCGCAAGCGTCACTGCCGAAATAGCTTGGATAGAAACCCTAATGTCAGAATTAGGGTTCAACATTCGAAGAAAGCCAATTGTGTGGTGCGACAATCTGAGCACCATTTCACTCTCTGCAAACCCCATCAACACTCGCGTACAAAACACATCGAAATTGATTTGCATTTTGTACGCGAGCGAACTCAAACTGGAAGATTGGACGTAAGGCACGTTCCCACATACTATCAACGCGCCGACATTTTAACCAAGGCCCTCTCAGCCAAGAATTTTGTTAGATTAAGAGAGGAATTGAAGGTCTTGCAGAACGAAGATGAGAAAAGAGGAATTAAGGAAACCCTAGATAAAATTGAGGGCGGCTATCTGAAGAAACACAATGGAGCAAACAAGACTTAATCCAGTGCTCTAATTGAGGATCATATGAGCCATCAGATCACGGTGCATCCAAAAGCTCACAAGCAATGAAGACATTATGATGCGGATCACTATGTATCTGGGCCTAGCCCATTTTATATAAATACATGTCACATGTCATTCTTTCTGGAATGTAATCACTTTGTACCAAACAGTAGAATGCAATACAAATTATATATGTTTGCTAATATTCATTAATAGAACTGACTAATTAATACCAAAGTAACAAGAAAGATAGAAACCATATGATAAGAAGATATATAAAATGATGTAGTAAGTAGATAAAGAAGACGAATATGACATTAAAGAAGGTGGTGAAGAACAAGAGAAATCAGACGCTGATGACAACACAAATTTATAAAATACAAGTAGGAATTAAAAACACAACAGGACGTCCTCCCACGAATTATATATATAGCTTCGCTGAAGATCAAATCTATTTGACCCTGCAAGTAAGGAAAAGAAAATAGAATATCAATACTGGCCGGTTAAGCTAAACAGACGAAATAAACAGTGCAAAAAAGAAAAAGGGAGGAAAAGAAGAAAGAAAGCAAATATATGTATACATATACCTAGAGCAGTCGGTGGAAGGGCTGATGGCATAGGGAACATTAACGCCACAGGTCCTGGGAAGGCCAGCAGCCTTGCCGTAGTTCATGCCTTTGAGATTCTTAGACAGATTCTTAAGGCAATTGCAGGCGGTCTGGCGAATGGGTGTGGTGGTGGCAGCAGCGTTCAGCTTCTTGACTCCAGCACAGCAACCGCCAAGTGGCCCGTTTTTGGTGAGGTAGTTGACGCATGGCGATATGTCAGAGGCCACTGTTCCGCAAGATACACTCGCATCAGCTTGTGGCAGTGCCAGTGCTATTAATGCAATTGCTACGATGGCGCAGATGATGAATGAGTAGCGAGACATTTTCTTCTTCTTCTTCTGATATATTTGATTGCAAGTGTATATGCTTTTTTGTTGCTTGATGAGTGCGAGTGAATATAATCAAAGTGTTGTGGCGATTATATATAGATACAAGGGGTTTGACGCGGTCACGCGGGTATGGGTACGGTTGGGCGTTGGCCTCGTGTTTAATGTTTTAGAGTTGCGGACCATAAATTCCATCTTGGAATCAGGTATGTGCAGTCATCCATCTTTTTTTGGTGATGGATGTATTCCCATTGTCCCCATCCTTTTTTTGTTAGTTTTGTTTGTTAATTTTGTGCACTTCATGGGTAGAAGTGAATTTTTCTCAAGAATTACTCAAATTGGTGATAGTGCACTCAAGTAATACCACATTCCAAAATTTGTATATAGCAGTAACAAAGAGTAACACTCAACCTGGTGATAGTGCACAAGTAATAAAATTTACCTAAAGCTTTCCTTCGGTTACTTATTATTATTATTATTATTACTACTATTGTTACTAGTATGGATCCGTACTGCGCACATGGGCTCTTTGTATTATTGTATACGTTGATATTTTGTTTGAGTTATTAGTCATACAAATTGAAAATTCTTTCATATGGTAGTAATCGTATGAGTGTAGACATGTAAATGGAAAGCGAGGGTATTTTTGGAATTTCAAAAAGACACGAAGTAAATTAGTTCAACGAATTTTCTTTATTAGTAGTAGAGATTATTTTTCCTCCTTTTCTCAATGCACAACAAGTTGGGTTGATGACCTTCTTTTTTTTCTTTATTTTTATTTTAAATACAATTAAAACTCAGGTGCAGCAAAATAGTTAGAACTATTCAAAAAATAACATGCTCATTTAAGGAAGAGAGCAATGAAATCAATATTACGATCAATGTTACCAGCATAAAAGTAGCTCTAACCGCAGTCATTATTTCTGGTGTCAAAAGAGAGACAAATGATGGTAAAACATTATCAATAGAGTAATCAATCCCCTCATCAAGATCAACATGGTGTGGAATACGAGAAGTGAGTGGATAAGGGGCGATGATGGAGGAGGCGACGACTGATGGAAGGAATAAATTGCAACATGTGAGGAGTTACTAGATGGAGCAATAGAAAGGCAGCTTTTCAATTTAGTATGCTTGTCATCATGAGCCTTGATCAACAAGTGAAATAGGTACAAAAGATGCAAGTTCCTCAATGAGGGGGATGCCATTCTTATCATAGAAAGGAAGATCTAAAGTTTTTTACTTTTCGTTTTCCAAACATGATATTTTGGCAGTGGGATCGTAATAGGTAGGAAAGACAAAAGGAACGGCTCAACATTGATGAAGGAGAGAGATGAACACAAGTATCAAGGACGTGACCCAAAGAGTGATAGTTAGTTCATAACAAATCTCGTCGATCAACAAACGGACATGGAGACGCTTTGGACACGATTTGTCAAATGCACTCTCAACTAATATTTTCGCATACTCAACCCTATCACGACATTTCATAGTCTTATCAAAACGTAGTAGGCTCATAGAATTATGACATAAAACAATACGAGCTAAAAGATTCCTACTTGTTTAAGAGGACTTTGAAATCTGAAATAATCCAAGCGAAAAGCTATGCATGTACAAGCATGAAAGCTTATGGATGCAAGAAAGGATTTTTGGAAGAACCATATAGTGTTTTTTTTTTCTAGACGCCAACCATCCTACTCAATGATTAGAAATCACCTAATACGATGATGGACGTTTACGGGTTATGTAAAAGTTGACAAGTACATGTTCTTTTTAGATCTTTGTAGCTTGATGAATGCCATTGCATTCTTGAAGTTGACATTATTATCATTCACCACAAGGTTTTAGTGATTATTTAGTTGAAGTCTTCAACTGACATAACCTGGGAACAGCTACCATGGATTTCTAGAACTAACTCAAACAACTTTGTTTTATCAATTTGAGTCTCCATCATTTGTGCAATCATCCTAGAGTACCTATCTTATAGCTACTCTATATGCATGAGATCCAATACCCTAAAATAATCCTAACTCTAATTCGTCGTCTTTAAGCGTTTTCAGCTCCAACATCCATACAAACATAAAAAAAATACAAACAAAGTAATACATACATATAAGACATCCATACAAATGAATCTGCATTAAATACCTATATCATCCAAATTTAGCCTATTATAAATAAAGGTGTATCGATATGAATATTTATGTAAATTCTTTTTAAATCGTTTAAAATTTGTTTATAAAATATGGGTAAGTTTAGATCTAGGAAAAATCACATTTTTCACATTAAATGGGTTTAAAACACAATTAAAATCATATATCACCTTTTAAAGCATAATGGAATAGAATCATTCACGTTATTTTTAGTTTAATTTATTAATTCGCTATTATTTACAAATATAACTCAAAACATGTAAAAAACCTTATCTTTCAATTATTTATCTATTCTTCCCATTATTACACAATTTCATCCATTTTATTTTAATTAATTATTTTTCCATTCTAAATTGACAATTAAATATAATTAAACATCTAACAATTCAACAATCAATGGTAAATAATCCAATTGAAGTACAATATATCCAAAATGTCATATGTTACTACCATTATTGTGGTCGAGAATCTGCACAACGTTCAGCCTCAGCGTCGTTAAATTTAGCTATGTCGACGTTAATATGGACGCAGCAAGGGTTGTTACTATCATTATCATCATTGAGGAAGCCTTACACATCAGTTAACCTCGACATCGTTAACACGATGATATCGACATCAATAAACACAGTCAGAAGGTTACCAAAGATGTCTCCAATCAACATTAGAACTGTTAGAATCATCGAGGAACACCAAGCTTCCTTCTCAACATCGCCATTAATCCACAAACAATTGTAGTTGAAGCTCGCTGAGGATCAATACTGCCAAGTCATCGAGCCCAATGGAGAGCACCGCATATCAATATACGCGATATCGGTATCTATCAATGTCAATGTCCATAAATAGAGTTACATCACATTTTGTCGGCAATAAGTTTTGGCGCAGAGTATTGGAGCTACAAAGGCCATGCCGAGGAAAATGCAATTGTACATACTTCGATGCGCAACAATGTTGTTCATGTCGAGGCCGATAGAGTATTCACCTTTGACACTCAACAAAGCTAGAGATGCGAGATTTGGTGATGCCGATGTTTACCACTCGCCAAACTCTATAAATAGGGAGTAAGGATTTTTATTTTAGGGGCCGAAAATTTCTTTTCTCACTTCTTACTCGTTAAAATCCCTAGATCGAATTAGGGATTTTTCTCATTGTAAAATTGAATGTGTTAAATCAATAAAGATTTGTTCAATTACTATGGAAATGGTTTGATTAGCATGATTTGATCTGCAGTTTACACATATTCATTTCATATCGAGTTTTAACTAAGTTTGTAGCATCAACATCACTATGCACATTGTTGTGAATCTCGCCGAGCCTCGTAGTTGTTTTTAAAGCCTTGATGACCTTCATATTAACTGCCCTTTGAATAACATCATCTCTGATAATATCACAGATCCCGATATCAAAGATGGAACTCGATATGAGCTAATACATTACCTCAATAACTATGATAGCTACATATCCAACTTCAATGACTCCAATACCTTCATGTCCAACCTTGATGACTCCATGCTCAACCTCGATGACTTCCATTGACCACAAGACTCTCCATTAAAGAAATTCCTTATTTTACACTTCGGGTGTTAACGAATTTATTCGTTAACATTTTTGACACTAAAAGGAGGGCTTGAACCTCCAATCTCTTATAATTCTCTCCATGAACTACTTGCATATAACTCTTTAGTTTCAAGAGGGAAATGGTAAAGGCCAGAAGTAGTAATGACATCCCAAATGACGAAGCTACATCACAAGAGAATTTGGAAAATAATATTGTTCCGAACTTTAATTTGGAAAGTATGGAAGCGGGACAACCTTCAACTCTAATAAGATTTGCAAGCAATAAAACCAAAATTCAATATCTAGTACAACAAGTGACAATCATGCGAGAATTTCTTGAAGGTGTCCCATCTCAAAGATCTTTAAAGATAACAGAGCTTATGGAAGGGGAGATGAAGTGCAATCCCCAAGTAAAGTCCAAGATGAAAAATAAAATGAAAACCGAGAGAGTCAAGCAAAAAAACTCCTTGACCAATCAAAATATTTCAATTCAAAGAGACAATTGAAATTACTATAATGACGAAATCGACCAAAAGGACATCCTCAACAAGGCAATAAAGGATATACTCGTTGGCCTGGAGAAAAATGGTAACCTTCGAAAGGCTTTTTTAAAAAGAAATAATGGCTATTAGAATCCCCTCTCGCATTAAAATTCCCTCATTAAAGTATGATGAAACCACTGACCCAGAAGATCATCTTTTATCTTTTCAAACTTGAATGGATTTGTATAAAACTACAGGAGCAATTCGTTGCGAACTCTTTCTAATAAGTTTTCAAGGTACGACTATCAAATAGTACAAGAATTACGAAGGGAAAATTATCCATTCTTGGAAACAGTTCTCTTATGAATTCATTACACAATTTTATATATTCAAAGACTGAACCATGGATTTTAGCCTGTTAGCTAGTACCAAGCAAAGGCCAAGAGAATCGCTTGTCGAGTACTAAAAGAGATTTAATATGAAGCATTAAAAACAAAAATGCAACCGATAGAGAAAAGCTTATGGCAGTTCGTTCAGAATTGATCGAGCAAACTCCTTTCTGGAAGAAACTTTATATTCATGGATGTAAAGATCTACGGTACTTCTATTCTCAAGCTGAAAACTTTATTCAGATGCAGAAGAGGCATCCTGCATATGGGAATCTCAGCGAAATCAAAGAAAAGGAAGGTTCAATTCTGAACATCCTAGTAAAAGATCTAAAGGAAACAAGAGTTGAAGAAAGAGCCAGAGGGAGATTTTCGACATTTAAACAGGCCCCTTTCCCACATTCTTAGTATAACAAAGGATGATAAAAGTTTCTCCACTCTCAATGAAATATCAAGCCATCCTAAGCCAAATCAAGGAAGTGATTATTGTGCTTACCATAAAATAAATGGACATAAAACTGATGAGTGTCTTGTCTTGGCAATAATAATTCAAAATATGATCAAATCGGGATCTCTAAGAAAATTCATTAAAGAAGCTTAAAGGAACTCTCGTGCTAAAAAGGACGTCTTGGATATTCATGAATTAACTTCCTTTACAAGGGGAGAGCAGGTTAGCAACTTCAAATTCAAATTCCCTCCAAGCTATGAAGTTTATGGAATCACCGCTAAGAATTATCTTTACTCATATAATTTTTTAAATTTTAATTTTACTTTGATTTGTAATTAAAATTGATCATGTATTAAAACAATATTCGAGCGTCTTTACAAGTAAAAAAAACAGTCCACAACATCCAAAAGACTTTGAAAGCATAACAAATTTCTAACGGTTTCAAAAGAAAGACAACTCAAATGTCTAGAATGAAATAACTCGTCTTTATCTCAAAACTTGAATCAATGTGAAGAACCGCCCTAATGGAATCTTAAAATACCATCAAACTTATGTTATAAACTTGCTTATGGTAAAAAGTAAATATCCAAAACTTTCAAAAAGAGGGGATTCTTTGGAAAAAGCATGCTCTTGTCCATAAAAATTGATTCCTCCATGACTCATGATCTTTCAGACTTGCAAACAATACATTTCTTTTTGCTAAGCAAAACCTAAAGAGGCATGACTATGTATGCTACATGAAGATGGAAGAAATATGCACCAAAACCATTTTAACAAGTCATTTATTACCAAACAAAATTTGTTTATAATGTCTTCAAGAAAATTACTTTTAAGAATAAAAATGGATTATTTCTAATTATCCTATTAATAAGGGAAAGTAGTCATTTATCTATTTCAAGAATGAATTCATACAATCTTCAAAGAATACTATTTAGCATTAGTAAATGCACTCCAAAGATCTTTAACTAAGCATGCTTTGACAAATATCTGAAATTGTTAGCGAAGAAAGACCTATAAACTTTTTCCATGGACAATCTTTTAAAAAAATACTAAGATTCATTGGCTAAAAGCTCTAAACTAGGAGTCTATTCTTGATTAAAAGACTACCGGTTCATGAATCATGACCACACGGTCTCTCATTTGAGATTGGCATTACTATTATAGGAGTAATTTAAAAACTCATTGTCAAAAAGCTTATCATTCAAATCCTTTTGGAAAAATAGTCTATCAATTTATCAAAAAGTTCCTTTCACCACAAATGTTTTCTCCCAAAAGGATTTCGTGGCAAAAAGACTTTCGCAAACATTACAACTGACCAAAAATTGTTTTCAAAAAGCAAATTTTGAGAATGAGCCTCCAATTTCCACTCCATAGCACTAATGAGCCTCTGATGTCCCTCTAGAGCACAACCTCCTGAAGGGAGGGTTAAAACCTCTAACGTTCACTCTAGAGTACCTCTTAGAGGGAGGGTCTGGTTTAGCACCCACTAAAAACCTTTTAGAGGAAGGTCAATAAATCGTAAACCGTAATACTACAAGGTATTAGAGCCCAAATGGGGTGAAGATAAAAGAAAGGGTTAAAGATGTCTCCAACTTAGAATAAAGTTAAAAGGCTAGAAAAAGAGGCACAAATAAGGAAAAAGGACGAAAGTGTCTAAAGCCTAAGGCAGAGGCAAAACTCAAAAGGGAACAAAGACACAAAAAGGACGAAAATGTCAAAAGACGCAAAACAAGTAAATAAATGGAGCTATCTACAATTCAGAATAGAAATAAAACTCTAGAAGGAGGTAAAAAAGGAAAAATGTCAATTTACAAAAAATGATACAAAGATAAAAAGACATAAAGAAATTTGAAAACCAATGGAATGACGAATGGAATAAAATAAAGAGCCAATTATTACTAGAAGGATAAAGGTAACGTCGTTTGAAGAATAGATCAAAGCATACTTTCCATATATCCAATCTAGGTCTAGGAATAAGGAGGGCTTAGGTTAAGCATTATAGAGCATCCTTTCCATAGATTCAATCTAGGTCTAGGAATAAGAGCCAATTGGCCACTGCATTGCTGAACGGCCAAGCAGTAGGATGGAACTTGCACTGCTGAATGACCGAATAGTCAAATGGTGTCTGCATTGCTGAACAACCAAGCAACCGAACAGAACTATCTGCTAAACGGCCGAAATGTTAAATAGCTCAATGGAACCATCTGCTAAATGGTTGATTGTTCCTATGGAACTACTACTCCAGATGACTGACTGGTTTTACGAAACTACTATTTCAAATGATTGAATGGCTTTACGGAACCACTCAGCTTCAATATAACAATATGTTATAAGTACTTGAGGATTATTCATCTATTACTAGGAGACTTTCCTTTGAACAACGCAAATTCCCGTTGCTATTCAAAGTATTAGCCCCTAATAAGTTGTCGGTATGGCATCTTGGGTGAGGTTATAGAATTGGCACTAAATAGAATTAAGAATCTTTTTCTTTAAGCCTACTCAGATTGCTATTACTAGACAGTTTTATGACTTTATACCATAATCGAACGATCTTTTGAGTTTTCTATTTGTCAGATGAGATCCTGGCAAACTTTTGATTATGATTTGGTTGAATTCCTGATTTTATTCTCGATTTTCTTATTGAATTTGATAATAATTTGTTGCTTTCCTTTTTTAATTTCTGGTTTTATAGACCCTGGTTTTCTTGCTGGTTTTCATGATAATTTTTGGATTTTCCATTTAATTTATGGTTTTCTTAGGAATTCAGTGTTTTAATGCTATTATCAGAAAGGAATCCTGAACAGGGATCTCTTGTCACCAAATGGATTTTCAACCTTCTCATTATTGGAAGATGATTATAGCCCCTGATCTTCTTACTACCAAACAGGGTCCTAAATAATTTTTTAGCTCTTTCTTTTAAATTAATACCAAACCACTTATTAGTTTATTGTGAATGAACTTCTAATTTCTTAATTACTAACATATCATTGAAGTAAAGCGCAAACTGAGAATAAAAATTGTAATTAGAAGACAAGCTAATAATTACACATCACTACACATCAAACTAAGGATATGAAAATGGAAAAACTCGAACAAAGAGAGTCTAATTTTAAAAGATCCGCAAACAACAACAATGATGAAGGTGACATGTTCTGTATCACTGTTGGTAGTGTTAGAACCTCTATTATGCGATTTCAATGACAACAATTATATAATCACATATACATGATATATTTTGTCATATTATAGGTATATATGTTATAAAAAGATCATGGTGCACAACAAAATCATGGCTCATGGACAATTGAAGAAAAATAGATCATACTATTTAGAAGTAAGGTCATATTCTTGTATTATAGCCATAGATATATGTTGTACAATCTCCTTGAGTGATCAAAACACACACAATTTCATATTGACAAATCTTACTAATAAACTACTCAGATTTTATATTTCACAATTTGACAAAAGTTTGTCACTTTATCACAGATGTTTGTGACAAATCTCTGTTTATTATTTCAAACATCCACAGACATCTATGATATAAGGACATATGTATGTGAACTGTCTCGACCTAAAAGAAGAAAACTGCAACTATCGTTTTTGAATAGATGCTTCCCTCTATTTTTAACAAACTTCTTCCTCCTTCAATAGCTGCAATCATTAATCAAAGAGTAATCTTTCAAAAAGTGATAACTTTTCAAATACAACTCTTTAATTCTATATATACTTTAATCAATTGAGATTTTAATTTAACTTTATTTACTATTCTCTAACTTCTATATTCTTATTCTCTTCTTTCTATCATTGACTTAATATTCTCAATCACTTTCAACAAAAATCTATATATTATGGTTAAATT
The DNA here is from genome assembly GCA_030765085.1 of Allium cepa. NCBI lineage: Eukaryota > Viridiplantae > Streptophyta > Magnoliopsida > Asparagales > Amaryllidaceae > Allium > Allium cepa. The sequence goes on from CM060928.1 coordinate 148,153,689, forward strand.
ATTTCCTACAAATCCAAGAAAATTACACTCAATATCATTCAAAGGAGATTATAGGAAGAATTGTACTAGCAATCAATATCCGTTTTGTATTGAACACAAGATTGTCAAAGTAATACTTTTGTATCAGCCTTTTCCTCTAGACGAAGCGAGAGTTATTGTTTAGTGAAATACTAAAGGAAAGCCTCGAGACTGCACGTAGGACAGGAGTTCTGCTGGTGTGCTCATTTGTATACTTTGCTTTTATACTTTGTTATATTGTTATATTTAGCTCATATGTTAGTATACACTCACATACTAATGCACAAGTCATATTAGATATGATCCATTGGACTTTCATTTGGTATTAGAGCACAATTATTTCTATTTACAATAACACGTGATTAAAATTTTTTGAATATGATAAGTACATTTCAAGAAGGTCAATCTACTACTTGTCCCCCACTATTTACTAGTTCTAATTATGCTTATTTGTCAACATGTATGTAAGTTTTTATGTAAGCTAATGGTTTAGAAATTTGGCAAACTACTCAAACTAGATATGAATCACTTACCATTGACATAAGCACTGGGACCTATGAACAAAAAACGTGGCAACTAATAATGCTAAAACCATGAATGTTTTATTTTGTTCACTTGATAAAAATGAAATTTCATGAGTTATGATTTGCACTAATGCATATGATATATGGTGCACTTTGCCAGTTACTCATGAAGGCACGACAACAGTCAAGCAAATAAAAATTTCTATTTTAAAAAATCAATTTTCATCGTTTAAAATGAAAGCAAATGAATGTATTATTGACATGTATGCTAGATTTCAAACTATACAACACGAACTCATGACACTTGGGGTCAAATTCATTAATTTTGATTTAGTTACACGAATCTTAAATTCTTTAACTATCGAATGGGAAAGAATAGTTTTTGCCATCAAAGAGTCAACGGTCTTTCTCAACTGAAAGTCGAAGAACTAATAGGAAATCTAATTTCATATGAAGCGAATTTGCAGGCAAGAAAGGAGAAAAATCAATAAAAGAAGAATAATTCTTTCCAAGAGAATAATGACTGTTCCGATTTGAATGAGAAAGAAGTTATATTCATAGCTAAGAACTACAGCAAATTCAAGAAATTCAAAACGATGACAAAATTTCAATATGATGGAAATTTACACTCATCAAATAAAACATCAATCAAATGTTATGGACGTGACAAGTTCGGCCATATAAAGAAAGGTTGTCCATAACTCAATAATGACAAAAGGAGAAGCGAATTTGAGAAATTCAAAAAGAAGCGAAGAGCCTTTCAAGTAACTTGGGATGACTCTAGTTCTTCTTCCTCTAATTGTGATATGAAAGTGACTTAGAATAAGCTAATGTATGTTTTATGGCTAATACCGATGAGTGTAACGACCCAGGTCAGCCTGGAAACCAGCGTGAGTAAACTCATCCAACATGGAATACTAAGCATACAACTTATATAAAACCTGGGGTAACTCGAATCAAATTTACGAATTCACAATATGTTATAGATATCACTTATTTCACACATAAGTTTTCTAAGAACCAAAGATTTAGATTTAAAATCATCCAATTCCTTTTAATCACTTCACTCCATCCTATAAATTCCACATATCAATCTATAAAAATTCGAAGTGGTTTCGGGTATTTCCTAATACCCGAACCTATTCTCTTCGATTCTCATGTCATCCTAACCCAAGTTATCCAAAGGAAATACACAACATTTCATATCAGAGATATCATCTCATTCAAAGCATCCAATACCATTCAATCATTCTCAAGAAAAGCTTAATCACATACAAATTTAATTTAGTTAATCTTGATTGAATTACTAACCTCAACGACTTAGATTTCTTCATTTAACATTAATTAATTTCAAATCAATTCATCAATCATCCCTTTATTATTCATCTTAATTAATCACCCTGGGTTAATTATCCTTCAATTACATTCAAGTAATCAACTTTAATTCATTTCACAATGTTAATTAATCTTAACCAAAATCAATAAGTAATCTTAATTTCTTCATAAATTAATTAACTGTATTAATTACATTAATCCTTAATTACTTATATTAATTAACTTCTCACATGTCACTTGTTATTGAATAATTCATCTTAATTAATCAATCTTTAATTACATTGTTATTGAATGAACAAGACTTTACTGAAGAAGGCTTGTTGCTTGAGATTGCCGGTAGCGGCAGGCTTGTCTAGAGGCTTTTGGGCTGAGACATTATCAACTGCGGCGCATATTATAAATCAAATTTCATGCTCAGCCATAGATAGGAAGATTCCAAAGGAGAAGTGGAGAGGTAAAGCAGTGTATCTTGGTTACTTTTGAATTTTTGTTTGTCCTGTGTACATTCACCATACAGGTGATGACAAGTTTGAGGCTAGATCATACAAGGGCATACTAATGGGATACACCGATGCTATCAAACGGTATCGAATTTGGAACCCTGTAAATCGGAAAATTGTTCAATCCAGACATGTTACTTTTGATGAGTCTATTATGTTTCATCCGAAGGTAAAGCTATCTACCACATCAGAAGATTCTGATAAGCCTAAAGAGATGGAAGAAGTTCCCATGTTCCAGCCAAGGAGTGAGTTATTATTGATGCTGTCGAGGAAAACGCAGTTGATGAAACATCACAGGATAGTCCACAGGTACCTTCTAGTAGTGCTGGTGATGTGCACGAATCTAGAAGAAGTTAGGTTCAAGGTAGAGCTAAAAGGAATTTAGGCAAAGCAGTACCTACCCGGATTAGTCGTATGACTATCAGGCCCCCGAAAGGTATGGTGATTGCCAGTTTTCTTAAACAAACATAAACATAAATTACATCTTCATCTATATAACGTTGGTAATGAAGTGGATTTGAGAATCAAAATTTGATGGTCTATATTACTAATCAATAATAAATAGATCATGCTTAGAATAGATTTTATTTTTAACTTCATTGTCATTTTCATGAGAGTTAATAAGTGGATTAGTGGGTGTGTTATAGTTTGATGGTTTACGTTGGTCTAATTAATAGCATAAATATGCCATACTTATGATAAACACATCAACTAAATTCACTAATGTCCAAAAAAAAAGAGATCATAATTTCATTATGTTGATTTATGTGATCATGAGAGGGGATTTGCCTCTAAATTTCCTTCTACTCTCATATTTTTATCCACTTTTAGTTTTTGCTTTTTTAGAAACTTTTAGTTAACACATCTCAAATTCTTGCCTTAATTTGATTGATAGAAATTTTAAATCAATATAATTTCCTATGGATCGATTATACTCGTCACGTACTGAAATTGTATGTCGTGCGCTTTCGATTATATTTTATTACAAGTTTTCGACTATTTCTAGTCCGAAAAAAAATTAACCGTTAAACAAGTTTTTGATGCCATTGCTGAGGAATAACCTTTGATGTTGGTGTTATAACCAATAAAGATGTACTTCTCACTTTTGTCATCTAATTCGCTTCGCTTCTTGTCCTTTACGTGTATGTGAGCCATGCTTCCAAAAACTCTTAGATGGTAAATGTCCAGCTTCCTTCCATTCCATGCTTCTTATGGTGTTTTTCCTCACACACTTTTTGTTAGAGATCGTTTTGACAGATAAACCGCATATGCAACTGCTTCCGTCCAAAACTCCTTTAGCAACTTCTTACTTTTGAGTATGCACCTCACCATCTCAAGGATTGTCCTATTCTTCCTTTCTGAGTCAATTCGCGTCTTGAGTACTTGCACCACAAACTCTTTCTTTTTTTCTTCTTCATAAGCTTGCAATGAACCGAGAAGTTCATATGCAAGGCCTTCAATTTTTTGTCTCTTCGATGATAGTGACAATATGTTCGAACTTTGGATCTAATATTTTAAGAGTCCTCTTTATAATTCTTACATCATTTAACTTCTCACCGTTTCTTTTTAGGTTATTAGTAACCGTTAAAACTCTTAACACTACAAGACACACAGTGTATTCCATCGGAGCCTTCCAACGGCCTCCAACTTCATTGACCAACGTCTTCCAACGTCCAGTGTTTTCTCGTATATTTTATTAGTTAAAATTGTAGGACGTTGGTAGACGTTGGAATCTGGACGTTGGCGGCCATTGAAAGACGTTGGAAATCCACGAGTAAAAATGCAACCCAGCTTTTTCTTCCTCATTCGGCTGAAACAAATTTACCCTTCCCCCCCCTAATTCCCAATTTTCCTCCAATTCCACCCCCCCCCCCCCCCCCCCGCTGCTCTAACGATCAACGACTCCTCCTCCTCCTCCAAGCCTCCCTCTTGTCCTCTCTAACTCCCTAATCTCTCAAGAAAAGGTATAAACCCTAATCCCTATATTTAATTAAATTTGTTAAATTAGTGAATTAAATGTTTGTATTGCCTTGTTGTATGTATAATCTAGTTTATTGAGGCATAATTATGTTATTAACTTGTGTATTGCAAGATTATATATATTTAAGTTTGTGTTAACAATAGAATAATGTGCATACAATTAGTTTTAGGTTTGTTTGGAAACGTTAGTTGTTAGTGAGCATACAATTAGTTTATGTATTTTAAAAAATTTCAAAAACGATATTTTATATTCATGAAACCCTTAGAGTGTCTTTCGGCCCCGTCTAATAAGTATTGTATATGATCGTTATGTGGATATTCGTTTTTTAACAGAACGGACATCTATATTCATCGTATACAATATTTGTTGGATTTGTCCCTGTATTGGACAAGTTACGAACACAATAACGTAATTAAATCTCGTAAAACATTTCATTTTAAATGGTTCATAGAATTTCGACAGCGCTTCCTTTATGTTCCCTGTGTGCAAGCAAATGTGTACTGTTCAGGGAACTAAAGCGAAGCGCTATCGAAATTTTGTTGAATCATTTAAATTGAAATGATTTACGCAATTTAATTACGTTATTGTATTTGTAATGGGAGGTAGGATGACCCATCGACAAAGTGACAATGATCTATTAATATAAAATTCACCAATAATATTGTTTTAATAAAATGTCAATTTTTTAAATTTATATCGTACTTTTACTTATATACGTAGGTAAATGGACAATTATTTTACTGATCAAAGCTGGATGTACAAAAAAAGAAGGGTCGAAAATGGAGGCTCAATAAGTGAACAGTTTAATAATGGTGTTCGCGTATTTATTGATTTCGCTTTAAGTAATAACAGAAACGACGAAGAAATCCGTTGTCCATGTACTAAATACAAAATGTTAAAGCATTTGATACCAGAAATGGTTAGAGTTCATTTGCGTCAATAGGGTTTCGTGCCGAACTATTTGGTTTGGGATCGTCATGGAGAACCGTTAGCATCTAATCATGTACAAGCTGAGGAGGTAGTGTGTACTGAAATTGATACGACGAATCTCGTAGAACATATGGTTGAAGATGTTGCACGGTCAATGTTTCATGTTCCTCAATTAATTGATGAAGATGGTAATGCTGAAGAAGAACCAAATATTGTGGCAAAAAAAAATATGATTTATTAGATGCCGCAAAGAAACCCATTTGGGAAGGCTGCACAAGCGGAAACCAATTATCAGTAACTGTTGAATACATTGCGATGAAATCTAAATACAACTTCACAGAAGCTGGATTTACAGTTGTTGTACAAGCTGTGAAATGGCAAATGCCTCCCAATAATTTAATGTGCGAAAATCATTATGAAGTAAAAAAATGATGTCAGCTTTTGGTTTACCGTATCATAAAATAGATACATGTCTAAACGATTGCATGCTGTTTTGGAAAGAAGATATCAACCTTAGAGATTGTAAAATATGTAATCAGGAAAGTTACAAATCAAGAAAGATACAAATTAAGAAAGAAAAAAGGAAAGGAAGTCCCGTATAAACGTATGCATTATTTACCAATTACTCCTAGACTTTGAAGGTTATATGCATCTTCTATAACCGCGCAACATATGAAATGGCATAGTGTTAGAACACAGGAAGAAGGTACGTTAACATTCCCAGCTGATGGGGAAGCATGGAAGCATTTTGACCCCAAATATCCTGATTTTTCATCCGAGAGTCGTAATGTTCGACTTGGTTTATGTACGGATGGATTTTCACTATTTTCTCAGTTTGATTCTAAATATTTGTCATGGCCTATAATTGTTACACCTTATAATTTACCTCCATGGATGTGTGTGAAAACTCTATATATGTTTATCACAGTTGTCGTCCCTGGTCCTAATGATCCGACACAAGAAATCGATGTTTATTTACAACCTTTGATTGAAGAATTAAAAACATTGTGGTACGAAGGAGTAGAAACATACGATATTTTCAAAAAAAAAAATTCGCATGTATGCTTCTTTGATGTGGACAATCAGCGATTTTCCTGCTTATGCAATGCTTTAAGGTTGGAGTACGGCTGGTCATCTAGCTTGTCCGTACTACATGCAAGATACATGAGCATTTTCTTTACCTCATGGAAAGAAAATTTCATGGTTTGACTGTCATCGATGTTTTCTTCATATTAATCATCCTTTTAGAAGAGATAAGAAATTTTTTACAGCTAATAGACATGAAACTTTGAGACCACATACGGTTTGGTCAAGCGAAGGTATTTATGAACTTGTAAAGGATTATCCAAAGATACATGAAATCGGAGAACAAATTGAAATTCAAGGTAAATCATCGATTCATAACTGGTGCAAACAAAGCATATTTTGGGAGTTGCCTTATTGGAAAAATCTTCTGATTTGTCATAATCTTAACGTGATGCATAATGAGAAAAATGTGTTTGATAATGTTTTTAATACACTTTTGAATGTCAAGGGGAAGACGAAAGATGATTTGAAATCAAGACGTGATATCGAAGTAATATGTAATCGTCCTGAGCTTCATATAAAGCCAAATGACACAAAAAAGCCAAAAGCTTGCTATGAGCTAGACAATAATCAAGTTAAAGTACTTTTAAAATGGGTGGAAGGACTAAGATTCCCGGATGGTATATCTTCTAATATTCGTAGATGCGTCGACTATAAGAACAATAAACTTAGCGGGATGAAAAGTCATGATTGTCATGTTATGATGGAAAATTTATTACCCGTCGCTTTTAAAGAACTGTTGCCCATAAAAATTTGGACTGTTGTAGCAGAACTTAATCTTTTTTATAAAGAGATTTGTTCTACTACATTAAAAGTTGATCATCTACGTAAACTTGAGGAAGAAATCCCGATATTTCTCTACAAAATGGAAAAAGTATTTCCTCCAGGTTTTTTCAATGTTATGGAACATTTACCTATTCATCTTCCATTAGAAGCACGTCTTCGAGGGCCTGTGCAATATGGATGCATGTATCCATTTGAAAGGTATTTAAATCATCTAAAAAAAAGTGAGACAGAAAGCTCGAGTTGAAGGTTTGATTTGCAAATCATACATCGAAGAAGAAGCTTCATTTTTTCTCTCTCATTATTTTAGTGACAATGTGAACATATCATTTGAAAGTGCTACGCGTAATGATGAAGGCATTGATCAAGATGATTGTCAAACGACCTTATTAATTTTTAAAAAACAAGGTCGGCCTGCTGGTGCTTGTGTGGAAGTATGGTTAGATGATAGAGATTATCATGTTGCACACACATATATTCTTCTCAACTATGCCGAAGTTGCACCGTTTGTTAGGTAATTTACTTATATATATATATCATCAACACGTATGTATATACAAATATATGCACACACGTGTATCTTAATCATAATGCAACATTTGTTATATAATTGCAGTATTTACGAATCACAACATCCTAACGGCGATATCGGCAAAGAATTCGCTTCTTGGTTTTCTAAGTACGTTTTTGATACAACAAATTATGTTGTAGACGAAGGATTGAAACATTTAGCTATGGGACCAAAAAGGAAAGTGAAGACCTGTCCAATATTCTTTGTCAATGGATATAAATTTAATACCAAAGAATACGGTGCCGAAAAATTAACTAACAATACTGGTATATTTGTTAAAGGTAGTGATGATCCAAATGATCACATACATGATTTTTATAGCGTGCTGTGCTAACCCAGGTTTTGCAAGTGACGTATTTCACACGATCTGTAGAAGAAGTATTTTTGTTTAAATGCAACTGGTTCAGCAACGTTCCAGATTCTGGAATCAACGTGCAGCCCAAATATAATCTTATAGAAATAAAACATACTTCGCGTTATTATAAATACGATCCTTTTGTACTTGCCAAACATGCTCTTCAAGTTTATTATGCTTCTTACCCATCTCTAAGAAGAGATAAAATATATTGGTCGGCTGTTTTTAAAACAAAGGCAAGATTTACATTTGATGGACGGAATATTCCCGAAGAACAAGCTTACCAAGCAGATATCGAGAAAAATAGAGGAATAATAATAACCGACGATCAAATAGATTTTGGACCTCTAAACGATGAATAAATGCATTAATTGAAGCATTTGAGAGTACAGAGGAACAAAATATAGAGTGCGAAACAGAGTCTGAATCCGAAAATGACGGGGACTGATCAATTATCTACATTTTGAGAAGGTAAATTTATATTTTTTAAACATTATCCCGTTCTCATTAAAAATGAAATGGTATGCTAATATATGATATGTATCACATGTCGTTTTTATGTTACGCCATACTGTATGTTTTACATATAGTCATTTTATTTTCTGTTATAATGTTTGTTTGTAACATGTATTATATAGGTATGTCGTCACGTAGACGTACCGGTGGACATTCTGGGTCTCCCTCTTCCTCACAGAGAGGGCATGCTCGTCCAGACGGTGGTGATGGAGGTGGTCCATCACAGGCGCTACGCGTCCTGTGGTGTGGCTAAAGCCAAAAGCAGATCAAAGGCAAGTATTAAATTTCAAAATTAAATTTCATTTTCGTACAATCTATTCTAAAAATATATAGTAGTCATGAAATATTAAATGTTTTTGCTCTGTTTAAACACAGTGGTTTCTCTTTGGAGCCGACTCAAGTAGTTTTATTTATATCTCGACGGGCGTACATGAGTCGTATGACCGAATGTTGGCCTAAGTGGACATTGATTCCAGATAATGTTAAAGAGACTATTTGGTAGGATTTTTTGGTATGACACTTTATATATTAGGAACATGTTATATCAATTCATGTTTACATTATTTATAAAAGCTGTATAACTCTTATTTTTTCAAACGTGCAGGCGGAAGTGGACCTTCAGGACGCTGATATTTCAGTCGTATATCGCCACTGGTGCAGCAAAGGCACAAAGAACTACCGGGAAACAGTAAACAACTTGAAAATAGCGGGAAAGAAGCCTCAGTGGATGAGCGCAGCTGTATGGGATGATTTTATGACATGGTGGGGAAACGAGGAGTTTCAGGTAAATTTATCACATGTTTAATTTAAATTCTTCTACGCAAATACTAACTAGAAATGTTAAACAATTTTTGTTTTTAAATTAAATTTACATAGGCGGTCGGAGAGGAACTCAGCCAATAGGAGCAAGAACCCTGTCACACATCGTGGTGGTTCCAAGTCATTTCAGCATCACCGAGAGGACTTGGTATATTTATTAATTACGATAATAATTTAAAGATTTTAAGTTCTAAGTTATAGATAATGTAACAATATACATATAATATATATGTATGGACATATTTCAGGAGAGACAGCGTGGTGGTGCTTCTGTGAGTTACTAGGATGTTTTCACGCATACTCATGCGTTGAGCCAGGTTGACGAAGCAGACAACGTTTCATACTTCTGGGATCACGATGCCAAAGCGCAGTCCGCATATGTAAGTAACATAATGACTTAACACTTATATAAGTTAATTAAAATAATGTTATCTAAATTCAACTTATTTTGCATAACAACAAAAGTTTCAGCAAGCACGGACTTCCATTCTCGAGGGCTCTGGACGCGACGAGTTGACCGCCGATGAGGAGGACGCTATTTTTGAGTCTGTCATGGATCCAGCGGCACATGGCAGACGCTATGGTTTTGGGAATTAATCGGTAATAACTTTAACTTAAATTTTAAAATAATTATTCTGAACCAACCGTTGCACATTGTGCAATGGATTATAGTAAACACGAATTACAATTATTAACACTAATAATTTAAATTTTAACAGGCTAAGACGGCTCAGATTGAGTATTAGATGGCTCAAGATAAGGAGGATATTGCACAGCTCAGAGCCCAGGTCGCCGCGCTCGAGGAATGCAATATCCGCACCGAAGCCAAGACGGAGGAGCTGAACAGGCGTTTTACGGAGTTATGGAGCAATACGGCCGGTTTCCGTCTTCTGATGGTTCTGGAGGAGAGTAATTTCAGGTATGATTTGATTTGTTTTGCTATGGACATGTATATGTGGAGAGTGTGAGGATTTGATACATTCTGATGTTTTGGATGTTGGTTTGGATGTGATTTTTGAGATGTTGACGTAGTAGTTTGGATATTGTTGGATTGGACTTTTTATTGGATGTTGATGTTGGATGGTTTATGTTGTTTATATTGATTTGTATTGTGTATATTGATTAGTATATATGCTTATTACTTGGATTTACTATTATGATTGATTATATGTGAGATTGTAACACCCCACTCTGGTAGCTTACCCAGAGGCAAAGATGTTACATAGAAACTATGGTGCTTAATAGAATAGTATCACAACTTAATAAAATATATCGGAACATAAAATCATTCAGATTACATGATTTCAAGCGGAAGAGTTATTATACAATCACAGCATCATAATTACACAGTTACATAGGATCATGAGATTCAACATAATTATACATATGGAAGTTGATAAACTTAAATAAAAGTCTTCACTTCATAGTCATGGTATTCATCAGTCATCTTGAGTTGAACAACTAACCATCTAAACCTGAAATGTTTATGTGTAGCATCACGAACAACACTGGCCCAGTGAGATAGCTATTTAATCTATAGTTTTCAAGTCATGTCATGAAGGGTTATAAAAAAGAACCATAATTTTTATATCATCATTTCATTCCAAATCACTACTTCTGAAGTTTTAATAATCCAGATCAAAAACACTATTCGAGGTAAACTTCAAATATATAAACTTCATCTGACTAAAGTCAAGATTTTTCATAAATTTAAACCACTCCCTCAATTTGGTTTGTATTCTAGGATATTTTATCATATTGCGGTCGGCATCCCCTCACTCGGTACGGATGTACTCTACTGGCTCGATACCACATAGAGTAATAGTGAACCACCCAAGATCAATTGTCTTATACCGCATCCTCGATTGCGGCCGGCATCCCCTCACTCAGTAGGGATGTACTCTACTGGCTCGTTACCACATAGATTAATAGTGCACCACCCAAGATCTATGGTCGTATACCGCATCCTCGATTAAATCTTTTGTGTGAAACTGCTTCTTTAGAGTAATTTACTTAGTATATTCAACTACCATAAAAATAGTCCCATCAAATTATTTATCAAATCGATGATAAAAATCTAACAAGTAAGGCTTTCTCTTAGAAACAAACATGTTCATTTCGGGTAGAAATTTAACCCGAGCTTGCACCTCATATTAATATATATAGATGGCCGAATTTTAAAAAGTGATACAAATGAAAGTTATCACATTCTTGCTGCAGTTCCCAAAACTTTAAAAATTATAGGCTTTGGATAAGAAACGCAAAAGTTATGCACAAAATACTAGCTCAGGTTTGCACAGAACACTGAGTACTCTACAACAACAGGACAGCGAGTTTGCAAGAGGTTTTTCAACATTTTAATCAACAAATTTAAAAAAGTGATACAAATAAAAGTTATAGGACTTTCCGTTAGCTTTCCAGAGTTACCAAGATCATCGAATTTGGATCAACGGTTCAAAAGTTATGACCATTTTACTAAAAACATTAAACTTAGCCTGAACTTATGTATTTGCCGGACAGCGACCAACAATTGCAATTTTAGCATAGAGAACATCGAAATTAGGCAAAAATGAATAAAGCATAAGTTGTAGCTTAGTTTCTAAGCTTTTCGTAACATTAAAAATTACCGAATTCCGACAAGAATTGTAAAAGTTATGGATAAAACAATTCTAAGATTTGAATTTCACAACTTCTGTCATTTTGTCTCGGGACAGCGATGAACAATTACAATTTTGGCCAAGATAACATCAAAATTTTGGAAAACTCAAAAACTTAAAAGTTTTAGAAAAAAGTCTAACTTTCTGGAGCATCTAAATTTATCGAAATCGGTTGAGAAACGAAGAAGTTATGGCCAATTCAGTTTCAGCCTTAAGCACAGAGCTAATATTGGTTTTGCTCTCAGGATTACAGTAGAAAAATTCAATTTTGACATAGCTAACGTCCAAATTACAGAAATCACAAAACATCAAAGTTGTAGCAAATGAAATAAGCTTTGCAGAACTTCCAAGAAATCGAAATTTTATTTAGAATTGAGAAAGTTATGGTCAAATTACTAAGCTGCGTTTTTGATAGAACCGAGCCACTTTTACTTACAACTATCATCTCTTCAAAAATAACATGAATACTAGAAATTTAAATAGTTTTTCTCACCTTGAACTTGTGTATTTGACTTGAATCTTTTTCCTTAGCTTTCTCCAAGCTTTTTCACTTTATCTTACTTTTTTTTTGCTTTGTGAAAGTATGAAAAATAAGTGAACATTTCCACCCTTTATATAGTAATTTTCAAGGCTAGTTTGGTAATTTTAGTTTTGGACACTTGTCTACTTCTCTTTGAACAAGCTTTAGAATGTTGACACATGTCTACTTAGGTGTCTTAAGATGTTTCTACACATGGACACCTAATGGGGTTATGTGTCACTATTTTATTTAATTTTGTGACACATGTCCTTCATTTCTTTATGCAAGCTTTATTTCATGATACATACCTTATTTAGTAATCATTTAAGGTGTTCTAGAAGTGTACACCTAAGTGATATATGTGTCATAATTCTATTTCATCTTAAGATAGGTGTATGGTCCATATTATGCCACTTGTCTTCACCATGTCATGCCACTTACCCTATACTTATAAATGTATACATACTTATACCTTTTGTATTATTTAAAAGCATACATAAATATAAATAAAATAGAGATAGTGTAGATAGTATATTTTAAACTACTAAAATTTTACATACCCGATATTTTAAGTTAGGCTGTTACAGAGATATGCTGTTGTATATGTGCTCGAAATTGAGCTTTTATGAGATATACGATGTTGGAGGTGGCTGGAAGCATGCATTGTTGGTTCTGTAAAAAAAAACCCAAATTTCCAACATCTTTCAACGTCCACCAACGGCTCACTGGCATATTTAATCCAACGTCTTTCAACGTCCTCCATCGGATCTTCCAACGTCTTTCCAACGTCCATTTTGGTCAATATCTTCTTCCACGTGGACAACCTGAACGTTGGAAGACGTTGGTATATGCGCGTTGGGTCCGTTGGTTGATGTTGGACGCCGTTGAAATGTATATCAACGGCGTTTCCAACGTCCATCAACGGCTTTCCAACGGCCGCCAACGTCCCACCGTCGTTGGAATGCACTGTGTGTCTTGTAGTGTAAGAAGTAATCAATGAAGTTCTCCTTCTTTCATATGAAAAGTTTCAAATTCTCATCTTAAAGTTTAAAGACATTCCTTTTTGACTTGATCGGCTCCTTCGTAAGATGTTTGAAGCTTTTGCTATGCCTCTTTAGCTGACATTGATACCGAAAATTTCTCAAAAATATCGTCATCCAATGTTTGATAGATTAGACAGAGAGTCTTCTTGTCCCTCATCCTTGAGTCTCTCGAACTATTTCTTTGAGTTTGAGATAGACAATCTTCATTCTTTTATTCGGTGTAGCCTTTCTTGACCATCTCATATACGTCATGTGCTTCAAGGAAAGTCATCATCCTTAAACTCCAATTATGATAACTGGCATTGGTGAGCATTGAGACTTGTAAAGGAACGCCGCTATTCGCCATCTTTTTAGGAGGATCTTTAAGCTCTGATACCATTTTGTTGGAAGTTTTTTTCAATAGTAAATATATTTGATTTTAGAAGAAGATAGATGAGGTTGGACAAGAAAAAAAAATCAATTTTTTCCTTATAAGGAGAAAAACTTTATTGCTAAACTTTACTACAAAAGTTCGTATATTTTTTTTTCTTACGTTTCTCTTTTCTCATACTATATTTCAAATATATAGTGCATAAATATCTCATAAATATTCTGCAGTTTTTAATTTTTTTTTTATATTCTAGATTTTAGATATTTCTTATATGAAATATCCAGATTGCAAAATTAGGTTTATTTCCAACACAACAGTCCTTCCTTCCGGAGAAGAATATATAGCTTGGCTGAAAAATCTCTATTTACCCTACGAGTAAGGAAAAGAAAATAGAATAATTAATACTAGGCTAACCTAAGCAGACGAAATAAAAACTGTGCAGAAAAAGACAGAAAAGGAAGAAAGAACGCATATATAAACCTAGAGCAATTAGTGGAAGTAGGGCTGTTATGGTAGTGATAAATTTATCATTACCATATCATTACCGGTCAAATCGGTTACCATTTTAAAGTAAAGTCGGTATACCAGCATAATCGGTACGGTAATGGTAAATTTACCATTTTTTATGGTAAAACATCGGTAATATTTTTTCAACACCAGCGATAATAGTAATTTACCAGTCCATTCATAATACATTGATATTCACGTAAGATGTTGTATTATGAGCATTTAGAAGGAAGAAAACGGTTCAATTTACTTCAGTAAATCAACCCAAATGATTCAACTTACTTCAGTAAATCAAACCAAATGATGATAAATATACTTCTTTTCTATGTCCTTTATTAAGTGGTCCAACTAGATATATATCATTTAGTGTAAACATATACCAACTTGTTATTTTTTCTAAAAAATGATAATTTATCATTACCAGTATAATGGTTACCAGTTTATCGGTATACCAGTCATCGGTATACTAGTCAATCAGTAACGGTAAACAATTTTATTTTACCAGTTAAAATGTAAGGTAACGATTTTTACAAAATGGTAATGGTAACCATTTTCATAACAACCCTAAGTGGTAGGGCAGATGGCATAGGGAACATTAACACCACAGGTCCTAGGAAGGCCATGATCAAAATTACAAACATAAATTCAAAATGCATGATCAAAACGACATGGTTTAAAAGCCAGTTAGAATATTGCATTAATTTTATCTTGAACTGATGTGTCATGCTTGTGGATGATAGGTTTTGTTAAGTCTCCATCCTCACAAATTCAGATGTCAAATTTGTATCTTGTCCGTGGGTATCTGGTACAAATTACGAATGTTGTATTCTGTATTTGGAGTTTATTACAAGCTTACTTAGAGCATAAGAAACTATGACACCTCTTAATTGAATCGATAGCTGGTTTGTAGGCAGTTATACTTAACATCGGTCATGCTATTTACAGAAAACATGAACTTCTATACCAAAAAGCAACCGGTTTGGGAATCATTACATTTCATTCAACTGCTATCAGGCACCTGAACGTAATAAATAACTATTGGTGTACTATTCGGAGTTCAATGAACTAGGGTATACTACATGTATAGTATACAAGAGAAGAGAATTCAACTACGTATGTGCCTTCCTTAAAATATAATGCATGTCATAAGTAGCCAGGTATCTTATTTCACTGCATGATGAAGTCAATGAATGCTATATATTCTAATTATAATTTTGTAGCTTTCAGGTATAACTCAACATTGCCCTAGCTAGTACATTAAGATGTCAATAAAAATGATAAATTACATATTACATGCCCTGATCTGGGCATTACAAATCGGTGCAAATACCAAATTCCACTGAAATCTCAAAGAACAAGTCAACTGATAAACCTTTTAGTTTGGTAATCATCTTATACACGAAGAACAAAACTAAATAATATTTTAATGATTCTAGAAACATGATTTAGATAATAAAAACACACACAAAGAATTGTTCTGTTGATGGTTTCTACTATGTTATTGTGTTTAGTATGATCGTTCATTTGGAAATGTGTGATAACACACACACACAGATATATATATATATATATATATATATATATATATATCTGCATATGATGCTGTTGAGAGTTAGCTAAGTGCTATTGTGGGATTAAATAACTGAAGGGCAACATTAAATAGAAGGCTGTGCCAATACTATTAACGATGAACTACAAAAGTTGTACACTACAATAAAAGATTCTTAACGCAGAAAAAAGAAAGTGGGGTTTTGTTATCATGTGCCCTAAGAACGCATGTTAGCAATGATTGTTTCAAGCTAAAAAAAAACTGAGTTAAATATCTATTTTACCCTCAAACAAAAGTGAATATGTGGAATTTAATGGGCTACTTTGATAAATTCACAATCTTAACAATGTGTCATATGGGCACATGATAACATTTCCAAAACAACGTGATAAACAAACATTAAAGGGACACAACTGAAACGAAAAAAACGTTTTTTTATTTAAAATCAAACAGTGCGACTGTTTAAAGGGAAACAACTTTTCGAATGGAAGCAGCCATTGCGAATTTTTGAACAGAAATAAAGTGTTGCGAATTACCAACGGATATGACTGTTGCTAATGACTGCATGATTCAAACAAACGGACGCGACCTTTCGTAGAGGCACGACCATTGACTGTTGGAGGCTATAAAAAAGAACAAAAGCTGATCACTTTTATATTCGAATTATACACTCGTCTTCCTCCTCCTTTTGTCATTGAATCAAAGCAGTTTCTATATATCACAGAGAGATCATACTGATCACAGTCTCGAGCAGAAAGATTCTGTTGTATATTGGAAAATTTGCAAATAAAAGTTTTAAGGAAATTGTTAAGGTAAGCTTCAGAATCCCATTTATTTTTATTGCATTCTACCGTTGTTTGTTTGTACCGCTGTTGTTATTTGTACTTTAAGTGCTAGTTTTTTTTAAATGGTACTTACATACAACATGTCATTGGGACAACAAACCATAAATCATATATCAATAAATGTTCGAATCGCGCTGTGCAACTTTCGAATTTGTGACCTCTCGTACCGAAGTCGAATCACTTAACCACTGTGACAATGATGCTTGTCAAGAGAAGATAAATGTTATTAATGTCAGTTTTCAATTTTACATGAAATATCAGATCTATCAACCATAAACATTTATAATTCATTTAAACATTTTACCTTTAATTAATTAAAATAAATAAAAAATCATTTATTCGTTATAAATACTTCGGTTACATTTAAATTCACCTAAGTAACAACATCACTATTATAATCACGTAAATACTTTAAATTTTAACTAATTATATTGGGGACTGATGTGCAAAAAATTTGTGGCGTTGATGTACCAAATTTCTTTACTCTAATTGGTATGAGAATTGAACGAAGGATGTGAGACGCATCTTGCCAAGTGGACAAAAGCTTAGATTGCCGTTGGTTTATCATTTTTAGTTTTTTGTTTTCGTCTGTATAAAAATATGCACGACGCATGTATATTGCAATAAAATGACCAATTTAGAAAACAAAGTTAACATATAAAATAATAATTTTTTTATTCTTCGTGTTTTGAAAAATAACAAAGAATGAGATACAATCTATTTTTCCGTCTTTTCTTCGTTCTTTCATTCTCTCCATTATTTCCTCTATCTTTCTTCCACCTCCTTCGTAGTCTCTCCGCCATTCTCATATTTTATAATGAATGCTAAAAACCTAAAACACAAATTACAAAATAAACTAAATGGACGTTTAGTATTTTGTTACAGTGAATGATATTTTAGAAAATTTTGCTTAAATATTTTGATTGTTGCTTGCTTTAGATATTAACATGATCGCATTATTAAAAATTCCCAGATTGGGTTTTCCTGTTTTTCCCTTATTAAAATACTTCTAACGTAAAGCATAAACGATGAAGGGTATAATATATTTTTGAACTTCGAGTGTATTGTTGTTACTTTAATCCGAAACTTCCGTATTTTGAAGTAGGAGCCGTCGTCAGAGAAATGGAAATACAATCATTGCCCGTGTCTGAAATGTTGTTCTAAATCTAATCATACAGAAGTTGATGACGACGAATTGAAACGAATATTGGATTGTGTTAAACCATTTGGATTTTGTCCCATATCGGCTACTAAATCAGAGTTAGCCTAATGTATATGAAAGAACGATAATGGGCAGAGGGCATTTTTGAAAATCTAGGAAGAAGCGGTTGAAATTAGTTCACAGAGTTATCATTATTAGTAGTAGAGAGTATAAATTATTATTATTATTATTATTATTATTGACCAAATCGGAAATTGTACAGCATATTTGAAGGCCCCTCGAACTCAGCAGAGTCTTCAATTTGCAAATGAAATCCCCACACAATCATGGTAATTCCATTGACTTATGGGGCCGTAACTCCAATGCATAAAATTGCTTGTGAGCCCATGCAGATCTCCTCCCCCATCAATTCCAGTAGCACCCATCCTTTCAATATCTTCTGACAGCATATTTACGCATGCTTTGTCCACTGCCAATGCTGATTTTTATACCAAAACCAATAGAAATATCTTTGGAAACAATGTTTTGGTTCATAATTAATAATCAACACATGAATATAGTAGAAACGAATGAACATTGTAGATGTGAAGATATTTAATGTCATGGAGGAGGAATAGTAGG
The DNA here is from genome assembly GCA_030765085.1 of Allium cepa. Taxonomy (NCBI): domain Eukaryota; kingdom Viridiplantae; phylum Streptophyta; class Magnoliopsida; order Asparagales; family Amaryllidaceae; genus Allium; species Allium cepa. The sequence goes on from CM060928.1 coordinate 148,172,381, forward strand.
CATAGGACATTTTTGAAAATTCAAAAAGCCGCGGTTGAAATTAATTCACCGAATTATTATTATTAGTAGTAGAGGTGAGATATGCTCGTCATGTAGAAATGATATGTTATTTTTTGTGTGACATGAGTTAATATCTTATATTAAGCAACTTAGTTTATAATTTACTTTTTAAACGCACAAAACGTTAAAAATTAAAAATGCACGGTTCAACCAGCTCGACCTTCGGAACCTAAAACATTGAGACTCCTCGGTCCGACTTGCGGTTCGGTTCTTAAAACATTGGTTGGGAGTTTATTAGAAGCTTGCTTAGAGCAAAGAAACTATGACACCTCATAATTGAGTCGATAGCAGGTTAGTAGGCAGTTATACTTAACATCGATCATGCTATTTACAGAAAACATGGACTTCTATACCAAAAAGCAACCGGTTAGGGAATCGTTACATGTCATTCAACTGCTACCAGGCACCAACAGTAATAAATTACTGTTGGTGTACAATTCGGAGTTCAATGAACTAGGGTATACTGCAGGTATAGTATACAAGAGAAGAATTCAACTACGTATGTGCCTTAAAATATAATGCATGTCATGAGTAGCCAGGTATCTTATTTACTGCATGATGAAGTCAATGAATGCTATATATTCTAATTATAATTTTGTAGCTTTCAGGGTATAACTCAACATCGCCCTAGCTAGTACATTACGATGTCAATAAAAATGATAAACTTACATATTACATGCCCTGATCTGTGGGCATTACAAATCGGTGCAAATATCAAATTCCAGTGAAATCTCAAAGAACAACTCAACTGATAAACCTTTTAGTTTGGTAATCATCTTATATACGAAGAGCAAAACTAAATAATATTTTAATGATTCTAGAAATATGATTTAGATAATATATATACACACACAAAGAATTGTTCTGTTGTTGATTTCCACTATGTTATTGTGCTGTAGTATGATCATTTATTTGGAAATGTGTGATAATATATATATATATATATATATATATATATATATATATCTTAATTGCACTAATAGCTTCTAATTGATTTTGTTCCACAAATATTACCATTTATTGATGAGATCTGTGATTTTGAAGTTTGTTATTACCCTGCTTAATGATTATGGAAAATTAAGTCTATTAATTGTAAACTAAATACCCAACCTTCATCTAAATTATTCAACTGTGCAAGGTCCAAAGTCTAAATTTTTTATATCTGTAGTTTTTTGTTGTTGCAAACATTGACAATGAAAGAATTGAAGTTTGTTATTACTCTACTTAATGATTGTGGAAGATTAAGTGTACCAACTGTAAACTAAATACCTAAATCTTCATCTTCATTGTTCAACTATGCAAGATTCAACATCGAATTTTTTTATATCTGTAGTATTTTGTTGTTGCAAACATTAACAATGAAACAGATTTCGTTTTCAATTGAATATATAAAGAAACAAGACATGTATGTTTATTTTCTCTAATTCTATACATTTTAGATAGTGCTAAAATTATACACAAACAAAAGGTGATAAATTGAAATAGCTACAATTTTCAGTATTTATTACCCGTCCGTTTTTTCCATTTTTATTTTCGGTTGTTCAACTACTTTGAAAGATTACACTTAATGACTATTAATTTGATACCAAGGTTTTCATTAAAAAAATGCAATTGTAAAAGATTTAATTTTTTTAACTGATGGTTACATAAAATTTTAGTCACGTTATTGATATAAAAATAATATATTTAAATTGGTCATCAAATCGCTAGCCCTAATAATAATTCCATGGGTGAACGTTTTTTTGCTTTCAATCAATCCGATTATCCAAATTTTCTTATTTATGCTGCTAGAATTTTTATAGCTTAGACATTCGATTGGTGTAAAATTCTTAGTCCTTCGTCTAATAATTAGTGTTGGAGTTCTATTAATTGGGTGTTTGCTTCAGTGTGAAAAGTACGAAACTTCTCTTCTACCATAAGTTTAAAAACAATTCAGTCGTATATGTAACAATGGTCAAAATTAATGTCATGTTTTATCTTCCAATATTTTTCTTTTAACATTTGGGACATTCATATCAAGGCAATAATGTCTGCTTTATGTGGACATGGTAACGTTGGTTTTTCCATTTTTATCAAACCTACTTTATGCAATCTTCGTCCCAATATGGTTAATACATATGTAGGTTATTCAAGGTATACAGTAACTACACACGATAATCTTTCGAAATAGACAAGCACATCTGTAATAATTCATTTCTTTCACTATATTAGCCATTTTCAATTCTTGCTTTTGCTGATTATGTATATGCTCTCTTAAGCTTAAGGTCAAAAGGCACACAAGGTTATTTTCATGACGAGGCCTGATTCCTTGATCTAACTAAAGTTTATAGAGCTTTTATGCATTTTTAATGATAGATTGATTTGCATTTTATATTTACAGCTGACTTATGGGCATGGCTTTATATTTGCTAAAAGTTCAGAGGATGAAGGCTGATTATATCGATGTATAAGCTGAAAAAGAAGGTAAATTACTCAATTCTGAAAAAATCTGGAATACCCATCCACTTTTGAATGGAATGACAAGGATATTTTTTTATTCTATATATTCTGCATTTTAACTTCTTACCTGCTAATTTATGCATTTAATATCCACATAATAGCATAAACATACTTTTTCGTCTTCTTAAAGATTTCATTGTTTACTTCCTTCTTTCATATGCTCCTAAATTGTTCTAAAATCCAAGCTTCTTTTTAGCTTAACTTCTTATTTCATTCATGAAAGCTTCAATCATCTCATTTATACAACTTCTATAGGGGTAACTATTTAATGATATAAACAAAAGAAATAGTCATTTATGGTTCAAGGATTTTTTTTGTGATGACTGTTGTCTAATTAATTGGTTTATGGTATTAAAATGAATTACATTAAAGAAGTCCATCATTATTGAATAACAATATCTTTAAACTTGGTCAATGTACATTGTTTCTCAATGAAGAATAATACGCTTAAATTTTATGCCGTTAATGTGTTTACTTGCCTAAATATCAAGTCCAATTCAGATACACAATATTAGATCAATAATAGCCTTGCGTATTTAATGTAAATATGCAAAAATATAGATCATTGTTCCGTTAAAAAGTGAACTAATACTTCCATAGATCTTAAGGCAAGTAAACATGCATTTGTTTACTTCACGCCGACAGTGCTTCATAAATCATGGTCAATATTTTTGGGAATTGTTAAAGGGATTCCAATATTGAATAAGAAAAGGCCATTTTTACAATTTTTCTGCAGCATTTTGTTGTATTTTGATAATTAGTCAACAATGCTTTTTGTGTATTTTCGGTTTTTTTGTATACCGTGTAATGTTCTCAAAAAAATGAATCGCGTGAAAAATATGCCTACGTTCTAGACTTGGAAATGAATGTTTTTTTTTGGTAAGTTTGGTTCTGTTAAAATCTTTAGTTTAATGAATACGTTGTTAGCACAGCAATGTTTATTTCACATTTAATTTTATTTTCACCTGTAGTCTTTCCGGTAATTCACTTATGATCATGTCAAACATTACAAATCAGTAATGTTACTTGATTGAGAAATTAAGTTTTCATAGTTATGTGAAAAAAAACAAACTGCTACAGCTAATATCAAAAGAAAACTATTTCTTTATCTTATCTATATATAAAAAACTGTATTGCTAACCTCTAATTTCTTTTCTAACTTGAACACCATCTTCTTCTTCTTCATCAGCAAAACTTTTCCCTACAGTCACTATTAGCTTCTTTTTGGTAAAAAGAAAAAGAATAGATACCAAATATCATAGAGGTGGCCTCTATTTTCCTGTTGCCTTCTCAAATACAGGAAAACCCATTTTTTAAGACCAATATAAGAAATCAAATTTTCTCATCAGAAGGCAGAAGCAGGCACATTCAAGAAAACAATCCATAACTCCAGTTGCAAGGTTATTTGGTCCCTCGATTTTTTAGGCTTCTAAGCTAAAGGTGCGATTAAGTAGGCAACTAATCTGCGTTTGTTTCAAACATCAGGTACTTGGGCAACTTTAATTTTCTGTATCTTTGAATACCTACCAACAGTAGCATAATCCAACCTTTATTTTCATGACGCTTACATCAATAATATCAATATCATTATTTATTTTAGTAACTTATTAAAAAAAATCAGTAACCTATAAAGCTGAATATTTTATATATTTTTTGACATGAATAAAACTGCCTATTTGTATTAGAGGTTACAAGTACTTTGGTACATGCAATGCACGTACGCAGGAGTAACTGGTATTACAAATGATGTTTTTCAATACCAGTTAGTCCTACACACGTGCATCACACGTGCCAAAGTACTTTATATATTTACTTATTTGTGAATCTTTTTATCAAAATTGGAACTTTTATGTTAATATTGTTTGATGGTTGAATATTTTGAGCAGATGCAAATGTTTTGTAACAATGGGAGTCCAGTTAGTATAAAATTGACATAATAAATTTTCTGGAATGAAGTTGCACAATTAAATAATTTTTTTCACAAACTCAATAGGTTATTACCCAACATATTATTGCTTTTGTGATCTTTCATTTTGATATTTTTTTAATCTTAACGTTAATAACCATTGTCTAAGATAATCGTTGTTATATACGTATCATTATCAAATTAACATGTTAGTTAAGTAACTGATTGTAGTTTAAAAAATCCTGTGAATGATGACATATGATGCATTATAGGATGAAATTAATGAATACATTTTATTATTTTTCCATTAACCTTATGGTTTAAGCCTTAACATTTACATAATTTGATTACAAGTGTTCTCATCTCGGTATTAAGATAGTGCACATTGTTTCTGAATAATATACATTGTCTGTCACTTTGTATTCCATAAGTTCAAAAAATGACCTAAAATTTTATTTTCATTCATTTTTAGATGTCATTTTTTGCAAAATTCAGTTTATGTAGTTAGATATTGACTGTGATAACATAATATTTTTTGAATATGTTTTTTTGTTCAAAATGTACAGTTATATGGTTCATTGCATTCAGGTTGAGTGTTGCTTCTACTTCAGACTGCCCTCCAGAAAGAACCTGCATTTCAGTAAATGAAAACATGTATGTATTAGTCACAACATATTACACATGCATCGTATGAATCAAAATGTAGCTGGTATCATTATAAAAAGGTTAGGCAATGCATAAATATTGCACCATAAATGCATGGAACTGCAGGTTGGACTCTTCTTTGTAGAAGTTTCAATGTTCATTCAGCAACTTTCTCTGAAGTTGCTTTTCTTTACATTCAGCACCAGGAGTAACCTTGCTTGGTTTAAGTAAAATGCCTTTGGACATGACATTGTTTAGAGCCATGTAAAAGAAGACTTTAGCCCACACTTGCTGGGCAATCTCAAATGTCCTGCCGATACCATGCTCTCCATCATGCAAAATCTCTATGTAATATTATATAGCAGGAGTAGCAGACCAGTGCATGAAATGCTTAAAAGTCTGTCCACCAAACCCAGCAGGATTGATGCAGCAATGAGAGAGGCGTCGTGTAATATTATATAAAAGATGTACGAAGCCTAAGAAGTTTATTTTCTTTTAACTAATATATATATATATATATATATATATATATATATATATTGTAATATTTAAGGTAAATAAATTTAGCGATGGCACTCTGTAATGCACCAAAAGTAATGTGTTGTAGAAACATGCTAGAAATTGTAAACAGCAAGATAACGTTATCATTTTGTGATCATCTCTGTTTATTCTGTTTTGAGTATCTTTCATTTCATTATTTATAATTAGTTATAAAAAATAAAACTATGTATTTAGATAACAATCCAAAATAATATTATTTGTAGTTAGTTCACATTGTCTAGCCCAACTATGTTTTCCAGCTCTGTCCCAGCTATGTTTTTCGTATTTGTCCATATTACAGAAGACATTTCTCAGGGTCCGGAACAAGGAGGAGAGAAAATGATTACGACAACTATATTTGGTTCTTAAAATTTACTACAAGTGTTATATATGTAATCATGAACTTAGTTAACTGTAGTTAGTTTTATACTTCAACAAGTATTAAGCATTCATGAGGAAGGGAGTATCATGGGAGGTACAATTTGTATAGTTGAAATAAAAAACTTCGTGTATATTAATAGGCTGATTTATTACTTTTTAAAATAAAGGAAATGCATGTTTTTTAATTTCCAAAATATTAAAAAATACTAAATTTAAAATTTATTACATTTCTTAACATATTGATATAATGGTTGACTACTCTCTTTACTCGATTGATTATTTCCTAAAATAACTTAGCTCATTCATGTTTTGATAAATGGTTGATTTGTGTATGCGTGCATATAGAAAACGCAACATTTCATACACATCAAGACATTTCGTAATATTACAATTTTTTTCTTAAAATAGTGTTTTATAACATCAATTCTTTATGTGCACGTGCATCGCACGTGCCAAAGTACTCGTGTGTGTGTATATATATATATATATATATATATATATATATATATATATATATATATATATATATATATATATATATATATATATATATATATATATCTGCATATGATGCTGTTGAGAGTTAGGTAAGTGCTATTGTGGGATTAAATAACTGAAGGGCATCATCATTAAATAGAAGGCTGTGCCAATACTATTAACGATGAAGTAAAAAGGTAATTGTACACTTCAATAAAAGATTCTCAACGCAAAAAGAAAGTGACAGACAAACATTAAAAGAGTGATATTTGCATGTATACATATATACGATTGCAATGATTGATCAGGTTCATTTTGTCCACCCCGTCAGAGATACCAGACGAGTTTTTTTTCCTCTCTCCTTAGCAATTATATATTTATATATGTTAATGTACCTATAATTAGGAATCAAGTTCCAAACATTCATAGGAAATAAATAGCAAATAAAACAATAAGTTTAAGTGATGGCTAATGATCATCAAAAAGGCTTAACAAGATTTTGGTAGTTTCCTTCATACTTTTACGTTTTAAATTAGCAGTATATATTACTTCAACTATCGAGTGGTTATGAAAATTTTGACATATAAACACCATTTGAAAGGAGCATATACTTGTGAAAAAAAAACAAAGATTCTATAAAGGGTCAACATGTGTGTGTTCATCATGGAATGTTAGCAATGGGCAAACGTTCGCTAAACTACAAGGGAATCGCTATGGTAAAATGAATGATCTTCTGATGGTCCAATTAACTGTACTGATCCGAAGGATCTAAAAAAAAAATAGAAACAATTTTAGTGAAAAGAAATAAGTTAGGCTCCGCTCTAATTTATAGTCTGCTTGTACTGGTGAAGGAGTGCATATTGCTTTCTTGTGAGAAAAAGCTGGGAGCTGTTATGCAATGTATATAGTCCGCTTGAGCTGGTAATTTAGTCATAAGTGAAAAGGGTATATTTAGATTTTAGAGCAGCCCTTTCGTTCAGTCATTTTAGATTTTAGTGGTTGAATATTAACTACACGTTTTGTCTTTGATGAAAGGGTTTTGTATAGATGCTAATATATAGTTCATACAGTTGTTGCGTTCATACTAGCAGCCAAAGCAATTAACAGCTGTTTCATTAATAGAACTGACTAATTAATACCAAAGTAACAAGAAAGACAGAAACCATACGAGAAGAAGATATATATAAAATGATGCAGCAAGTAGATAAGGAAGACGAATATCACATTAAAGAAGGTGGTGAAGAACAAAGAGAAATCGGACGCTGATGACAACACAAATTTATTAAATACAAGTAGGAATTAAAAACACAACAGGACGTCCTCCCACGAATTATATATATAGCTTCGCTGAAGATCAAATCTATTTGACCCTGCAAGCAAGGAAAAGAAAATAGAATATCAATACTGGCCGGTTAAGCTAAGCAGATGAAATTAACAGTGCAAAAAAGAAAAAGGGAGGAAAAGAAGAAAGAAAGCAAATATATGTATACATATACCTAGAGCAGTCGGTGGAAGGGCTGATGGCATAGGGAACATTAACGCCACAGGTCCTGGGAAGGCCAGCAGCCTTGGCGTAGTTCATGCCTTTGAGATTCTTAGACAGATTCTTAAGGCAATTGCAGGCGGTCTGGCGATCGGGTGTGGTGGTGGCAGCAGCGTTCAGCTTCTTGACTCCAGCACAGCAACCGCCAAGTGGCCCGTTTTTGGTGAGGTAGTTGACGCATGGCGATATGTCAGAGGCCACTGTTCCGCAAGATACACTCGCATCAGCTTGTGGCGTTGCCAGTGCTATTGATGCAATTGCTACCATGGCGCAGATGATGAATGAGTAGCCAGACATTTTCTTCTTCTTCTTCTGATATATTTGATTGCAAGTGTATATGCTTTTTTGTTGCTTGATAAGTGCGAGTGAATATAATTAGAGTGTCGTGGCGATTATATATAGATACAGGGGGTTTGACGCGGGTATGGGGTACAGGGGGTTGGGCGTTGGCCTCGTGTTTAATGTTTTAGAGTTGCGGACCATAAATTCCATCTTGGAATCAGGTATGTGCAGTCATCCATCTTTTTCTGGTGATGGATGTATTCCCATTGTCCCCATCCTTCTTTGTTAGTTTTGTTTGTCAATTTTGTGCACTTGATGGTAGAAGTGATTTTTTCTCAAGAATTACTCGACTTGGTGACGGTGCACTCAAGGAATACCACATTCCAAAATTTGCATATAGCAAGTAACAAAGAGTAACACTCAACTTGGTGATATTGCACAAGTAATAAAATTTACCTAAAGCTTTGCTTCGGTTACTTATTATTATTACTATTATCTTCCTCCTTTTCTCAATGCACAACAAGTTGGGTTGATGACCTTCTTTTTTTCTCTATTTTTTTTCTAAATACAATTAAAACTCGGTTGCAACAAAATAGTTAGAACTATTCAAAAAATAACATGCTCAATTAAGGAAGAGAGCAATGAAATCAATATTACGATCAATGTTACCAGCATAAAAGTAGCTCTTAACCGCTGTCATTATTTCTGGTGTCAAAAGAGAGACAAATGATGGTAAAACATTATCAATAGGGCAATCAATCCCCTCATCAAGATCAACATGGTGTGGAATACGAGAAGTGAGTGGATAAGGGGCGGTGATGGAGGAGGCGACGACTGATGGAAGGAATAAATTGCAACATGTGAGGAGTTACTAGATGGAGCAATAGAAAGGCAGCTTTTCAATTTAGTATGCCTGTCATCATGGGGCTTGATCAACAAGTGTAATAGGTACAAAAGATGCAAGTTCCCCAATGAGGGGGATACCATTCTTATCACGGAAAGGAAGTTCTAAAGTTTTTTACTTTTCGTTTTCCAAACATGATATTTTGGCAGTGGGATCGTAATAGGTAGGAAAGACAAAAGGAACGGCTCAACATCGGTGAAGAAGAGGAATGGACACAAGTGTCAAGGACGTGACCCAAAGAGTGATAGTTAGTTCATATTTCCAACTTCTACAGGTAAGGAACATCGACATAACAAATCTCGTCGATCAACAAACGGACATGGAGACACTTTGGACACGATTTGTCAAATGTACTCTCAACTAATATTTTTGCATACTCAACCCTATCATGACATTTCCTAGTCTTATCAAAACGTAGTAGGCTCATAGAATTATGACATAAAACAATACGAGCTAAAAGATTCCTACTTGTTTAAGAGGACTTTGAAATCTGAAATAATCCAAGCGAAAAGCTATGCATGTACAAGCATGAAAGCTTATGGATGTAAGAAAGGATTTTTGGAAGAACCATATAATGTTTTTTTCTAGACGCCAACCATCCTACTCAATGATTAGAAATCACCTAATACGATGATGGACGTTTACGGGTTATGTAAAAGTTGACAAGTACATGTTCTTTTTAGATCTTTGTACCTTGATGAATGCCACTGCATTCTTGAAGTTGACACTATTATCATTCACAACAAGGTTTTAGTGATTATTTAGTTGCACTCTTCAATTGACATAACCTGAGAACAGCTACCATGGATTTCTAGAACTAACTCAAACAACTTTGTTTTATCAATTTGAGTCTCCATCATTTGTGCAATCATCCTAGAGGACCTATCTTATAGCTACTCTATATGCATGAGATCCAATCTCCTAAAATAATCCTAACTCTAATTCGTCGTCGTTAGGCGTTTTCAGCTCCAACATCCATACAAACATAAAAAAAATATACAAGTAATACATACATATAAGACATCCATACAAATGAATCTGCATTAAATACCTATATCATCCAAATTTAGCGTATTATAAATAAAGGTGTATCGATATGAATATTTATGTAAATCCTTTTTAAATCGTTTAAAATTTGTTTATAAAATATGGGTAAGTTTAGATCTAGGAAAAATCACATTTTTCACATTAAATGGGTTTAAAACACAATTAAAATCGTATATCACCTTTTAAAGCATAATGGAATAGAATCATTCACGTTATTTTTAGTTTAATTTATTAATTCACTATCATTTACAAATATAACTCAAAACATGTAGATAGCCTTATCTTTCAATTATTTATCTATTCTTTCCATTATTACGCAATTTCATCCATTTTATTTTAATTAATTATTTTTCCATTCTAAATCGACAATTAAATTTAATTAAACATCTAACAATTCAACAATCAACGGTAAATAATCCAATTGAAGTACAATATATCCAAAATGTCACATGTTACTACCGTTATTGTCGTCGAGAATCTGCACAACGTTCAACATCAGCGTCGTTAAATTCAGCGATGCCGATGTTAATATGGACGCAGCAAGGGCTATTACTATCATTATCATCATCGAGGAAGCCTTACACATCAGTTAACCTCGACATCGTTAACACGATGATATCGACATCAAAAAACACAGTCAGAAGGTTACCAAAGACGTCTCCAATCAACATTAGAACTGTTAGAATCATCGAGGAACACCAAGCTTCCTTCTCAACATCGCCATCAATCCACAAACAGCTGTAGTTGAAGCTCGCCGAGGATCAATACTGCCAAGTCATCGAGCTCAATGGAGAGCACCGCATATCTATAGACGCGATATCGATATCTATCAATGTCAATGTCCATAAATAGAGTTACATCACATTTTATCAGCAATAAGTTTTGGCGTAGGGTATTGGAGCTACGAATGCCATGCCGAGGAAAATGCAATTGTACATACTTCGATGCGCAACAATGTTGTTCATGTCGAGGCCGATAGAGTATTTACCTTTGACACTCAACGAAGCTAGAGATGCAAGATTTGGCGATGCCGAAGTTTGCCACTCGCCAAACTCTATAAACAGGGAATAAGGATCTTTATTTTAGGGGCCAAAAATTTCTTTTCTTACTTCTTACTCGTTAAAATCCCTAAATCGAATTGGGGATTTTTCTCATTGTAAAATTGAATGTGTTAAATCAATAAAGATTTGTTCAATTACTATGGAAATGGTTTGATTAGCATGATTTGATCTGTAGTTTACACATATTCATTTCATATCGAGTTTTAACTAAGTCTATAGCATCAACATCACTATGCACATTGTCGTGAATCTTGCCGAGCCTCGTAGTTGTTTTTAAAGCCTTGATGATCTTCATATTAACTGCCCTTTGAATAACATCATCTCTGATAATATCACAGATCCCGATATCAAAGATGGAACTCGACATGAGCTAATACATTACCTCAATAACTATAACAGCTACATATCCAACTTCAATGACTCCAATACCTTCATGTCCAACCTTGATGACTCCATGCTCAACCTCGATGACTTCCATTGACCACAAGACTCTCCATTAAAGAAATTCCTTATTTTACACTTCGGGGTGTTAACGAATTTATTCATTAACATTTTTGACACTAAAAGGAGGGCTTGAACCTCCAATCTCCTATAATTCTCTCCATAAACTACTTGCATATAACTCTTTAGTTTCAAGAGGGAAATGGTAAGGGCCAGAAGTAGTAATGACATCCCAAATGACAAAGCTACATCACAAGCGAATTTGGAAAACAATATTGTTCCAAACTTTAATTTGGAAAGTATGGAAGCGGGACAACCTTCAACTCTAATAAGATTTGCAAGCAATAAAACCAAAATTCAGTATCTAGTACAGCAAGTGATAACCATGCGAGAACTTCTTGAAGGTGTCCCATCTCAAAGATCTTTAAAGATAACAGAGCTTATGGAAGGGGAGATGAAGTGCAATCCCCAAGTAAAGTCCAAGATGAAAAATAAAATGAAAACCGAGAGAGTCAGAAAAAAAAACCCCTTGACCAATCAAATAGTTCAATTCAAAGAGACAATTGAAATAACTATAATGACGAAATCGACCAAAAGGACATCCTCAACAAAGCAATAAAGGATATACTCGTTGGCCTGGAGAAAAATGGTAACCTTCGAAAGGCTTTTTTTAAAAGAAACAATGGCTATTAGAATCCTCTCTCGCATTAAACTTCCCCCATTAAAGTATGATGAAACCACTGACCCAAAAGATCATCTTTTATCTTTTCAAACTTGAATGGATTTGTATAACACTACAGGAGCAATTCGTTGCGAACTCTTTCTAATAAGTTTTCAAGGTACGACTATCAAATAGTATAAGAATTATGAAGGGAAAATTATCCATTCTTGGAAACAGTTCTCTTATGAATTCATTACACAATTTTATATATTCAAAGAGTGAACCATGGATTTTAGCCTGTTAGCTAGTACCAAGCAAAGGCCAAGAGAATCGCTTGGCGAGTACTAAACGAGATTTAATATGAAGCACTAAAAACAAAAATGTAACCGATAGAGAAAAGATTATGGTAGTTCGTTCAGGATTGATCGAGCAAACTCCTTTCTAGAAGAAACTTTATATTCATGGATGTAAAGATCTACGGTACTTCTATTCTCAAGCTGAAAATTTTATTCAGATGCAGAAGAGGCATCCTACACAAGGGAATCTCAACAAAATCAAAGAAAAGGAAGGTTCAACTCCGAACATCCGAGTAAAAGATCTAAAGGAAACAAGAGTTGAAGAAAGAGTCAGAGGGAGATTTTCGACATTTAAACAGGCCCCTTTCCCACATTCTTGGTATAACAAAGGATGATAAAAGTTTATCCACTCTCAATGAAATATCAAACCACCCCGAGCCAAATCAAGGAAGTGATTATTGTGCTTACCATAAAATAAATGGACATAAAACTGATGAGTGCCTCTTCTTGGCAGGAATAATTCAAAATACGATCAAATCAGGATCTCTAAGAAAATTCATTAAAGAAGCTTAAAGGAAATCTCGTGCTAAAAAGGACGTCTTGGATATTCATGAATTAACTTCCTTTACAAGGGGAGAGCAGGTTAGCAACTTCAAATTCAATTTCCCTCCGAGCTATGAAATTTATGGAATCACCGCTAAGAATTATCTTTACTCATATAATTTTTTTAATTTTCATTTTACTTTGATTTTTAATTAAAATTGATCATGTATTAACACAATATTCGAGTGTCTTTACAAGTAAAAAAACAGTCCACAGCATCCAAAATACTTTGAAAGCATAACAAATTTCTAGCCGTTTCAAAAGAAGGACAACTCAAATGTCTAGAATGAAATAACTCGTCTTTATCTCAAAACTTGAATCAATGTGAAGAACTGCCCTAATGGAATCCTAAAATACCATCGAACTTACGTTATGAACTTGCTTATGGTAAAAAGTAAATATCCAAAACTTTCCAAAAGAGGGGATTCTTTGGAAAAAGCATGCTCTTGTCCATAAAAATTGATTAGTCCATGACTCATGATCTTTCAGGCTTGCAAATAAGACATTTCTTTTTGCTAAGTAAAACCTAAAGAGGCATGACTATGTATGCTACATGAAGATGGAAGCAATATGCACCAAAACCATTTTTAACAAGTCATTTGTTACCAAACAAAATTTGTTAATAATGTCTTCAAGAAAATTACTTTTAAGAATAAAAAAGGATTATTTCTAATTATCCTATTAATAAGGGAAAGTAGACATTTATCTATTTCAAGAATGAATTCATATAATCTTCAAAGAATACTATTTAGCATTAGTAAATGCACTCCAAAGATCTTTAACTAAGCATGCTTTGACAAAGCATTTTCAAAACTATCCGAAATTGTTAGTGAAGAAAGACCTATACACTTTTTCCATGGACAATCTTTTAAAAAAATACCAAGATTCATTGGCTAAAAGCTCTAAAATAGGAGTCTATTCTTGATTAAAAGACTATTGGTTCATGAATCATGACCACCCAGTCTCTCATTTGAGATTGGCATTACTATTATGGGAGTAATTTAAAAACTCATTGTCAAAAAGCTTATCATTCAAATCCTTTTGGAAAAATAGTTTATCAATTTATCAAAAAGTTCCTTTCACCATAAATGTTTTCTCCCAAAAGGATTTCGTGGCAAAAAGACTTTCAGAAACATTACAACTGACCAAAAATTGTTTTCAAAAAGCAAATTTTGAGAATGAGTCTCCAATTTCCACTCCAGAGCACCAATGAGCCTCCGATGTCCCTCTAGAGCACAACCTCCTGAAGGGAGGGTTAAAACCTCTAACGTTCACTCTAGAGTACCTCTTAGAGGGAGGGTCTAGTTTAGCACTCACTAAAAACCTTTTAGAGGAAGGTCAATAAATCGTAAACCGTAATACTACAAGGTAAAGTTAGAGCCCAAAAGGGGTGAAGATAAAAGAAAGGGTTAAAGATGTCTCCAACTTAGAATAAAGTCAAAAGGCTAGAAAAAGAGGCACAAATAAGGAAAAAGGACGAAAATGTCTAAAGCCTAAGGTAGAGGCAAAACTCAAATGGGAACAAAGACGCAAAAAGGACGAAAATGTCAAAAGACACAAAACAAGTAAATAAACGGAGATATCTACAATTCAGAATAGAGACAAAACTCTAGAAGGAGGTAAAAAAGGAAAAATATCAATTTACAAAAAATGATGCAAAGATAAAAAGACATAAAGAGATTTGAAAACCAATGGAATGACGAAAGGAATAAAATAAAGAGCCAATTATTACTAGAAGCATAAAGGTAACGTCGTTTGAAGAATAGATCAAAGCATACTTTCCATATATCCAATCTAGGTCTAGGAATAAGGAGGGCTTCAGGTAAGCATTATATAGTATCCTTTCCATAGATTCAATCTAGGTCTAGGAATAAGAGCCAATTGACCATTGCATTGCTGAACGGCCAAGCAGTAGGATGGAACTTGCACTGCTGAACGACCGAATAGTCAAATGGTGCATGCATTGCTGAACAGCCAAGCAACCGAACGGAACTATCTGCTAAACGACTGAAATGCTAAACAGCTCAATGGAACCATCTGCTAAATGGTTGATTGTTCCTATGGAACTACTACTCCAGATGACTGACTAGTTTTACGAAACTACTATTTCAAATGATTGAATGGCTTTACGGAACCACTCAGCTTCAATATAACAATAACAATAATATGTTATAAGTGCTTGAGGATTATTCATCTATTAGTAGGAGACTTTCCTTTGAACAATGCGAATTCCCGTCGCTATTCAAAGTATTAGCCCCTAATAAGTTGCCGGTATGGCATCTTAGATGAGGCTATAGAATTGGCACTAAATAGAATTAAGAATCTTTTTCTTTAAGCCTACTCAGATTACTATTACTAGACAGTTTTATGACTTTATACCATAATCGAATGATCTTTTGAGTTTCCTATTTGTCAGATGAGATCCTGGCAAACTTTTGATTATGATTTGGTTGAATTCCTGATTTTATTCTCGATTTTCTTACTGAATTTGATAATAATTTGTTGCTTTTCTTTTTTAATTTCTGGTTTTATAGATCCTGGTTTTCTTGCTGGTTTTCATGATAATTTTTGGATTTTCCATTTAATTTATGGTTTTCGTAGGAATTCAGTGTTTTAATGCTATTATCAGATAGGAATCCTGAACAGGGATCTCTTATCACCAAATGGATTTTCAACCTTCTCATTATTGGAAGATGATTATAGCCCCCTGATCTTCTTACTACCAAATAGGGTCTTAAATAATTTTTTAACTCTTTCTTTTAAATTAATACCAAACCGCTTATTAGTTTATTGTGAATGAACTTCTAATTTCTTAAAATGACTAACATATTATTAAAGTAAAGCGCATATTGAGAATAAAAATTGTAATTAGAAGACAAGCTAATAATTACACATCACTACACATCAAACTAAGGATCTGAAAATGGAAAAACTCGAACAAAGAGAGTCTAATTTTAAAAGATCCGCAAATAACAACAATGATGAAGGTGACATGTTCCGTATCACTATTGGTAGCGTTAGAACCTCTATTATGCGATTTCAATGACAACAATTATATAATCACATATACATGATATATTTTGTCACATTATAGGTATATATGTTAGAAAAAGATCACGGTGCACAACAAAATCATGGCTTATGGACAATTGAAGAAAATAGATCATACTATTTAGAAGTAAGGTCATATTCCTGTATTATAGCCATAGATATATGTTGTGCAATCTCCTTGAGTGATCAAAACACACACAATTTCATATTGATAAATCTTACTAATAAACTACTCGGATTTTATATTTCACAATTTGACAAAAGTTTGTCACTTTATCACAGATGTTTGTGACAATTCTCTGTTTATTATTTCAAACATCCACAGACATCTGTGATATAAGGACATACGTATGTGAACTATCTCGACCTGAAAGAAGAAATCTGCAACTATCGTTTTTGAATAGATGCTTCCCTCTATTTTGAACAAACTTCTTCCTCCTTCAATAGTTGCAATCATTAATCAAAGAGTAATCTTTCAAAAAGTGATATCTTTTCAAATACAACTCTTTAATTCTATATATACTTTAATCAATTGAGATTTTAATTTAACTTTATTTACTATTCTCTAACTTCTATATTCATATTCTCTTTTTCTATCATTGACTTAATATTCTCAATCACTTTCAACAAAAATCTATATATTATGGTTAAATTATTTCCTACAAATCCAAGAAAATTACACTCATTATCATTCAAAGGAGATTATATGAAGAATTGTATTAGCATTCAATATCCATTTTGTATTGAACACAAGATTGTCAAAGTAATACTTTTATATCAGCCTTTTTCTCTAGACGAAGCGAGAGTTATTGTTTAGTGAAATATTAAAGGAAAGCCTCGAGACTGGACGTAGGACGGGAGTTCTGCTGGTGTGCTCATTTGTATACTTTGCATTTTATACTTTGTTATATTGTTATATTTAGCTCATATGTTAGTATACACTCACATACTAATACACAAGTCATATTAGATACGATCCATTGGACTTTCATTTGGTATTATAGCACAATTATTTCTATTTACAATAACATGTGATTAAAAACTTTTGAATATGATAAGTACATTTCAAGAAGGTCAATCAACTACTTGTCCCCCACTATTTACTAGTTCTAATTATGCTTATTTTTCAACATGTATGTAAGTTTTTATGGAAGCTAATGATTTAGAAATTTGGCAAACTACTCAAACTAGATATGAATCACTTACTATTGACATAAGCACTGGGACCTATGCACAAAAAACGTGGCAACTAATAATGACAAAACCATGAATGTTATATTTTGTTCACTTGATAAAAATGAAATTTCATGAGTTATGATTTGCACTAATGCATATGATATATGGTGCACTTTGCAAGTTACTCATGAAGGCACGACAACAGTCAAACAAACCAAAATTTCTATTTTAAAAAAATCAATTTTCATCGTTTAAAATGAAAGCAAATGAATGTATTATTGACATGTATGCCAGATTTCAAACTATACAACACGAACTCATGACACTTGGGGTCAAATTCATTAATTTTGATTTAGTTAGACGAATCTTAAATTCTTTAACTATCGAATGGGAAAGAATGGTTTTTGCCATCAAAGAGTCAACGATCTTTCTCAATTGAAAGTCGAAGAACTAATAGGAAATCTAATTTCATATGAAGCGAATTTGCAGGTAAGAAAGGAGCAAAATCAATAAAAGAAGAATAATTCTTTCCAAGAGAATAATGACTGTTCCGACTTGAATGAGAAAGAAGTTATATTCATAGTTAAGAACTACAGCAAATTCAAGAAATTCAAAAAGATGACAAAATTTCAATATGATGGCAATTTACACTCATCAAATAAAACATCAATCAAATGTTATGGACGTGACAAGTTCGGTCATATGAAGAAAGGTTGTCCATAACTCAATAATGACAAAAGGAGAAGCAAATTTGAGAAATTCAAAAAGAAGCGAAGAGCCTTTCAAGTAACTTGGGATGACTCTAGTTCTTCTTCCTCTAATTGTGATATGAAAGTGACTTAGAATAAGCTAACATATGTTTTATGGCTAATGCCGATGAGTGTAACGACCCTGGTCAGGCTGGAAACCAGCGTGAGTAAACTCATCCAAGATAGAATACTAAGCATACAACTTATATAAAACCTGGGGTAACTCGAATCAAATTTACGAGTTCACAATATGTTATAGATATCACTTATTTCACACATAAGTTTTCTAAGTACCAAAGATTTAGATATAAAATCGTCCAATTCCTTTAAACCATTTCACTCCAGCCTATAGATTCCACATATCAATCTATAAAAATTCGAAGTGGTTTCGGGTATTTCCTAATACCCGATCCCGGTCTCTTCGATTCTCATGTCATCCTAACCCAAGTTATCCAAATGAAATACACAACATTTCACATCAGAGATATCAACTCATCCAAAGCATCCAATACCATTCAATCATTCATAAGAAAAGCTTAATCACGTACAAATTTAATTTAATTAATCCTGGTTGAATTACTAACCTCAACGACTTAGATTTCTTCATTTTACATTGATTAATATCAAATCAATTCATTAATCATCCCTTCATTATTCATCTTAATTAATCACCCTGGGATAATTATCCTTCAATTACATTCAAGTAATCAACTTTAATTCATTTCACAATGTTAATTATTCTTAACCAAAATCAATAAGTAATCTTAATTTTTTCATAAATTAATTAACTATATTAATTACATTAATCCTTAATTACTTATATTAATTAACTTCTCATATGTCACTTGTTATTGAATAATTTATCTTAATTAATCAATCTTTAATTACATCGTTAATTATATAAATTAATGATTTCCAATTATATTTCAATTTATCCTAATCTAAATTAATTACATTAAATAATTAATCATTAATTAAACCGCAAATATTAATCATTCTTGATTTACCTCAACCTGTGATTATCTACCTTTTTATTTACCTCATTAAATAAATTAATTACTCCTTAATTAACTATCTTAATTAATCTCTTGATTAATTTCACTAAGTATTTATTTTATTAATTACATTAGATAATTACCTATCAAACCATCCATTGATTATTCTAAATTAATTAAACTTAATTAATTAACTTAAACCTTCATTAATTAATTCAAACCTTTAATTACTAAATTAATCAACCCAAATCATTAATTAATTATCCATTTTAATTACCCTACTAATTTGATGAATCACAAATCATTAAGCCCTTATCAACATTAAAATGAAAATATTTTCTTATTTATGACTTAAGTTTAAAACAATTTAAAACCCAAATACTTTGAGTCAAACCACAATTAACTCGAGAACCAACCAAAACCAAAGTCACATCATCATCAGTGCACATCCAATCAATTTAATCATTCAACTATTTAAATTTAACTATTTAAATTTAAATAAAAATCCAACAGAGTGAGATTTACTCACCTTTGCCCCTTAAATTTGCAATCCACTTCATTCTCGATTAATTTCTACACAATTGGACCTTGTAAATGCATTAGATGATTTTATTAATATTCTAATTGGTCGAACAATCAATTATTATTTATTTTAATCCAAACCAAAAATTTTAGTTTTAAATTAATTTTCCTTTTGATAAAATATTTTTATCAACTAAATAGCTTTGCTCTTTTAATGTCACAGTGAATGCAATTATCGGGTAAGTTTACACTTAGAGAATTGCTTTACGTTTGTCATTGATTGACTTTTATATATACTTTTAAAAAAATGATTCGACAATTTTTGTTGTTGAAGGTAAAGTGATGTTGAACGTAGTTCATCTAAAAAGTTTCATTTTGAGATTCAGATTTTCTTTTAAAAAATTAACAAGTTTATAATAATAGTAGTAGTAATAATAATAAATTAAACAAGTACCATTGTCCCAATGGTTAAGTGATTTGGTTTTGGTGCGAGAAGTCATAAGTTCGAAACTCGTGTAAGGCGATTCGAACATTTATTGACATGTTATATGTTGTCACGGTGATTTGTTGTATATAAAGTACCATTTCAAAATAATAATAATAATAATAAATTAAATTTGATAATTTTTTTATTGAGTTTATAATCTCTACTAATAATACAAATTCTTTACTTTGTGAAGCTTTTTTGAACTTCCAAATCAACCCTTGCACCCACTACTAACCCAACTGACTTACCAACAACGGATCAAAATGAAGCCACCTCCTGAAATGTCCAAATATTCACTGCTATTTGTTACCGACCGAGATGTTTACTTCAGGTTAGTTTGGTCATTTAACGGAAGGGAGCGGTTGCCCCATTATCAAAATACTGCTTCCAACCTTCCACTCATGTTTTCTCCCCCACTATTTCGTTTTCTTCCCTTTTATCGACTTCGAAAAGGGCCTCATTAGCTACTTCTCTTTCTTCTTCGAATTTGTTGTTTCCACCATAATTAAATTTAGCTTGATCGGTAGAAAAATAAATACCAACAGCAACAACTGCATCGCACCTTCAAGCTTGGAATCCTAATGCAATTCTCCGTGCCAGTCTATCAAAACCCATATCAGTTAGGTTATAGCATCTGAAAAGCTTACAGCCTTATTTTCACCTCGATCAAATATAATTTAAAATCAAATTCAATAAATTGAATGGAATCAAACTGTGGGCGAACGAAGAAATTATAGTAAAATAGAAGAAGAGATCGACATGAAATCGCTCTGTCGAACTATCAGCACCTACCTCAAGTTTGTATACATTACACTTCATTGATTCATATTCAGTGTCATGCCAAATAGTAAACAGTTTTGAAAAATATATTTTTTATTATTAGTTATTCTGATGCTGTGGAACAAGATGTAGGAAGTATGAAAGGTCCTATAAGAAATTGTCACTTGGTATGATTTCCACACGAGCCTATATATACATCCAAGTTCGTATGAAATAGTGAAACTTATTTACTTTAACGTGGACTTTGGTTTTTCACATGATATGGTTTAATTTTTTAGCATTATACAAGTTATGCTAGAAAATGATTGTATATGATTCTTAACATGTTCCATTTCACAATTGGGCATTGTATGCTAAGGTTTATTATTTGTTCACATATTTTCTGGTTTTAGTTTTTAGCGTGCGAAAATGCTATGAGAACCATGGCCATTGTGTTTTTCATGTTATGTGTAAATAGAGAGTTTTCCTCAATTAAATTGCAAAAGTGGAGGAGTTATATTATTTGAAAGAACTAGAGCTATTTTACAATTTAAAGAAGATAAACATGGAAAAATTAAAAAATTAATTACGTGCACATGTAGTTTTTTGGATAATAATTTAGTTTGTTTACATATGAAGTGATTATGACCTAAGTATTTTTAATGTTCCTCTTAGCTGTTTCGCTTATGTAAAATAATTTATGCATAAAACTGAAGGTTTCTCCAAGTGTTTCAGATAGTGCCAGAGTTCTTTATAGCATCAGATTATTCCTTTTTTGAAGATTTTATCCCAGTTTTTCATTAATACAAGAGAACAAATGAGGATACAGTACTTGGGAGATGTTTGGTTGCATGCAAAAGTATAAAATTGTTACTCTTTCTTCGAAGAACTCTCAGTGGCAACTTTAACCAAACATTTTCCCAAACTCTTAAGTCTTTGTATGGAAGCAACAACGAATTTTGTGTAAACATTTTCCCAAACATAGAAGGCAGCGCATGGAGCCTATATATTCTTCTAATCTGAAATGTATTAGTAAAGGTACTTTTATTTTTACTCATCCACCGTGGACTTGCAAATCCAAGATCCAAATGAAGCCACATACCTTTTTTCAAGGTACTTTATTCTTAGTTTGAGTTTAGCTTCATTATTATATGATAAATGGGAATATGAAAGTAGTAGATAGGTCCTCTTGATTTTCTTTTATTTTCATATTCATTGGAAACGGTCATGAGTTTTCTTAGATTCTAACATTTGTTGTAGAATGTAGTTACGATGTTTAAGTACTGTGGAAGTTGGTGATAATTCTGATTGCTCAAAGATTTTATGGTGATAGCAAGGAGAAGCAACCCTTTTCATATGCTCTTTAGGTAAGCGTTTGGTATATATGGTTGCACCTTATTTAATCACACATAATAATATCATATGACTCAAAAAATGATATATACGACAAAATGGTGATTTATTTTTTAACATTCATGCCTAATAAGAAACGTTCAAGAAAAAGTAGCAGGTAAGCATTTTAAATTGAATGCCAAAATGTTTCATATAACCACAAAACCGTTGCTTTCTTATTTTAGTTTCTAAGATTTGACCGAGTTTAGTTTTAATATGAATGGTTGTTTGTATAAAATTGAATCGATCTTCTACTTCTGCTATCTACTACTAGTATGGGACCGTGCTTCGCACACGGGCTGGTTGTATTATTGTATACGTTAATATTTTGTTTGAGTGCAAACATGTAAACGGATAGCAAAGACATTTTTAGAATTTTAAAAAGACACCAAGTAAATTAGTTCAACCAACTTTCTTTATTAGTAGTAGATATATATATATATATATATATATACACTATAATAATGTAAATATATTTCTAATTATGGATCTAAATATTTGACGTCTAGAAAAGATAAAAAATTAATAACAGTAACAGTTGTCCATACTTGCCAAATCGACATAACAAGTAAAAAAAAAAAGAATAACAGTTTCAAAGGGTGATTTGTTGCACCTTACAATAAAAAGTTTGCTTACACTTTAATAATTTGGAATTGAGGATGCAATTGTCATTTTGTGTACACTCACACTTTCTGAGTCAAATCTCACGCCTCACATGCCTGCTCCACTCTAGCATTCTTCTTAGTTCTTTAGGCTTAATCCAATGTTTCATAATTCATCTTAATTTAAAAAAAAGGAGTTTGCAAATAATGGCTTCATGTCAATGCTGCCAATGGAAGTCTAGCCTCTTTTTCTTGCAGTCACTTCTCAACCCACTAATAATTTTAAATTTGGATATAATAATTGACATTATTTGACAACTAATATACACCTAAATTTGTTTTCCATGCATTTTACAAATAATTATGTCCTAACATTTGACAGCATGTCAATGATTCACATTACTATTTTTTGCCAACACTATTTGCGTCAAATTTACACATCAAGGTGTATACACTAATGGAAAGGTACATGAATTCAGTCTTAAATTCACTGTTACTGTCCTATATAAATATTCGGCAATTAGTAACATTCCTTTGGTTATTTTCATATGTGAAAATTTTCTGTATATAAGAGCTCATAGGTAAGAATTATACATAAATGGCATGCTTAAGGTTTCCACATTTATACAGTTTCATATTTGTTTACCAAAAATTTGTGCATTTGAGACGTGGCTGGAAAAAAGTAAACCCATAGTGACTCAATGTTGTTCTTAGTATTTTGATCCATTCATTTTGTTTCCCACTTTTAACCTATTCAACTTTTGTTTTCAACAGCTGATTCACATTGCATTTTTTGCTAAAATTAATTACATTAAATTGACATATAAAGAATTATATATTGATGGAAGGATATATGGATTCAATCTTAAATTCATTATTACTGCCATATGTAAATACCCGGCAATTAGTAACATTCTTTTGGTTACTTTTATATGTGAATTTTTTTGCTATATATAAGAGCTCATATGTAAGAATTACACATAAATAGTGTATAATTATGGTTTCAACTTTTACAATTTCATACTTTGTTTCCAAAATTTATATATTGGAAATGTGGATGAATAAAGTAAATCCATAGTGACTAAGTATTATTCTTAGTATTTTTATCCATTCATTATGTTTTCTATTATTTCCCTATTTAACTTCTTTTTTCAGTGGCTAAATCGGGTTATAGAGTGAGAAGAGATGCATTCGATACTGATTGGATTTACACAACCCTCTATTCTTTCCATTACTGTTTTATTTACATTCTTAAATGGAAAGGTAGCAAAACAATCATTGAATTTATTTTTTATTTCATAGTTGTTTACCGACTTATTTTCTTTCAAGTTCTAGTTAGTGTTTCTGGTAATGAACGTATTTTTAGATTCCTGTTTTCTTTAATCTACGCCCATTTTCAAATTACCTGCATGAGTAGAAAATGCTTCTCTCAATTGTATATTAAAACCCGAGCATGTTTTGAACTTGAGTCCGTTTTCATGTTCATAGGAGTCTCATCTTGGCTTTGAGTGGTGGTCCTTTTATTTCATATAACACACAATTATACTACTGGTATTTTCTGTATATAACATCTTTTAGGTGAAAATAACAATTCACAACTAAATTGAACATGTTCCTTATTTTCTGAATATATGCATATGTATTAATAGTATGAAGTAATAAGGAAGCACGATGAAGAATACATGAATTGGATTTCGTAAGATTATATGGGAGCATATCAGTTCTGAAGAATCATGGAATATTCAAGAAGGAATTCATGGATTATGAGGGAATGCATTTGATCAACCAACATGCAGCGGGGTGGAATTTGTGGCTTATATCTTCTAACCAACTACTATATACATCATAAAAGGTTGGTTATGGCTGATAAAAGGACAAACATGCAGTTATCAGAACACTGGAGCAATTGTATATAATTGAGTACTTTCCCCCTTCCTCAACCATGTCTATGTTATGTTTGCACTGTCTTTTGGATAATACTATTTTTGATATAGATACCCATGTACAAGGGTAACGATTAAGTGGATTAATAAAATTGAGTTGATTTCTATGAAGTTTTTCTTTCATTTAAATTGACAAATTGAACAAATTTTAGCAATGTTCTAATTTTCGTTGTAGATCTGAGTTTGTGCTTATACATATTTCAAATTTTAGCTTAGAAATTAACTTTGAAATACTAATCTAGCAATCTAAGATTATACATATTCCAAAATTTGAGAAGGATCAACCTGAAAGAATCATATAAACAAGGTCAGCTGTAAACAAAGTCAAATACAAAATTAATCAAGGAACAACGGAAAGAACAAAACAAAAAAAATTATGTTACTGTTTTGATTGAAGTTCTTGCTATGCTTGATTTGTTGGCGGCGGTACTACTTTCAAACTTATAACGAGATCCGTCGATGCATGGTCGGGCAGAAAACGGTAGTTCGCATAATAAACCAATTGAAGGTATTTTACAAATTTCTAAAAGACATCGTCAAACCTCTATTCATTGAATTCTATTTGTTACTAGTATATACAGGTAAAATAATGACCAGTATCAGGTCGGAGGAAGATACATGCTAACTGAACTGAGGTAGTTGCCTTACTTCATTCCCCTATCATTTTTCGATAAAAAAATGACAAAATATGCAGACTGGACAATAAAATGAATTCACATGGTAATAATTTTTTTCACGGTACACATTCCACATAGTTCTCTTCGCACCTAGCCAATTTCACATTAGTTTGCCTTAATCACGTCCATCGGACGTGCCTTCATACTTGTAATAATAGTAATAGTAGTAATAATAATAATAATGAACAATACTTTGAATAAATTAAGTAAGTTTGTAAAAATTAAATACATTTATAATAATTAACGATGTATTATAAAAATTAACAGGTTTATAATATTAAGAAGAATAAACTAAATTTGATATAAAAAATTAACTAAGGTTATAATAATAATAAACTATAGTTTGATAAAAATTAAGTAAGTTTATAATAATAAAAATAAATTAATAAAGTCAAATAAGTTTTATAATTAATAATAATACTAATAACAACAAAAATAATAAGTAAAACTAAGTTTATAATAATTAACTAAGTTTATAATAATTAACTAAGTTAACTAAATTCTATAAAAAAATAAGTTATAAAAATTAGTTAAGTTTATAACAACAACAACAACAACAATAATAAATTAACTAAGTTTATGAAAAATTTATAAGTTTGAGGTAGTTTATAAAATTTAACCATGTTAATAAAGTTTAACTTTGGCATAATTTAAAAGTTTAAGTTAATTAAAATATAAGTCATGACATTTAAGTTTTCCAATTGAGATAATTTATAAGTTTGAGTTATCTAAATAAAGTTATAAATACGTTAACCAAGCTTAAGAAAAATTGAACTAACATCAGTAAAAGTTAACCAAAATTTTAAAAGTTAACCATGTTTAATATAATTTAACTACGTTTTATTAAAATTAAATAAATTCATACAAATTAATTAAGTTTTATTAGAATTTAACTAAGTTAATAAGTTTTTGAAAATTAAATAAGTTTATTATAAAAATTAACCAAGTTTTATAAAAATTTAACTAAGTTAACTAAGTTTTATAAAAATGATTTAAATTTAACAAAAGTTTAACTAAGAATGTTTGATATACTTTAAATATGCAAAACAGTTTCATAATCATCCATTGATTGCCAAACTTGTCTACATGTAATTAGCTTTTTAGGAGTAAAGACCTGCTGCAACAGAGAATTCGGGGTAATCAAGTACTGAACATGACTTTAATTATTCTATATACTATAACATTTTGAGAGTACTCGTTGTGTAAACTTGTTTATGAATGGTTATGGATTTTATCTGAATTTGTTCAGTTTATCGAAAACTATTATCGAAATGGTTATGGATATTATATTGATTAATGTGCTTTTCTTAATTGTTTGAATATTAATGATTATGAAATTAATTGTTGGATTGAATATGACAATCATATGAGCGATGGCTGGAAATGATACAAGCTATTAGCAGGAAATGGTAGCATATACAATATGCTCAAAACAGTTAATAATTTTTAGTAGCATTTTAAAATGGCTACGGAAATAAATGTAAACAACTCCAATACGACTTTCATTAGCGTTGGAAAAACGCCACCAAAACTTTTTGTAGTGTTTTGGTAAACACTGCGATATGACATGCTACTAAAAGTTTGCGGCTGTTTGTAGCGTTTATAAAATCCTACAATAGGTCAAGTTTTGGTAGTGTTTCCTATAATGCTTAAAAAGTTTCAGGTTTTTAGTTGCATGTCGTATCGTAGTGCCAAAACGCTACTAAAAGTTTTGGTAGTTTTTTTTCGACGCTATGAAAGGCCTTTTCAGGTGTAGTGATGCTAACCATAAAATCCACTTAAGAACAAAAGTATTAAGAAGGCTTGTAAAAGTGCAGGGCTCTACTAAAATCGAAGACAAAGGTTTCGCCAAAGTTCAAAGAAGAGCATTTTGAAGGCATTGAGATGGCTTTCAAAGTAGTTGCAAGCACTAAGTGCCAATGCAAATGATAAACATAACAAAAGCTTTTGAAAAGAAGGAAAAAAGGCAAGGTTACCATTCCGCCTTATTAAGACCTTTCGACGCGGATGGATTCGCATATATAAGAAAAGCAGGAATGGGTTCAAAACACCTTTCGAAGGTGTTGAACGAAAGGTTTACGCACATGAACCAATTCTTTCAAAATATAATGTTTCGTCGTTGTCAATTTATTACTTGAAGAACTGATTCGAATACACTTTTCGAAAGCAAGGATATGCCTTTCGAAGTTGTAACGACCCGCTATTTTGGACTATTCGCATCCGCACATGTCGGACTTGAATAATTCAAAATACCGAATTGTTAATTTAAATTTGGCAAAACTCAGATATACAGTAAATAAATAATCACAGAATCACAGATACGGAGTACTAATATGCAGCGGAAACAAAATATAGTAGTTCATGAAGCTACTATATATAACACAGTTAAATAAGTTACAACAGAAGTCTTGAATACAATAGTCAAATATAATAACCGGAATACATTACTGGAATCAACTGAATATCTGAAAACTGAATAGATAGCTGGGTCTCCAGGCGAAGCTCCAACTCCAAAGGTGAGTCTCAAAAGCTGAACCACTCAGTCTGACCAGAGCGTAAAGCAAAACACAAAACACTCGAGTCAGGATTAACATTCTTATATTAATAAATCCAACTCAAGTGAAATAACAATTGAAATACAAGTAACTCAAAGGATGTTGGAATAACCATCCTCTAAGGATCCGTTAAACTATTTACTATGTAGTAATATACGCTAAATAGATAATGTCTATCAGTAATATAAAATATCAAAATAGTGTTAAGGCGTTACCATTATCCCTCTTAACACATTTTATATAAGCGTTATAGTCTATACAGCACTGTAAACTCCACTGTAAACTAGTGGGATATCAGGGAGTACTTCATAGGTATAACACAAAACAAATTCGTAGTGGTTACGTATATAGAGATACAAGTATGACAAGGCACATGAGGCAATACCCAAGGTAGTGAAACTACCGTTTTCCTGATCCGGACTGGTGAAAACGCATCGCCGCGACGATCGCAACACCGCGAAACAACACTCCCAAAATTACGAGGGTGCACCAATCAATAACAAGTAATCAGTAGTTTACGAAGAAGTGTGTTCGCTCGAGGTGGCTTACCCCATTTGGCCCAGCACGGCTCCTGTTTTAGTCATTTCCAATTTGACACAAGTGTCAAGGCAATCCATTATCGTTCTCTTTCTTCAGTCATCGCGTATATCATTCCAACCACTTCATTCTGTATCACACTCCGCGTATAGTTATTAAAGTGGTTTTCAGTTTAGACAGAGAGTATGTCCAAAGCCGATTCTGGTTTCTTCAATAACTTCCGTAATTATTACACCGATTGGTCGTTTAATAAATTTCAAAATCAAATCAATTTCAAATTCAAATTAGAATTTGTAAACCAACATTCCATTAGTCTTTCTATATCAATTTCCATATTTACGTTTCATAACTTCCGAATTTACATTTCATAAATCTATAGTTCAATTTCAAATTTCATTAAAACAATTCAAATATTGATTTCAAGTCCGTATATAAGTTTCATTCCGAAATCATTTAAATTAATTTAATTTAACGATCAATTCAATTTAAATTTATTTATCGATTTTATTCAATATTCATTAGGTTAATTTATCAATTAAACAATTTTTATTTAATTTCCATTTCATTAAATAAATTTAAGTTTTCCTTCATTATATAAACTTACAAATTTAATTAAATTAAATTCGTCAAATCGAATTCTTTAAATTACAAGTCTTACATTAATTTCAATAAGTCACATTTTATTCCTTGTTAAAGAAATTCAGTTTCATTTATTTATTTACTTAGTTACAAATTCCAAAACTCGGTTAATAAAGAAACTTGGTTCACATATTCAAGAAGTTCAATTTCACTTATTAACTTACTTAAATAATTTTCCAAAACTTAACAAATAAAGAAACCCAATTTCATTTATTACGAAGTTCAAATTCACTTATTCAAAGGTTCAATTTCTCTTATCAGAGAATTCAAATTTTTATTTAATTCTCAAATAATTCAATTTTATTCAGTTATTAAATAATTTCAAACTTAATTAATAATTTCAAAATTTTACTATTAAATAAATTCCAAAAACTAATTATTAAATAATTCAAATCTTAATTATTAAATAATTCCAAACTTGATTATTAAAATAATTTCAAAACTTAATTCAATCATTTCTTAAATTACACAACGTTCTTTCATCAATTCCTTTCTTAATATTTTGTTTCAGATTGTTGAATATTAACAATTTTCTTCAATAAATTTCAAACTCCAATTTCATCTCAAAACCTTAATGTTTACTCAAATAAAATCTTTTTTTATTTTAAATCAAATTATTGACCAATCGGGTTTTGTTTAATTCTCTATCCTAGGTCAAAGTTTATTTGGGTGTTTATCATTTCAACCCGATTCCATTCCAATTCAAAAATCAAAGCATAGCAAAGGGAACTTGCAGTATGATAACTGGGATGGTGTCTAAGTAAATAAACAAGCAATAACAACAATCAATAACAATCCAATAATTAATTCAAATAATCCCGAAATAATCATATTAATTCACATTGTTGTTCATGCAAATTAATTTAATTATTTCTAGAATCTGCACTATCATTTCATGTAGATTAAAGATTATTACACTAACATTATACGGTTCTTCACTTGTCATCCATTGTTCAGATTTATACTACAACAATTATACAACATACATTCAACGGTTCAAGGTGTACTTAACCAAATTCTACGTGTCAATTAATTTAACATTTAAAAGGGATCATATTTAACTAATCAAATTCAACATATAAATCCATTTTAAATTGTTAACTATCTTATCCAATTCAATTGCATACTATTTATCACTTTAACATTTACAACTAACGTCCAATTTCAACATCATACAAAAAATCAATTATCAACCAAACTGGATTATCATCGCATAAACAATTAACAGATAATGGTGTCAGATGTCATAGGTGAACAGATACAGGCAATAACATATATAACAGTGTAAATAACTAACAGCAGCATATTTCAATTGTCGTTTCAATTGAAATCAAATTTAATAAATAAAAAAACATTAATCGTGAGTGATTGCTCACCTTTCGAGGCTAGAGAGAATAGGAGATGACACGGATACACACACTGATACAGACACTGAAGTTTGATTACGGATCTAGGCACGAGTTTCAAAGCAAAGCTAGACTGATACCCGTTCGACGAACAAAGCTGATAACATAGATTGATGAACTGAATCAGAATCGGTTTGCTATATATACAGAATATTTATTATTTCGAATTTTTTTTTCGATCTGAAGCAAAAATAAAATAATAAAATAAATACATACTTATGATAACAAAAATAACTTTAGTTCAAACCATTTGAAATTCATGCATTATTTTTATAAAACCATACTTAAAACCAATTCACAAATGCAGACACCATAACATATAATTAATATAACATGCATAAAGCACTTAAACACGTCACGTTATTATACATTAGTTATCAAACACATCAAAACATATCACGTTATTAAAATTGAAAGCAATACTTTATATAGACTAATACATAGAACTAATATATATATATATATATATATATATATATATATATATATAACCTTCCATTCATATAAACGCGTACCAAGTTTACATAGTACATTCATTAAAATAACGTAACATATATGAACATAACTCATGTTATCAACATTTTTAGATATGCACATTTTTATATATGCTATACAACATAAAATAATTAGATTTACATAAACCAAAATTCAATATATGATTCATAACTAAAATCTTCAAACTGTAAACATATTACTAATGTAATATCAAAACATGTTTCTGCAAAGTACATTTATTTAGTATTAAAATAGGCTTCAGGCAACCACTTTATAGGCAAAATATAAATCACAATAACCTAAAACATATGCATTACACTTATATACTTTATAAACAAATAAAGAATTTCATACAAAACACACACACTCATATATATCAACCTATTACATACAAACTATCATATAACTGTACAAAATATACTATATATATTATACACGCAAAATATAAAGAGTATGCTGAAAATATACATATTATATTATCAACTTTAGTTATTATAAACACAAATTTCTACAACTAATATACCTCAGAACATGCACAAGGCACTAAGGTTGGACATGCACAACCTAACTGTACAAGTAGTACTACAAAAAAAAAAAAATTGGTATAGACTCAGATGTTCGCTGAAAATCCTTATATGTTACACAAGCAAACAAATGAGTAAAAATCGACAGTTCACACGTTGTATGTTGTATGCAAGTAGCAATACGCAAAAATGTTATATATAGCAGTTATGAAACGGTATATGAAAATAATATCATATTATTTCAACCACAGTAACTACTAAATGCTATATGAAAATAGCATTCTACAGAAACCTAAGTACTAACTAGAGATGATATCATGCAATCATATTGCTTAAAGGGTACAGTTGCTGAATATATCAACATAATGACAACTATGCCATTACACAAGATGATAACTAGCACTTTTGAACAGTCCATGAATATAACAGGGTAGCTGCACTAGTATATACAATAATAATATAAACTAAACTTATATATATAATCTTACTTTATATAAATCCAGATATGCAACTCAGTGAGCATGCCTGAACCGAGGAGAGGTGGAATGGGTTTGCATGGTTAGCGCGTGGGTCGACAAGGTGCGGAGGAGGAGGGTTTGCGGCACTTGCTGATGGCTGCGTGGGCTGTTGTGATCACAGCCAAGGCGGTTGCGTTCCCACGGAGGAGGTTCGATCGGTTGGAGGAGGTGAGACGGTGGAGCACGGCTAGGAAAAATGGCGATCAATGATTCATGTTTTGTGGAAGAGGGATGCGACGTGGATGATGGCGGAGCGAGGTGGTTCGGTGGGCGTGACAAGGCGGGTTCGAGGCGATGGGTCGGCTGCATTAACGGTGTTAAGAGGAGGTTGTCGGGTGTTGGGTTTCACGTGAGAGGATGGAGAGGAGGAAGCGCATGGGGTTTCGGGGTCGGGTGTTGCGAGCTCGGGTCGGAGGGAGATGTGGTGGATTGCATGGGAATAGATGGCTCAAGGAAGAAGATGATTGATAAACGCACTAAGCAGGCTGTACATTTGGATAGCAACTTGTTTTTTTTTAAAAATAATAGTCTGTGAATAAACAGTGAAGACTACTATCACTTTTTAATTTTCTTTTCATGTGTGCCAACAATTTCAATTTTTTTTCCGAATACTGGAACGTCACACCCATTCCAAGCTAACCTCTAGCTTCCAACCACCACATTTAATACAACTTAGCCAAATTTTATTTTCAAATTTTTGAATGGATACAGAATGTTTGTTTTGGGCTGAGTATGGTTTAACCGTTCCGTGTGGAACGGTTAAATTATCGAGATGATTTACGTCGGACTTCGATTTGCACAAATGAATATACCGTTTTGGTCAGCGCGACGAGGCGCTTCCAACGGTGAGCAGATAATTGTGGTACAATTGAAAAAAAATTCGAATTTTCTAATGTCGAAAAATGCAGCAGAAGCGTAGAAAAATAAGATCGACGGAGCTAAAGATGTCCGAATTTGAAAAAACGAAAAATGACTTCTTGCTCAGAAGACGATTTAGAATTTTTCTATATAAAAATATTTGGGTTCCAAAAACGTTTTATTTTCATCGATTTTTAATTGATTAAATTGAGGTAAATTTACGAACGAAATAAACTTTCATATTTTCGAACGAAAATTTACCAGTTGCTATGTTTAACTAGACGCATTCCAAATATCAAATTTATATTTCAAAATTTTATCATTTAAAATTTCACAAGATTTCAATTAATACGTTACTAAAACCGGTTAAATTTACGGGTTGTTACACTCTCCCCCACTCAAAACTTTTCGGCCCCGAAAAGGAAGGAGGTAGGAGAATAGAAACAATCAAAAGAAAATAGACTTGAATTACATAATATTCAATTAATTTAAACCATATACATTTCAGTTAAAATTAATTTATATTCAACAATTTGTTTTTGAATTCAAGGTTTCCACCAAATTGACTTAATTTCACATTTATGAATGTTGGATGCGAAAGGTTTCTTTCAAATGAAATTCAATTTATATTCAGTTAATTCAAGATATCTCATTAAGTTGATTTAATTTCAATTTATTAAATTTCAAACAATTTTTTTATTTTATTAATCACATCTATTATTCAATTAACTTATTATTCTATTTATCTTCATTAACATTTTATAATTTTAAAATTTAAGCGAATACCATTTTATACGCACTCACATTTTATTTATAAAGACAATTTATATTATATATTATCCAATTATCCTAAATTAACAATTTCAAAGATCATAAATTTGAATAGTCATTTATTATAATCATATTTTATTCGATAAATTTAATTCTTTATATTCCAAACTATTATTAAATTTATTCCACTTAATATATCTTATCACATATATATTAAGTTTATTACACTTATTATAACTACTCAAATTTATTTTAAAATTCCTTTGATATCATTTTATATCGTATAATATCCAATTACATAGTTAACTTTTGAGAATTTAGGTAAGTTATTAGAATGAAGTTGAGTATTATACAAATAAAATTTTCTAATTCAATTATCTCAAGTTTAAATATTAATTCAAATTTTGGTTTCATTTTATAATTGAAATCATCCTTGACATAAAATTTAAGAATTAAATTTCGATTAACTATAAACAATTTAGAGATAATTATGTATATACTATATATATCAAATCAACTGAAATTTAAAATAATATACCTATATATATATATATATATATATATAAATCAAATCATACTTAAGAAATTTAAATCGAT
The DNA here is from genome assembly GCA_030765085.1 of Allium cepa. Lineage (NCBI taxonomy): Eukaryota > Viridiplantae > Streptophyta > Magnoliopsida > Asparagales > Amaryllidaceae > Allium > Allium cepa. The sequence goes on from CM060928.1 coordinate 148,206,980, forward strand.
TTAGTTTCCAAAACTTTAGCAAAGCTACGAATTGGTCTCTTCCTTTCGAAACTCGAAAATGAATGTCGATGATGCGGCCGTCATTACCGAAATTGTTTTCCAGTAACAAAAGAGAAGAGCTCTAATTTAATTGTTTAAAATTCTTTGAAAACCATTTCTATTTGAAAATATCTTAAATAATATACATTTTAAAACTTTAAAACCATAGTTCGAAATCATCGGAAATTAAATTCTCAAATTCTAATTTAAATTCACTTCAAATTCTAACCAAATTATACCCAAGTTTTATAAATTCATTTATATTATGCAATAGTCAATAGTATACCAAACAATAAATCAAAATCAAAATAACATCATTTAGTTAACCAATTTATTTAACAATTATCAGAAAATTTACATATATATATATAATATAATCATACAAAAAAATTTCATTTACCAATTTGAAAACAATATTGTGTCAATTTGCTCTGTTAAAGTGTTTTGGAAATCCTATCGATAGCGTTGATAAAACGAATCGATCGAAAATCCAAATCAACATCAACAACTCAAACAACACAATATATAAAACATTTTTAACATTAATTACAAATACACTTCCTCGCTTGACGATACAAGAAGGGATTCCAAAGCAGTATAGAAATTCAAATTTTTGATGGACTCAAATCAAAGAAAATTTTGATCCGAAGATAGTTCGAAACAAAGATAAGATGTTTTAAATAACAAAATCGGGAGATGGATAACCTTATATAAATCGCGGGCAACCTTAACCGGATCGACCGTGGCTTAAAGAATTAGATCGATGTAGAATTTCGAGGCAAATCTACATTCGATCTCAAGAGATAGAATTCAGGTATAGCAGGAGATAGATAGCATCGTAAACCGTGGATACAGAAATCTCCGGTAAATTGATTCTATTGTAAATGAGTTTCATCTCTTTCAATTCATATGAATGTTGGCGGGACCGCCAATCCATTATAAAGATCATTCGAAGTGGAGTTATGGGATACTCCAGAATCAAAAGAAGATAAATAGTGAGGGACAAAAATGGATTTCGAAACCATAGGGAACGTTCCAAAATTAAGAGGAATCGAGTCAAAAAGGAAGAGATTCAAACTCGAATGAAAGTGTTTCTATAAATACGTTTACCCTATATGCTGAGTTTTGCCTAGAGCTACCAAAGCTCTGATACCAACTATAACGACCCGCTATTTTGGACTACTCGTATCTGCACATATCGGACTTGAATAATTCAAAATACCGAACTTTTAATTTAAATTTGGCAAAAATCAGATATACAGTAAATAAATAATCACAGAATCACAGATACAGAGTACTAATATGTAGCAGAAATAAAATATAGTAGTTCATGAAGCTACTGCATATAACAGAGTTAAATAAGTTACAACAGAAGTCTCAAATACAATAGTCAAATATAATAATCGGAATACATTACTGGAATCAGCTGAATATCTAAAAACTGGATAGATAGCTGGGTCTCCACGCGAAGCTTCAACTCCAAAGGTGAGTCTCAAAAGCTGAACCACTCAGTCTGACCCGAGCGTAAAGCAAAACATAAAATACTCGAGTCAGGATTAACATTCTTATATTAATAAATCCAACTCAAGTGAAATAACAATTGAAATACAAGTAATTCAAAGGATGTTGGAATAACCATCCTCTAAGGATCCATTAAACTATCTACTATTTAGTAATATACGCTAAATAGATAATGTCTATCAGTAATATAAAATATCAAAATAGTGTTAAGGCGTTACCATTATCCCCCTTAACGCATTTTATATAAACTTTATAGTCTATACAGCACTGTAAACTCCACCGTAAACTAGTGGGATATTATGGAGTACTCCATAGGTATAACACAAAACAAATACATAGTGGTCGCGTATATAGGGATACAAGTATGACAAGACACATGAGGCAATACCCAAGGTAGTGAAACTACCGTTTGCCTAATCCGGACTAGTGAAAACACATCACCGCGACGATCGCAACACCGCGAAACAACACTCCCAAAATTACGAGGGTGCACCAATCAATAACAAGTAATGAGTAGTTTACGAAGAAGTGTGTTCGCTCGAGGTGGCTAACCCCATTTGGCCCAGCACGGCTCCTGTTTTAGTCATTTCCAATTTGACACAAGTGTCAAGGCTATCCATTATCGTTCTCTTTCTTCATTCATCGCGTACATTATTTCAACCGCTTCATTCTGGATCACACTCCGCGTATAGTTATTAAAGTGGTTTTCGGTTTAGACAGAGAGTATGTCCATAGCCGATCTCGGTTTCTTTAATAACTTCCGTAATTATTACACCGATTGGCCGTTTAATAAATTTCAAAATCAAATCAATTTCAAATTCAAATTAGAATTTGTAAATCAACATTCCATTAGCTTTCTATATCAATTTCCATATTTACGTTTCATAACTTCCGAATTTACATTTCATAACTCTATAATTCAATTTCAAATTTCATTTAAAACAATTTAAATATTGATTAAAGTCCGTATATAAGTTTCATTCCGAAATCATTTAAATTAATTTAATTTAACGATCAAATCAATTTAAATTTATTTATCGATTTTATTCAATATTCATTAGGTTAATTTATCAATTAAACAATTTCTATTTAATTTCCATTTCATTAAATAAATTTAAATTTTCCTTCATTATATAAACTTACAAATTTAATTAAATTAAATTCGTCAAATCGAATTCTTTAAATTACAAGTCTTACATTAATTTCAATAAATCACATTTTATTCCTTGTTAAAGAAATTTAATTTCATTTATTTATTTACTTAGTTACAAATTCCAAAACTCGGTTAATAAAGAAACTTGGTTCACATATTCAAGAAGTTCAATTTCACTTATTAACTTACTTAAATAATTTTCCAAAACTTAACAAATAAAGAAACCCAATTTCATTTATTACGAAGTTCAAATTCACTTATTCAAAGTTCTCTTATCAGAGAATTCAAATTTTTATTTAATTCTCAAATAATTCAATTTTATTCAGTTATTAAATAATTTCAAACTTAATTAATAATTTCAAAATTTTATTATTAAATAAATTCCAAAAATTAATTATTAAATAATTCAAATCTTAATTATTAAATAATTCCAAACTTAATTATTAAAATAATTTCAAAACTTAATTCAATCATTTCTTAAATTACACAACGTTCTTTCATCAATTCCTTTCTTAATATTTTGTTTCAGATTATTGAATATTAACAATTTTCTTTAATAAATTTCAAACTCCAATTTCATTTCAAAACCTTAATGTTTACTCAAATAAAATCTTTTTTTTTAAATCAAATTATTGACCAATCGGGTTTTATTTAATTCTCTATCCTAGGTCCAAGTTTATTTGGGTGTTTATCATTTCGACCCGATTCCATTTCAATTCAAAAATCAAAGCATAGCAAAGGGAACTTGCAGTGTGATAACTTGGATGGTGCCTAAGTAAATAAACAAGCAATAACAACAATCAATAACAATCCCATAATTAATTCAAACAATCCCGAAATAATCGTATTAATTCACATTGTTGTTTATGCAAATTAATTTAATTATTTCTAGAATCTACACTATCATTTCATGCAGATTAAAGATTATTACACTAACATTATACGGTTCTTCACTTGTCATCCATTATTCAGATTTATACTACGACAATTATACAACATACATTCAACGGTTCAAGGTGTACTTCATCAAATTCTACGTGTCAATTAATTTAACATTTAAAAGGGATCATATTTAACTAATCAAATTCAACATATAAATCCATTTTAAATTGTTAACTATCTTATCCAATTCAATTGCATACTATTTATCACTTTAACATTTACAACCAACGTCCAATTTCAACATCATACAAAAAATCAATTATCTACCAAACTGGATTATCATCGCATAAACAATTAACAGATAATGGTGTCAGATGTCATAGGTGAATAGATACAGGCAATAGCATATATAACTGTGTAAATAACTAATAGCAGCATATTTCAATTGTCGTTTCAATTGAAATTAAAATTAATAAATAAAAGAACATTAATCGTGAGTGATTGTTCACCTTTCGAGGCTAGAGAGAATTGGAGATGACACGGATACGCACACTGAAATTTGAGTTACGGATCCAGGCACGAATTTTAAAGCAAAGCTAGATTGATACCCATTCGATGGACAAAGCCGATAACATAGATTGATGAACTGAATCAGTTTGCTATATATACAGAGTATTTGTTATTTCAAATTTTTTTTTTGATCTGAAGCAAAAATAAAATAAAATATAAAATAATAAAAAAATACATACTTATGATAACAAAAATCACTTTAGTTCAAACCATTTGAAATTCATACATTATTTTTATAAAACCATACTTAAAACCAATTCACAAATGCAGACACCATAACATATAATTAATATAACATGCATAAAGAACTTAAACACATCACGTTATTATACATTAGTTATCAAACACATCAAAACATATCACGTTATTAAAATCGAAAGCAATACTTTATATAGACTAATACCCAGAAATAATATATATATATATATATTTATATATATATATATATATATAACCTTCCATTCATATTAACACATACCAAGTTTACATAGTACATTCATTAAAATGACGTAACATATATGAACATAACTCATGTTATCAACATTTTTATATATGCACATTTTTATGTATGCTATACAACATAAAATAACTAGATTTACATAAACCAAAATTCAATATATGATTCATAACTAAAATCTTAAAACTGTAAACATATTACTAATATAATATCAAAACATGTTTCTGCAAAGTACATTTATTTAGTATTAAAATAGGCTTCAGGCAACCACTTTATAGGCAAAATATAAATCACAATAACCTAAAACATATGCATTACACTTATATACTTTATAAACAAATAAAGCATTTTATACAAAACACACACACCCATGTATATCAACCTATTACATACAAACTATCATATAACTGTACACAATATACTATATATATTATACACACAGAATATAAAGAGTATGCTGAAAATATACATATTATGTTATCGACTTTAGTTATTATAAACACAAATTTCTACAACTAATATACCTCAGAACATGCACAAGGCACTAAGGCTGGACATGCACAACCTAACTTTACAAGTAATACTGCAAAAAAAAAAAAATTGGTATAGACTCAGATGTTCGCTGAAAATCCTTATATGTTGCACAAGCAAACAAATGAGTAAAAATCGACAGTTCACACGTTGTATGTTGTATGCAAGTAGCAATGTGCAAAAATGTTATATATAGCAGTTATGAAACGGTATATGAAAATAATATCATATTATTTCAACCACAGTAACTACTAAATGCTATATGAAAATAGCATTCTACAGAAACTTAAGTGCTAACTAGAGATGATATCATGCAATCATATTGCTCAAAGGGTACAGTTGCTGAATATATCGACATAATGACAACTATGCCATTACACAAGATGATGACTAGCACTTTTCAACAGTCCATGAATATAGCAGGGTAGCTGCACTAGTATATACAATAATAATACAAACTAAACTTATATGTATATAGTCTTACTTTATATAAATCCAGATATGCAACTCAGTGAGCATGCCTGAACTGAGGAGAGGTGGAATGGGTTTGCATGGTTGGCGCGTGGGTCGACAAGGCGAGGAGGAGGAGGGTTTGCAGCACTTGCTGATGGCTGCGTGGGCTGTTGTGATCTCGGCCAAGGCGGTTGCGTTCCCACGGAGGAGGTTCGATCGGTTGGAGGAGGTGAGATGGTGGAGCACGGCTAGGGAAAATGGCGGTCGGTGATTCATGTTTTGTGGAAGAGGGATGCGACGTGGATGATGGCTGAGCGAGGTGGTTCGGTGGGCGTGACAAGGCGGGTTCGAGGTGATGGGTCGGCTGCATTAACGGTGTTAGGAGGAGGTTGTCGGGTGTTGGGTTTCACGTGAGGGATGGGGAGGAGGAAGCGCATGGGGTTTCGGGGTCGGGTGTTGCGAGCTCGGGTTGGAGGGAGATGGGGTGGATTACGTGGGAATAGATGGTTCAGGGAAGAAGATGATTGATAAACGCACTAAGCAGGCTGTACATTTGGATAGCAACTTGTTTTAAAAAAAAAAAATAGTCTGTGAATAAACAGTGAATACTACTATCACTTTTTAATTTTCTTTTCATGCGTGCCAACAATTTCAATTTTTTTTTAAAATACTGGAACGTCACACCCATTCCAAGCTAACCTCTAGCTTCCAACTACCACATTTAGCACAACTCAGCCAAATTTTATTTTCAAATTTTTGAATGGATACAGAATGTTTGTTTTGGGCTGAGTATGGTTTAACCGGTCCGTCTGGAACGGTTAAATTATCGCGACGATTTACATCGGACTTCGATTTACACATATGAATATACCGTTTTGGTCAGCGCGACGAGGTGCTTCCAACGATGCGTAGATAATTGTGGTACGATTGAAAAAAATTCGAATTTTCTAATGTCGAAAAATGCAGCAAAAGCGCAGAAAAATAAGATCGATGGAGCTAAAGATGTCCGAATTTGGATAAACGAAAAATGACTTCTTGCTCAGAAGACGATTTAGAATTTTTCTATATAAAAATATTTGGGTTTCGAAAACGTTTTATTTTCATCGATTTTTAACTGATTAAATTGAGGTAAATTTACGAACGAAATAAACTTTCATATTTTCGGACGAAAATTTACCAGTTGCTATGTTTAACTAGACGCATTCCAAATATCAAATTTATATTTTAAAATTTTATCATTTAAAATTTCACAAGATTTCAATTAATACGTTACTAAAACCGGTTAAATTTACGGGTTGTTACAGAAATGATTGGAACCCTTCAAAAGCATGATGAAAATCCTACATGAAGGCCAAGAGTCCTTTCGCCGAGACCCAGTTGCCACTCTCTTTTCCTTTCGATGCAAAGTGAAAGCTCAATGCATTTCTCACTTGCAACAGTATAGCAACAAGAAGCGAAGAGCACTTCTACCACCCTTTAGATGAAGTTGAAAGAAACCTAGTAAGAAGCAAAGTAAAAGGGGCGTTTGAGCTTAAACAGCAACTGGAAGTTATTAAAGAAACCCTTTTGACTTGGTCAAAAGGTCTGATATGAGAAGATGAAGGCATAGGATGAATAAATAAAGTCAAGAGAGAGCCCTTTCGCTGCATCGAAAGAAAACATGGAGAAACCTTTCAACTATGTCGAAAATATATACATGGAAGGTTAAAAGAAAAGCCTTTCGACAGCATCAAAAGAAGACGCACAAAAAACCAAAGGAAGGGCTTTCGACCATGTCGAAAGGATTCACGTGGAAGATTAAAGGAAGACCTTTCGTCTGAATTGAAAGGATGGGCATGAAAAGGGGTCGACCAGCATCTATAAATACGACCCTAGGTGTTTGATTTTTGGGATGGGATTTTGGAATCTTAGACTCATTCTTCAATTTCTTAGCAAAATCAAATCTTTGTAACCCTAAATTAGTTGGGGGGAAAACACTCTTACTTGTAATTCCATTTGGATTAATATAAAAAAGAAGAAGCGCATGGATTCAATAAATATTTTGATCATGAGAGAGATCATTACGATCATTAGCTTGTCTAATCATCAATTGCACGTGATGCTAGCTTATCTTCTTAATTCCATTTTGTCTTATGCGATGCCATGAGGTCAATTAGGATAACATGCATGTGAATCGTGTCATCATCATGTGTAATGACATTTAAAGATAAACAAAGTCGAAGATGATGTTTTGATCTTAATAAGTTCATGGAACTTATGTTACCTAAGATGATATCCCATGGCATATATGACATAGAGGTTGCATATTGCACATTAGATCTACTTCGAAAGAGTGAAACCTCTTTCGACTTGTCAAAAGGACGTTTTGAAAGGGAACTGATGTGTAAATGAAAGTAATACTATATGATAGAATTCCTTTGAATGGTGCACACACATTACAATATAATATATGCAACCCTTTCGGAGGAGTTCTTTCCAAAAGAATATAATCAATGATGTCAATAGCGGTAACTACTTCTTAAAGGCAAAATGGCCCATTCAACACAGTTGAAAATAACGAATGTCTGATAGAAATAACCAGTTACGGCTCATTTAGAAAAGAGGTTTCAAAAGAGGTGCTTTCACGTTAACCTTCATTTCAATACGGTCGATTGGATCTATTAACCACCATTAATATTCTCATAAGTTCACCCTCCAAAAGCCATTTATCCAAATCAACTCAATCAAGAGGAGTTTCAAATGGAGTGATTACTTGTAAAAATCTCCGTTTTGAAGTGTGAACAATATTTCTTGTTAATCATATAGCTCTGGGGATGTTGATAAGTTTTCTTGTCAACACTTTTTGACATGATTTAAAATGTAAAAATCAATTACTACAGAGTATTTATATTCATTTTTTGTGATTTTTTTTAATATTGATCATTTACATCTCAATGTTTTGATTACTGTTGTTATTGTGAATTATATTTTTAATATGTCAGCAGAAATCAATTCTAGATCAAAAATATGAAATAAAAATGATTGTCGTTTAAAATTCAAGTACTTCAAACTAATGTAATATAATTTGGATGTGGTAAATATGGATTAGATGCATATCAATTACTAATATTTCTACACTGTTGCAGTGGAAATATGTAATATGTTGTTAACAATATTTAGTGGAGAACATAAATTTATATATTTAATGAAATGTTAAAACAAACATTAATACCTTTGATTTTGAAAAATATTTGAGACCATCAAATGATATCGTATGCCTCAATATGCATAAATTCCATTTTGTAGCTCTTGGTAAAGTAGAATCATTAACATTTTTTTGGGATAACGATTTTAACATGCTCATGTACCCAATACCGTGATAATGCAAAATGTAGTTAGTTTAATTTTTTTGGTTTCATAAAATTGAATAATACTATTACACACTAGAGTTAGCATTACACATCTAGAAATATTCCTTGGAGATTTCTTGAAATGGGTTAAATTTTTCTTTATGTTTTCCCTCAACAATAAAGGCCATGATACTGAATTCACCTTTCACATATTTAATATATGGAACGTACGTCCATTATAAAAGCCTTTGATTGTTTGGAAAAAAGAATGCTATTAGTATGTGCATTATTAGAAGAAATGACAGATCTTGTTCATGTGTATTGTCTTTCTCATACAATAACTCTTTAATTCTTCTTTCAATAATCTCTCTTGATAAAAAACACATTGTCCAAAATTTCTTCTAATGAATTCTTGCTCAATTTCTTTAAGTTTTTTTTATGGCCTATTGCTCCTAAAGGGAACAAATTCTTTCCTTGTTTTGGCATTCCAAATATCAAGCTTATATCGTCTGAAGTTAATTCCATTTTTTCTTCTCCAGTAATAAATTTTTTTTTTCAATAAGAAAACAAGTTATCAAAGCATCCAAATTTCTAGCATATTTATTGAAATCACACTTATCTACATGGCCTTCATAGAATATTTTGATAAAATTGTAAAATGATGTCTGCTTCAGAATTTCTAGCTGGTTTTCAGTAAACTCCTTCTGCTGTTTGATCAATTGGGTGACTTTACAAACACTTCATAGGTTACATCTGTAAGCGTTGTTGATTATTTCTACTTCTTCTTCACCATACTTATCATTCTTCTCATACTCAACTACATTAATATTTCATGTTGTATCTTTAGGTTTTTCTTCTCTATTTCAATTTGTTCTTTTTTCGTCTTTTATTGCTTTTGCCAGTTTCAAAATATATTGCTATGGATGTTTGGTCGTCTTCAGCGTTTTCTACCTATAATGTTAAGCATATATTACATTATGTATTGTTATGAGGTGGTGTAAGTATAGGTCTTAATACAAATGGCATAATACAATTGCAGTAGTGTATTAGTGTAGCTTTAAGTATATAATGATTTACCCAAAAATTAATTAATTTAAAAATAATAAGAAATTTGTGTTTATGCAAATAGCATCATAACATGTAATGTTTGCATTTAAAATAACATACACATTTAGCTGCAAATTAACATGCTTGGTCATAACATTTGAATGCTTATCACTGGCAAATACAGTAATTAAACATGAGATACAATGGTATTTTAATCCAACTATAACCAACAGATATTGAACTATAAAAATTGGACATTAATTTAACTTTAGATTAGAAATAAATTACTATAAAAACATTAACAAAATCTTGTTTATGCAAATGGCATCAATCATGTATATCAACATCTAAAATGATCTACACATTTAGCTATAAATCAACATGCATGTTCATAATATTACTTATGAATAGGAAATTAAGTAACTAATCCTGTTTACTATTGTTTTTTAATCCAGCTTTGAACCAGAAGCTATTAAACTATAAAAATTGGTCGTTAATATAGCTTTAGATTAGAAATAAATTACTTTAAAAACATTAACGAATTTCTATTTATGCAAAGAGCATCAAATCATGTAATATTAACATCTAAAATGATATGCACATTTCGTTATAAATTAACATGCATGTTCATAATGTTTGACTGCTTATCATTAGCAAATTTAGTAATTAATCCTTGCTTACAATGGTGTTTTAATCTAGCTTTGAACCAGCAGCTATAAAACTATAAAAATTAGACATTAATGTAGCTTTGGATTAGAAATAAATTACTTTAAAAACATTAACAAATTACTGTTTATGCAAAGAGAATCTAATCATGTAATATTAGAATTTAAAATGATATGCACATTTAGCTGCAAATTAGCATGCATGTTCATATATTAAGTGCTTATGAGTAGCAAATCAGCTAATTAGTCCTTGTTTATAATGGTGTTTTAATCTAGCTTTGAACCAACATTTATTAAATTATAAAAATTAGTCATTAATTTAGTTTTAGATTAGAAATAAAGAGGATTTTTACTTAAAGGCTTCTTCATGCAGGGTAATAAGTTTTAACGATAGTGTTTTAAAAAATAGTTTTAAGGACAATTTATAGAAAAAAATAAGTGAATTTATCATTTTCCAGTTATACTGAAATAATGATAAATGCATTTATCATTTTTTTGTATACCTCTAAGAGATAAATGAATTTATCTTTTTCCTGTAAATTGTCCTTAAAACTAATTATTCAGAATTGTCTACCTTAAAACTTATTACCCTAAAATGTAAAGCCCTTCAACCTAATTTCCACAGAAATAAGTTACCTCAAAAACATCAACAAATTCCTGTTTATGCATGAAAGTTGCTATGGATCGTGTAATATAGATATATGATAATACAGAGTGTAGTGATGATAGCAATATAGTTAATAGTGCAGAATATAAAAGCAGTATAATAAAAATGATACCAGAGATTTTTATACTGGTTCGAAGCTTCGTCCTACGTCCAGTCCCAAACTCCTTTTGGATTTTCACTAAAACAACAACGCTCACTTAACCCGGAGAAACAGGTCTATACAACCCTTGAGCAGCCGAACAAGAAATTGAGCAGCAGAACAGGATATCGCCTTAGCAGCCGAAGAGGACTTCACACGCTTGAGCAGCAGAACAGGACTTCAATAAATACAAAATATTGTTTTGACCATATGTGTTCTAATAACACGGATTTGTCACTTGTAGTACACCCTTCTTATAACTCTCCTCGAGTGTGTGTGTATATATATATATATATTTGAAGTTTATGAAGAATAGAAAGGTATAATATTGCTTTAATGCAGAATATTTGAAAGTATAGTTGCAAGAAGATTCAAGAGTGTTAGATTAGAAAGATAAGAAAATTCGATGGTTTGGAATGAAGTTAGAGTATGTATTTATAGATGTTAAAAATGTAGGGACTGTTGACGAAGAGTTTCGGTTGAAGTGTTGCATCCAAATCTTTTCCTAGAGGTTCGTAACACTTCACAAATAGTCGCGTCTTTTCAAAAAATAGCTGTTGTAGAAATTTAGTCAACTGAACCTCTGGGTCAGTCGACTGAATATTCAAACATTATTATTTGTCCATTTGTGTACCTGTGCATGTTGCATAGAAATTTACAGGTCAGTCGACTGACCTACCTAGTCAGTCGACTGACCTGGTGATTTTTGTGCAATTTGCATAATTTTCACAGGTTTTAAATAGATATATATATATATATATATATATATATATATTATATGATTTTAAAGAAAAACTTTGATAATATATATGTATATATATATATAAACATTCTATGCTTATGTGTATAAATCATTAAGATTATTTATAAGCTAATATATTCGTTAAATGAGGAGAGATTTTAACAAAATTGACCTAAGACTCAAAAACAAGATAATATAATTGATGCACCGATTTTGATGTCTTTCTCCATGTAGTATATATTCTCTTTTGGTCGTAGCAGTCGTCAAATGTGTATGTCGTAGTGATAGCTTTGTGTCATGAATCAAAAGCAAGTCTCAACATTCTCCCCCTTTTTGATTGATGACAACCTGTAAATAGATATAGATTTTGACTGTATATATAATATAAATACTTACTCCTCCTGAATCTTTGACGATCTATATCCTGCATTCTTAATATTAGTGATAATATTTATCCCCCTTTGTCATCGACAAAAAGGAATAAAAAGTATGATATGTAGATAAATAATATGAAGGAACCAAACGTTCATACATTACAATATCATAAACAAGAGTCTTGAAATAATATGAAAAGAGTGGCTATTTAATTACAAGCTATAATGTTTTGAAATAAAGACTAATGTTTTTATAATATAAGAAAAGTAACACCTTGCTCCATTATATTCTTACCCCTATCGCCATGTGATCTTTGACCACCACTATCGCCTTCATTTCCACCGTTGTCGCTACTACTTGCTTGATCATCGGAAGAGGAAGACCAAGTGAATCCGGGTTGCTTACCCGGATCAGCTAGTGTAGCCGTGGAAGTGCCAGATGAACAAGAGATAACTTGCCATAACTTTGTAAAAAATCCTTTAACTTTATCGAGCTTTTTTATCAACTTTAGTGATATGGGATTGAAGAATTTGTTGACGACGACATATCATAGAAATAGACTCATGTGGAGGAAGATCTGGATTAGGAATCAAAATTTCGTCTTGTTGACGAATAGTTGATCTTTGGCGAGTTGGACAGTGAGATGCTTCGCCTGGTTATTGTTGTGGTTGATCTTGAGATAATTGTTGTTGAGTCCATTCTTCAAAAGTAATGATAGAAGGAGGTCGAGCAACTGGTAGCTTCATTAATGCTAAAGTGCGGGAGCTTAAGTACCCGATGGTAGAAACTGGTGAGTCAGGTTCCGGAATCTCACATTCTTTTAGCAATCGCATAATATACGGACTATAGTAGATGACATTCATTCGACCATTGTTGAAGCTCAAGAATTCATCAAGAATTAACCGAAGCCATTTAACTTTGATATTGTCGAAAATGGCGTATAAGGCTTTGAAGTTGTGTTCGTAAACAAATACATAACTTCCGGTTTGCGAAGTTACGGTTTTCATTAACGCACGGTGTATAATTCTAGCTTTGGCCATAAGGTCAAGGACTTGAGTTGGTGCATATCTTCTTCCAAAAATAAATGACTTATATGATCACGAACGACCATTGTAACGACCCGCCTTTTTGGACAGTTTAAACCGACGATCAAATACACATGCCGATTCCAAACCATTCAAAATGGCAGATGGTTATTGGGGTAAATAAGAAAAGAAAAGAAAGAGAAATAAAGGAATAGAAACAACACAGAATCTCGCAGCGGAACGATAAAATATAATAGTCAAATAAACAGTTCATGAAGCTGTTTACTATACTTTGACAATTATTTATACAACATTCATCAGAGTTATACATATACAACAGAACAATTAAAATAATGCAGCAGGTAGCATGATGTAAGGGTAATAATAGTAATAGTATACCAAATCTTCGTCTTCATCCTCCAGAATAGATCTTCAAAAATCTGAAAAACTCAGGACTGACCCGAGCGTAATGAAAAGACAAAACACTCGAGTCAGGACTAAAATATCCTTATGAAAGTTAAATCAATCGTAAATAAATATGAGTGTAACGGCGTCAGAGATGTTTACGTGGTTTGACATCTCATATCCAGTGTCAACGTGCGTGCAATAACTCAAGAGATGTTACGGGATTTTCCATCTCTTAAGGATCCGTTAAACTATCTACTATGTAGTAATGTACGCTAAGTAGATAATGCATATCAGTAATATAAAGCATCAAAATAGCGTTAAGGCATTACCATAATCCCCCTTAACACATTTTTATAATGCCATAGTCTACACAGCACCGTAAGCCCCACCGTAAACTGGTGGTTATCAGAGGGTACCCCATAGGTATAACACAAAACCAAACGTAGTGGTCGCGAATAGGATAATCAGTATGACAAGGTACATGAGGCGATACCAACTAGGATACTAGTAGTTGCGTGATCCGGACTGATGTTGAGCATAGCCAGCAGCTACCCCAACACCGCGAAACAACACTCCCAAATCAAGGGGTGCACCCAAATCGAATCACAAATATAATAGATATGGTATCGAAGAAGTGTGTCCTCTAGAGATGGCGAACCTCAATGGCCCGGCGCGGCTCCTGTTTTAGTCATGTCAGGGGTCATCCAATATCGTTCTCTTTCTTCAATCAACGCGTTCACCAAACCATCCACTTCATTCTGGATCAACACTCTGCGTATACAAGTTATTAAAGTGGTTTTCGGTATCGACAGAGAGTATGTCCATATCCGATCCCGGTCTCTTTAATAACTACGTATTATTACACCGTTGGCTCTTTATATTTCAAATCAATTCATAATTGATATCAAAATATCTTATTCGCTTCAAAAATCAAATCCATTTCAAATATCATCGTATCTATTCAAACGTAGGATTCCGTTTCAAAAACCATTTTTCGCATCAATATCTCATTTTGAATTTCAATTTAGGTTGCAACTTCTTTTAACCCAATTCGTATTTAAATTCAAGATTTAAATATAAACATTTCACCTTATTGACCAGCTTAGAATTTTAGAAAATAGTTTTAAGTAGTTTAAAAGCAGTTTAAATAATTAAAGTAGTTAAAAATACTTAAAGTCTTAAAATGGATTTAAAATAGATAAATTAGTTTAAAATACTTTAAATTGGGTTAAGTAGATTTAAAATAGATTAAAATAGTTTAAGTATTCAAAAATGGTTTATATAACTGAGTAATTTGGAAAATAAAATAAAACAGCTTCAAAACCAAACCGTTTCAATTATAACTTCCCAATTCAAAACAATTTCAATTTCCCTTCTACCCATTCAATTTCGATTTCGATTCAATCAACGTCAACTTTGACTTCAAATTTATTCAATTTATATTCACTTTCAATTAATTCAATTTCAATTTATATCGATTTGGAGCTTGATTTTTCAATAGTATCCATTTATAACACTTAACAAAATTATCCCTCAATATTCAAGTTTAAATCCAAATTTCAAATATGATTCAATTCCAAGCTCGATTTCAAAATATCATTTTTATATCACTTTTACTTAGTAACATTCAAAGCTCGAATTAAGGTTCAATCTTTAAACAAATCAATTTTCGAAATTCAATCATATCCCGATTTTAAATTCCAAAGTCTCAACTTTAATTATTTAACAATTTCTTTTAACCAAAATTTATTTCAACATTCCAAACTCAATTTTTCGATAAATTCGATTTCTATAAATTGATTTCTATTTATAACTTTTAAATCAAACATTTAAATAAATTTCAAATCGACGATTTTAAAAATTATTAATTTAGCCAATTCGGTGTCCGTATATAATTTTCTATCCTATGACCAAGTAATTATTTATTTCAATTAAATGTCAGGGATGAATATATATCACTTAAATCAAAACACAGTTTCATATGTATGCATAACAGTGTATATATAAGCAAATAAACATCCAAACATTTAAATATCAACCAATAACATCCATCGAAATACATCATCCAATAGACAATACAATTCATGGCAATTTCATAGTTATCAATGTCAGGTAATTTAATCGCAATTCAATTTTAATTTCAATTTAACTGTCAATTTAATTTTCAACGGTTAATTCAAATGACAATCTATATGACAATTAAATTTATCAAACAACGACAAATAAAATTCATATCACTTCATAATATTAAATTTAACTAGCATAAAGATATTCAGTACGTTGTGAGCGTTATAAAACACTCACCTTGATTTCAATGTAGTTCCAGCGTTTTATTTCGAATAAAATTAAACGAGCGTTTAATTTTACCCGAAATTCAAACTAGCTCCAAACGATTCCAATCCAGTTCCATAGCGTAGTGCTCGTCCATACGAACCCAACGCAATTGATTTTGTCGAATTCCGACCTCGTATGAAAGAGATATGCATTTTTAAACATTTGAACGAATTATAAATATAATAAACTATAATTTCTTATATTTATTTTAACCCTACGAAATCACAGCCGTTGCTTTTCCTGCCCTAGATCCAGGCCGTTTACGCGAGCTTCTCCTTCCCCTTCGTTTTGCTCCAGGTCTTCACGAACGAAGACAACCCAAACGTCGTTCGAATTGCATAACATCGCGCCCCTCCATATTGACCAATACCCCATCATACCACCCTCAAATCGAAGCTTAACTCATACTCCATCATCGAGCAAAGCACGGCCGAGCTTGGTTCATCCATGGCCGAGAAAAATGAGGTCGAACGTGTGTGCTTCCAGCTCAATTTCCCGTCGATCCACCTCTTTGTTTTCGATCGTGACCGTTGGATGCGAAGGTCTCATCGCCCTCAACATCTTTGTAGTTGAACACTCTTCGAATAGATGAACAGATTGGAAGAAAATCGTGGAGGAAGGAGCACAATTTTCGGCCGTCAACTGCAGGAAGTGGCGGCTCTGAGTAAAGAAACCCTAGGTTTTATTAATTTTGCAAAAAAATGAATTTCAAGGGGCTCTGATAGAAATTTTAACAAACACTATTCATTCCGGATTTTCCGAACTCCGATTTACGCACGGTGACCGGCGTTTCTAGGGTTTACCCCGCGTTCCGGACACAATGGAATAGGTTTCGGAGGCTAATTCGATCGTATGTGCGAGTTATGGAAATAAACGATGAAATTTAAATTAAACCGATCGAACGAATTTCTATGCGTTTTGGGTTGCCCCGGACAAACGGTAAATCCGATTGACACGAAATTTGAAATCATACAATAATATCACATTACGGATCCGATGAAACTCGTTTCGTCAAAATCCAAGACTGTTTGAAAAATGAGTATTTTAACTCGTCAATTAAATATTAAAATATTCAATTTTCACAAATTTACTTTTAATTCGATTTTAAAAGTTGTACAACATCATTCTAACTTTAATATAATAAAATAAATTTTTACAAATCATTTTTAATCATATTAAACCCGTCATTCAATTATCCAATAAATTCCAATTTTAAAATCTTATTAACTCTATTGTAAATCCCGATATAACTTACATTCACTTTGGAAACCAATTTGAATCATATTAAATCAAATTTCAATTATTCACTCTATTTCCATATATTAAATTTCAATATAAAATTAATCATATCAAATTCGAAATTTAATTATTCAAACATTTGTAATAATAAATTTAAACAAAATTTGATTATTCTTAAATCACTATCTTTTGAAATATTCAAAACGAATTTAAAAATTTAACTTTTGCAACGAATTAAAATTTATAGAACAACCATTTCCATTATACGGTTATTCAATTCCCATTATTAAATTATTCAATAAATTCCAAATATTAAATTTAACCAATTTCGGTTATCCAATAATTCATTATCTTTTGAAGTATTGAAATTGAACTTATAAGATTCAACTTTTAAAACCAATTCACAATTTAGAACACTATTTCATTTTACAGTTATTCAATTATTCAATAAGTTTTAAATATTAAATTTAAACAATTTACCTGTTCAATATTCAATATTTGATTTTAAATAAATTTTACTTATCAATCAATTACTCTATTATACCCAATGAATTCAATATTTATTATCCTATTCAACTATTGATTTCAAAGGTATTCACTAAGTAGCATTTATTTTCATTACTTGGATAATTATTGTTGCAATTCATTCTAGTTATTATTATTCCAACGAATTACAAATTTTTTTCTAACATTAAATCGCGAAATCTTATTAAATTAGCTATTTTAATTATCGAAAATTTACGGGTCGTTACACTCTCCCCCACTCAAAACATTTCGTCCCTGAAAAGGAAAAAGAAGGGAAAATGAGCTAAGTATAGAATTCAATATTAGATATATTTTATTCAAAGTTACCTACTTATAAAACAATGAAATTCCATCTATAAAGTCATACTACGCTTCCACTAAGTTACTCTGTACGGCTTTCTAACTTTAAAAGTTAGTTATCGAAACAAGTTATAAAAAATTTTAAAACTTGAAAAATTTTCTAACACCCGGATTTACGGAAAATTTCGGCAGAGTCTCCTTTGCGCGGCTCGATCGAAAAAAAAAATGACAGTATATATATCACAAATATACATCTCATCAAGTGATGAGGCATCCCGTAGGGAAAAAAAGTGTAAAAGTACGGTATGTAATCCGAGATATGTACCTTATATATTGTTAGCGAGCATATACGGCTAATATAGCGCGAAAGCGAGCTCCAAATGCGAAGCAAGCACAATCCGCACCTACTAAACACTCAACAAACCATGAGAAACATGCATATATGAAAATAATATCAATATACATCATATAGCAACATAACAACTACATGTGCCAACATAGCAATGCAACAAAAGCAACAAATGCAACCATCAATCAATTATCATCCAACTATCATCCAACAAATCCATAACCAATCAATATAAATTCATTTCTCATTAATATTTATTGACTTGGTTTTCAATTTTAATCCCAGTTGATTAATTAACGTTGGATTTTACTAACATTCATTCTCAATTCAATTAGTTAACATTCACTAATTTATATTTACATTAGTTCACTTCCAATTTGAATCAAATTAAATTCTATTTACATTCATTTAATTTCCAATTTAATTTCAATGATTTATAGCTTTCAATTTCATTAACACTTAATGAATTATATACAATCAACTAACAATCATATAACAACCGAATCATACCTAACATAATCAAATTTTTAATTTTACATTCAATTTGGTTTATCTCTTTCAATTCCAATTGATTCGTAGCCATATTAAATTCTTTTGTTTACATTTACTTCAATTTCATAATTTTAGTTAATACCAAATTTATTTGCGGAACATTTTATTAATCTTCGCTTTAATTTATAATCATTCCATAAAAGTCTAACTTATTATATATGACTTTTCTTAGTTTCTAGTTATCTCAAAAGTTACAAATTTATCTTTACATATTTGGCATCTTAAATTTCCAATATTAACTTTTTATTAAGTCCGTAAGCCGTACATATATCATCCGTGAGCAATATCAATCTAATCGCTTATTCGATCACACAATTTCACTTCCAAACTAGTATCGTTCACACGACTCTCTAGTGCGGACTCAGATTTGGTTCCTTGATTGGAAACTGTTACTCTCCTTGCATAGCTATATACTATGATAGAGAATTCCAGAATCAAATTAAAAATCCATATCCAGGGTTCGCCGTCGAAAATCAAGTGAAAAATCCTAACTTGGATCGATATAAATCATCTCGAAATTTTATGCTCGAATTTGGATCAAATCGTTATGCGAATAAAATAATATACGTACAATCTCACGTATTACCTTCCAATGGATTTCTATCCAATTTATCTATACTAAATTATTTTATTGGCTTTTATTTTTTTTTTATTTACAATTAATAATTCACAATCCATTATTCAGTTAGTATATTCATTTCTTTACATAGCATGTTCTTTAACATTATCTTTTCTTAAACCTCATATCATAGAATTTTGCTTACTCAAGTTCATTTTAAACATTCTATATAATTTAATTAAATTTGAATTTCATTTTCCAATTGATTCTTAGCTATAAGAAATTCCTTTGTTTACATTATTTGCATTTTCATAATTTCAGTTAATAACGAATTCATTTGTGGAACATTTTATTAACCGGCACTTTAGTTTATTAATCATCCTATAAAAGTCTAACATCTCATAAATGACTTTTCTTAGTTTACAGTTATCTTAAAGGTTACAAATTCAATTTTTTTTCCTTTTTGCAATTTATATTTATTTTCTATAACCAATTTACAAAGATATAATACGATTCATTTATCTTCTTTCTTAAGTTCACTTACTTGTTCCATTTATCCATTCATCATTTCATGCTATATTTAAGTTTATAACATTTTATCACAACCAAATTTTCCATTTATATACATTTTAATTCCTTTTGAGTTTTCCTTACTTGTATATTTCAATTACTTGCAGCTTCTGTTTATCTATACAATATCTCATTACATATCCAAAACATCATTTTAACTTTTAACATTTGGTAAGTCTTGTTATATGTTATCAGAATGTAAATTTGATATTATACAAATTTATAGAATTTCATTTTTACTTAATTAGTATGTTCGCAAATTTAATTTATTTAAATCCTCTTTACCTTTCAACTTTAAAGTTTTCCCAAACAATAGCTTAGATATCTTAATCCTCTTATTTTATAAATTCTGGTTATTCACATTTCATTCAAATAATTTGAAAATTATTAATTAACAGAACTTAGAAATTTAAATGCCCGGTTTTTTTCAAATCGTTTGAAATAAATATATACACTTATATCTTTAATATATCAAATCACACCTTTGGAGTTTAAACCAAAACCCATTTACCCAAAATAATTTCGAAGAAAAAGCAAAGCTTCTTAGAAGTCTCCCCCACTTTGAGACTCGAAAATGAACGTCGATGATGCTGCGCAGTCATCAACGAAATTATTTTCCAGCGACATAAGAGAGGAGTACTGAATTCATTCCTACTTAAAAATCCTTTCAAAATATTTCCTATAAATATTTTCCAACTAATTTCACAATATATTTTCTTCAAAGCTTTGAAAACCATTTTTCAAAATCTCCGGGTCTTAAATTCAATATTTTCCAATTTAAATCTGTTTTTAATTTATATGTCACCTTTATAAAATATTCCTATAGGGTTTTCTTTCTTAAAACATTCCACAAGTGTTTTATCATTGTTCATTTTGTAATTCATCTTATTTATTAAATTACAATATCAAATTAATGATAATAACCAATATTTTCATTCCTAACAACCAGGTAAGCTAGATAAGTCACAATAAATTTTGAAAATAAATTCTTTATACACAAATTATAATTAGGGCAAAATTATTTCATTTACCCAATTTCAAACAATACTATGTCGAATTGTTCTGTTGAAGTGTTTAGAGATCCCTATCAATGACGTTAATTACTCGTATTGACCAGAATCCATAAGCCACTCAACAAATCAACCGACACAATATAAAACATTTTATATCACTAACAAATACGCTCTCTCATATATATATTCACTCAGTGACTTATCATAGGGTATTACTACCCTATTTATAAAGAGTCAGACCCCACAAAGCTAAGGTTATCGCTAAACTAAAGCTCTGATACCAACTGTAACGACCCGCCTTTTTGGACAGTTTAAACCGACGATCAAATACACATGCCGATTCCAAACCATTCAAAAGGGCAGATGGTTATTGGGGTAAATAAGAAAAGAAAAGAAAGAGAAATAAAGGAAAAGAAACAACACAGAATCTCGCAGCGGAACGATAAAATATAATAGTCAAACAAACAGTTCATGAAGCTGTTTACTATACTTTGACAATTATTTATACAACATTTATCAGAGTTATACATATACAACAGAACAATTAAAATAATGCAGCAGGTAGCGTGATGCAAGGGTAATAATAGTAATAGTATACCAAATCTTCGTCTTCATCCTCCAGAATAGATCTTCAAAAATCTGAAAAACTCAGGACTGACCCGAGCGTAATGAAAAGACAAAACACTCGAGTCAGGACTAAAATATCCTTATGAAAGTTAAATCAATCGTAAATAAATATAAGTGTAACGGCGTCAGAGATGTTTACGGGGTTTGACATCTCATATCCAGTGTCAACGTGCGTGCAATAACTCAAGAGATGTTACGGGATTTTCCATCTCTTAAGGATCCGTTAAACTATCTACTATGTAGTAATGTACGCTAAGTAGATAATGCCTATCAGTAATATAAAGTATCAAAATAGCGTTAAGGCGTTACCATAATCCCCCTTAACACATTTTTATAATGCCATAGTCTATACAACACCGTAAGCCCCACCGTAAACTGGTGGTTATCATAGGGTACCCCATAGGTATAACACAAAACCAAACGTAGTGGTCGTGAATAGGATAATCAGTATGACAAGGTACATGAGGCGATACCAACTAGGATACTAGTAGTTGCGTGATCCGGACTGATGTTGAGCATAGACAGCAGCTACCCCAACACCGCGAAACAACACTCCCAAATCAAGGGGTGCACCCAAATCGAATCACAAATGTAATAGATATGGTATCGAAGAAGTGTGTCCGCTAGAGATGGCGAACCTCAATGGCCCGGCGCGACTCCTGTTTTAGTCATGTCAGGGGTCATCCAATATCGTTCTCTTTCTTCAATCAACGCATTCACCAAACCATCCACTTCATTCTGGATCAACACTCCGCGTATACAAATTATTAAAGTGGTTTTCGGTATCGACGGAGAGTATGTCCATATCTGATCCCGGTCTCTTTAATAACTACGTATTATTACACCGTTGGCTCTTTATATTTCAAATCAATTCATAATTTATTTCAAAATATCATATTCGCTTCAAAAATCAAATCCATTTCAAATATCATCGTATCTATTCAAATGTAAGATTCCGTTTCAAAAATCATTTTTCGCATCAATATCTCATTTCGATTTCAAAATCATTTCGAATTTCAATTTAGGTTGCAACTTCTTTTAACCCAATTCGTATTTAAATTCAAGATTTAAATATAAACATTTCACCTTATTGACCAGCTTAGAATTTTAGAAAATAGTTTTAAGTAGTTTAAAAGCAGTTTAAATAATTAAAGTAGTTAAAAATACTTAAAGTCTTAAAATGGATTTAAAATAGATAAATTAGTTTAAAATACTTTAAATTGGGTTAAGTAGATTTAAAATAGATTAAAATAGTTTAAGTATTCAAAAATGGTTTATATAACTGAGTAATTTGGAAAACAAAATAAAACAGCTTCAAAACCAAACCATTTCAATTATAACTTCCCAATTCAAAACAATTTCTATTTCCCTTCTACCCATTCAATTTCGATTTCGATTCAATCAACGTCAACTTTGACTTCAAATTTATTCAATTTATATTCACTTTCAATTAATTCAATTTCAATTTATATCGATTTGGAGCTTGATTTTTCAATAGTATCCATTTATAACACTTAACAAAATTATCCCTCAATATTCAAGTTTAAATCCAATTTTCAAATATGATTCAATTCCAAGCTCGATTTCAAAATATCATTTTTATATCACTTTTACTTAGTAACATTCAAAGCTCGAATTAAGGTTCAATCTTTAAACAAATCAATTTTCGAAATTCAATCATATCCCGATTTTAAATTCCAAAGTCTCCACTTTAATTATTTAACGATTTCTTTTAACCAAAATTTATTTCAACATTCCAAACTCAATTTTTCGATAAATTCGATTTCTATAAATTGATTTCTATTTATAACTTTTAAATCAAACATTTAAATAAATTTCGAATCGACGATTTTAAAAATTATTAATTTAGCCAATTCGGTGTCCGTATATAATTTTCTATCCTATGGCCAAGTAATTATTTATTTCAATTAAATGTCAGGGATGAATATATATCACTTAAATCAAAACACAGTTTCATATGTATGCATAACAGTGTATATATAAGCAAATAAACATCCAAACATTTAAATATCAACCAATAACATCCATCGAAATACATCATCCAATAGACAATACAATTCATGGCAATTTCATAGTTATCAATGTCAGGTAATTTAATCGCAATTCAATTTTAATTTCAATTTAACTGTCAGTTTAATTTTCAACGGTTAATTCAAATGACAATCTATATGACAATTAAATTTATCAAACAACGACAAATAAAATTCATATCACTTCATAATATTAAATTTAACTAGCATAAAGATATTCAGTACGCTGTGAGCGTTATAAAACACTCACCTTGATTTCAATGTAGTTCTAGCGTTTTATTTCGAATAAAATTAAACGAGCGTTTAATTTTACCCGAAATTCAAACTAGCTCCAAACGATTCCAATCCAGTTCCATAGCGTAGTGCTCGTCCATACGAACCCAACGCAATTGATTTCGTCGAATTCCGACCTCGTATGAAAGAGATATGCATTTTTAAACATTTGAACGAATTATAAATATAATAAACTATAATTTCTTTTATTTATTTTAGCCCTACGAAATCACAGCCGTTGCTTTTCCTGCCCTAGATCCAGGCCGTTTACGCGAGCTTCTCCTTCCCCTTCGTTTTTCTTCAGGTCTTCACGAACGAAGACAACCCAAACGTCGTTCAAATTGCATAACATCGCGCCCTCCATGTTGACCAATACCCCATCATACCACCCTCAAATCGAAGCTTAACTCATACTCCATCATCGAGCAAAGCACGGCCGAGCTCGGTTCATCCATGGCCGAGAAAAACGAGGTCGAACGCGTGTGCTTCCAGCTCAATTTCCCGTCGATCCACCTCTTTGTTTTCGATCATGACCGTTGGATGCGAAGGTCTCATCGCCCTCAACATCTTTGTAGTTGAACACTCTTCGAATAGATGAACGGATTGGAAGAAAATCGTGGAGGAAGGAGCACAATTTTCGGCCGTCAACTGCAGGAAGTGGCGGCTCTGAGTAAAGAAACCCTAGGTTTTATTAATTTTGCAAAAAAATGAATTTCAAGGGGCTCTGATAGAAATTTTAACAAACACTATTCATTCCGGATTTTCCGAACTCCGATTTACGCGCGGTGACCGGCGTTTCTAGGATTTACCCCGCGTTCCGGACACAATGGAATAGGTTTCGGAGGCTAATTCGATCGTATGTGCGAGTTACGGAAATAAACGATCAAATTTAAATGAAACTGATTAAACGAATTTCTATGCGTTTTGGCTTGTCCCGGACGAACGGTAAATCCGATTGACACGAAATTTGAAATCTTACATTAATATCATATTACGGATCCGATGAAACTGGTTTCTTCAAAATCCGAGACTGTTTGAAAAATGAGTATTTTAACTCGTCAATTAAATATTAAAATATTCAATTTTCACAAATGTACTTTTAATTCGATTTTAAAAATTGTACAACATCATTCTAACTTTAATATGATAAAATAAAATTTTACAAATCATTTTTAATCATATTAAGCCCATTATTCAATTATCCAATAAATTCCAATTTTAAAATCTTATTAACTCTATTATAAATCCCGATATAACTTACATTCACTTTGGAAACCAATTTGAATCATATTAAATCAAATTTCAATTATTCACTCTATTTCCATATATTAAATTTCAATATAAAATTAATCATATCAAATTCGAAATTTAATTATTCAAACATTTGTAATAATAAATTTAAACAAAATTTGATTATTCTTAAATCACTATCTTTTGAAATATTCAAAACGAATTTAAAAATTTAACTTTTGCAACGAATTAAAATTTATAGAACAACCATTTCCATTATATGGTTATTCAATTCCCATTATTAAATTATTCAATAAATTCCAAATATTAAATTTAAATAATTTCGGTTATCCAATAATTCATTATCTTTTGAAGTATTGAAATTGAACTTATAAGATTCAACTTTTAAATCCAATTCACAATTTAGAACACTATTTCATTTTACAGTTATTCAATTATTCAATAAGTTTTAAATATTAAATTTAAACAATTTACCTGTTCAATATTCAATATTTGATTTTAAATAAATTTTACTTATCAATCAATTACTCTATTATACCCAATGAATTCAATATTTATTATCCTATTCAACTATTGATTTCAAAGGTATTCACTAAGTAGCATTTATTTTCATTACCTGGATAATTATTGTTGCAATTCATTCTAGTTATTATTATTCCAACGAATTACAAATTTTTTTCTAACATTAAATCGCGAAATCTTATTAAATTAGCTATTTTAATTATCGAAAATTTACGGGTCGTTACAACCATATCACAATCAACATTGCTCAATTCAATACCATCATTTTCCGATCTTAAAATGTGAGCCATTCGATCTAACGAGAAAAATATGGGTTTTCCATAAACTAAACTTCATACACAATCTTCTTGATTTTGAATGTTATGGTGACCTAAATTTAGATTAGCGTAGAAGAGCTTGATCATAATTTGGTTTATTTTATGCTTATTGTCATCAATATTGAACAACGACTCCAAATTGCTTCTACAAGCCTATTCTTGTATATGATATGGAGAAAAATTGAATTTTTTTACAAACGAACCTTCAAAGATACAAGAATCATGCATTCTCCTTCATCTTCTAACCACGGTATCATCGTAGAGCCATTGATGGATTTGCTCATTGGAAGGAGGTTAGGAGGATGAATATGCTTGTCATTTCCTCTTTGGAGCCATTTAATTTGATTGTTTGGAGGTAAAAATTGAGTTTTTAAAGATCTAGGGTTTTAGAAAAGTTGAAAATATGAAATGAGAGTGAAGAGGAAAGGGGGAAGTGAAGGTTAAAAGGTGAAAAGTGAGTGGGTAGGCGCAGTAATTTTGCTCAGTTCTATGAATCAGTCGACTGAATCCGTGGTTCAGTCGACTGAACCTGAAATTCAAAATTTTCGAACTTCTGGTTCAATCAAATGAATGCCTGATTCAGTTGACTAAATCTTACTTATGTAGATTTTGTCTTCTGGTCCAGTCGACTGATCCTATGTGGCAGTCGACTGAACCTGCTTTTAAAAAAATTCTCGTATCAGTGTCAGTCGACTGATACACTGGTTCAGTTGACTGACCTGTGTGAATTTCCCCAATCACCTCTGTTTTGAGTAATATTTTATATAGTTATACTTATGAAGCTTTGTAAAATTATTAAATTGAATATTAGAACAGCATATATGTTGATAATATGAAGAAGAAGAAATGATTTATTCCAAAACAAATTGTACATACTTTAGTCAAATTATTCGAAAAATAACAAATAATAACAAGTACTCTTATTTTGAAGGTCTAGGAGTTTTGTAGCCCTATAGTTGTTTGCGACGAACATTTGATACTTCAATTCGATCCCATGAGTTTGGTGAGACTATTGGTTATGGCAGGGATGAAGTAGAAGGTCGTGAATAGGTGAAATGACGTGTTCGCCTATTGGATGGGATGAAGCACCGCAAAATTTCATAGCAATGTGTTCTATAATTCCTAGACATCTCGAGTTGATCTTTCAGTCATAACATATTTCACGCTGAAGCATTAGAGACTCTTGTTGATAATGATGCAAATCATTTATTTCGTGTTTAGTGTTTGGAGAGACATCAAACATCATCGTCTTCCCTTTCTTTTTCTACGGAGTATATCCGGTATGATCATGACAGGTAGAAGATGGTGTAGTATGATGGACGGGAGTTTTTGGTGATTCGGTAGAGGCTAGAATTTCAATGGAATCAGTTGATGAAGAAGTTGACATTTTGATAGTTAATTTATATTTCTATTAGTCTGTATGAATAACATAGAATAAATATACCTATTTATAGACTAATGTTGAGAATAAGAAGGATGACGTGAATGGTTTGTCTTGAATTTAGCTATAAAAAGATTATTAGTTAGGAATGTTAGCTGCTATTTCATTGGTTTTCTGTTATTATGATTTATCTTTGTAAATGTAATATGCAGAAAATATGTTTATAAAGGTAGATGTTATACATAATTTAGTGTATAGTTGTCACCATATAATAGAATCCATGAGCTGGACAGTAATGAAAATAATCAATAGCTCAGGTGGTTAAGACATCTGGGCTATTCACAAAAGGTCATAGGTTTGAGTCTCAGCATGGTCAGAAAAATGAATTTTTGTAAAAATTTTATTTTTGAGTTTTTAGCCAAAATTTCGTTTTTATCATTTATATATCTTTAATTGACATTATACCGAGTTTTCGATGTAGTTTTATAAAAAAATTCTAACAAAGGTTTAGTAAAAATATCTCCTAATTGATTTTCAGATGGAATGTAGTCTAAATTTATCACATCTTTTTCTATATTGTCGCGTAGAAAGTGATGTCTAATATCTATATGTTTAGTTCTGGAGTGAGTTACTAGATTTTTGGATAGATTTATTGCACTGGAATTATCACAGTAAATTGTTGATTTTGATAAATTGACTCCGAATCTTTAAGTGTCTGTTGCATATAAATTACTTATGCGCAAGCTAGTGCCGCAGAAATATATCTACTTCACAAGTAGATAGTGAGACAAAATTTTGTTTCTTGCTAAACCATGATATAAATGATTTACCAATGAGTGACATGTACTGCTTGTACTTTTTTTATCCGTTCGTGATCCTTCGAAATCAGAATCGCTATATGACACCAACTCGAATGAGCAATCTTTTGGATAGAAAAGTCCGAAATGTGTAGTATTACTAAGATAACATAGTATTCGTTTTATGGCTCATAAATATGATTCTTTTGGATCAGCTTGAAATCATGCACATAGACATACGTTCATCATTATATCTGGTCGACTCACTGTTAGGTACAGTAATGATCATATCATATTATGATATAGTTTTGGGTCTACACTCTTGCCATTTTCATCTTTACCAAGACGTGCTGTTGTGCTCATAGTTGTTGGTTTGGCAGAAGTGTTTTCCATTCCGAATCGCTTTATAAGATTACTACAATATTTGTCTTGATTTATAAATATTCCATTTGAAACTTGTTTTATTTGAAGACCTAGAAAATACGATAATTCTTCCATATAGGACATTTGTCAGGACACGATTCTTCGTCTTCCGAAAATTCAACATCGACACTCACTTTATCGACTGCCGAGGAATCGAACGACGGAAAACCGAACACTGAGGGTTTTTAAGAAAAAAAATTTAGGAAAAGAAGAAGAGAGAAAATTTAGATAGGGAAAAGAGAACAGAAAATTAGAAAATAGAATAGAAAAGAGAAAATAGAACAGAATTTTAAAATAGAAGAAAAAGAAGAAAAAGAGAATAGAGGAAAAAGAAAAACAGAAGAAAATAGGACGGAACAGAAAACAACAGAACAACATCAGAATCTCACAATTCGCAGCGGAACAACATATAATAATAAATGAATAATCTTTAAACAAAGAACTATATCAGTTATTACATTACATCACATTTCATTACATCATATCATCAGAGTGTACAACAACAACAAACAGTGCAGCGGAAAAAGAAATACTATATAGTAGTAATATGCCATGCCATCCAGCTTGCCTCCAGCAATTCCTGAATATCCAGAATATCCTGATAAACCTTACTCTTGACTGCCCGTGTGGAAATTGGTGGGCACCCAGAGTTTAGGAAGGAAAACAATAAACTCCAAGTCAGTCATGTGACTGGTGTGAGAACTCAAAACAGTTTATTTATCTTTAAAATCAAAATAGAGGAATATTTTTAAATTCAATTCGCAATGCTTTTAAAAAATGAGACTACCATAAGACCTCCTGCCACACACACAATGCAACGCGCAGACTTGGAGAAGATTTCTCCTTATGATAGTCAAAGATGCTTGATACGTATTAAAATCAAATCAATTTTGATATTATTATTAGTGCATAGTGTAGAAAATTCATTTCGAAAGTAGAATATAAATCTTAGCCAGCATAGGTACCATTATATTATGCCTACTATAGCTACCTCCTGAGGAAGCAGGTTCTACAACTAATACCGTACAAGTTTCGTATTGTTTCTTTGGATTTCCAACAAATGGTCAGGCCAAGGAACTTCCCATTGCCACATGAGAATGCCTCTGGAAAGACATCCCCGAGAACCAAACCGGAACTCTGCCAACACAAGGCCGGGTTACCCCTAACTGGGTAACTACTGACACGAGCACGCCATTCCCCGATCGTAAACGACCTTTCTCACGGGATCCCGAAAACCAACAACCACAAAGTAATAATTCGTAGTAACCACATAGGTTAAATATCTGGGCTCCATACCATGATACCACCTCTATCCAGAAGGAAATGTACATACCCTAAAGGGTGCTACCCCTCATAACCTTGCCGCATCTTTCCTGTTTTGACCATTTCCGGGGTGTGAGGTTCGACGAAGTCACGTCCACAAAAACATACTTTATACAAAAGCCATGCTTTGGGTCAACAAATGATCAACACAATGATCACCAAGATAGACGATCAAATAAACGATCCTATCACAATAATCAACACAATGATCATTTCAGCATCACTCAGCATATCACATTACCAAATTGGGAACATATCGCTGATAACTTCAACTATATAACCTCTGAGCTCGTACGTCTCAGAGAAGGGTGTTAAGCTAAAAGAATAAATTCTCCGCCACCAACAGAAATATATTTGAAAGAAATCGGCTTTATATCTCAACTTGTAATGTCAGACATACAATCCATACAAGTTTGTTCCGGGATCGAACAAAACCGAAGGCACTTACAAAGAAGTCCTTGCAATCTGGATATTCACAATCCTGATCGGATTTCCCATCACTTAGGGAGTCTCTATACCGTTGCAACTCAGTGTAGAGACAATCGACAGGTCATCCTATCGCTCTCGCAAATACCGGGTCTTCAACACCGATCTTCAATGCAATTCACAACGACGTATCACATATTCGGAATGGGTTATACGACCCCATGGTCCTTTCCCGGTTAACCCGAATAGTGAGCGCTTATTCAAAAATAAGTGTAGCATTCACATTCAAACAAATCACATCAATTACCCATTCAAAGGGAAATATTGATAGTCGGCTATTGAACTATCAATGGATATGCACACATCACCAGTTTCCAAATAATTTTCCAAATTATTTATTTTCCAAAATATCTTCACTAGATATATAATTTTCAACACTTCAAAAATAAATCAATATTTATTTTTAAACCAATTTCACTTTCTTTATAAATTCCTTAGTGAATTTATAATCCCAAAATATCAATGAATATTCGATTTCAATTATTCATTTTCAATTTATCTTCAAAAAGATAAATTCTAAATATCACTTCATATTGGAAAACAATTCCATACTTATTCAATAAGTAATTCACAAATCTTATTTATTTTCAACACTTAGAAAATATTCAATATACCTAAATCGAAATTTAGTATATATTTTATTCTTTCAGGAAATCATTCTCTTAAACATATTTATTTGGGCCAAAACGAATGTTACGTAAAACATCGTTACGACAACCCAAAATCACTAGTATAGGGATTCGAAATTTAAAATAGATATATACATCCCAATACTATACAAAACATTTCCTTTCGGAAATCATTTACTATAACAACAGTGTTATAGTCCATCATTTCCTTTTATTTCTCGAAAACGTTTATTTCAATAATACATGTTGAAATCTATGGTTTCGAATCTCAACACATTTTAAAACATTGTTCGATCGTTTTAATTCTATTTCAAATATCACATTCAAAACAATTTCTTTAACATCTTATTCACTATTCAAAAACGTGAATATACTACGTTAACGCATTTCATTCTTTTATACATTTTATTTCAAAGGATTATTCACTATTCAAAAATGTGAATATAACTCCATTAATAGGTTTCAACAATTCACTTATCAAAATAAGTCATTTGCGAATTTATAAAACAACGTTTATAAATTCCATTTCTATTTATTTATAAAAACTTCCTTTTTATAAATTCTTTTATTAACCTATTCCAGTTTATAACTCAATTATAAACCAAAAGTTCATATTATAAGTTAATTACTTTACAAAAATCGTTCTTTTTAAAGACTTTCCAATTTATAAATCTTATAACTTATAAGATTCATTTATTTAACCAAATCTATTCTTCAAATAATTTCACTAAATTTATAAATCTTACTATTTATAAATTTCTTTTATAGCTTCACAGTTTATAATTCTATAAATTTCATTCATTTATGAAATTCATTTTCACTTCATTCAAACACTTATAAAAACTCGTTTTATAATGTCTATATTTCTATTTATAAATATCCATTTATAAATCTCTTAATATAAATCAAATTATATTATTCTTTAAAACGTCTTTAAATTCTTTTAAAAACTTCACCATTTTGATTTATAAAATAATCAAATTTTATAAATCCTATATTTAAACTTTTTATAACAAGTTCAGAATCCCAATTTAAACTCTTTTATAAAGTCATTAATTCCTTATTTTCAAAAATCAGCTTTTAACTATATTTCTTAAAAATCATAATTTTTATAACTTTAAAAATTATAACGTTTATTTATTTATAATGGATCAATTCCAAAAATATAGTATACTTTCAAAATCACTTTTAAAGTCATTTTAAAATCCCAAAATCTGGGTCCAATGATGCTACACACCAAATAGTCAATCACGACTACAACGACATCATATATCGATATGATAGTCAATCAAATATCAAAATATCTGAAATTAAATAAATACTGTTGAGGAATCCAGTTGGATCCCTCCAACCTGTTTCCTGCATCCACAAACATTAGCACAATACCAATTTCGCTCCAGTACGAAATTATCGCGGTATATGTTCTTATTAAATATTATCCGCTTAATAACGGCGTAATAGGGTCTCATCCGCTAAAAAATACGGGAAATCAATAACTCCAATATATACATATGCCAATATATATATATATTGATATTATATATAATACCAATTTCACTGTTTATGAAATATTCGCGGTATATGTTTTTATTAAATAACATCCGCTTACTAACGGCGCATAATGTCTATTTTAACAATCAATAGATATTAATCAACATTCAAACATGCATTCAAATATTTTAAATCTAACTATTTAAAATAAAATTGAAACTGATTCGATTGAGTGAGAAATTCTCACCTTGATTTTAAATTCCGTTTTAGCGATTTATTTCGAATAAAATTAAACGGACGTTTAATTTTACCCGAAATTCTCACTAACTCCAAACGACTCCAAACCAACTCCATCGCGTAGTGCTCGTCCATACGATTCCAACGCAACTGGTTTCGCGCATTTTCGACCTCGTATGAAAAAGTTATGAATTTACGAAGTTTGTACACGATTTAAATAAACAAATCAACATAATTTATAACCTACACTAGTTTCTGGCCACAAGATCCTACATCTCCTCATCTCCACCGTCCATCTCTTCTTCCCTCTCCACGTTCCTTTACAGTAACTCACGAACGCACATGAACCCATCCTCTTTGCATTAGGGTTTGAATTTGCATCCTCTACGTTGAATTCCAACATGATCAGCTAGCATCATCGTGAAGCCCCTTCCACCACACGCCATCGGCCCAAGACCGGCCACGCGCGCACCCCCCAGTGCCTCGAAAAGCGTGCGCAACACCCCAGGGACGCGGGCCTGTAGCTCCCTCCACACGACTCCGTTTCCGATCATAACCGTTGAATCTCTCCGTCTCGATATGCTCTACGTTTTGTTAGTTGGAGCCTTCATCTAATTTCGCCTAGATTGGGAGGAAAACGTGGAGGAAGAAGGTGAACTGCTGGCCGTTCAGGGGGGGGGTGGCGGCTAGGGTTTTGTTTCTTTTTTTATTTTATTTTTGTGAAGGGGTAGGGCTATTTATAAGGAACGAGCGACACTATTCATCCCGGAAATTCCGAACTCCGATTTACGTGCCGTAACCAGCGTTTCTAGGGTTTACCCCGCGTTCCGGACACAATGGAACAGGTTTCGGAAGATAATTCGGAAGTATGTGCGAGTTATGGCTGTAAACGCTCAATTTGAATTAAACCGATTTAAGCGATTTTCTAGGCGTTTTAATTTGTACCGGACAAACGGTAAATCCAATTGACTTGAAATTTGAAACCTTGCAATAATATCACATTGCGGATCCGATGAAACTGGTTTCGTCGAAATCCGAGACTTTTTGAAAAATGGCTATTTTCACTCGTCAAATTTAAATTAAAAATAAATCGATGCGTTTCGAGCTGCCACGATCAAACGGTAACTCCGATTGACACGAAATTTGAAATCCGGTAATAACTAAATATTACGGATCCAATGGAACTGGTTTCGTTCAATTCTGAGACTGTTCAAAAATTGACTATTTTTACTAGTCGATTTTAATATTAAAATATTCAATTTTCTCAAATTAACTTCTAAATCGATTTTAAAAGTTCTAAAATATCATTCTAACTTCAATATGATAAAATAAAATTTTACAAATCATTTTCAATCATATTTAACTCAATTTCCAATTATTTCCATAATTTAACGTATTAAATTATCGATTTAATTATCCAATTAAATTCAATAATTCAAATTAAAATTTATTCGAATTATAAATTCACTTATTAATATTTAAAATAAATTAAATATTCAAATTTTAATTTCTAAAAATTCTGGGTCGTTACAATCTTCCCCACTTAAAAGAATTTCGTCCTCGAAATTATTAAGTAAGAAAAATTACAGAATCTATTAATTTTCCAAAAATTCATAATTAAACTTCTTACAATAACTTACTAAGTTTCAAATCATACTTAGTTATCTTTTTCAAAACAACTACTATCGTTTAACTTTCAATTCCAAAATCAAAGTTAAAGTTTTCAAAATTTTCCAATTTTCTCAAATTTTTTCTAATGCCTTAAATTTTCGAAAAAAATCGCCATAGTCTCCTTTGCGCGGCTCGATCCGAAAAAAAAATGACAGTATATATATCACAAATATACATCTCATCAAGTAATGAGGCATCCCGCAGGGAAAAAAGTGTAAAAGTACGGTATGTAATCCGAGATATGTACCTTATATTTTATTAGCAAGCATATACGGCTAATATAGCGCAAAAG
This sequence comes from Allium cepa, assembly GCA_030765085.1. Taxonomy (NCBI): domain Eukaryota; kingdom Viridiplantae; phylum Streptophyta; class Magnoliopsida; order Asparagales; family Amaryllidaceae; genus Allium; species Allium cepa. The sequence goes on from CM060928.1 coordinate 148,242,195, forward strand.
CGAGCTCCAAATGCGAAGCAAACGCGATCCGCACCTACTAATCACTCAACAAACAACATGAGAACATGCATGTAGACAATAGTATCAATATACAACATATAGCAACATATCAACTATATATGTCACATAGCAAATGCAACATATTCAAACATCAACCAACTAGCATTCAACAAATTCATAATCAATATATATTCATTTATATTCTCATTAATATTCAATGAAATAGGTTTTCAATTTAATCTCATTTGATTTATTTACATTGGATGTTTTTACTAACATTCATTCTCAATTAGTTTATATTCACTAATTCATATTTAAGTTGGTTCACTTCCAATTCAAATTCAATTCCATTCAAATTTATTTACTTCTAATTTGAATTCAATTTACTTTAGCTTTCCATTTCATCAACACTTAATGAATTTTATTTACAATCAATCAACTAACAATCATATAACAACCAATGTATATCAATTACAACCAAACTTCTTTGCTTTCAATTGGTTTAATTAATTGATTTTCATTCAATTATTCAACTTTCTAATAACATTAGATTTTAATGAATTAACACTTATATTCATTTATTCCATATCAATTTTATTCACATTCAATTGATTAATTCAATTCAATTACAAAGTTGAATTTCATTTATATAACTCAAGTTCATATCCATCACTTAACTTTATTAATTTAGTTTGATACCAATATCAATTCCATTCAACAACACTTAAGTTATATTCCATTTAACTTTAAATTCACTTTTATTTACAACTCATATTCATAAATATATTCATTAGTTTCACTTCTCATATATATATAAGTTTATTTCACAATTGTAAATCACTTTAATTATAATTCAATTCTTATAATTCTTTTGCTTATACAATTATTCTTTTATTTAGATTATTCAAACAACTAAACAATCAATTTATATACACTTTTATAATTCTGAAAAATTATTCCTTTATATATAAAAATATACTCAAGTAAAATTATTTCATTTACCCAATTTTAAAGATCAATACTGTGTCGAATTGTTCTATTTAAGTGTTTAGAAACCCCTTCGGCATAGTCTTGCGGACCACGCTGACGAAAGTTCATATGCCACTCAATAAACCAATCATCACAATATAAAACAATTTTATATTCACTAACAAATACGCTCTCATAGCTATTATTACACTCAAACTCATTCTAGAGTACTGCTGACTCTATCTCTAATGAATTATACCCAACAGAACCATGGTTGTCGCTTAACCATCAGCTCTGATACCAAATTGTCACTACACGATTCTTCGTCTTCCGAAAATTCAACATCGACACTCACTTTATCGACTGCCGAGGAATCGAACGACGGAAAACCGAACACTGAGGGTTTTTAAGAAAAAGAATTTAGGAAAAGAAGAAGAGAGAAAATTTAGATAGGGAAAAGAGAACAGAAAATTAGAAAATAGAATAGAAAAGAGAAAATAGAACAGAATTTTAAAATAGAAGAAAAAGAAGAAAAAGAGAATAGAGGAAAAAGAAAAACAGAAGAAAATAGGACGGAACAGAAAACAACAGAACAACATCAGAATCTCACAATTCGCAGCGGAACAACATATAATAATAAATGAATAATCTTTAAACAAAGAACTATATCAGTTATTACATTACATCACATTTCATTACATCATATCATCAGAGTGTACAACAACAACAAACAGTGCAGCGGAAAAAGAAATACTATATAGTAGTAATATGCCATGCCATCCAGCTTGCCTCCAGCAATTCCTGAATATCCAGAATATCCTGATAAACCTTACTCTTGACTGCCCGTGTGGAAATTGGTGGGCACCCAGAGTTTAGGAAGGAAAACAATAAACTCCAAGTCAGTCATGTGACTGGTGTGAGAACTCAAAACAGTTTATTTATCTTTAAAATCAAAATAGAGGAATATTTTTAAATTCAATTCGCAATGCTTTTAAAAAATGAGACTACCATAAGACCTCCTGCCACACACACAATGCAAACGCAGACTTGGAGAAGATTTCTCCTTATGATAGTCAAAGATGCTTGATACGTATTAAAATCAAATCAATTTTGATATTATTATTAGTGCATAGTGTAGAAAATTCATTTCGAAAGTAGAACATAAATCTTAGCCAGCATAGGTACCATTATATTATGCCTACTATAGCTACCTCCTGAGGAAGCAGGTTCTACAACTAATACCGTACAAGTTTCGTATTGTTTCTTTGGATTTCCAACAAATGGTCAGGCCAAGGAACTTCCCATTGCCACATGAGAATGCCTCTGGAAAGACATCCCCGAGAACCAAACCGGAACTCTGCCAACACAAGGCCGGGTTACCCCTAACTGGGTAACTACTGACACGAGCACGCCATTCCCCGATCGTAAACGACCTTTCTCACGGGATCCCGAAAACCAACAACCACAAAGTAATAATTCGTAGTCATAGGTTAAATATCTGGGCTCCATACCATGATACCACCTCTATCCAGAAGGAAATGTACATACCCTAAAGGGTGCTACCCCTCATAACCTTGCCGCATCTTTCCTGTTTTGACCATTTCCGGGGTGTGAGGTTCGACGAAGTCACGTCCACAAAAACATACTTTATACAAAAGCCATGCTTTGGGTCAACAAATGATCAACACAATGATCACCAAGATAGACGATCAAATAAACGATCCTATCACAATAATCAACACAATGATCATTTCAGCATCACTCAGCATATCACATTACCAAATTGGGAACATATCGCTGATAACTTCAACTATATAACCTCTGAGCTCGTACGTCTCAGAGAAGGGTGTTAAGCTAAAAGAATAAATTCTCCGCCACCAACAGAAATATATTTGAAAGAAATCGGCTTTATATCTCAACTTGTAATGTCAGACATACAATCCATACAAGTTTGTTCCGGGATCGAACAAAACCGAAGGCACTTACAAAGAAGTCCTTGCAATCCGGATATTCACAATCCTGATCGGATTTCCCATCACTTAGGGAGTCTCTATACCGCTGCAACTCAGTGCAGAGACAATCGACAGGTCATCCTATCGCTCTCGCAAATACCGGGTCTTCAACACCGATCTTCAATGCAATTCACAACGACGTATCACATATTCGGAATGGGTTATACGACCCCATGGTCCTTTCCCGGTTAACCCGAATAGTGAGCGCTTATTCAAAAATAAGTGTAGCATTCACATTCAAACAAATCACATCAATTACCCATTCAAAGGGAAATATCGATAGTCGGCTATTGAACTATCAATGGATATGCACACATCACCAGTTTCCAAATAATTTTCCAAATTATTTATTTTCCAAAATATCTTCACTAGATATATAATTTTCAACACTTCAAAAATAAATCAATATTTATTTTTAAACCAATTTCACTTTCTTTATAAATTCCTTAGTGAATTTATAATCCCAAAATATCAATGAATATTCGATTTCAATTATTCATTTTCAATTTATCTTCAAAAAGATAAATTCTAAATATCACTTCATATTGGAAAACAATTCCATACTTATTCAATAAGTAATTCACAAATCTTATTTATTTTCAACACTTAGAAAATATTCAATATACCTAAATCGAAATTTAGTATATATTTTATTCTTTCAGGAAATCATTCTCTTAAACATATTTATTTGGGCCAAAACGAATGTTACGTAAAACATCGTTACGACAACCCAAAATCACTAGTATAGGGATTCGAAATTTAAAATAGATATATACATCCCAATACTATACAAAACATTTCCTTTCGGAAATCATTTACTATAACAACAGTGTTATAGTCCATCATTTCCTTTTATTTCTCGAAAACGTTTATTTCAACAATACATGTTGAAATCTATGGTTTCGAATCTCAACACATTTTAAAACATTGTTCGATCGTTTTAATTCTATTTCAAATATCACATTCAAAACAATTTCTTTAACATCTTATTCACTATTCAAAAACGTGAATATACTACGTTAACACATTTCATTCTTTTATACATTTTATTTCAAAGGATTATTCACTATTCAAAAATGTGAATATAACTCCATTAATAGGTTTCAACAATTCACTTATCAAAATAAGTCATTTGCGAATTTATAAAACAACGTTTATAAATTCCATTTCTATTTATTTATAAAAACTTCCTTTTTATAAATTCTTTTATTAACCTATTCCAGTTTATAACTCAATTATAAACTAAAAGTTCATATTATAAGTTAATTACTTATAAAACAATTACTTTACAAAAATCGTTCTTTTTAAAGACTTTCCAATTTATAAATCTTATAACTTATAAGATTCATTTATTTAACCAAATCTATTCTTCAAATAATTTCACTAAATTTATAAATCTTACTATTTATAAATTTCTTTTATAGCTTCACAGTTTATAATTCTATAAATTTCATTCATTTATGAAATTCATTTTCACTTCATTCAAACACTTATAAAAACTCGTTTTATAATGTCTATATTTCTATTTATAAATATCCATTTATAAATCTCTTAATATAAATCAAATTATATTATTCTTTAAAACGTCTTTAAATTCTTTTAAAAACTTCACCATTTTGATTTATAAAATAATCAAATTTTATAAATCCTATATTTAAACTTTTTATAACAAGTTCAGAATCCCAATTTAAACTCTTTTATAAAGTCATTAATTCCTTATTTTCAAAAATCAGCTTTTAACTATATTTCTTAAAAATCATAATTTTTATAACTTTAAAAATTATAACGTTTATTTATTTATAATGGATCAATTCCAAAAATATAGTATACTTTCAAAATCACTTTTAAAATCATTTTAAAATCCCAAAATCTGGGTCCAATGATGCTACACACCAAATAGTCAATCACGACTACAACGACATCATATATCGATATGATAGTCCATCAAATATCAAAATATCTGAAATTAAATAAATACTATTGAGGAATCCAGTTGGATCCCTCCAACCTGTTTCCTGCATCCACAAACATTAGCACAATACCAATTTCGCTCCAGTACGAAATTATCGCGGTATATGTTCTTATTAAATATTATCCGCTTAATAACGGCGTAATAGGGTCTCATCCGCTAAAAAATACGGGAAATCAATAACTCCAATATATACATATGCCAATATATATATATTGATATTATATATAATACCAATTTCACTGTTTATGAAATATTCGCGGTATATGTTTTTATTAAATAACATCCGCTTACTAACGGCGCATAATGTCTATTTTAACAATCAATAGATATTAATCAACATTCAAACATGCATTCAAATATTTTAAATCTAACTATTTAAAATAAAATCGAAACTGATTCGATTGAGTGAGAAATTCTCACCTTGATTTTAAATTCCGTTTTAGCGATTTATTTCGAATAAAATTAAACGGACGTTTAATTTTACCCGAAATTCTCACTAACTCCAAACGACTCCAAACCAACTCCATCGCGTAGTGCTCGTCCATACGATTCCAACGCAACTGGTTTCGCGCATTTTCGACCTCGTATGAAAAAGTTATGAATTTACGAAGTTTGTACACGATTTAAATAAACAAATCAACATAATTTATAACCTACACTAGTTTCTGGCCACAAGATCCTACATCTCCTCATCTCCACCGTCCATCTCTTCTTCCCTCTCCACGTTCCTTTACAGTAACTCACGAACGCACATGAACCCATCCTCTTTGCATTAGGGTTTGAATTTGCATCCTCTACGTTGAATTCCAACATGATCAGCTAGCATCATCGTGAAGCCCCTTCCACCACACGCCATCGGCCCAAGACCGGCCACGCGCGCACCCCCCCAGCGCCCCGAAAAGCGTGCGCAACACCCCAGGGACGCGGGCCTGTAGCTCCCTCCACACGACTCCGTTTCCGATCATAACCGTTGAATCTCTCCGTCTCGATATGCTCTACGTTTTGTTAGTTGGAGCCTTCATCTAATTTCGCCTAGATTGGGAGGAAAACGTGGAGGAAGAAGGTGAACTGCTGGCCGTTCAGGGGGGGGGGGGGGTGGCGGCTAGGGTTTTGTTTCTTTTTTTTTTTTTTTTTTTTTTTTTGTGAAGGGGTAGGGCTATTTATAAGGAACGAGCGACACTATTCATCCCGGAAATTCCGAACTCCGATTTACGCGCCGTAACCAGCGTTTCTAGGGTTTACCCCGCGTTCCGGACACAATGGAACAGGTTTCGGAAGCTAATTCGGAAGTATGTGCGAGTTATGGCTGTAAACGCTCAATTTGAATTAAACCGATTTAAGCGATTTTCTAGGCGTTTTAATTTGTACCGGACAAATGGTAAATCCAATTGACTTGAAATTTGAAACCTTGCAATAATATCACATTACGGATTCGATGAAACTGGTTTCGTCGAAATCCGAGACTTTTTGAAAAATGGCTATTTTCACTCGTCAAATTTAAATTAAAAATAAATCGATGCGTTTCGAGCTGCCACGATCAAACGGTAACTCCGATTGACACGAAAATTGAAATCCGGTAATAACTATCTATTACGGATCCAATGGAACTGGTTTCGTTCAATTCTGAGACTGTTCAAAAATTGACTATTTTTACTAGTCGATTTTAATATTAAAATATTCAATTTTCACAAATTAACTTCTAAATCGATTTTAAAAGTTCTAAAATATCATTCTAACTTCAATATGATAAAATAAAATTTTACAAATCATTTTCAATCATATTTAACTCAATTTCCAATTATTTCCATAATTTAACGTATTAAATTATCGATTTAATTATCCAATTAAATTCAATAATTCAAATTAAAATTTATTCGACTTATAAATTCACTTATTAATATTTAAAATAAATTAAATATTCAAATTTTAATTTCTAAAAATTCTGGGTCGTTACAACATTTCAAATTCTCTAGTCATTATTTCAGAAAATTCTTTACATAATTTATTATTAGTTGAACCAAACATTATATCGTCTACATATATTTGAACTAGTAAAATATCATTTTTAGAATGTTTTATAAATAATGTCTGATCTACTTTTTCTATTTTGAATCCTGATTCAATTAAATAGCTTTTAAGGCGTTCATACCAAGCACATGGTACTTGTTTTAAACTATATAAAGCTTTCTTAAGTTTATAGACATGATCTGGATATTTTTCATGAGTAAATAAAGGGGGTTGTTCAAAAAAAAACATTTTCCTTAATATAACCATTTAAAAATGTACTTTTAACATCCATTTGATAGAGTTTAAAGTTATTAAAACACGTGTAAGCCAATAAGATTCGTATTGCTTCCAGTCTAGCGACTGAAGCAAATGCTTCTTCGTAGTCTATTCCTTCTTCTTGGTTATACCCTTGTGCTACTAGTCTCGCTTTGTTTCTAGTTATATTTTCTTGTTCGTCTGCATTATTTTTATAACTCCATTTAGTTCCTATAACAGTCTGATCGTTCCGTCTAGGTACTAGTTCCCAAACTTCATTTCGTTCAAACTGATTTAATTCTTCTTGCATAGCAATAATCCATTTTTCATCGGATGATGCTTTCTTAGTATTCTTAGGTTCTATAGTAGAAATAAAAGCTACATTACCCATTAAATTTAGTTGATTTCTAGTTCGAACATTTGAATTTATTTCTCCAATTATATTTTCTATAGGATGATTCCATAAGATTCTTCGAGGAGATCTTATTGTGTTAGTAATATTTCTATTTTCTAAATTACTAACAATGTTTTCATCTTCTCTAGAATGATAAACAATATCTTCATCTTCTCTTGAATTGTTTATTATATTTGTGTTATTCTTAAGTAAATCATCGTAATCGTTTATTTTTGAAATAAATTTAGAGTTCTCATCAAAAGATAAATGAAAGTGTCTCTTCAATAGTATTAGTTCGTTTATTGAAAATTCAATAAGCTTTGCTTCGATTTGAATATCTAAGAAATATACCTTCATCACATTTTGAATCGTATTTGCTAAGCTGATCTTTGGTATTTAATACAAAACATTATGATCCAAATATTTTAAAATAAGATATGTTTGGTTTCCTACTGTTAAAAAGTTCATAAGGTGTATTCCTAGCGAGGGGTCTAATAAAAACACGATTCAATACATAACAGGCAGTTGCAACAGCTTCTGCATAAAAATGTTTTGATAATGTGCTTTCGTTTAGTAAGGTTTTTGCACATTCTTGTAGAGTTCGATTCTTTTGTTCTACAACTCCATTTTGTTGTGGAGTTCTAGAAAATAAAAAGTTATGAAATATTCCTTTCTTTTTACAATAGTTATCAAATAGTTCATTTCTGAATTCACCTCCGTGATCACTTCTGATATTTTTAATCTTAGTACCTTTTAAATTTTGAATCCCTATAGCAAATGTTTTGAAATTTTCGAAAGTATCACTTTATTTTTCATAAAGATAGTCCACATATATCTAGAAAAATCATCAACTATGAAAAATACGTATTTATTGTGATTTATGGATTGAACTTAGGTAGGTCCAAATAAATCCATATGAAGTAATTCAAGTGGTTGTAATGTCGAAATGACTTTTTTAGATTTAAACGAAGATTTAGTTAATTTTCCTAATTGACATGTGTCACATATATTATTAATTCTAAAACTCATCTTTCGTAACCCTTTTACGAGATTATTTGCAGAAAATTTATTTATAGTTTTAAAATTGATATGACAGAATCGTTTGTGCCGTATCCAGGGATCATTTCTTTGGTTATTAAACACATGCCGAGTTATGATTAACTTTCATATTCAAAACGTAAATGTTTTTATCTCTATTTCCTTCGAAAATAAGATTCCGATTTTGATCGAAGATACTACATTTATCTTCAACGAAGGATATTATAAAACCTTTATCGCATAATTGACTTATACTTAATAGATTATGTTTTAGATTCTTGACTAATAAAACATTTGTAATAAGAGGTAAATTAGATGTACCATATATGCTCACATCGCCTTTGCTGATGACATAGCCATTGGAATTATCTCCAAAAGTGACAGAGCCTCCATCTGAGTATATAATGTTTGTCAACATATCTTTGTCACTTGTCACGTGTTTTGAGCAAGCACTGTCTAGTATCCATTTTCCTCTATTCTTGAGTGGGACCTGTAAAAAATATGAGATAACGTTGGTACCCACCTTTTTAATAGGGTCCTAAGATTTAGATCTTAGGAAACCGAACCCAAGTGGGTTTAGTATCCCATTTATAAATATAATCCTTATTATTATGAACGTTTTCTATAAATGATCTAATATACTCATTCCTTACTTGTTATTAGTTTTAGGAACCCATATATTTATAGTTTTAGAAACTAGTCTTTTTGAAGATATGGGTGTTTTATTAGATTTAACATTGTTTAAATTACTAGATTATGAATTCTTCACTTTCTTCTTATAACCTAAACCATTTTTATTGTTAACAGATTGTGAATTTTCAATAATTCTAGATAAATTTTCTCTTTCTTTATTAAAATTTGAAACATTTTTAGCGATTCCTTCTAGTTTGGTCTTTAGACTTAAATTTTCTAGTTCTACCATTTTAATATTAGTTTTTAAATCATGATTTTCAGAAACAAGAGCATCATTCTTTTCTTTTTGAGTCTCAATTTCTTGACTTAATAATATTAGTTGAGAATTAACATTTGAGAGCGATTCTTGAGGTTTCTCAAATTCTTCTTCCAATATTTTCTTCTCATCTTTAAGCATATCTCTTTCGAATTCTGCCTTGTTCTGATTTTCAACAGCGTCTTTATATTTTCTTTTAAGACTTCTTAAAGTATCTAACAATTTTGAGTTATCTCTATGATATCATCAAAATTAAATCACTAACCTCGTTATCTTTGGCCATAAAGCATACGTTGACTTGTTTATTATCACTGTCACTCTCACTATCAGAAGAGGAAGAAGAGTCTGAATCATCCCATGTAACCGAGAAGGCCTTCCTTCTGAATTTTTCCTTTCTTTTATTGCGATATTCTTTCTTTTGATCTGGACAGTCCTTCTGTATATGCCCTTTTTTCTGACAGTTAAAGCACTCCAGAACTGAAGAAGACGGTGGTTTATTGCTGCTTCTTTTGCCATTATTTCTGTTTCCTTTTCTATACTTCAATAATTTCTTGAAGTTTTTGGCAATAAATGCTAGATCGTCTTTGTCTAAATCTGATTCTTCTTGTTCTACATGGAATGCTATATTCTGTTTATCTTGAGCTTGAACTTGTTTAGCCTGCAAATCACTTCATAGGACATTAGATTTCCTATTAACTCTTTCGGAGTTATTTTGGAAATATCGCTTGCTTCTTCAATAGCGAGAACTTTTCTTTCCCATTCTTGCGTTAAAGAGTTAATATTTTTGGATATAATATCAAAATCTGAATATTTTTCTTCTAGTCTTGCTAAAGAATGGTAGATATCCTGAAATCTTGAATACATATCATTTATAGATTCATTTTCTTTCATCCTAAAGTTTTGAAACTGATTTTTGAGCATGGATATTTTTCTTTGTTTGCCTTTGTTAGTTCCATTGGGTGTAACTTTGAATGTATGCCATATTTCATATGCAGTATTGCATATGCTAACACAGTTAACTCATTTTTATCTAAGGCACAAAATGACATATTCATGGCTTTTGCATTTGTTGTGGCATTTAGTTTCTATGTATTTGTTCAAGTAGAATACTCTTCAGTAGGAATAGTATATTCTGTCTGAGTTATATTCCATGAATCAAAACCATTTGCTTGCATATATATTTTCATTCATGTGGCCCAATAGTTATAATTCACGCCATTAAATAGTGGTGGACGTGCATTGGATTATCCTTCAATGAAGCTAGTGTTAATGCTAGTGCTAGTGTTAGTTTCCATATTACTAGATTATCAGATAACTATGTTACAGTTATATGATCACCTTGCTCTTATACCAAGTGAAAGTGTGCTATGGATCATGTAATATGGATATATGATAATATAGAGTGTAGTGATGATAGCTATACAGTAAATAGTGCGGAATATAAAAGCAGTATAATAAAAATGACACTAGATATTTTTATACTGGTTCGGAGTTTCGTCCTACGTCCAGTCCCAGACTCCTTCTGCAATTTCATTAAAACAATAACTCTCACTTAACCTAGAGGAACATGTCTCTACAACCCTTGAGCAGCCGAACAAGGACCTGAGCAGCAGAACAAGATTTCGCGTCAGCAGCCAAAGAGGACTTCACACGCCTGAGCAACAGAACATGACTTCAACAAATACAAAATATTGTTTTGATCTTATGTGTTCTAATGACATGGATTTGTCACTTGTAGTACACCCTTCTTATAATCTTCTCCTCGAGTATAAATATATATATTTGAAGTTTATGAAGAATAGAAAGGTATAATATTGCTTTAATGCAGAATATTTGAAAGTATGATTGCAAGAAGATTCAAGAGTGTTAGTTAGAAAGATAAGAAAATTCGGTGGTTTGGAATGAAGTTAGAGTGTATTTATAGATGTTAAAAAACAATGACTATTGACAAAGAGTTTCGATGAAGTGTTTCGTCCAAATCTTTTTGTAGAGGTTCGTAACTCTTCACAAGTAGTCGTCTCTTTTTAGAAAATAGCTATTGTAGAAATTCAGTCAACTGAACCTCTGGTTCAGTCGACTGAATATTCAAACGTTTTATTTGTCTATTTGTGCACTTGTGCATGTTGCACAGAAATTTATAGGTCAGTAGACTGACTTGGTGATTTCTGTGCAATTTGCACAGTTTTCACAAGTTATATATATATTATAAATGATTTTAAAGAAAAACTTTGATAATATATATATATATATATATTTTCTATGCTTATATGTATAAATCATTAAGATTATTTATAAGCTAATATATTCGTTAAACGAGGATAGATTTTAACAAAATTGACCTAAGACTCAAAAACAAGATAATATAATTGATGCACCGATTTTGATGTCTTGTCTCCATGTTGTATATATTCTTTTTTGGTCATAGCAGTAGTCAAATCTGTATGTCGTAGTGATAGCTTTGTGTCATGAATCAAAACCAAGTCTCACAATGCAAAGAGCATCAAATCATATATTATTAGCATCTAAAATGATATGCACATTTAGCTGTAAATTAACATGCATGTTCATAATATTTGAATGCTTATCAATAGCAAATTAAGTAACTAATCCTTGCTTACGATGGTGTTTTAATCTAGCTTTGAACCAGCAGCTATTAAACTATAAAAATTGGTCATTATTTAGCTTTAGATTAGAAATAAACTACTTTAAAAAAATTAACAAATTCTTATTTATGCAAAGAGCATCAAATCATGCAATGTTAGCATCTAAATGATATGCACATTTAGTTGTAAATTAACATGCATGTTTATAATATTTGAGTGCTTATCATACGCAAATTAAGTAATCAATCCTTGCTTATGATGGTGTTACAATCTATCTTTGAACCAACAGCTGTTAAACTATAAAAATTAGACATTAATATAGCTTTAGATCAGAAACAAATTAACATGCACCTAATTGCTGAAATAGCATTATAACATGTAATATTTTTTATTTAAAATGATATGTACATTTAGCTGTAAATTAACATGTATGTAGTTTTTCACATCATTTTTAGATCAACATTTACTATCAAATAACATTTAAATGATTTCACATTTTAGAATAGCAACTAAATTTAGCTTTAATCCAGATAATAAGTAACTATAGGTAAAGAAAATCTATTAGATCAATAACTAGTGTACTGTTAATGGCTACAACTACTAACAAATCATGCAATAAGAAATACTAAATAAGGATACGTGAATTTATCTGAAAATTAACATTAGTTATCTACATAAGCCAATAATTTTATCCTTCAGAAATATATGAACATCAATTTGTTTATTTACAGAGTTAAATATTGAAATCGAGCATTATTTTACCTTCTTGTTTGACGATTTTGCGGTTGAATGTGTTTTAGCCATTTTTGAGCTTTCAACAACACTAACGACGTATCTTAAGAGAGGAAAATGAGAGTTAGGTATTTGGTTGAGATATTTAAGACGACAGAGTTGAAATCGAAAGAGTGGAGATGTTGGAAGCCATTAAAATGTACTTTTCTACAGAGAATGGAATGGAATTAGTAGAGGAAGAGGAATTTGGTTCTTTTAGGGCATCGATAGTGAACGAGGAAGGGTTTTAACTACACGTGTCCTTGATCCAATTTTAAAAGTTTGTAGGACCGTGTTATAATTTTTTATGAAAACTTGTCCTTAGGACATAAAACCCCTATAAATTATTGGTTATAAACTACTATTCATAAATTATTTAAATAAGTATTAAATATTTATTATTAATTATTATAATATTTTAAGAAATACTAATCATATTCAAAAAAGCTTAATATAGCCTATGAGTAAAAGTATTTTTTAAAAAATTTGTAGCCAATCATTATCTAGTTTTAAATGCCACTGTTTTTACAACATTAAAACTGTTCTAAAAAGGGTATTGTGAAGACGTTTACAAAAAAAAGTCGTAAAAAAGTAGTTTATTACAACATATCCAAACGAAACATCGTAAAAAGTTGTATTTTACAATGTTTTCTATAAAAAAAGTTGTAGAAAAGATGTTTTTACAACGTTTTTTCAGAATACGTTGTAAAAGGTGTTTTTACAAAGTTTTAAATACAAATGTTGTAATAAGCCGTATTTGATGTAGTGTCAAATCCCACTTGATTTCAAAGTAATGTCCCCCTTGAAAATCAAATAACATTGCCTGTGCGTGAATCAATGGTCTAACCTTAAAACCTTAAAAAAACCTCTAAACCAACGTCTTTGAACCACTCGACTATTCAAATTTGAGAAAAAAATACCATTGCTTCACTTTTTATTTTTCACATTGCAACGACCCATAATTTTGAATATTTAAAATTGAAATATTTAATGGATTTTAAATATTTAAAAGTTAATTTTTTAACTTGAATTTCAAATATAACTAATTATTGGACAATTTAATTATTGAATTAAATAATTTGAAATTGGGTAAATTGTTGAACCTGGAGTTTTAAGCCTGTTAAAAATAATTTGAAGGCGTATAATTTTCTTATTAATAACAATGAAGACATTAAAAGTTTTAAAATTGAATTTAATAGTGATTTGTACAGTTTTAAAAATATATCGTTTAAAATGACATTTAAAAATATACGTAGAGTCTGAAATTGTCGTTTGGTTGTACGGTATGTAAGTGCGCTGAAATCTATATCAAAAATTCAATATACATAATTGGATCCAAAAAGCTATCTTCTCCATACGATCGAATTAGGATTCGAAATCTTTTCCATTGTGTTTGGAATAAGGGTATAACATTATAAACGCCTAGCGGCGCGCCTTGATAGGAGGTCAAAATTTTAAGCTACGGATTCGAGGCGATTTAAAATTTTAAATAATATATATTACTTTGATTTAACAAATATTTTCACTTCAGAACTTTTTCCTTTCTCTTCAAATCATTGTAGCAAGCATTTCAAACACATTTTCCCTCCTTTCACATTTTTAAACATCACAGCGAGCATCTTACAGTGAAATAAAAATGGCAACCTTAAATAAAAAATCATTTCTCCATTTATATTGAATTATAAATCATGAAATTAATTATAAAAATCTTATTTCGCCTCGAGCTTCAATTTGGGGGGCATGGAAAAGGGCAGTTTCGAATAGAATGATCGACATTTTATAGTCGAAGGTAGGGTTTGGGATTTCAAGAGATGAAGTGCTCGATTTGGAAGTTTGAGGTCATTTTTGGATTTGTTGTAGAGAAACGCATCTAGGCCTACGATTTGGTGAAGTTCGATTAACATTTGGATTTTGCGTCACTACAGGACTTTGTCAAGCAAGCGTCAGGTCGTGAATTGGTCGGAGAGGATGGGATTGTCGTGGTTGTATGGAAATAGAAGCTTGTACGAAGAGAGGAAGAATGGCGATGGCCGCTTGTCGTTTCGTGGAGAGACGAGAGGGATTGGGTGCGTGCACGCGTGATATGGTAGCTGTGCACGTTTCTTGGCTTCAGGAAATTCGAAGCATCTGGGAAGAGGAAGGAATAGTTTTGGGTCGGGCTCTGTTTCATAGGTTATGGGTTTTATTAAATATAATTAACTTGTTTTTATAAATTTAAATACCGATGAACTTATAAAATTTATCTTTCATGCATATGAGGTCCATTTTGAACGAAACTTTTTGCGTAGCGGTCGTGGTAAAGAGAGCTTCGAAATGGAACTAGTTTGGATGAATTTGAAGCTTCTAAAATTTTTAGATAATTTCAAACGCGTCCACATTCAATTGAAAACAGAAAGCAAAAGCGACAGAAAATCAAGGTGAGTTAATCTCACTCAATTTTGGATTACTGGCTAATTTTAAATAGTTAAAATTAACAATTGGTTGATTGTTGAATTTTATAATTATTATCAGTTGAATGTGATATTATTATATATATAGTAGTATATATATTGGAGTGATTGATATTCCAACATATATATAGCGGATGAGACTCTATGCGTGTCGCATAATAGCGTATGACCCTATATACCGTGATATCCTCCTTGAAGTGAGATTGATATTTTTATATTGTATTAACATCTATGGATGCAGGGAAACGGGTTGGAGGGATCTAACTGGATTTCTCAAAAGTGTTAAAATTATTTTCATATGCATTAATATGATATGTTGAATAATCTATGATATATCATAGCATGATATTTATTTATTTGGTGCTATGGTATTTCTGATTTAGATTTTGGTATTTTTTTTGAAATACCTTAAATATGTAAACTGAATTTAAAAATAAATTGACGGAGTTTTTGAGGTAAAACTAACTATAGTGAAATTGGAATTTATTTAAATAAATGAATTTGGAGAAAAATAAACAGTTTGATTCGAATTTATATTTAATAATTTTGGAATATTGTAAACAGAGATTTTTGAAATAATGTAAATAAAAGGATTTATTTTAAAAAGTACTTAAGTGATGTTGCCGAAGAATAAAGAGGATTTATTTCTAGAATCGAGGTTTAAAATATTTTTGGGAAAATAAAAAGGAAATCTGGAAATCAATTCTGAAATTGATATCCCTGATTTTAAAAGATATTTTAAATTATGACAAAAGGTGGGGAATCTGAATTTAGTTGGGTTTGGAATATATTTGGGCTATTTAAGAGATTACTTAAAAATGGAATTTAATTTAGAAAATCGATTTAAATCGATTAAGCGTTGCAAAATAATGGTAAACGAGGAATGAGACTATGAATTTTTATAAACGAAGTGTATAAATTAAGTAAAGTTAATTATCAATGGATAAATGGGAAGTATAATTTCACGAATGAGGATTTATAAGGAGATGGGTTAATCGGTTTAAAAATAAATAGTAAATTTATTTTTAGAAATATGGAAAAAGGAAATTTATGGAATTAGAATGTAAATCAAACCGGAAGTAAATCTAGAGGGATTTATAAATAATTAGACGGGCTACATTGGCGTTAAAAATGTATTTTTCTAAGAAGTTAAGCTTTTTTAAAAATGAAGGATTTTTAAGTATTAATTAGAAAATTTAAAAGTGTTTTGAAGAATATTTCAGAAAATTAAGTTTTTAGTTGTTTAAAATTTTGCTTAAAGTATATTTAAATATTAGTTCAGTTAGTTTATAGTAAGTTGATTATTACTAAAAAAATTATCAGCATTATTATTTTAAAAGGATAAACTATTCAATATTAATATTTATATAATAATTATTATTTAAAGTAGTTTGACTAAAGTTTTACATGGAAAATTATTATAGAAATTTCATAAGTATATTATCTTGAAAATTTTTAAATAAGTTTTCGGGAAGTATGGGTATACTCGCATGGCATAATCGGAGGTAGTGAGTGCCTACAATTAAGTCTTGGATTTCTCTACGATAGAGATGTAACCATTGAACTGTGAATCTATGGTTTGATACCGCAGGGGTACATGCCAAATTATTTTAAAGATTTTCCAAATATCTTTGAAAGAATAGTTGTGGTGAATTTACTTAACTCGTTAAGATAAATATATATTTTGGATAAAGAAATTTAAATTATTAAAAATTAAATTAGAAAGAGATTTGGAGTTATTTAATGGTAAATGAAATATTTGGTTGAATGATTGTTTTATTTGATAGTTAAATAATCGACTATCAAATCTGGACCCAAAATATAACTTTGGGAATATTAATAGAAATACGAGGATTATATGGTGTAGTTACCGTTCGAGGTGCTATACTGTACGTATAAACTCATTTCGTTCTTCTAGGGTGTTTGTAAGGAAATCCGTCCACTAACGGTTAGGAAGTGATCTCCGATCTTATTTTCATCTGTTTATTTGCTAAAAGAACTGGGGTTGAGTTTACCAGAAAATATCGAACGTTGTTTCAAAGAGACCAAGATCGGATAAGTTATCCGAAAACCACTTCGATCCAATGATTACATTTTAGAAATGAAGACAAGAGCATGGAGTTGAAGATGGAGCAGTGAAGTGCAAGGGCTAATTGCTACTAATCCTGTAACGACCCAGAATTTTAAACTATTTAATTTGAGAATATTTAATTAATTTTAAATATTTGAATGATGGTTTGAATTGAATGTCAAATTATCAGAATGAATTTGGCGATTAAATTATAGAATTTAATCTATTAAAAGTTGAATAAAAATTTGAATCTTTAATTTTAAGCCGATTAAAAATATTTCAAAGGCTTGTAAAATTCATATTGATAATATTGAAGATTTTAGAAGCTTCAGAATTGAAATTTGAAGTGAATTGTTCAGTTTTGAAATTAAATCGTTTGAATCGATATTTAAAATAGCCGTCCGAGGCACAGTCTCGGAATTCGACGAAACCAGTTCCATTGGGTCCGTAATATTGAATTATTGCCGGATTTCAAATTTCGTATTTTTCTGAGTTGATATGTGAGCACACAGTGAGTAAACGAGTTGCAATTAAATCAAATTCAAATTAAATTTAAATTTAAATTTATTAATTAGTCAACATGTACACGTCCTTCCCTAAAATTATGCCTAAAATCGTGCCTAATATCACGATGAAGATCGTGCAGAACATACTGCATTCAATTTCAAATACTCCTCTCGCCCTTCACTCTCGTTCAAATCTCAAACGAAAAAAAATCAATGCCGAAGCCCCATTTTCAATTCGCGTCTTTATCTTCCTCTTCAATTTCAAAGGCCGAAGCCGTATCCCTTCTTCCCCTTTCCTTCTTCAATTATAAATCGAACTCAGTTAAAAAAAAGAAAAAAAGAAAAATCATCAATGGCCGCGCGCGATTTCTGTAAGTCGCGAGCTAGGGCTTCAACACGGCGGCGCTCGGCAATAGGTGGCATCGCGATTTGGTTGTCGCGATTCAAGGCATGGCGACGCAATCGAGGGCGTCTCGCGTGTGGGGCTGCAGTGGGTTGTCGAAGTCGAGGGGCAACGGCGATGGGTTCGACGCGAGGTCGCGATGGAGAGGCGCGCGCGTGTTTGCGCGTGGGGGAGGCGAAGGCGGCGCCACGGTAGGCCGAGGTGATGATGGAGGCGTGCGATTCAAGGAGGCGAGGTCGTGGTCGCGATGGTGGTCGGGGCTGCTGTCGTTTGAGGTCAGTGGGGCTCGATTGATACAGTGAGGTATCCACCTTTTTTTTTTCTAAATTAATTTTGATTTTTATCAATATATATATATACAGAAGTTTATAGGAAAGAAAAAAAAAGTTACTGTGAAATTTTGTTATAACGCAATAGCATTTAAAGTAAGTAAAATAATAACAATAAGTTATAAAATAGAAATTATAGGAATTAATTAAATAAAATTGTTATGTGGTGATTAATAAACTTATTTAATTTATCTATTTACTAAAGGATATTTTGTAAAAAAAGAGGAAATTTGTTTAAAATCAAAATTGTCAGTTAAATAAATTTTACTAAATGGAATTGATTTAAAATAGAAACCACTAGTTAATTTAATTTGTAAAAGAAAATTAGTTAGAAAATTTTACTTATTTGATAAAATGACTTATCAAAAGAAAATATTATTTATTATTGGAAAAAAAATGGGTAATTAAGGACTAAATGATAGTTATAAAAGAAAATTTGTTTAAATTTAGGTTAAGTGGTTAAAAACAATTTATTTAAAGGGAAATTAAATTGTAGTTAAATAAATTTGTTTAAAGTAAATCTAGTTGAAGTTTAAATTGAGCTAGACAGATTTGTTAGGAATTTGATTTATTGGATAAATAAATTATTTAAAAGAAATTGATATAAGGATATTAATTTAAAGTGAAATGATTAATTAAGTTGTTATAAAATAAATAGTTTACGATAATAAATTTGTTTTATCTATTGTAGTTAATAAAAAGAAAATTTTTAGTTAAAAATTTGAATTTATAATTGATTAAGTTATTAAAGAAGAATTTGGTTAATAAAATTTAATTTTTAGTTAAAATAAAATCTTAGTTAAATAAATTTGATTTAAAAGGAAATTTAAATTTTAGTTAAACAAATTTAATTTAAAGATAATTTAGTTTTAAAAATTAAATTGTAGTTGAATAAAATTATTAAAGGTATTGGTTTAGAACAAAACCATTGAATAATTAAAACAATCAAAAATAAAAATTTATTATTCGATTGATTCGAATATTAATAAATTGTGTATAATATTTATACAAGGTATAAATGAAGAAAACAAGTTGAATTGGAAGTGGATTGCAAATAAAAGCAAAGGTGAGAACTTCTCACTCTAAAGGATTTATTTAGATTTTAAATAGTTAGATTTAAAATTTGCTTGACTGTGTTGATTGAATGATTGAATGATGATTGATATATATATTGGATGTGAATAGACCCTATACGCCGTTAGTAAGCGGAGGTTATTTATTACACACATATACCGCGATATTCCACCTCGAAGTGGAATTGGTATTATATTATATATATAGCAATATATATATATTGGCATATGTATATATTGCAGTTGATTGATTTCCCGCATTTCTTTAGCGGATGAGACCCTATTGCGCCGTTAGTAAGCGGATAATATTTATAAAATCCCATATACCGCGATATTCCACCTCGAAGTGGAATGGTATTGTGCTAATGTCTGTGGATGCAGGGAAACAGGTTGGAGGGATCCAACTGGATTCCTCACAAATATTTGTTTGATTCATATATTGTGATATTTGATTGTTTATCATGGATGATATATGATATTTGAAAGTCGTGATTGACTATCGATGTGTTGCATCATCGAATCCAATTTTTGAAGTTTAAAAATAACGATTTTGATTTCTAAAGTGATTTTTGGAAATATACGTTTATAAAATATTTTTGGAATTGATTCATCTTAAATAAATAAACGTTATAATTTTAATGTTATAAAAATTATGATTTTTGAGAAATACAGTTAAAAGTTGATTTTTGAAAAAATATGAGATTAGTGATTTTATAAAATAGCTTAAACTGGGATTGCTGAATTTGTTATAAAAAGTTTAAAAATAGGATTTATAAAATTGGATTATTTTATAAATCAAATGATGAAATTATAAAAGAGTTTAAAGACGTTTTTTAAAAAAAAAGATAGTAATATAAATTGTTTTATATTAAAAGATTTATAAATTGATATTTATAAAATAAAAATATTAGAATCATAAAACGAGCTTTTACAAGTATTAGAATGAATTGTAAATGAATTTCATAAATTGGAATTATAGAATCATAACAGTGAAATTATAAATGGAATTTTATAAGCAGTAGGTTTATAAAATTTATAAAGTTATTTAGGGAATAGATGTGGGTAAATAAATGAATCTTATAAGTTATAAGATTTATAATTATGAAGTTTAAAGGAACGATTTTGTAAACAAATAAATTATAAGTGTTTGACTTATAATATGAATTTAGTATATCATTGAGATATGAAATTGAATAGATTTATAAAGGGAATTTATAAAAAGGAGTTGATATAAAATAAATAGAAATAGAATTTATAAACGTTGTTTTATAAATTCGCAACGACTTATTTTGATAAGTAAAATTGTTGTAATTTATTAATGGAGTTATATTCATGTTTAGACAGTGAATAATCCTTTAAAATAAATTGAATAGAAGGGATGAAATTGGTTAACAAATATATTCACGTTTTTAAATAGTGAATAATATGTTAAAGAAATTGTTTTGAATGTGATGTTTTAAATAGAATTAAAACGATCTAAAAGATGTTTTAAAATGTATTGAGATTCGAAACCATAGATTTCAACATTCGTTGTTGAAATAGACGTTTTCGAGAAATAAAAGGAAATGATAGACTATAACACTGTTGTTATAGTAAATGATTTCCGAAAGGAAATGTTTTGTATAGTATTGGGATTATATATCTATTTTAAATTTTGAATCCCTATACTAGTGATTTTGGGTTGTCGTAACGATGTTTTACGCAACATTCGTTTTGGCCCAAATAAATATGGTTAAGTGAATGATTTCCTTAAAGAGTGAAATATATACTTAATTTCGATTAGGGTATATTAAATATTTTCTAAGTATAGAAAATAAAAAGATCTGTGAATTACTTATTTTTAATAAGTATAGAAATGCTTTTCCAATATTAAGTGAATATTTTGAATTTATCTTTTTGAAGATAAATTGAAAATGAATATTAGAAATCGAATGGAAATCGTATATTCATAAATATTTTGGAATGTAAATTGAATATGGAATTTATAAATGAAATTTGGAAAATGAGTTTAAAAATAAATATTGATTTATTTTTGAAGAATGGAGAATATATATCTTGTAAAGATATTTTTTTGGAAAATAAATAATTTGGAAAATTATTTGGAATCTGGTGATGTTGGCATATCTATTGATAGTTCAATAACCGACTATCAATATTTACCTTTAAATAGGTATTTGTCGTGATTTGCTTGAAATTGAATGCCACACTTAT
This sequence comes from Allium cepa, assembly GCA_030765085.1. Taxonomy (NCBI): domain Eukaryota; kingdom Viridiplantae; phylum Streptophyta; class Magnoliopsida; order Asparagales; family Amaryllidaceae; genus Allium; species Allium cepa. Next base: position 148,264,208 of record CM060928.1, read on the forward strand.
TTTATTTTTAAAATAAGCGCTCACTATTCGGGTTAACCGGGAAAGGACCTTGGGGTCGTATAACCCATTCCGAATACGTGATACGTCGTTATGAATTGCATTCGAAGATCGGTGTTGAAGACCGGATATTTTCGAAAACGAAAGGGTTTCTTGTTGATTGTCTCTGCACTGGCTGATCCCCGGTATTGAGATCTCCATATGTGATGGGAAATCCGAACGTGATTAGAGATTATTCGGATTGCAAGGACTTCTTTGTAAGTGCCTTCGGTTCTGTTCGAGCCCGGAACAGACTTGTATGGATTGTGTGTCTGACATTACAAATTGAGATATAAAGCCGATTTCTTTCAATTATATTTCTGTTGGTGGCGGAGAATTTATTCTCTTAGCTTAACACCCTTCTCTGAGACGTACGAGCTCAGAGGTTATATAGTTGAAGTTATCAGCAGTATATTCCCAATTTGGTAATGTGACATGCTGAGTGTAGCTGTAAATGATCATTGTGTTGATTATTTGTGATAGGATCATTTGTTTGATCGTCTATCCTAGTGATCATTTCTATGATCATTTGTTTGACCCAAAGCATGGCTTTTGTATAAAGTATGTTTTTGTGGACGAGACTTCGTCGAACCTCACACCCCGGAATGGTCAAAACAGGAAAGATGCGGCAAGGTTATGAGGGGTAGCGCCCTTTAAGATGTGTGCATTTCCTTCTGGAAAAGGGTGGTATCATGGTATGGAGCCCAGATACTTACTCATGTTGAAAACACTTTATGATTGTGTGAATTGATTGCGAGCGCTCGGTTGAAAGGTCCCAAAGGACCGGGGGATGGCATATTCGGTCAGTTGTTACTCAGTTAGGGGTAACCCGGCCTTGTGTTGGTAGAGATCCGGTTTGGTTCTCGGGGATGTCCATCCAGAGGCATTCTCATGTGGCAATGGGAAGTTCCTTGGCCTGATCATTCGTTGGAAATCCAAAGAAACAATACGATCTTGTACGGTTTTAGTTGTAGAACCTGCTTCCTCAGGAAGTAGCTATAGTAAGCATAATATAATGGTACCTATGCTGGCTAAGATTTATATTCTACTTTCGAAATATTTTCTACACTATGCACTAATAATAATATCAAAATTGATTTGATTTTAATACGTATCAAGCATCTTTGACTAACATAAGAAGAAATCTTCCCCAAGTCTGCGTTTGCATTGTGTGTGTGGCCGGAGGTCTTATGGTAGTCTCATTTTTGAAAGCATTGCGAATTGAAATAAAAATATTCCTCTATTTTTGATTTTTTAAAGATAAATAAACTGTTTTGAGTTCTCACACCAGTCACATGACTGACTCGGAGTTTATTGTTTTCCTTCCTAAACTCTGGGTGCCCACCAATTTCCACACGGGCAGTCAAGAGTTAAGGTTTATCAGGGTATTCTGGATATTCTGGAGTTGCTGGAGGCAAGATGGATGGCATGGCGTATTACTAGTATATAGTACTTCTTTTACCGCTGTTTGTTATTGTTGTTGTACACTCTGATGATATGATGTAATGAAATGTAATGTAATAACTAATAAAAATTTTTGTTTAAAGATTATTGATTTATATATTATATGTTGTTCCGCTGCGAATTGTGAGATTCTGATATTGTTGTCCTGTTCTGTTTTCTGTTCCGCTCTATTTTCTTTTCTCTCTATTTTCTCTCTCTCTTCTTTTTCTTTCCTTCTTTCTTCTTTCTAAAAAAAAACCATAAGGGTTCGTATTTTCGTTCACCTTGAGTTAATCAATGGAGATTAGTGTCTATTCAAGGAGTACGGATTTACGGTTCTTTACATTTGGTATCAGAGCATATGGTTAAGCGACAACCATGGTTCTGTTGGGTGTTACTCGTTAGAGATAGAGTCAGCAGTACTCTAGAATGAGTTTGAGTGTGATAATAGATATGAGCGCGTATTTGTTAGTGAATATAAAATTATTTTTTTAATCGGGTAAATAAGGTAAGTTTTGCCCAAAACTATTTTTGTATAGAAAAGAAATGATTTTCTATGAATTATTATAGTATATGGTTGCATGATTGTTAGGAAGTGATAATATTGAATTATTATCATTAGTATATGGAATTTGAATTGGTTAAATTAAAGTTTGGTCGTGAGCTAAATTTGAAGCTAAATTTCAAGATAAATTTGAATTTGTATATAAATTCAAGTAAGTGAAAGAAATAAATTGAAATTCCCTTTGTTAGTAATTAAGTAAATTCGAGATGAATTGAATATGAAAATTGAAATTTAAAATGAATAAGTGAATGTACTAATTAAAATGAAAGTTAATCGTTAAAATTCAATATTTAGAATTTAGAATTGAATTCGAATGAAAATTTAATTGTGAATTGAATTGAAATGTAAAATTTAATGAAATTAGATATGTAACTTCAAATAGTGAAGTAAAAATGTATAAGAAACATATATTGAAAATTTTGTAATAGAATTGGCAAAATGGTTTGAATGTTGGAATTGGATATTTTGGATGCTACTGTTATACAGGATATACAGATATTATAAAGGAATTGAGATTTTGATTTCAAAGATAAAATTGAATTGCTCGACAAAAAGGTACGTATTTCAATTTCAGTATGAAATTTGATGACTTTCTTCTCTAGCCACTTGGCTTTTCTCTTTTCTTTTTGATTCTGAGGGGCCGTGGTGCCATTTTATAGTCGTACCGAGCTAGCCGCGCAAAGGAGACGCTGGCGAAATTTTTCGAAAATTTAGGGTGTTAGAAAATTTTTGAGAAAAATTTGAAAGTTTGAAATTTGAATATGAATTTAAATTTAAATTGTTAGGAAAACAATGTTGATTGAAACTTATAATTGGAGTTGGAAAGCTAGTTGAAACGATAATGAATCTCTAATAAAAAGATTTAGGTTAGTAAGTTGATAAAACTATTGGATTGTGAAAAATGATAGACGGGATAAGGGCATTCTTCTTAACTTGTAATTTCGGGACGAAATTCTTTTAAGGAGGAAAGATTGTAACGACCCAGAATTTTAAACTATTTAATTTGAGAATATTTAATTAATTTTAAATATTTGAATGATGGTTTGAATTGAATATCAAATTATCAGAATGAATTTGGCGATTAAATTATAGAATTTAATCTATTAAAAGTTGAATAAAAATTTGAATCTTCAATTTTAAGCCGATTAAAAATATTTCAAAGGCTTGTAAAATTCATATTGATAATATTGAAGATTTTAGAAGCTTCAGAATTGAAATTTGAAGTGAATTGTTCAGTTTTGAAATTAAATCGTTTGAATCGATATTTAAAATAGCCGTCCGAGGCACAGTCTCGGAATTCGACGAAACCAGTTCCATTGGGTCCGTAATATTGAATTATTGCCGGATTTCAAATTTCGTATTTTTCTGAGTTGATATGTGAGCACACGGTGAGTAAACGCGTTGCAATTAAATCAAATTCAAATTAAATTTAAATTTAAATTTATTAATTAGTCAACATGTACACGTCCTTCCCTAAAATTATGCCTAAAATCGTGCCTAATATCACGATGAAGATCGTGCAGAACATACTGCATTCAATTTCAAATACACCTCTCGCCCTTCACTCTCGTTTAAATCTCGAACGAAAAAAAATCAATGCCGAAGCCCCATTTTCAATTCGCGTCTTTATCTTCCTCTTCAATTTCAAAGGTCGAAGCCGTATCCCTTCTTCCCCTTTCCTTCTTCAATTATAAATCGAACTCAGTTAAAAAAGAAAAAAAAAAGAAAAGAAAAATCATCAATGGCCGCGCGCGATTTCTGGAAGTCGCGAGCTAGGGCTTCAACACGGCGGCGCTCGGCAATAGGTGGCATCGCGATTTGGTTGTCGCGATTCAAGGCATGGCGACGCAATCGAGGGCGTCTCGCGTGTGGGGCTGCAGTGGGTTGTCGAAGTCGAGGGGCAACGGCGATGGGTTCGACGCGAGGTCGCGATGGAGAGGCGCGCGCGTGTTTGCGCGTGGGGGAGGCGAAGGCGGCGCCACGGTAGGCCGAGGTGATGATGGAGGCGTGCAATTAAAGGAGGCGAGGTCGTGGTCGCGATGGTGGTCGGGGCTGCTGTCGTTTGAGGTCAGTGGGGCTCGATTGATACAGTGAGGTATCCACATTTTTTTTTTCTAAATTAATTTTGATTTTTATCAATATATATATATATATACAGAAGTATATAGGAAAGAAAAAAAAAGTTACCGTGAAATTTTGTTATAACGCAATAGCATTTAAAGTAAGTAAAATAATAACAATAAGTTATAAAATAGAAATTATAGGAATTAATTAAATAAAATTGTTATGTGGTGATTAATAAACTTATTTAATTTATCTATTTACTAAAGGATATTTTGTAAAAAAAGAGGAAATTTGTTTAAAATCAAAATTGTCAGTTAAATAAATTTTACTAAATGGAATTGATTTAAAATAGAAACCACTAGTTAATTTAATTTGTAAAAGAAAATTAGTTAGAAAATTTTACTTATTTGATAAAATGACTTATCAAAAGAAAATATTATTTATTATTGGAAAAAAAATGGGCAATTAAGGACTAAATGATAGTTATAAAAGAAAATTTGTTTAAATTTAGGTTAAGTGGTTAAATTTATTTAAAGGGAAATTAAATTGTAGTTAAATAAATTTGTTTAAAGTAAATCTAGTTGAAGTTTAAATTGAACTAGACAGATTTGTTAGGAATTTGATTTATTGGATAAATAAATTATTTAAAAGAAATTGATATAAGGATATTAATTTAAAGTGAAATGATTAATTAAGTTGTTATAAAATAAATAGTTTACGATAATAAATTTGTTTTATCTATTGTAGTTAATAAAAAGAAAATTTTTAGTTAAAAATTTGAATTTATAATTGATTAAGTTATTAAAGAAGAATTTGGTTAATAAAATTTAATTTTTAGTTAAAATAAAATCTTGGTTAAATAAATTTGATTTAAAAGGAAATTTAAATTTTAGTTAAACAAATTTAATTTAAAGAAATTTAGTTTTAAAAATTAAATTGTAGTTGAATAAAATTATTAAAGGTATTGGTTTAGAACAAAACCATTGAATAATTAAAACAATCAAAAATGAAAATTTATTATTCGATTGATTCGAATATTAATAAATTGTGTATAATATTTATACAAGGTATAAATGAAGAAAACAAGTTGAATTGGAAGTGGATTGCAAATAAAAGCAAAGGTGAGAACTTCTCACTCTAAAGGATTTAGATTTTAAATAGTTAGATTTAAAATTTGCTTGACTGTGTTGATTGAATGATTGAATGATGATTGATATATATATTGGATGTGAATAGACCCTATACGCCGTTAGTAAGCGGAGGTTATTTATTACACACATATACCGCGATATTCCACCTCGAAGTGGAATTGGTATTATATTATATATATAGCAATATATATATATATTGGCATATGTATATATTGCAGTTGATTGATTTCCCGCATTTCTTTAGCGGATGAGACCCTATTGCGCCGTTAGTAAGCGGATAATATTTATAAAATCCCATATACCGCGATATTCCACCTCGAAGTGGAATGGTATTGTGCTAATGTCTGTGGATGCAGGGAAACAGGTTGGAGGGATCCAACTGGATTCCTCACAAATATTTGTTTGATTCATATATTGTGATATTTGATTGTTTATCATGGATGATATATGATATTTGAAAGTCGTGATTGACTATCGATGTGTTGCATCATCGAATCCAATTTTTGAAGTTTAAAAATAACGATTTTGATTTCTAAAGTGATTTTTGGAAATATACGTTTATAAAATATTTTTGGAATTGATTCATCTTAAATAAATAAACGTTATAATTTTAATGTTATAAAAATTATGATTTTTGAGAAATACAGTTAAAAGTTGATTTTTGAAAAAATATGAGATTAGTGATTTTATAAAATAGCTTAAACTGGGATTGCTGAATTTATTATAAAAAGTTTAAAAATAGGATTTATAAAATTGGATTATTTTATAAATCAAATGATGAAATTATAAAAGAGTTTAAAGACGTTTTAAAAAAAAAAGATAGTAATATAAATTGTTTTATATTAAAAGATTTATAAATTGATATTTATAAAATAAAAATATTGGAATTATAAAACGAGCTTTTACAAGTATTAGAATGAATTGTAAATGAATTTCATAAATTGGAATTATAGAATCATAATAGTGAAGTTATAAATGGAATTTTATAAGCAGTAGGTTTATAAAATTTATAAAGTTATTTAGGGAATAGATGTGGGTAAATAAATGAATCTTATAAGTTATAAGATTTATAATTATGAAGTTTAAAGGAACGATTTTGTAAATAAATAAATTATAAGTGTTTGACTTATAATATGAATTTAGTATATCATTGAGATATGAAATTGAATAGATTTATAAAGGGAATTTATAAAAAGGAGTTGATATAAAATAAATAGAAATAGAATTTATAAACGTTGTTTTATAAATTCGCAACGACTTATTTTGATAAGTAAAATTGTTGTAATTTATTAATGGAGTTATATTCATGTTTAGACAGTGAATAATCCTTTAAAATAAATTGAATAGAAGGGATGAAATTGGTTAACAAATATATTCACGTTTTTAAATAGTGAATAATATGTTAAAGAAATTGTTTTGAATGTGATGTTTTAAATAGAATTAAAACGATCTAAAAGATGTTTTAAAATGTATTGAGATTCGAAACCATAGATTTCAACATTCGTTGTTGAAATAGACGTTTTCGAGAAATAAAAGGAAATGATAGACTATAACACTGTTGTTATAGTAAATGATTTCCGAAAGGAAATGTTTTGTATAGTATTGGGATTATATATCTATTTTAAATTTTGAATCCCTATACTAGTGATTTTGGGTTGTCGTAACGATGTTTTACGCAACATTCGTTTTGTCCCAAATAAATATGGTTAAGTGAATGATTTCCTTAAAGAGTGAAATATATACTTAATTTCGATTAGGGTATACTAAATATTTTCTAAGTATAGAAAATAAAAAGATCTGTGAATTACTTATTTTTAATAAGTATAGAAATGCTTTTCCAATATTAAGTGAATATTTTGAATTTATCTTTTTGAAGATAAATTGAAAATGAATATTAGAAATCGAATGGAAATCGTATATTCATAAATATTTTGGAATGTAAATTGAATATGGAATTTATAAATGAAATTTGGAAAATGAGTTTAAAAATAAATATTGATTTATTTTTGAAGAATGGAGAATATATATCTTGTAAAGATATTTTTCTGGAAAATAAATAATTTGGAAAATTATTTGGAATCTGGTGATGTTGGCATATCTATTGATAGTTCAATAAACGACTATCAATATTTACCTTTAAATAGGTATTTGTTGTGATTTGCTTGAAATTGAATGCCACACTTATTTTTTTTTTAAATAAGCGCTCACTATTCGGGTTAACCGGGAAAGGACCTTGGGGTCGTATAACCCATTCCGAATACGTGATACGTCGTTATGAATTGCATTCGAAGATCGGTGTTGAAGACAGGATATTTTCGAAAACGAAAGGGTTTCTTGTTGATTGTCTCTGCACTGGCTGATCCCCGGTATTGAGATCTCCATATGTGATGGGAAATCCGAACGTGATTAGAGATTATTCGGATTGCAAGGACTTCTTTGTAAGTGCCTTCGGTTCTGTTCGAGCCCGGAACAAACTTGTATGGATTGTGTGTCTGACATTACAAATTGAGATATAAAGCCGATTTCTTTCAAATATATTTCTGTTGGTGGCGGAGAATTTATTCTCTTAGCTTAACACCCTTCTCTGAGACGTACGAGCTCAGAGGTTATATAGTTGAAGTTATCAGCAATATATTCCCAATTTGGTAATGTGACATGCTGAGTGTAGCTGTAAATGATCATTGTGTTGATTATTTGTGATAGGATCATTTGTTTGATCGTCTATCCTAGTGATCACTATGATCATTTGTTTGACCCAAAGCATGGCTTTTGTATAAAGTGTGTTTTTGTGGACGAGACTTCGTCGAACCTCACACCCCGGAATGGTCAAAACAGGAAAGATGCGGCAAGGTTATGAGGGGTAGCGCCCTTTAGGATGTGTGCATTTCCTTCTGGAAAAGGATGGTATCATGGTATGGAGCCCAGATACTTACTCATGTTGAAAACACTTTATGATTGTGTGAATTGATTGTGAGCGCTCGGTTGAAAGGTCCCAAAGGATCGGGGGATGGCATATTCGGTCAGTTGTTACTCAGTTAGGGGTAACCCGGCCTTGTGTTGGTAGAGATCCGGTTTGGTTCTCGAGGATGTCCATCCAGAGGCATTCTCATGTGGCAATGGGAAGTTCCTTGGCCTGATCATTCGTTGGAAATCCAAAGAAACAATACGATCTTGTACGGTTTTAGTTGTAGAACCTGCTTCCTCAGGAAGTAGCTATAGTAAGCATAATATAATGGTACCTATGCTGGCTAAGATTTATATTCTACTTTCGAAATATTTTCTACACTATGCACTAATAATAATATCAAAATTGATTTGATTTTAATACGTATCAAGCATCTTTGACTAACATAAGAAGAAATCTTCCCCAAGTCTGCATTTGCATTGTGTGTGTGGCGGGAGGTCTTATGGTAGTCTCATTTTTGAAAGCATTGCGAATTGAAATAAAAATATTCCTCTATTTTTGATTTTTTAAAGATAAATAAACTGTTTTGAGTACTCACACCAGTCACATGACTGACTCGGAGTTTATTGTTTTCCTTCCTAAACTCTGGGTGCCCACCAATTTCCACACAGGCAGTCAAGAGTTAAGGTTTATCAGGGTATTCTGGATATTCTGGAGTTGCTGGAGGCAAGATGGATGGCATGGCGTATTACTAGTATATAGTACTTCTTTTACCGCTGTTTGTTATTGTTGTTGTACACTCTGATGATATGATGTAATGAAATGTAATGTAATAACTGATAAAAATTTTTGTTTAAAGATTATTCATTTATATATTATATGTTGTTCCGCTGCGAATTGTGAGATTCTGATATTGTTGTCCTGTTCTGTTTTCTGTTCCGCTCTATTTTCTTTTCTCTCTATTTTCTCTCTCTCTTCTTTTTCTTTCCTTCTTTCTAAAAAAAACCATAAGGGTTCGTATTTTCGTTCACCTTGAGTTAATCAATGGAGATTAGTGTCTATTCAAGGAGTACGGATTTACGGTTCTTTACAAATCCTGAGGGTGATTCCATAATGAATGTAGTAGTAGTAGTGCCTTCGGTTCCGTTCGAACCCGGAACGGACTTCTATGGATGAATGAAAAGCAGGGGGAATGCAACAAGGCAAAGTGGGTAGCACCCAACTGGGGTATGTTTTTTACCTTTCTAGATACTCTCGGATATTATTACTACGATTCATGGAAGGAGCTCAGAAAAGGATGGAAATACCTGGGGTGATAGCATACTCGGTCTATCCAGGTTAGGGGTAGAATGGTCTTGTGTTGCAGGCGATCCCGACGTGGTCCTCGGTACGCTGTTCTAGACGTGTACTGTGACAGGTGGTACCCCAGCACCGTACGGTTTGATTGTGTCCAACTACGCTGAAACGAGGATGAAAGCATTTTAGCTATTTGAATTAGTATTTGTACTTGACACTATTATAATATAAAGTGTTTTTGGTTATCGAATGGTAAAAACCCATCGTGTTTATTTATGGCGCGGTCTTACGAGATACCTTTGATTTTCAAAGGATTTTGATAACCTTAATAGTTCAATTTGAGCGTGTTTTCTCACGCTGGTTTTCCAAACTTACTAGGATGTTATTTTCTTATAATGCTCAGGTCAGATCGAGTATTACAGATACATGATAGAATGCTATGGAGCTCAAGAGGCAAGTAGGATAACGAAGACGTATTACATGTATCTGATTTATATTCCGCTGTGTATGGTAGGCTGTATATTCAGCTTTCCGAGGACAATTTATTATTACTATTTAGTATTGTGTTATTGATATATTGTACACTGATGATGTAATGTATAAACAACAGTTATAGATCCTTTTGTATATAGACATGTTATATCTATTATATAGTATTCCACTGCGATTGTGATATTCTGTATTGTTGTTTCTATTTTCTTCTTCTCCTTAATGATCTGGTATATCCGGCATTCGATTTCTCAAAATGTAATACAGGTGGCGCGTTGATGTTGATTTTCGAAGGTCAAAAATCTCGGGCAGTGACACTTAGTATCAGAGCTGAAGGTTAAGTGAGAACTTGGCTCTAATGGGGATTACTCATTAGAGATAGGGTCAGTAGTACGGTAACATCCCAAAATTTATCAATTTAAATTTGGTAATTTATTCGATCTTTTGGAATTTAATTTGAAAAGTTTCAAAACAAATAAAATAAGTGATAATTTATATGAATAAAATTTCAATTTCTTTTGAGTTTAAAATTTCAAATAATAAAGGTTTTTTTAAAAATCATTTGAATTTAAATTTTATATATATGTGAATATATATGTATATGTGCATATATGAGTAGATTTGAATTTATATATTGAATTTGACTTTGAATTTAAACTTTAAGTAAATGCTTTTGAATAAAAAATCACAGATCACAGAAACAGAGAATAATAATGCAGCGGAACTAAAAGAAATAGTAGTTCATGAAGCTACTATATAAACATATCAGAGCTACATAAAATACAACAGAAGAAATAAAGTACAAAGGAAGTCTCACTACATAGAAGTCTACTAATACAAGAGCTGAAAGGAACAACAGACCGCAAAGATAAAACTTGACAAGTAGATAATCTCCAGCGATTTCAATCTCCAGAAAGTGGAAATCCAAATCTGTGAATACTCAGGCTGACCCGAGCGTAAAGAAAAATACAAACACTCGAGTCAGGACATACATACTTATACAATGTGAACCAACTCAAGTGAACTGTAGTAAAAGTACATGTAACTTAGAAGATGCTTGGGACCGCCCATCCTCTAAGGATCCGTTAAACTATTTACTATATAGTATATTGCGCTTTTACAATAGTGTCTATTTGTAAAATAAACTTACTTTTTAATAGCGTTAAGGGGTTACCCATATAGCCCTTAACACAAATAATGCCAATAGTCTATACAGTACCGTAATACCTCCTGATCGGGAGGCTACCAGAGGATACTCCATAGGTACGACACAAATAGAAACTCGTACAAGGCGCGATAGGGTAGGTGACACGGCACAACTAGGCAATGCCAGGGTAGATATACCAATTATGCTTCCGGTTCGGTGGTAAAGCGTAGCGCGCAGCTACCGCCCACCTCGAGCCACCCCCCAAATAAAATCAAAAGTGGCCACCGAATCAATCCAAAGTCAAAGTATAATATCGAAGGGATGTATCCGATCAAAGGTGCAACCTTATTAACCCGTCGATCGCTCCTGTTTTAGCCACCTTATGCCAACTCACGTGAGTCGGGTCCACGTATTTACCTTAAAGGAGACGCCACCACCATCCTACTTCATTCTGAAATCTCCACCGCGTACACGGTCGTCAAAGTGGTTTTCGGTATCGACAGAGAGTATGCCTGATATCCGATCCCGGTCTCTTTGCCAACCAATCGTTATTATAACCCGTGGTTATAACTTTTAAAACAATATTTTATACTTCAAAATAAAATATCCTTTTCAATCCAAATCTTTATCAAAATAAAGATTTAATCATTTCCAAAACCATTTCAATGTATCGACATACCATATCATTCAAATTCAAATATTTATCAAAATAAATATCAAGTCATTTCTAACCATTTTTAATACATAGATATCATATCTTTCAAACTTCATTTTTGAATCATTTTAATTTCGAAATATCATAACTTTCAAAAACTTTATTTCAAACATTTAATATATATCGAAATATCATATCTTCTCAAAACTTCATTTCAAATCATTTCAATATATCATATCTTAAGCATCTTTAAATTCAAAGATAACATTCATTTATTATCATCTCAAATCACCTTTTAAATAATTTATATTCCATCAATTTAATTCAATTAAAATCATTTTAAAAGTGTAATTATTATACTTTCAAATCAAGTATTCAAATTTCAAAGTTTCAAGTCATTCTGAGCTCATTTACTAAGTCAAAAATCATATTTATTAAAATTTCAGCCTTTCGTAGCATTTAGAAAAAGCTGTTATAAGTTATACTTGAAAACATTTTAATTCAGCAAAGACAGTTTTTAAAAACTGCTGTTAAAACTCAGTTTTAGTTAAATTTTAGTTTAAAACAGCAAAGACAGCATTTCCAGAAATGCTGCGGTAGCTCAGATTTCAAAACAAGGTTTAAATTTGATTTCAGTAAAGACTACAGACCACTATAGCATTTCCAGAGAATGCTACAACAGACCTGAGTCGAATATTAGCCTATAAGTTCAATTACAGCAACTACTGCATTTCAGAAATGCTGCAATAGCTCTTTTTACACAATTTTAGTTCAATTCAGAAAACTATAGCATTTCTGAATGCTATTAAAAGTTAATTTCAGGTTTTAGTGTATTTCCAGCCAATAATAAACTTTAATTTAAAACCAATAAACATTTTTAAAATCATATTTTAACCTTTAAAATGCTCATTAACATATCATTTAACATATTATTTTTATACAATAAATTTCTTATACTTACATCCAATTTTCAACAATTTACTAATTAAATTCAAGTGTAAAAGTTTTCAATTCTTCATATTTTTAAATAAGCAACTTAACACTTATCTTTCCTCCATTTCTCAAATAAACTTTTTTTTAATTAACTTAAACCTTTAACTAAAAACCAATTTTACATTTCCAAGTCAAGTTATACTTTTAAAAGACCACTTTTAAACATTTATTTATTTAACCACTTAAGTTCATAGAAAAATCAATAATACTTTAATAAATCACATAAATTCCAAATTTAATCAAATTATCGTATTTACCAATTTCCAATAAAATTAAATTTCCATTTTATTCATATAACCTAAATATCGTTTTTAACCAAAATTCCAAATTTCCAAAAAGTTATATTTAATAATCCCATTTAACCATTCATTAATTACATTTTTAACTCATAGAAAAAATCATAATTTCTTTATTTTAAACATTTAAAAACCTATTTAAATAAAATTTCATAAATTTATATCTTAAAATACTTCAAATTATCCAAAATACTTTATAAAATAACCACGGGTCTGTATATAGTTTTCTAACCTAGGTCAAGTGATATAGATATGTATCATTTCAATCCGTAGTTTAAAAAGAAAAATCCAGGTTCTATCATTTCAAACCCGCAATCCCAAGTTAAATAAAATAAATAAAAACCATTCAGGCCTACCATTTCAGCCCATAACGATTTTTTCCTATTCTAAAGTCCGTTCGGGTATGTATCATTTCAACCCATGGTGATTTCTAATCTATAGGGAACTTGCAGTGTGATAAACAAATATAAATGAACAGTAACAACATATATATAATAACAGATGATACGACATGAAATTTAACAGGTTTAACATCATATGTAATTAATCACAGGCAGTTATAACATCATATAATAGTTCTACACATTCAAATGGTGTCAATTCACATTTGTATAAGTATAAACGTCTGGTGAGATTTACTCACTTTTATAAGCTGGAGACAACGATCAAAAGCACAAACTGAGATCTTCAAAAGCACTATGGCACGACAATGATTCTAGTTTGAGAGAGCCAAAGATAAATCTCCTTGGATATATGAGACAAACAAATATATGAAACATATGTTTCAAAAACAAGATATACTTAAACAATGTTAGAAATAGATGTATAAAACAAAACTAAAGACTTTGCACTTGCTCTCTATGCTTGTTTGCATGGCCTAGGGGATCAATAAGGTCAGGTTTGAGCATGGTTTGGATCAGGTATGGGTATGGAAAAGGTGCGGCTACAAGGCTAAACAAGTGGAGGAAGTTACACTTAGGGTAGGTGAAGGGTTTAAGGCAAAATAGCATGTTTTTGGTCAACAAAAGGGCTCGGCCTTGGAGTGGTTTGGCTTGGACATTCAAGTTCAGATCTGGAATGATGTTGGAGTGGTGTGTGGTGGTCTGGTCAGAGGTGGTGGCGGCGGCTAGAGGTGGTGGTGGTGGAAAATGAAGTGGTGAAGCAACAAGGCTCAAACTAGCATGTTTTCAAGGCATAGGTTGGATTTTGAGGGGTTTTATCACCATGGTTGGCTCGGATATGGTCATGACCTGGAGTGTAGGTGGTGATGATGGCAGGGAATAGATGTAGAGAGTGGTAGCCATGGAAATAGTGAGGAGGCCATGCAAATAGAAAAAAGAAACACGACAAAAGTATGGAAAAAATGGAAGAAAAAGTGCAAAAAGAGGAGGCCATTACCCAATTTTTTCTCCTAGCCGTGAATGAATGAGAAGTAGACTTTTTTTTAGTGAATGAAGACTGGAATACACGGCCAAACAAAGTAATATACAGCCAAAATAAGTAAAGGCTAATAAATAAATAAAAACCGCCAAAGAGTAAATGAGGAAACGGTAAAAGAAACGACTTACGTTTCAAAAGCTTTTAAAACCTTTGGTATTTCCTTTATTTATTCATATAAGTTTACATTACTGAAAATAATAACGATTTCAGTCACAAATTCGAAAATATAACAAAATATAAGATATATATATATATATATATATTTAATGATATAAGGTTAAAATAAGAAAATAGCACAAGATTGCAAACTAGTCTAGAAAAATGGAAAATAAACAGAATGAACTTTGGAAAATTTATATGGACTTGTAAAATTATCTATAACAAAGATAACAACATAAAAGTAAAGATTCATTCACAAATAAATATATAAATTTAAATATAATTTAAATAAAGAAAATAGCAGAAAAATGGAAACTAGGCTTAAAATTTGGAACTAAATTCAATAAGCTTTGGAAAAATTCAAACATCACTTTAAAAATATTAAAATACAAATATAATTAAAATAAAATATTAAAACAAATTTTTTTTTTTAAAGAAAATAGGAAAAGATTTAAAGAAATTGCTTAAAAATCCAAAACGGTGTCCAGAAATGACAAATAAATCACCACTGACTTTGGAAAATTGTTTACTTTATTTTAAAATTATTATAATACAAAAATGTACATACAATAACATATTGACCCAGATTAAAATGAAATATGAAAAAAAAATATAATTTATACAATTTAAAAATAACAAAATTGCAGAGTAAACAAATTGCACTCAATATTGAAATATACATAACTTTCATAGTTTAACTCCGTTTTCAACGAAATGAAAAGCAGTGTTCAAGTTATTACATCTACTTTCATAATAACAGATAAAATTTAAGATTTAAAATGATTTTAATTTTAAAAGTCAAAGTTCAAACAGTTTGAGTAGAAATTCACCTTTTTAGTAAAATGTCCAATTTATACTATTTTGAACTATAGATCAGCATTTATATTTAAAATGAAATATTTGAAATAAAAATAAATTTAAAATAATTAAAATAAAATAAAGTCAAATTTAAAATATATAGGCAAAAATATAGGGTTGTTACAGCTTTAGTAAAATAATTTGGATTTATAAATATTTATATATATATATATATATATCTGTGTGTGTGTGTGTGTGTGGGTGTGTGTGTGTGCGCTTTATTTAATATGTATTTAATTTCAAAACATTCTCTTTTAAATAATATGTATTAATATAAAGAAAATATCTTTAATGGGAAATGTAAGTTTAAAATACAATTTAAATAATGTAAAATATTTTTTTAATAAAAATTTACAAATGTTGAGTAAGTAATAACTATAGAGACAAGTGTTTAACATGTAGAAAGAATTAAACAAGTGTGTCATTATATCATTTTCATTTTTTTTAGAAATTCATAAAAAAGGAAATATAGTATATAAGCCCTTTTATCTTCTTCTTCTTCTTACTCTTTTATTCATTTCAAAACTGGTACAATCTTTAAAACTAGAGAAAAATCATCAGTCACAAGTAATTAAACAAACAACCTCCTCAAATTTTTGAAGACTAAATTCCAGTAAACAAATCTGAAACCTTTTCTTTCAAAATCTCAAGCCAGAGAAGGAATTTCAAGAACAACTTCAAGTCTTCAACAAGTAATTCAAAATCAAGCAGGAGTCAACTTCAACAATTAAATAAGAATTAGGATCAACTCAAAAATAAAAAAATTGCAAACTCAAGCTTTAAAGTTGCAGACCAGAGATCTTTCTTTTTCTCTATTTCATTTAAAAACAAAACTGTAAGTAAGTTGAATTTTAGTTTTTGTTAAGAAATTAAGCAAATCATTCCATCAGGAAATTAAGCAAGCTTATATTAACAAGTTGCAGATTAAAAAAAATTCAAGATCAAGTTAAGCAAAAAAATTTCCAAGCTTTCAATTTTTAAACCAGACAGCAAACTCTCTGCTCAACTCCGTAGGTGAATAAACTCTCTGATTTAAGCTTGAACTTGTTGCTGTGAACAATATTGAAGTTGGAATGAAAAAAATGTGTGTTTGCATGTACATATTTATACATGAAAATGAGATGCATGTCTGTGCACATCAAAGTGAACTCTGTTCCATGCCTACAGGTCCCAAACCCTGTCAAAAAAATCCAAAAGCTCTATCTCAAATTGTTTTTTGGCCTTGAGATCAAAAGAAAACATGTTTGAATGATCATGCCCTAAGTTTTAAAAATAAATGTTGGTAAATGAAACAAGAAATTTTGTCTGGAAATAGAAAAAAACAGGCAAACCCAATATAAACAGAAATTTCATCAAACACGATTCCAGATTTTGAATATATAAATTGAATTGTCTTCGAAGTTGATGATTTTTAAACGTAAAATTAAATTTTTTATCAAGTATTTGTTGAGAAAGAGAGGGATGAACGGAATTGCCATTTTCTTGAAGTTATGGCGATCGATAAGGCAATGGACTTCGTGTTCGTAACCGGAGCTAGCTGGAAGACCGTGGAGTTTGGAAAAAATGTTGGATTAAATTCTAGATCAACGTGGATGTTGATTTTGATCGAGTTAAGGTCTAAGGATTAAAATGAATCGAGGTTAGAACTTGACCACTACGCCGTCGTTAGGCCACCGGAGATCATCGGACCGGGACCATCAGAAGCGTGGGAGGCTGGCAGAGCTTGGGATGGAGTGTCCCGAATTCTGATGATCAGAAGAAAGAGACAGCGAGGCGATCGATTTGGGCTTAAGTTGTTCCAGATTAGGGTTTAGTGGCTCGAATACAAAATCGCGATCGTATCGAAATTCAAGGTGTTTGTGTGGTTTAGGGACGTCACCGTGGACGTGTCGATGACCAGAGATTCAACTGGAGGCGGCCGGAGGGGTTGTGCATATGCACACAGCTGGAGTTGCGTCTGGAGGCAGCAGTTTGGAGAAGAAAGGGGAAACTCGAAGCTACTCTCGAGAAATGTAGGTGATAGCTTGGGTATGAACTCGAAGCAAATTCTGGGCCACACGGGTTTTGTACTTAGACAAATTTGAGAAAAACATATATAAGCACACGGGTAGGTTTTGTTGATAACTCGAAGTTAAGTAAAATATTTCGGGGGAGACTCGAAGTAGTCTCAGGGGTGACGTACAAAACAGTTTTTCTTTAAAATAAAATTCAAACTTTTAAATAGATTTTTAAACTCATGTTTTTAAATGATAAATTTGATTTGAGTTTAAAACAAATTAAAGTTTTTCAGTAAGGCATTTTTAAAGTAATTTAATTTAATTTAATTTTGTTACATTATTTTATAAAATTATTTATATTGGTTAAATAATGTAACCGAGAATGATAGTTAAGATAAAATGCTATGTACACTAATTTTAATCTCTTAAGTAAATTTATGTAATAAGGATGATTTATTTAACCAAGTTTACAAGGTAATCAAAATGATTAACAAAGGTAAGAAGGTTTATCTTTTAAATCTAATAAGTAATCAGTGATTTACTTAAGTGATAAATGATTTACTTAAAGAATAAACTATTTAAATTAATTACTTAATATTTAAAGATTAATTTAATTAAGGTTAATTAAATTATAATTAATTAAAATAATTAATTAAGGAATAATTAATTAATAAAAGTAATTAAGGTTTAATTAATTAACAATTAAGGATTAATTAATTAAGATAATTAATTAAGGACTAATTATTAATGAAGATGATTAAGATTTAATTAATTTGAATTACGGGTAACTAATCATTGATTAAAGATAATTAATGAAAGTAATTATGTGATTAATTAATTTAAATCACACGATTGATTCATCTTAGTTGTAGATGATTGATAACTATTGAATGCTGTGTAGTGATTGATATCTCTGATATGTAATTGTGATGCTATGTGATATGAATTGCTTTGCGCTGAGCTGTGTTTTCTATGATGAATATATTTCTATGTGAATATAAAAACCCTTTGGCCCGTAAAATGGCTTATGAATTTCGATGCGACAGGGAGTCAGATTCCAGTTGGTTATCCGAAACCCACATCGAACCTGTGAATCTTTGTGAATGACATATCCACATGTTTTTAAATTGATGCTCACTATTCGGGTTAGCCGAGAGAGGACCTTTATGTCATATAACCTATTCCGAATAGTGATACGACGAAATGGATAACATTTGAAGACAGTGGTGAAGACAGGGTGTCTTCGAGAACAATAGGATAACCTGTCGAATGACTCTGCACTGAGTTGCTCCGGTATGGAGTTCTCCATATGTGATGGGGAGTCCGATCGGGATTGTGGATGCCCGGATTGCGAGGGCATCTTTGGAAGTGCCTTCGGTTCTGTTCGAACTCGAAACAGACTTGTATGGTTGTATGTCTGACATTATATTTTAAGATATAAAGTAGATTTCTTTCAAATACACTTCTGTTGGTGGCGGAGAATTTATTCTCTTAGCTTAACACCCTTCTCTGAGACGTACAAGCTCAGAGGTTATGTAGTTGAAGGTTATCAGTAATGTACTCCCAACTTGGTAATGTGGCATACTGAGTGCTGCTGATCATTTGTTGATCAAAACATGGCATACTGAGTGCTACTGATCAAAACAGGAAGGATGCAGCAAGGTTATTGGGGGTAGCGCCCCTTAGGGTATGTGCATTTCCTTCTGGATAAAAGTGGTATCATGGTATGAAGCCCAGATACTTAACTTATGTTGATATCGCAAATATATTGCTTTGTGATTGTTGTTGTTGGGGCCCCGGATAAAGGTTGGTTACGACCTGAGGATGGCGTACTTGTGTAGTAGTTACCTAGTTAAAGAGGTTACCCGGCCTTGTGTTGGTAGAGAGTTGGTTAAGATCTCGGAGTGTCCCTCCAGAGGCATACCCATGTGGCCCAAGAAGTTCTTTAGCCTGACCATCTGTTGGAAATCCAATTACCAATACGAACCAAGCACGGTTTTAGTTGTTGAACCTGCCATCGCTATAGTAGGCATAGTATAATGGTACCTATGCTGGCTAAGATTAATATTATATTTTTGAAATTTTTTTCACACTATGCACTAATAATAATATCAAAAGAGTTTTCTCGTATTAAGCATATTTGACTATCATAAGGAGAAATCTCTCCCAAGTGTGCGATTGCATTGTGTGTGTGCAGGGAGGCCTTATGGTAGTTTCATTTTCCAAAAGCATGAACGGTTTTATTTTTTAAAAAAAATTCATTCAAAACAACCATTTTTGTTTACTCATACCCGTCCCATGACTAACCCGGAGTTTATTGTTTCTTTCCTAAACTCTAGGTGCCCATAATTTCCACACGGGCAGCCTAGAAGGTGGTTTTCCATGTTTTGGTGCTAGCTGGATTTTGAAATCTTTTGGTTTAGAGGCTATCGGTTTTTGAAGGCTTTTGACTTGGAGATCTCAAGGTGCTTATTTGGATGTCCACTATCGCTTTATTTCTTTGAAGGCTTTCTTGGAGTGTGATACTTTGTTGCTCCGCTGTGATGTTCTATTTTGAAGTTGTGTTATATGTATAAAAATTCTCTGATGTTGGTGATGATGTTGTAATGGATATTGTGATGATGTTGTATCTGTGATGTTGATTTATGGCAGTTCATTTTGTTTCCACTGTTTATATTCATCTAATGTTGTTATAAGCTCCATCCAAACTGGAGTGCGACTTTTAAATCTCCGGCAGTCGAATACAAGTGAGGTATTTGATGTCGATTTTCGAACATTGGATTTCGGGTCGTGACAAGTACCCTAGAATGAGTTTGAGCATATTAATAGATATGAGCGCGTATTTGTTAGTAAATATAAAATTATTTTATATTGTGTTGATTGGTTTGTTGAGTGGCTTATGGATTCTGGTCAATACGAGTAATTAACGTTATTGATAGGGATCTCTAAATACTATAATAGAACAATTGGACACGTATTGTTTTAAAATGTGGTAAATGAAATAATTTTATCCAAATTATATTTGTGTATAAAAAAAGTAATTTTTTAGAAATTATTATAGTTAAATATGGTTTGCTTGGTTGTTAGGAAATGATAATATTAATCTATTATCATTAGTTTTATTGTGGTAATAGAAATAAAAGTTGATATTATAACCAAAAGTTGAGAAATTAATTCGTATAACAAAATGTGATTTTGTAAATATGAGTTTATAAATTTGATTTATAATTTGAAATGAAATCCCAGAGGAATATTTAAAATACAGATTTAAAAGTAGAAATTTGGGGATTTAAATCCCATAGATTTGAAAATGATTTTCAAAGTCTTGGAAAATGATAGTAATATTATTTGGTAATATTTTTGAATTGGAAATGAAATATATTAAGATTCGGAATAAAAATATTCAAAAATAGTTTTAAAAAGTGAAAAAAGCATTGAACTCATTTTGATCGCTGGATAATAAGTCTGATAATGACCGTGCCATCATCGGTGTTCATTTTCAAGTTTCCAGTGGAGAAATTGCTACCTGAGTGTTTTGAGTTGAAGTTTCGGTTTGATAAAACTGATTTGATTTGAAATTCAAAGGAATAATTTGATATACCCAAGGATTTTGGACATATAAGATTTCAAAGATGATTTTTAAATACTTAAGTAATTGTTTAAAACTATGGGGTTTGATCTAAATTTTATTTGGGAAATATGATAAAATAACTTGATAACTTATAAGAATTTGAAATTTGTTAGGAATGGAACTTAACTTAAGAAGAGTTAAATGCAAACAAGTGTGATGATGGAATAAATTAGTAAAGTAAATAAATTAATAAAGTGAATTTAGAGAAATTAGTGAATGGAATATAAATAAATTTGAAACTTATAAAATTTGAAAATTTAATTGGAATGGGAATTAACTTGAACTAAGTGAAATAAGAGAAATTTGAAAATTAAGCCTAAGTAGGCTAAATGAAATAATATTGAAATAAAATTTATTAAGTTGGGATAAATTAGAAAATGGAATAAATTATTTAGTTAGTAAGTAAATGGAATTGAAACTCAATATTGGAATGATATTTAATTGAATTATGTTGAATAAAGCGAAATTGAAAAAAAAATTAGTTCGAATGGACTAAATAAGATAAAAGTTTGGAAATAAAATTTGATTGGAAAATTAGTAAATGGGAGGTAAATTGAATTCAAATGGAACTGAAATTTAATTTTCATAAAAAAGGATGTAAAATTAAGTGATGAAGTGAAAATAAATAAATGAAGTTGTATAAAATATTTATAATAAACTTAAGAAAGTTGATGGTGAAGTTCTTAAGTAAAATTGGTATTGGGAATATACTAAGAAAATATTTGAATGCTAATCAAATAAATGTAAATAAATTAAGGTGGAAAATTGTAAGCGGATAAAATAAAAGTGGATAACTGTTGCGAAGTAAATGTGAATAAAAAGAAATTGATTTGGCTAATAATCAATTGGGAATAAACACGTAAGTTGTACGTATATTATCTTATTCGCATAACGATTCATTCCAAATTCGAGTACAGAATTTCGAGATAATTATATCTATCCGAGTTAGGATTTTTCACTCTATTTTTAACGGCGAACCCTGGACATGGATTACTGATTGATCCTAAGATTCGCTGTCATAGTATATGGCTATGCAAGGAGGATGACGATTTCTTATCAAAGAACCATATCTGAGTCCGTACTAGAGAGTCATGTGAACGACACTAGTTCAGAAGCGAAATTATGTGATCGAGCGAGCGACCAAATTTGATATTGCTTACATATGATATATGTACATCAGACGGGCACA
This sequence comes from Allium cepa, assembly GCA_030765085.1. Taxonomy (NCBI): domain Eukaryota; kingdom Viridiplantae; phylum Streptophyta; class Magnoliopsida; order Asparagales; family Amaryllidaceae; genus Allium; species Allium cepa. The sequence continues at coordinate 148,286,522 of CM060928.1, forward strand.
AGTAAAGCAAATATTGAAAATTTTGAAAAGGAATACATAAAATGATTTTGGAATTAAATGAGTGTATATTATTGGTAAGTAAGGTGCATGTAATTAAAACAAAGGATAAATTGATGTCTTTGATTTCAAAAGTAAAATGCAATTGCCCGACAAAAGGTATATGTTTAAATTGTGTATGAAATTGATGATTTTTCTGATTGAGCCACTTGGCTTTTGTTTTTTTTTGTATAATTTGGGGTGCGTTGTGGCGTTTTGTAGTTTTTCGGATCTATCCGCGCGAAGGAGATGCTGGTGAAGTTTTTCAAATTTAAGGAGATAGAAAAAAATTCGAAGATAATTTTAATAATTTAGAATTATAATTTGGATGATTGAGGAAATAATGTTATTCGAATCTATAGATAAATTTGGAAAATAGTAAAAGTGATAGAGTGTTTCCAATGGAAATTGTTTTTGGAAAGTTGTTGAAACTGTATGGTTTTGGAAAAATAGTTAACGGGTTTTGGACCATTCTTCTTACCTAGCAATTTCAGGACGAAATTCTTATAAGGGGGAGGAATGTAACGACCCAGAATTTTGGATATTTGAAATTGGAATATTTAATTGACTTTAAATATTTAAAAGCTAATTTTTGAACTTGAATTTCAAATATAACTAATTATTGGACAATTTAATTATTGAATTAAATAATTGAAAATTGGGTAAATTGTTGAATCTGGAGTTTTAAGCCTGTTAAAAATTAATTTAAGGGCTTATAAAATTTTATTAATAATAATGAAGACAATAAAAGTTTTAATATTGAATTTAACAGTGATTTATTCAGTTTTAAAAATATATCGTTTAAAATGACATTTAAAAATAGCCTTCCGAGGCACAGTCTCGGATTTCGACGAAAACCAGTTCCATTGGATCCGCAATAGTGTATTATTATTGGATTTCTAATTTCGTAGAGTCTGGAGTTGTCATTTGGTCGTACGGTATGTAAACGCGTTGAAATTTATGTCGAAAATTCAATATATATAATTGGGTCCAAAAAGCTATCTTCTCCATACGATCGAATTAGGACTCGAAATATTTTCCATTGCGTTCAGAATAGGGGTATAATATTATAAACGCCTAGCGGCATGCCACGATAAGAGGTTAAAATTTTAAGCTACGTATTCGAGATGATTTAAAAATTTAAATAATATTTATATAGTTGATTTGACAAATATTTTCACATCAGAACCTTTCCTTTCTCTTCAAATCACTGTAGCAAGCATATTCAAACACATTTCCCCTCCTTTCACCTTTTTAAACATCACAGCCGAGCATCTTACAATGAAATAAAAATGGCAACTTTAAATTAAAAAAATCATTTCTCCACTTATATTGAATTATAAATCATGAAATTAATTTTAAAAGTCTTGCTTCGCCTCGAGCTTCAATCTGGTAGGGCATGGAAAAGTGCGATTTCAAATGGTGCGATCGACGTTTTATAGTCGAAGGTAAGGTTTTGGATTTCAAGAGATGGAGTGCTCGATTTGGAAGTTTGAGGTCATTTTTGGATTTGTTGTAGAGAAATGCTTCTATGCCTACGATTTGACGAATTTCGATCAACATTTGCATTTTGCATTGCTACAGGACTTCGAGCAAGCGTCAAGTCGTGAATTGGTCGGAGAGGCTAGGTTTGTCGTAGTTGTGTGGAAATAGAAGCTTGCACATAGAGAGGAAGAATGGCGATGGCGCTTGCCATTTCGTGGAGAGACGAGAGGGATTGGGTGCGTGCACGCATGATATGGTGGCTATGCACGTTTCTTGGCTTCAGGAAGTTTGAAGCATCTGGAAGAGGAAGGAATAGTTTGGGGTTGGGCTCTATTTCATAGGGTATGGGTTTTATTAAATATAATTAACTTGTTTTTATAAATTTAAATACCGATGAACTTATAAAATTTGTCTCTTGTGCATACGAGGTCTGTCTTGGACAAAACTTTTTGCGTAGCGATCGTGGTAAAGAGAGATTCGAAATGGAACTGGTTTGGGTGAATTTGGAGCTTTTGAAATTTTTAGATAATTTCAAATCGTCCGGATTCAATTGAAAATGGAACGCAAAAGCGAAAGAAAATCAAGGTGAGTCAATCTCACTCAATTTTGGATTGCTGTCTAATTATAAATAGTAAAAATTAATTACTGGTTGATTTTTGAATTTGATAATTATTATCAGTTGAATGTGATATTATATATATATATATTGGAGTGATTAATATTCCCGCATATATATAGCAGATGAGACCCTATGCGCCCCGCATAATAGCGGATGACCCTATATACCACGATATCCCCTTCGAAGTGGGATTGGTATTTTTAGATTGTATTAACATCTGTGGATGCAGGGAAACAGGTTAGAGGGATCCAACTGGATTCCTTAAAGTGATAAAATTATTTTCATATGCAGTGATATGACATGTTGAATAATCTGTGATAGATCATAGCGTGGTTTGAATTTATTTGGTGCCATGGTATTTCTGGTTTAGATTTTGGTATTTTTTTTGAAATACCATAAATATGTAAATTGAATTTAAAAAGAAATTGAAGCATTTTTTGCGGTTAAAATAATTATAGTGAAATTGGAATTTATTTAAAGAAATGAATTTGGAGAAAAATAAATAGTTTAGTTCGAATTTATATTTTTAAAATTTCGGGAGATTGTAAACAGAGATTTTTGAAATAATGTAATTAAAAGGATTTTTTTAAAAAGTACTTAAGTGATGTTGTTTAAGAATAAAGAGGATTTATTTCTAGAATCGAGGTTTAAAATAGTTTGGAAAAATAAAAATCAAATCTGAAATTGATATCCCAGTTTTTAAAAGTGATTTTAAATTATGAAAAAAGGAGGGGAATCTGAATTTAGTTGGGTTTGGAATATATTTGGGTTATTTAAGAGATAATTAAAAATGGAATTCAATTTAGAAAATCGATTTAAATCGATTAAGCATTTTGAAATAATGGTAAACAGGAAATGAGACTATGAAAATTTATAAACGAATTGTATAAATTAAGTAAATTATCGGTGGATAAATATGAATTTTAATTTCACGAACGAGGATTTATAAGGAGATGGGTTAATAGGTCTAAAAATAAATAGTAAATGTATTTTTAGAAATGTGGAAAAAGTCAATTTACGGAATTAGAACGTAAATCAAACCGAAAGTAAATCTAGAGGGATTTATAAATAATTAGAGTGGCTATATTGGGGTTAAAAATGTTTTTTCTAAGAAGTTAAGTTATTTAAAAAAGGAAGAATTTTTAAGTATTAATTACAAAATTTAAAAGTGTTTTAAAGAATATTTTAGAAAATTAAATTTTTAGTTGTTTAAAATTTTGCTTAAAGTATATTTAAATATTAGTTTAGTTAGTTTATAGTAAGTTAATTATAACTAAAAAATTTATCAGCATTATTATTTTAAAAGGACAAACTATACAATATTAATATTTATTTAATAACTTTTATTTAAAGTAGTTTGCCTAAAGTTTTACTTGAAAAATTATTATAGAAATTTCATAAGTATACTATCTTGAAAATTTTTAAACTGTTATAATATATGTAAATATATAAGTGAATATGCTTTTATGGTTTTTTGTTTAGTCCCACATCGTGGAATTGGTTAAGTCCTTTGCTCTGAAGCCTTTATATAAAGGAGGCTATGTATTGTAAATACATATCTATTCTCAGAAGTGAATAATATATCTTTTATCTCTCTCCAATGGCTTCTATTATTTCTTTATTTTATAACACGTTATCAGCACGATCTCCACAAAAGTTTTTTTTCAGATCTACAATTGTGATAATTTATGAAATCAAATCTATTCTTCTCCAGATCTAATTATAGATCTCAAAACGGTAAGTTATTTTTCTAATATGATTGATCTAATCTTCCAATTTTTTTTTATATATCTCATTCTATTCTAGATCTACTTCTTTAGATCTAAATATATTGTCTTATTTTTTAGACTTTATTATACTAGTCTTATAATTTTATATCTTATATAAATCTAAACTTTGAGATCTAATTCTTATTTTGTTAGTTATTATATTTTAGATCTAATTTTTTTTTGCTATTTTTATGATCTTATTATATTGTAGATCTCAATATCATACTTATTTTTATGTTTTTAAGTTCATTCATTTTGGAATGCAAGTTTGAACTTGACAAAATTTGATATTGTTGATTGAAGCAAATTTTTTGAATTCGATTGTATTTAGTTTGGACATGGATTTGAGAAATCAAACATGGTTGGTAAATAGGGTTTTCATTTTGAAAACCTTTTGATCTGATTTAGATTTGAATGCAGACTTTGGAAATTATTTTGATATATGATTTATATTTCCAGAAGAAATATTTTATTGTTTCTAAGAGAAACAAATATAAATATAATACGTATCTAGAAAATCGTATTAAGTGAATGGAAACATTAGTAAAAGCTTACATGATAAGCTTAATATCTTCCAATGTTTGCTTAAAAAAAGAAGGGAAAAGGAAATAATAATTGAGAACCTGCAGTTTTCATAAATCAGTAAATTACAAGTTTCCTCAAAATAAAGAAGCAGAAGTTCTAACTAAAAAAAAGGATTATATATCAAAACTCAAATATATAAATTTGATATGTGAAGCTTTGAATTATTAGAAAATCTAATTCAGAATATGGTAAATTTCAATTGCAATCAAACCTGAAGTTTGATAATGAAAATCAAGTTGTACCATTTAGGATCTAAAGTACTAAACAAAGACTTTTTTTTAAAAGTAAAATTGGAACCTGAAGTTCTAAAAATATTTGCCAAAGGTATTAACTACTAAATCAAATAAATATATAGAAACTTGTTCACTCCAGAAGTAGTGAAAATAATATATTAAAAAAAAGGTCTCCAGAAGAGATTTGTTGATATATTTGGGGCTTTTACTAAACCAAATAAATACGTAGAAATATAAGTAGTGATAATAAATATTTAACACTGATGATCAAAATGAACTTGTATCCCTTTATGGAGAAGTTTATACAAAATTTGAGAACCTGAAGTTCATAACAAATTAATGAACTTGAAGTTCATGAATTAGATGCCCGAAGCTCTATTGAAATTATGTAAAATGATAAGGTTGTACTTCCTGAAGAAGTTAAAGAAAACTAATAAATAATCATATGAGAAAATGATGTTGCATTCAAGAGATTACAAAAATCTCCAAATGAGTTATACCTTACCTTATATTTTAATATTTATATTAAATTAACCAAATATCTCAAGATATTATGTTATATGATATTTCAAACATCATTGGATGTGTGTGTGTATTAATCTGTTGAAAAAATGTTTTAGAGATTTATTTATATTTATATTGCAAAATCTAACATCCTAGAAGAGATTTTATAAGAATTTTATTTTTGTTACATTGCAATTCCTTAAAAGGAAACACTATATTCCCTGAAGGAATAACCATATAATTTTTTTTTTGAAGCACTAACAATAACTTTTGAAAAAAAAGGTATTGTATGCCAATATTATACTCCAGAAGTAGTGGTTTTTATCTCTTACATCTTACTTTCATTTGGTGAACCTAATTTTGTTACTGTATTTTAAAGTTTGATATGCCATTTCAAAGACAGTTACAACAAAAATCTCCAGCAGAGATATTTTATGCCACTGTAAAAATAGTAATTATGTAATTTATATAAAAGAAATATTGTATATTGATATGGCATTCCAATAATGCATATATATATATATATATATATATATATATATATATATATATAGAAGAGATAAGTTCACTGCAGAAGTGATGATACTAAAATATCTCTAGAAGAGATTTATAAATTTGAAAATGATAACATATCTCTAGAAGAGATTTGTTTATATATTTGGTAATTTTATTAAACCGAATAAATGCATAGAAATTTGATACTTGAGATACAATTGAGGAACAAAACTTAACAACTTGAAGTTGTGTATATATATTGTTCGAACTAGAAGTTCGATATGGTTCCAAACCAAATGTTTTGAACATTATCATGCGGTTTTGACAGGTTTGCATTGACGTTAATTTATAAATAGAAATTAATAGTTTGAATCCTTGTAATAGTTTGTTCTAAAAATCACTAATTCAAATGAGAAAGAATATGAAAATTTTATAATATTTATGTGATACGTGGACGCACGTATACATCCATATATGTAAATATTTAGCTAACAACCTGAAGTTTGTTATAAGCTATTATTTAGTGATTATGCATAGATATTATTTAGTGATTTAAAATTCAATCAACATAAATGTTGAATGACCTGAAGTCATGTATGTATTCAAATGATCTACACAATAAGTAAATTCCTCCAATATCTTAGATCAATGAATGAGAACAAACTCTAATAATCAATATCAATTTAATGCATCTTATCAACGAATAAAAGAATTATCCTCCTATTATTAATATGTATGATGTATTTGCTAGTAGCAATATCATAATGGATCAAAATAAGAATCCAAAGACGATAATTATTCAATGTTTGTCAACATTGAGGGGGAGGATAAATGGATACAAGTTCATTTTGATCATCAGTGTTAAATATTTATTAAAATATACAATGATGCAAAATATTATCAATATTATGCCTAATAGACTTTCTCCAATATAGATTTGAATCTCTGAAGGATCAAAGTTTGTAAACCACATCTGAAATATGGTTCAAAAGTCACTTCAAAATATTTTTGGAGTATGTAATAAAGATGCCAAATAAAGGAGGTGAGTGTTCTTGAAGAAACACTTAAGGATGCTCTGAAAGAGATCCATGACATGATTCTCAAATAACCCTAGAAGTGGTTAGGTACCTAAAACATAATTAAAGAGATCTCAATAAATCATGTCTAGAATTGACAAGAAATAATCATCGATGATAAATTTATAAATAATAAAGCGCTTATGTTTATAAATGGATTAAAGATCCTGGATTAAGGGAAAACATGACTGGCCATCATGAATCCTTTACCAATAGAGAAATATGGACATGTAGTCCGTAAAGTAGCGAAAGTACTTGAAATGTTTAATATACCCCGAAGGTATAAATATGATTTAAATCATATTAAATGATGAAAATATAAAAATTCCTGAAGAATATAAATAACTTTTATGGTTATAAAGAATGCAAAGAACAGGAAGCATAGATTACAACCTACTTTTGAGTATTGTTGTAATGAAAATCTTGATATAACTCAAGATGAGTAGATTACTTCCTACTTTTTAGTAATGTTGTAATGATATTTTTAATATTCATGAAAGATGTATAGTTGCAATGCGCAAAACTAATTTGAAGCATAAAAATGAAAACACATGAAGTGTTTTTCATAAAAGTAGCATAAAATTGCACAAAATGCAAATTATATTTGAAAGAAACAATCTTAAAAAAAAATTGATTGTATTGAACGAAACTATTAATAAATTGTATTATTAATGAGAAACGTATTTATAGATCCAGAAGTATCTATAACCAATTTGAGTTATCGAAAGACGAATACAAATTCAGAGGAAACTTTAAATCAGGGGGAGCATCTATAAGCATTTTATAATGCACTCTTTTTCCTTAACTAAGATTTTTCCCACTGGGTTTTTATTAGTAAGGTTTTAATGAGGTATATCTTGATCCGGATTCTCCTTGGGATGTTATCTGCCGGCCTAAGTGTGAGGGTGGGTTAGGGTTGCGTAATCCGAAGGACATCTGCTTGGCTTTCGCTTGCAAGTTGTGGTATAGGTTTGGGGCTAACGACTCCTTATGGTCGCAATTTCTTCATGCTAAGTACCGGAGACTGGCTGATTCTGGATTCTCCGGTACTCCTTCCTTCGCGAGTGAGACTTGGAAGCATATGCAATCGGTCAAAGTGTTTGTTGACTCTCATGACGGCCTCTCCGGATGGGATGGTGGTCCGTTCTCTATTCGGAGGGCTTGGTCCTCTTCTAGAATCCCATCGCCCGTTCTTCCCTTTTTTTCTTTCATTTGGGACGTCTGTATCCCTTCTAAAGTCTCTCTTCTGCTGTGGCGTTCCTTCCATAATGGACTCTCAGTTGATGAAAACCTTCAACGGATCGGCATTCCTTTTGTCTCTCGTTGCAGATGTTGCGGTAACGGGGAGACGGAATCGGTGAATCATCTGCTTTTCATCGGATGGTGTGCCAGGTCTTGCTGGAACTACTTCGGGAATTTAGTGGGGGTACGTGGTTCCATCAACTCTTCTTTTGATTTGCTTTCCACTTGGTGGTGTCGTCGTGCTGGTCGTTCCCTTGGTTCTATTGTTTTTCGTTTGATTCCTTGTCTGATTTGCTGGCACATTTGGTGTGCCCGGAATAAGGCAATTTTTGACGAAACTCCTATGGACCCTCTATCTGTTATTCGGAAGGTTCGAGATGATGTTTACTTGGCATTCCGGGGCCGTCCATTCCGAGGTTCTGTCAACTTTCGTTCTGGTCGCCTAGTGAATTTGTTATCAATCACCTGTTCTAGCTCTTCTATTAGACAAGGTATCGGTTGATTGCCTATCCGGAGACTGGTGGTTACGACTGTCCAGTCTCCTTCTTAGCCTCCTCTCCCCTCCTTTTTTTTCTCATGTTTAGGTTATTGCTTGCAGGTAGAGGCTTTATGGGGTGTGTGATTCTCAGTCCGTTATTTGTTTGGAGCTTGCTTAGAGTTTTCTGTTTCTGCTTTTCGGGTTTCGGTCTTTCTGGTGATGGGTTGCTGTCTGTTGTTTTCTTCTAGTTCTTCTATAGGTCTTTTTGGTAGATCGCTATCTATTTTTCGGTGGTATCCATACATCGGAATCGGGCGGTGGCTCTGCAGGAGCTCGATTTTGATATTGGTCGGAGTGGGGGTTTTTGGACTTATTCGGGATTGCTTTGCGCCTGCTGGGAGACCTCCTTCTGGATCTTTTTGTTAGTGGTTTTTTGTATTCCTCTTTTGGTTATTTCTGTGATCCGATCATGTATTCTCTCGTCTTTGTTCTTTTACGGTTACCTGTCAGGCTTGTTGACAGCTTTTGGTGATGTTTAGTTATACATATTTTCTTTAAAAAAAAAAAAAGATATCATTTGTATCAAAAAAAAAAATGGTATATCTTGATCCAGAAGTATCAACTCCCTAGTAATATTTGAAATAAGCTATAATGTACTCTTTTTCCTTATTTAAGATTTTTCCCACTGGGTTTTTCTTATTAAGGTTTTAATGAGATATTATCTTGATCTAGAAGAATCAAACGTCTTTTCAAGAAATAACATCTTAAATATGTTATTTAAGTTAAATTATATTTTTATCCTTGACTAAGGTTTTTCCCATCGGGTTTTCCTTTGTAAGGTTTTTACTGACGTATTAAATTGATTCAGAAGTATCAAACTCTGTCAGATGCAGTAAATTATTGAAATATGACATACTATATTGTACTCTTTTTCCTTCACTAGGATTTTTCCCATAGGGTTTTACTTAGTAAGGTTTTAATGAGGCATTAGTTTGATCCAGAAGTATCAAGCTTTATTTAAAGAAATAAGAAAATAAAACATGTCATTGTACTCTTTTTCCTTCACTAAGATTTTTCCCATTGGGTTTTTCTTAGTAAGATTTTAATGAGGCATTATTTTGATCCTGAAGTATCAAACTCTTATAACGGATATCATTTTTAGTATGATATTTATGATTTCACAAGTTGCACTCTTTTCCTCGTTCAAGATTTTTTCCCACTGGGTTTTTCTAATAGAGGTTTTTAATGAGGCAACAGACAATATCTATATCGACTGAATCGATAAATGCAAGCAAGATAATAATGAGGGGGAGCAATCATCATACACGTTTTGAAACGGAAATTTCAAATTATCCGAGCATTCAAGATTTTGAAGACGCATATTCAGGGGGGGTGTTATAATATATGTAAATATATAAGTGAATATGCTTTTATGGTTTTTTGTTTAGTCCCACATCGTGGAATTGGTTAAGTCCTTTGCTCTGAAGCCTTTATATAAAGGAGGCTATGTAATGTAAATACATATCTATTCTCAGAAGTGAATAATATATCTTTTGTCTCTCTCCAATGGCTTCTATTTTTCTTTATTCTATAACATAAACAATGTTTTCGGGAAGTATTGGTATACTCGCATGGCGTAATTGGAGGCCGTGAGTGCCTGCAGTTAGGTCTTGGATTTTTCTGGAATAGAGACGTAACTATCGAACCGTGAATCCATGGTTTGATACCGCAGGGATACTTTCCAAATTATTTTAAAGGTTTTCCAAATATTTTTGAAAGAATAGTCATGGTGAATTTACTTAACTCGTTAAGATAAACATATATTTTGGATAAAGAGATTTGAATTATTAAAAATTAAATTAAAAAGAGAATTGGAGTTATTCAGTGGAAAATTGAATATTTGGTTGAATGATTATTTAATTTGATAGCTAAATAACCGAATATCAAATCTCTACCCAAAATATAACTTTTCGAATATCTAGGAGAAATACGAGGATTATATGGTGCAATTACCGTTCGAGGTGCTATACTGTACGTATAAAATCATTTCGTTCTTCTAGGGCGTTTATAAAGAAATTGGTCCATTAACGGTTAGGAGACGATCTTTGATCTTATTTTCGTCTGTTTATTTTGTAAAAGAACCGGGGTTGAGTTTACCGAAAATATCGAACGTTGTTTCGAAGAGACCGGGATCGGATAAGTTATCTGAAAACTATTTCGATCCAATGAGTACGTTTTCGAAATGAAGACAAGAGCATGGAGTCAAAGATGGAGCAGTAAAGTGCAAGGGCTAATCGCTACTAATTCTGAGGATGATTCCAAAATGGATGTAGTAGGAGTAGTGCCTTCGGTTCCGTTTGAACCCGAAACGGACTTGTATGGATGAATGCTATCAGTACATTGTCATTGGAGGGCAATGGACATTCTAAGTGAAAATTCCTTTAAAAGGTAATCCTAGCCTCTAGCCTCATCAACTGGGAATTACTGAAATGCCGAGGGAATGTAACAAAGCTAAGTGGGTAGCGCCCATTTAGGCTATGTTTATCACCTTTCTAGATACCCTCAGATATTATTACTACGATTCATGGAAGGAGCTCGGAAAAGGGTGGGAACACCTGAGGTAATAACATACTCGGTCTATCCGGTTAGGGGTAGAATGTTCTTGTGTTGTAGGGCATCCCGGCGTGGTCCTTGTTACGCCGTTCTAGACGTGTACTGTGATAGGTGGTACCCCAGTGTCTAGTCGTTCATATGAAATCCTTTCTCCAATAAGGGCTGTACGGTTTTGATTGTGTCCAACTACGTTGAAACGTGAGATGCAAGCATTTCAGCTATTTGAATAAGTATTTGTACTTAGACACTATTATAATATCAAAGGATTTGATATAAAGTTTTTTTGGTTATCGTAAGGTAAAACCCGTCGTGTTTATTTGTGGCATCGTTTTACGAGATACTTTTGATTTTCAAAGGATTTTGATAACTTTAATAATTCAATTTGAGTGTGTTTTCTCACTCTGGTTTTCTAGACTGACTTGGGTGTTATTTTATTATAATGCTTGGATCAGATCAAGTATTACAGATACAAAAGATAGGATGCTATGGAGCTTAGGAGGCGAGTGAGATGACGAAGACTTATTACACGTATCTGATTTATATTCCGCTGTGTATGGTATGTTGTATATTCAGCTTTGTGAGGACAAGTTATTATAAATGTCCAGTATTGTATTATTAGTGTATTGTACTTTGATGATGTAATGTATAAATAACAGTTATAGATCTTTTTGTATATGGATATGTTATATATCTATTATATAATATTGTTCCGCTGCGATTGTGAGATTCTGTGTTGTTTTTATTTTCTTCTTCTACCTCTTTCTTCTTCTCCTTTATGATCTGGTATTTTCGGCATTCGATTGCTCGGCATGTAATACATGTGACATATTGATGTCGATTTTTGAAGGTCGAAAATCCGGGCTGCGACACACATGATTAATTTGACAATAATTTCATAACCTTAACCACCAAAGTATTGGATTATCTTGTCAATTGTAATGATAGATACATTATTAACGTGCATTTTACGAAACATTATTAAACCGAACCTATTTTATTTTAAATTTAGAAAATTTGCACATTTACGCTAATTAAATTGTTATAGAATTTTTCAATTAATACTAATTATCAGATTAAAAAATAACTCATTATAAAGTCAATGTACTAATTACAATTCTTAAAATTTTACATTAATTAAAATAATTTTAGATCTAAATAAAAAAATATAAAAATAACGTCCAATACATCTCTCACGGTATAACCAATTGAATAGTTAGCACCTTTGACCTTACATCAATAAGGTTCGACTCGCGGTTTAGTCTGCGAAATTATGCTTCCGTATATTTAAATGGAAATGTGTGGTTGGATCAAAGGAAAGTTGAGGTGTAGCAAAAAATGGTGTGTAGATGATTCTTGTCCGCACATTTCCAAATAAATGGTCAGCACAATAACACAATGGGACTATGTATACACCAATACTTTCCGTCTCTGCCATCTGGAGAACAATTCTTTGTGCATGTATGTGCGTCTATATATATATATATATATATATATATATATATATATATATATATATATATATATATATATATATATATATATATAGACGCACATACATGCACAAAGAATTGTTCTCCAGATGGCAGAGACGGAAAGTATTGGTGTATACATAGTCCCATTGTGTTATTGTGCTGACCATTTATTTGGAAATGTGTGATAATGTATCTCTGCATGCATTATGCTGTTGATCAGAGTTAGGTAAATGCTATCGTTGGATTAAATAATTGAAGGGCAACCATAAATAGAAGGCTGTGCCAATACTATTGCGATGAAGAAGTTGAGTACAAAGGTTGTACACTTCAATAAAAGATTCCTAAGGCAAAAGGAAAATGATAGAATTGATCAGGTTTATTTGGTCCACTATGTCACAGATACCGTGGAACAGAGTTTTTCTTCTTTCTCCTTAGCTATTATATTTTCATGGATATTGTTCTTATGGACATGGTTATTATGTGCCCTAAGGCACATGTTATATCTATTCACGAAAAGACAAAAAGAATTTAATTAAAATACCAACTATGTCCTTACATCACAATTAAATATAAGACAATGAAAAAGACTTACGGTAATTTAACAACCTTACATCTATACGTATGATTACTTTTCTATTTTTTTATGTATATGTACCTATAATTAAGAATCAAATTCCAAACTTCCTGCGTAAATAAATAACAAACAAAGTAATAATTTTAAGTGGCTAATGATCATCAAAAAGGCTTAACAAAATTTTGTAGTTTCCTTATCGCTTTTATATTTTAAATTAAGTAATAGACATTACTTGAAATATATAGTGGTTATGAAAATTAGACATAATAAATACCATTTGCATCGATTGCTGTGGTTACTTAACCTGAGTAGTACTGTTGTCATTGGAATAAATACCATTTGAAAGAAGCGTATGCTTGTGCAAAAACAAAGAAAGAAGCAAGGCCCGTTCACTTATAGTCTGCTTGTACTGGTGAAGGAGCGCTTTCTTGTGAGAAAAAGTTGGGAGTTGTTTTATATGCAATATATAGTCATAAGAAAAAAGGGTATATTTAGAGCTGCCCTCTCGTTCAGTCATTTTAGTGGCTGAATATTAACGATACAAAAGAAGAATTTAACATGATTAAAAGGTGGGTGTTGTAGTACAAGATCGACCAATGTAAAATTGGACGCTGATATCACAATACAAATTTACTGAAGACAAGTACGAATTAAAAACACAACAGTCCTTCCTTCCGGAGAAGAATATATAGCTTTGCTGAAGAAATATCTATTTACCCTGCGAGTAAGGAAAAGAAAATAGAATATCAATACTAGGTTAACGTAAGCAGACGAAATAAAAACAGTACAGAAAAAGAAGAAAGAAAGCATATAAAAACAGTGCAGAAAAAGAAGAAAGAAAGCATATATAAACGTAGAGCAGTCAGTGGAAGGGCTGATGGCATAGGGAACACGGCCACCAAAGGTCCTGGGAAGGCCATAATCAAAATTACAAACATAAATTCAAACTTGTTGGAAATTGTGTTGAAAAATTCAAGTGAATTATTAAAAATGACTAAGTGTGAAGAATGGCTTTGTGAATAGTCCCACATTGTAGGACTATATGAAAGAATCAAGTATTTATACTTGATTCTTAGAGGCTAAGTTGGGCCCTTTGGGCACCCAATGATGCTCTTTTGTAAGGAGGGAGGCCATGCTTGACCACCACACACGCGCGCGCGCGCGCGCCGACCGACCGACTCGACCCGACCCGGTCAATTTAATTTTTAAGAGTGCAGACTGAGCCGTTCGTCCGTGCAAACGAATCGGTAACACAACAACTGAGAGGCTGTTTTATCCTAGAGGCGGCGGTGATTGATTCGAACTGCTTGCACCATTGAGCAGATCGCCGAAACGTCTTCAAGAAAGTGACTCCGTCCACGACTCAGCCGAACCTTGCCATTGTTTTCCAACAAATTGAAGACGTTCGACAACAATGGCCTCTGCTGCAGATCTAGATGCCGCCGCTCCTGCTTCCTTCTTCCAACTGCCGGTCGTCTCTGCTGCTCCCTTCAGATTCGAGGGCCTCCATTTCAAACGCTGGAGACAGAAGATGGAATTCTTCCTGACCACCAGAAAAGTCGTGGCTGTGCTGACAACCGACAGACCGCAGCTACCCAGTAAACCAGACAACGAAGCAGATGCAGATCAGATGCGAGCCTGGACAGAAAAATCAAACGAGTTGCAGAACTGGACAGAGCAAGATTACATGTGCCGAAACTACATACTCAACGGCCTCAGCGATGACCTGTACGACTACTACAATTCTGACAAGTCAGCCAAAGAGATTTGGGAAGCGCTGCAAAAGAAGTACGATACCGAAGAGGCTGGAGCGAAGAAGTATGCAGTCAGCCGCTACCTCAAATACCAGATGACGGATGACAGGTCAGTAGAGATGCAGTCTCATGAGCTTCAGAAAATTGCTCATGAGATCATCTCCGAAGGTATGAGTTTAGATGAACAGTTTCAAATTGCTGTTATTATTGATAAACTGCCCCCAGGTTGGAAAGACTTTAAGAATGTGCTTAGGCACAAGACTAAGGAATTCTCCTTAGAGAGCTTGATTACTCGCCTCCGTATTGAGGAGGAGGCTCGGAAACAGGACCAGAAAGAGGAAGTGCTTGTTGTCACCAACAATAACACTAAGAAGTCCAAGCCAGCAGTTCTGAAACCAAATCCGAAAAGCTTTAAGAATCAGAACCGCAACCGCAACAAACAGAATTGGAACCCGCAAGGGAACCAAAAAGGACAGCAAAAACCAACCCAAAAGAATGACTCTGGACAGTTGTTTCTGTGCTACAACTGTGGAAAACCAGGTCATATGGCACGCAAGTGTAGGAACAGACCAGGCCCTGCACCGCAGGCTAACCTGACTGAGGAGCCTTTGACGGCTATGATTTCTGAGATTCACCTTGTTGGTGGATCAGAGGGTTGGTGGGTAGACACTGGTGCATCCCGCCATGTCTGCTATGATCGTGCTATGTTTAGTACATACACGGCTGCTGATGATCAGAAGGTGCTGTTGGGAGATTCTCACACCACTACAGTTGCAGGCATTGGAAATGTGGAAATAAAGTTTACCTCTGGAAAGACAGTTCTTCTGAAAGATGTGATGCATACTCCAGAGATGAGAAAGAATCTGGTTTCTGGTTTTCTCCTTAATAAGGCTGGTTTTACTCAAATTATAGGGGCTGATTTGTATACTTTGACTTATAAGGGGATGTTTGTAGGGAAGGGTTATGCTTGTGAGGGTATGTTTAAACTGAATGTTGAATCTAATAAAGTAACCAGTTCTGCTTATATGTTGTGTGACTTTAATATTTGGAACTCTAGATTATGTCATGTAAATAAGCGTATAATTCATAACATGATCACATTAGATTTGATTCCTAAAATGTCACAAACTGATTTTGATAAATGTGAATTCTGTAGTCAAGCAAAAATCACTAAGAAACCTCATAAATCAGTTGATAGATTTTCTGAATCCTTAGACTTGATTCATTCTGACATATGTGAACTAGATGGTACTTTGACTAGACATGGACACCGTTATTTTATCACTTTCATAGATGATACCTCTGATTTCACTTATGTATATCTTATGAAAAATAAAAGTGATGCATTTGATATGTTTAAATTATTTAAAACTGAAATTGAGAATCAATCTAATAAGAAAATTAAGAGACTTCGTAGTGATAGAGGAACAGAATATGAATCTAGTTCATTTCTTGATTTCTATAAATTGAATGGTATAATTCATGAGAGAACTGCACCTTATTCACCTGAAATGAACGGTAAAGCTGAAAGAAAGAATAGGACCTTTACCGAATTAGTTGTAGCTATTTTGTTAAATTCAGGTGCAGCAAAACATTGGTGGGGGGATATTTTGTTGACTGTATGCTATGTATTGAATAGAATCCCTAAATCAAAAAGTAAGACTTCACCTTTTGAAATTTTAAAAAATTATAAACCGAATGTATCTTACTTTAGAACTTGGGGATGCTTGGCATATGTTCGTATACCCGACCCTAAGAGAATAAAATTAGCAAGTAGAACATACGAATGTGTATTTATTGGCTATGCTATTAATAGCAAAGCATATAGATTTTATGACCTAAATACACATAATATAGTAGAATCTATTGATGCTGATTTTTATGAAAGTAAATTTCCTTTTAAATTGAGGAATAGTGGGGGCACGTCAAATAACACCGTGCCTATTAGAACAGAACTTAATGAATCTTCTGAAACTGAACCTAGAAGAAGTAAAAGAGCAAGAGCTGATAAAGATTTTGGCTCGGATTTTTGCACTTTTACTATAGAGGAGGATCCAACAAACCTCCAAGAAGCCTTATCTTCTTTAGATGCCGATTTTTGGCAAGAGGCTATAAATGATGAGATGGATTCGTTGGAATCCAATAAGACTTGGCACTTAGTAGATTTACCACCTGGTTGTAAGTCTATAGGTTGTAAATGGGTACTTAAAAAGAAATTAAAACCTAATGGAACAGTTGAAAAATATAAAGCCCGTTTGGTAGCTAAAGGTTTTAGGCAAAGAGAAAATATAGACTTTTTTGATACTTTTTCACCTGTAACTAGAATCACATCCATTCGAGTACTAATTTCATTAGCATCTATTCATAATTTAATTATACACCAAATGGATGTTAAAACTGCCTTTTTAAATGGTGAATTAGAAGAAGAAATTTATATGGACCAACCTGAAGGCTTTGTAATTCATGGTCAAGAACATAAAGTTTGCAAATTAGATAAATCATTATATGGTTTAAAACAAGCACCTAAACAATGGCATGAAAAATTTGATAATTTAATAATCTCAAATGGTTTTAAAATTAATGAAAGTGACAAATGCATTTATTATAAATTTGAGAATGACATTTGCACTATAATATGTTTGTATGTAGATGATCTACTAATTTTTGGATCAAATATTCATGCCATAAACACTGTTAAATCTTTGTTAAGTGCCAATTTTGATATGAAAGATCTAGGTGAAGCGAGTGTAATTCTTGGTATTAAGATTACTAGGTCCGAAAAGGGACTTTCTTTGGATCAATCTCATTATATTGAGAAGATCTTAAAGAAATACAATTACTTTGACTGTAAACCTGCATGTACACCATATGATCCTAGTGTAAAACTTTTCAAGAACACTGGTGAAGGTGTAAGACAGTCTGATTATGCGAGCATCATTGGCAGCCTTCGGTATGCCACTGATTGTACTAGACCCGACATAGCCTATGTCGTGGGATTATTATGCAGGTTTACTAGTAGACCTAGTATAGAGCATTGGCACGCTATTGAGAGGGTCATGAGATACCTAAAACGAACCATGAACCTTAGATTACATTATGAAAAGTTTCCAGCTGTTCTTGAAGGTTACACCGATGCAGACTGGAATACTTTATCTGATGACTCAAAGGCAACTAGCGGCTATATCTTTAGCATTGCTGGAGGAGCTGTTTCTTGGAAATCCAAGAAACAGACTATTTTGGCTCAGTCTACAATGGAGTCTGAGATGATAGCACTAGCCACAGCTAGTGAGGAAGCAGAATACTTAAGAAATCTGCTAGCCGAGATTCCCTTATGGGAAAAACCGATACCAGCTGTGTTGATCCATTGCGATAGTACCACGGCTATTGCAAAAGTTCAGAACCGTTATTACAACGGTAAGAGACGACAGATACGTCGTAAGCATAGCACTGTTAGAGAGCTACTCTCTTCAGGAGCTGTTAGAGTGGATCACATACGCAGTGATGAGAATTTGGCAGATCCTTTGACGAAAGGACTGGCCAGAGAGAAAGTCCTTACGACTTCTAGAAAAATGGGACTATTGCTCTTAGATTGTTGAGTCACGCACAATGGTAACCCGACCTAATGACTGGAGATCCCAAGAACTAGGTTCAATGGGTAAGAACAAGTTGTGAAGTGATATGAGTTGAACATGCCATTTTTCATATATAAAGAAGCATGTATTCCTGAAGTGATTAGAGGATGAGTTAATAGAAACTCTTAATGAGATCTATACTCCATTTGGAGTGGAGTACCTACCTTCAGGAGTACTCTTGATAGACTCACCTGTGTGAATGTGGAAATTTGGCCGTTTCCTATGGAGTTTTGGGCAAAACTCCTAGAGCATTCACTAAACTGGGATAGACGTGCATGGCCATAAATGCACGGGCTTATTTGATTGCACTCTAGAAGGATTGTGTGTGGTCTGATGTCAGGAATAGAGTTCAAGACTACGTGTCACTCTAGTAAAAACTGAATCTTATTCACTATGCAAAGGTTCAAGTCTAACGACACCTTTGTTTATGCACAATCTTATGTTTTCAGAAATTGCTCGAAAATATTTTTAAAAATTCAAGTGGGGGATTGTTGGAAATTGTGTTGAAAAATTCAAGTGAATTATTAAAAATGACTAAGTGTGAAGAATGGCTTTGTGAATAGTCCCACATTGTAGGACTATATGAAAGAATCAAGTATTTATACTTGATTCTTAGAGGCTAAGTTGGGCCCTTTGGGCACCCAATGATGCTCTTTTGTGAGGAGGGAGGCCATGCTTGACCACCACACACGCGCGCGCGCGCCGACCGACCGACTCGACTCGACCCGACCCGGGCCGGGCTCGGGCTCGGGCTTGTAGTGGTGTAACACTTATATTTTTGCTACAAATTTATTAACCGTTTTTTGACCGGGTTGGAATGGTAAAATCTGTTCAAACCCGTATTGTTATTTTGACCCGGTATTACTCAGATCCGTTTTTTAAGACCACGTTTCCCCCAAACCAGTAACGTTCTTTTTACTGCATCGTCTTCTTAACTGACATGAAGACGAAAAACAGAAAGAACAACATTTTTTTTTGTGGCTCCTTTTCTATAAAATTCGAGCTTTAATTTTTAAGAGTGCAGACTGAGCCGTTCGTCCGTGCAAACGAATCGGTAACACAACAACTGAGAGGCTGTTTTATCCTAGAGGCGGCGGTGATTGATTCGAACTGCTTGCACCATTGAGCAGATCGCCGAAACGTCTTCAAGAAAGTGACTCCGTCCACGACTCAGCCGAACCTTGCCATTGTTTTCCAACAAAACTACACGATCAAAACGACATGGTTCAAAAGCCAGTTAGATTGCATTATTTTATCTTGAACTGATGTGTCATGGTTATGGAGCTTGTGATAAAAAGGAAAGAAGATTTTGATAGGTTTTGTTAAGACTGCATCCTCACAAATATTCAGATGTCAAATTTGTATCTTGTCAGTTGATATCTGGTACAAATTACGAATGTTGCATTCTGTATTTGGAGTTTATTAGAAGTTTACTTATAGCATAAGAAACTATGACACCTCTTAATTGAATCGATAGCTGGTTTGCAGGCAGTTATACTTAACATCAGTCATGCTATTTACAGAAAACATGGACTTCTATACCAAAAAGCAACCCGTTTGGGAATCGTTATGTGTCATTCAACTACTACCAGGCACCTGAGCGTAACGAATAACTATTGGTGTACTATTCGGAGTTCAATGAACTAGGGTATACTGCAGGTATAGTATACAAGAGAAGAATTCAACTACGTATGTGCCTTTCTTAAAATACAATGCATGTCATGAGTAGCCAGGTATCTTATTTCACTGCATGATGAAGTCAATGAATGCTATATATTCTAATTATAATTTTGTAGCTTTCAGGGTATAACTCAGCATCGCCTTGGCTAGTACATTAAGATGTCAATAAAAATGATAAACTTACATATTACATGCCCTGATCTGGGCATTACATATCGGTGCAAATATCAAATTCCACTGAAATCTCAAAGAACAACTCAACTGATAAACCTTTTAGTTTGGTAATCATCTTATACACGAAGAACAAAACTATATAATATTTTAACGATTCTAGAAACATGATTTAGATAACACACACACACACACACACAAAGAATTGTTTTGTTGATGGTTTCCACTATGTTATTGAGCTGTAGTATGATCATTTATTTGGAAATGTGTGATAATATATCTGCATATGATGCTTCTCAGAGCTAGGTAAATGCTATTGTCGGATTAAATAACTGAAGAGCAACATGAAGTAGAAAGCTGTGCCGATACTATTAACGATGATGAGTACAAAGGTTGTACACTTCAATAAAAGTTTCTTAACCCAATAAAATGTTAGAAATTGATACCTGAGATTCCCAAATCGAATGAAACCCTAGTTGATCATCGACGAAGAAGAAGAAGCAACGAAGAAAAGCTCGTTCGGGAGATGCTTGGAAGCCGATTTGGAGGAAGGGGGAAGTTTGAAGCGGTGAAATGTTTTTGCTGAACGAGGTAAAGTGGAGCGGCATTTTTCATTCGATGGAAAGAATGCCGAACCAGTTTTTTCATTCGGTGGAAAGAAGTCGAACCAGATTTTTCGTTCGGTATTTGAGCATGCCTCTCTAATAAGGGAGATGTTGGTCCAGATTTGAAGTGCACTTTGCCAAACCAAATTGTGCCGGACCAGATGCATGTCGAAACAAAACCTAGGGCTGCTATATAGCAGTTATCTCTCCTCATTTCTACACTCTATAAATAATGGAGCTTCTGCACAACAATGACAGCCATCCTAGAGAGCTGAAACTCTGTAGAATTTTGCCTGTAGTGTTAATTCTTCTTATGTATAGCTTTCAAAAGTGAATCAATCTTGTAACCCTAATCTTTGAGTAATTAATAAAATCTACTCTCTCCAAGTGGACGTACACTAACTCATGGTAGTGGAACCACTATAAATACTGGCGTTATTTATTTTTCTGCATTGCATAGATCTCACTAGAACAAAACAGTCATTTTACAACGGGCAATGCCCGTTGTAATATGGATTTCGCAACGGGCATACGCCCGTTGTATTAGGCCTCGTTGTAATAGGTCGATCATATTTTACAACGGGTAGTGTCCGTTGTATGGATTTCGCAACGGGCAATGCTCGTTGTAATACATGATATTGCAATGGTTTCTGACCGTTGCAAAATAAATGCAAATTTTAAAAAAAATTACAGCAGCATCCATGCAGTACATCCATACCAATAATGAATAATTTAACGAGTAATAAATATTATCATAAAACAACCAAAATCACATACGAAAAGACTTAAAGCTAGAGTCATTACATTCCAACACATTCCAAAAAGTTAGATAAGTTTACATCGATATAGTTCTAATATACACATGACAACTAGTTTCATAACCACCACTTCCAGACTTCCACTACCAAGAAACTACAGTCAAAACTAGCATCCCCAAATATGACTCCATCGCCATCACAACCCATTGCTTTCAGCATTCGCACTGCCTCCACAGTGACCATCTCCTTTCAAGTGACCAGCAACCAAGCATACACATCACTGTCTTCAGACCCACTCTTCCCTGTAACATTCCTTCCTGACCACAAACTGCTTGGCTACATCATACTCCACCTAAAAACTGCCCACCACCTGCTCTTCTCTTCTTCAACACTTCAGCCACCTGAAACTCCCCCTGTGCACCATCACTGCAGTACAAATTTGCAACCAAATCACAACCACCTAACAGCATCGTAACCAACCCTTGACATATGACAAACTCGAACAAGCTACGACATCCCCTGAAACATCTCCACAAACCAATCGCATAGCAAAACATAACCGCAACTCCTTCTAGTCAAACCACCAAACCAACAGTGCATATTCAACCTCTGCTCCCTACTGTTGTAACCCCATCGCCTCCATCTCCCAAATCCACAAACCGCCTTCGAACTACTTGAGTCTCTTCCATCACATACCGGTGCACGCAAAATCATCTGAAAGCTCCCCCCAAATCGAACTCCGCAACCCTCAACCATTACCTCGAACCGCGACCAAACCTATAAACCATCGCCACTTCCCAAACGTCGACGCCCTCTCTCCAACAATGACCGCTAAAAACATCTACCACCTATAGCTTCGACTCAAACCCTAAGCTCCGCCTCCAAAATCAAACCCAATTCGCGATTTTTTTTCTTTCTTCTGAGAATTGAATTGCAAAATGAACTGGGTATCGATTTTGAATTTTGGTTTCAATCAAGTCGAGCATAGACAAATTGAAAAGTAAAAGCACATACAGTACTCGACTAAATTGAAGAAGCCGCGAGCAATCTAATTGATCGAAGAAAAGAAATCGAAGCATCAACAATAAATTGAAGCGACGTCTTAATTCCCAAAAAACCCTAGTTTTTGCAAAGAGGACGAATGCCATTTTTCACACGCAAAGATACGGCCGAAGGAATAAAAGAAAAGGGGACAGCGTTTTATTATTTCATAATAGTTGGGGCAACTAATATTTTATTACAACGGGCATTTTGTGTCCGTTGTAAAGTTGGCAGCTATTACAATGTGCCTGAATGAACCATTGTAATAGCCTTATATTACAACGGGCAACCAATGCCCGTTGTAAAAAGGGCGTGTATATGGCATCTTTTACAACGGGCGCTAATGGACCGTTGTAATAGCCTTTTATTATAACAGACAACCAATGCCTGTTGTAAAAAGGACGTTGTAATAGGGTATTTTTGTTGTAGTGTCTGTGACAGTCTATTCTGGTGTTTATCTCTGTTTGTTTTGTCTCATTACAATCACAATCCAATTATTTTCCAACGCATTGGATTTTTTATTCCCTTGGACTAATCATCTGAAGAGATTTTCCCCAACAGTCTGGTATTAGAGATGCAAGGTTGATTGAGGAGTGTTAGATGTTATGGCAGAAGATGAAGTGACTCCAGTTGTTAAGACCCTACACTAGAGGGATGTATATCGCGTCAGAAGCACAGCTGGCAATTGAAAAATGAAATGGAGATAATGACTTCGAGAAGTGGCAATGGAGGATGAAGGCTGTTCTAATGAGGAATGAGTCCATCCAGTAGTGTTTTTCCCCTAAGGAGTTGACGGTTGACATCTTAGTCGTGGAAAGGAAGGAGATGGAAAAATGGACGTTTAATACTTTACAACTAGCTATGAGAGAGAATGTTATCTCAGAGATTAGCAATGAGACCACTGCTAGGGGAATTTGGACCAAGCTAGAAAATCTCTACTTGAAGAAACCTCTGACTAACCGTTTGATACTGTTGAAGACATTTTTACTATACGGATGAGAGAGGGTACTTCAGTGAAGGAACATCTTAATTTCTTTGATGATCTAGTGATGAAGATGAAAACTGTTGACTTGAAGATGGATGAGGAGCAAATGACAATGATTCTTTTATGTTCCCTTTTGGAGCATTACACAGATTTCACTAACAGCCTTATCTTCGCTAGAGACACAATGACAGTGGATGATGTGAAGTCAGGCCTTCTAGCTAAGGGCTTGAGAGATCAGACGAAGGATATAATTGAAGAAAGTAGAGCTGGAAGTAGTAGTCACGGCCTGTTTGGTGGAAGTAGTAGTTGAAAAGATAGTGCGGATCATACTATATGGAATTATATTAAATAAGTGCGGAAATAAACTAAGTTACTATAATAAAGTGAATAAGTAAAATAAAATAAGCACATCAGAAATTTTATAATGGTTCGAACTTCCCGTTCTACGTCCAGTCCCAGACTCTTCTGGAATTTCAACTACAACAACCCTCACTTAACCCGGAGAAACAGGTTTACACTGCCTGAGCAACCGAACAAGACTTCACCCGCCTAAGCAACCGAATAGGACTTCAACCGCCTGAGAAACCGAACATGACTTCTTTACAAATAACAAATGTATCTGATTGTATTGTGTTCTTAAATAACACTGATAAGTCAATTAAGTACAATCTTCCTATAATCTTCTCCTTTGTGATATATAGTGTGATGTGCTTTGAGAATTGTGGAAGATAAAGATATTAATGATCAAAGTATGTAAGCAATTTGAATGCAATTTGAAAGCTTGAGAATAGATAAGAATTCAAGAATGCTAAAAGTAAATTCAGTTGATTATTTGTTGAATTCTATAATCTATTTATAGTGTATAAAGAGTTGCAACTATATGTGAAAAGTTATATTGAAAAGAACAAGTGCAACCATTGATTTTGAAGATGTTTCTCTTCGGCGAAGAGAAGTGACTTTTCAAGAAAATAGCAGTAAGAAATATTCAGACGTTTGAATAAAAAAATTCAGACTTTTGAATTGGATTAATACGCAAACAACAAGGAAATAGGCTATTTTTGGCCTTATTTAGACGTCTGAATATTGTGGAACCACAATTTTGTTTCAGCATTCAGACGTCTGAATGATATTATTCAGACGTCTGAATTTAGCTTGTAACAAAAAATTACCGTAGCTCAAATGGTTAAAGCACTTGCCTTCTGAACTAGTGACCCGTGTTCGAGCCCCGCTCCATGTAATTTTTGAAAAATTGATTTTTCATTTAAGATATGAATGTGTATGTGTGTATACCATTTGGAGAAGATTTTAACATTTGTAAACTCTAGACATGACACTCTATGACTAATAAAACTTTGTTTGTCACCTTCATCTTGTCTCTATCGTGTATATTTCTTCTTATCTCTCCATATACATACTTTTGTTCTTTTTTTTTTTTGAACTGTGAATCTTTATTTTAAACGTATTTGTTTATCTCTTTTTGATGCTCATGTACCTTCAAATTAGCTTAGAGATTCTTTGACATAATTGTATAGTTGTTGTCATTAAAATCCAACAATTGAGATTCTAACATTCTCCCCCTTTTTGATGATGACAACTATACAATTTTTTATATAAAAAATAATCATTCTATAAAAATATTAATATGTTTAAAGCTCCGCCTAAGTATAACATCTCCCCCTAAGTATAGTATCTCCCTCAATCAATATACATATGAATTTCTCCGCCTTTGTCATCATAAAAAAGAATGAGGGAATATAATAAATTATATAAAATATCTTGTGAATAGTGGGATAAACTCAATATTAATTATGGAGAAAAAATAAAATAGATTTTACCATATTTGCTGAAGTCTATATTTCATTGTAAGCACGTAATTATATTAAACATATGGATCATTCTTTAAAATTCCAAAATCTATCCTTTTCCTTTTGTTTCTTCGATTACCTGCAATAAATAATAATCATTTTCGGTACCCACTTAAATGTTAGGGTCTGGGGGGGGGGAGGGGTTAGGTTTTTGGAAACCATACCCATTTGGGTGTGGTTGAACCTTTATAAATATAATTTTCATTACAAATCACATTCTTATAATAGTTGCTAATATAAAGTTGTTTATCATGATCAATCATATTAGCTGGAATCCATATCTTAATACTATTAGTCATTAGCTTAGTACTTGAAGAATAATTTCTACCATTTCTAAACAAAGTACTATTATGACTATAACTGGTTTTAAAACTATCTTGATTACTAGTACTAGCACTAAAATTAGTATACACGAATGCATATCTAGTACTATTTTTACTTTTAGCTTGTTTATAGCCTAAACCACTTTTATCATTGTGAGCTTTTGGGTTCTTAACATAACCTAATCCCTTCTTATTTGAAGTAGGTTGCGAATTTTCAATAATCCGGGATAAATTTTTTCTTCCTTTATTAAAATTGAAAATATTTTTAGTAATGTCATCAAGCTTAGTTTTGAGACTAATGTTTTCTAAATCAACAATTTTAATTTTTGTTTTTAACTCATGATTCTCAGAAGCTAGAGCATTATTCTTTTCTTTTTGAGCTTCTATTTCTTGACTTAATAGAGCGAGTTGCGAATTGTCAGAGTGTGAATCTTGAATTTTCTCAAGTTTTTATTCTCGTCTTTAAGCATATCTCTTTCGAATTCTGCTTTCTTCTGATTTTCCAAAGCTTCCTTATATTTTTTTTTGAGATTTTTTAAAGTGTCTAGAAGTTTTGAATTTATTTCTATCATATCATCAAAAGTTAAATCACCAACCTCATTATCTTTTGCCATGAAGCATTTGTTTGTTTGCTTCTTTGATTTTTCTTTATTGCTTTTCCTCTTTTTATTGCCTTGACTAGATCTCTTTGTAGCTATTTATTCTAGGATGTTGTTACGATCTCTAGAATACCAGACTCTGATACCGAATGAAAAGATAGTGCGGATCGTGCTATATGGAATTAAATTAAACAAGTGCTGAAATAAACTAAGTTACTATAGTAAAGTGAATAAGTAAAATAAAACAAGCACACCAGGAATTTTTATACTGGTTCAAACTTCCCATTCTACGTCCAGTCCGAGACTTCTTTTGGAATTTCAACTGCAACAACCCTCACTTAACCCGAAGGAATATGTTTACACTGCCTGAGCAACCGAACAAGACTTCACCCGCCTAAGCAACCGAATAGGACTTCAACTGCCTGAGCAACCGAACATGACTTCTTTACAAATAACAAATGTATCTGACTGTATTGTGCTCTTAAATAACACTGATAAGTCAATTAAGTTCAATCTTCCTATAATATTCTCCTTTGTGATATATAGTGTGATGTGCTTTGAGAATTGTGGAAGCAAAGGGATTAATGATCAAAGTATGTAAGCAATTTGAATGCAATTTGAAAGCTTGAGAATAGATAAGAATTCAAGAATGCCAAAAGTAAATTCAGTTGATTGTTTGTTGAATTCTATAATCTATTTATAGTGCATAAAGAGTTGTAACTATAAATGAAAAGTTATATTGAAAAGAATAGGTGCAACCATTGATTTTGAAGATGTTTCTCTTCGGCGAAGAGAAGTGACTTTTCAAGAAAATAGCAGTTAAAAATATTCAGACGTCTGCATAAAAAAATTCAGACTTCTGAATTGGATTAATACGCAAACAACAAGGAAATATGCTATTTTTGGCCTTATTCAGACGTCTGAATATTTTCATTCAGACGTCTGAATATTGTGGAACCACAATTTTGTTTCAGCATTCAGACGTCTGAGTGATATTATTCAGATGTGGGAATTTAGCTTATAACAAAAAATTACCGTAGCTCAAATGGTTAAAGCACTTGCCTTCTGAACTAGTGATCCAGGTTCGAGCCCCATGTATATGTGTGTATACCATTTGGAGAAGATTTTAACATTTATAAACTCTAGACACGATACTCTATGACTAATAAAACTTAGTTTGCCACCTTCATCTTGTCTCTATCGTGTATATCTCTTCTTGTCTCTCCATATACATACTTTTGTTCTTTTTTTTTTGAACTGTGAATCCTCATTTTGAACGTATTTGTTTATCTCTTTTTGATGCTCATGTACCTGCAAATTAGCTTAGAGATTCTTTGACATAATTGTACAGTTGTTGTCATTAAAATCCAACAATTTAGGTTCTAACAGTAGTCACAACCTACTTGTTGAAAAAGGTAGAGAAGATAAAAATAATTGAAACTTTAGAGGGTGTTCTAAGTCCAGGAAGCCTGGTAATGGAAGGAGAGGAAAGTCTAAAGATGGAAAATGCTTTATCTGTAAGAAACCTGGTCATTGGAAAAACTATTGTCCAGATTTGAAGAAGAAGGAAGAAGATGGATCTTCATCATTTACGGTGGAGAAGTCTATATCTGATTAAGTGTTGTCTGCAGTAGTGTTAGATGTCTCAAACCGTTGGATGCTGGACTCGGGGCAGTCTTTCCATGTGACGCCCAATAAGGATTACTTCAGTTCTTTCGTTGGATGAGGGGGAAGCTCTATTCTTATAGTAGTAATGCTAGGTATAGAGCAATGAGTGAATGTACAGTGAGGATCAGGATGTTTGACGGAGTGATACGCACTTTGACAAGTATTCGGTATGTTCTAGGTCTTCGAAAGTCCTTAATTTCTTTAGGACAATTGGCATCTTTGGGATGCGAGGTAACTATCGAGAAGGACAGTCTAAAAGTTTCGAGAGGTGCACTAGTTCTTATGAAAGGAGACGTGTTTCATAATATGTATTTGCTGAAAGGAACCATAGTTATTGGAGGTCGTGTGTTGGAGTAGATAGTTCTCGTGCATTGGATGCCACAAAGCTTTGGCATCTCAGTTTCGGTCATATTCAGAGAAGGGCTTAGAGTTGCTTCGGAGATGGAAGATGATCAAAGGAGAAAACTTCGACAAGATGGACTTTTTCCAGGATTGTGTGCTAGGCAAGAAAACTAAAGTATCTTTTGGAGTTGGACTCCATAGATCGAGGTGAGTACTTGAGTATGTGCATACCGATGTTTGGAGACCAGTTGCTACTCCTTCCCTTGGAGTAGCAAAGTATTTTATCTCTTTAATTGATGACTTTTCTCGGAAAGTGGATGTATGTGATGAAGGCCAAATCAGATAGTTTTGAGAAGTTCAAAGATTGGAAAGCGCTTGTCGAGAACCAATCTGGTTCTTGGTGGACGGTGCTGAGATCTGATAATGGCGGTGAATTTGTCTCTAGGGAGTCCCTCGACTTTTGTAGACATCATGACATTCAAAGACATTTCACTATACCCGGAGATTCACAATCCAATAGGGTTGCAGAAAAGATGAAAATGACTCTACTAGAGAGGGCTCGTTGCTTAAGATCGATGACGGGCTTGTCTAGAGGCTTTTGGGCTGGGGCATTATCAATGTGGCGCATGTCATAAATCGAATTCTGTGCTCAGCCATACATGGAAAGATTCCAAAGGAGAAGTGGAGAGGTAAAGCAATGTATCTTAGTTACTTCTGAATTTTTGGTTTTCCTGTCTACCTTCACCATACAGGTGATGACAAGTTGGAGGCTAGACATAGAAGGACATACTAATGGGATATACCGATGGTATCAAAGGGTATAGAATTTGGAACCCCGTTGATCGAAAAATTGTTCATTCCAGACATGTTACTTTTGACGAGTCTGCTATGTTCAATCCAAAGGTAAAGCTACCTACCATGTCAGAAGATTCCGATAGGCCTAACGAGATGGAAGAAGTTCCCGTGTTCCAGCCAAGGGGTAGAGTTGTTGTTGACGCTGTCGAGGAATATGTAGTTGATGAAACATCACAAGATAGTTCACAGGTACCTTCCAGTAGTGCTGGTGATGTGCATGAATCTAGATGACATTTCAAGGTAGAGCTGAAAGGAGTTTAGGCGAAGCAGTACCCAGGTCAGTCATAGGACTATTAGGCCGTCCGAAAGGCATGGTGATTGGCAGTTTCCGAACCTTAGCCTTGGTGGTCAGTTTGACTATGCTCTAAGCTGCTTGTCCTTGATGAAGCTTTGAAATCATGTAACAGTTCGAAGTGGATGTGCACCATGGAAGAGGAGTTAGAGTTGTTGAAGAAGAACAAGACTTGTGATTTGGTACCACTTCCTCAAGGAAGTCGAACCGTAGGCTGCAAATGGAAGCTCAAGGTGAAGGATGATAGGAGATACAATGCTAGACTTGTTGCTAAAGGGTTTTCACAAAGAAAGGGATTGGAGTATGATGAGATATTCTCTCCAGTAGTGAAACATACATCCATCCGCATTTTGTTCGCTATCGTCGTAGCTCATGACTTGAAGCTGGAGCAACTGAACGTGAAAACCGCTTTCTTGCATGGAGACTTGGATGAGACCATCTACATGAAGCAGTTAGAAGAATTTGTTGTAGATAGGAAAGAAAATTGGGTTTCAAATTGAAAAAGTCATTGTATGGACTTAAGCAGTCTCCATGACAATGGTACAAAATGTTTGACTCTTTTATGCTTTCATTTGGTTTTGATCGTAGCATCAAAGATGCTTGTGTGTACTTCAAGCATTTAAAGAATGGTAGATGGGTGTACCTACTCTTATACGTGGATGATATGTTGATTGCTTTCAAGGATAAAGCTGAAATCGATAGTTTAAAGCGAAAGCTAAAAGCGGAATTCGAAATGAAAGACCTTAGAGAAGCAAAGAAAATTTTGGGTATGGAAATCCAAAGGGATAGAAAGCTAGGAATTTTGAGCCTCACTCAAAAGAAGTACATTTGAAAGGTGCTTGCTCGGTTTAGCATGGAAGGAACAAAGGAAATTGGCACACCCATGCCTTTGCACATACAACGTTCTAGTAAAGGCTCTTCGATCTTGCAAAAGGACAGGGCTTATATGATGAAATTTCCATGTGCAAGTGCAGTTGGCAGCTTGATGTATGGCATAGTTTGCACTAGTCTTGACATTACACAGGCGGTTGGATTGGTGAGTATATTCATGGCGAATCCAGGAAAGACACATTGGGAAGCAGTGAAGTGTATCTTCAGATACTCTTAGAGGAACTCCAAACCATGGACATGTATTTGGCGACAAAGAAAGAGATTTCAGCTTGGTTGGATTTTACGATTCCAACTATGCAGGTGATAGAGATCGAAGGAAGTCAACCTTCGAATATGTGTTCACCATTGGTGGAACGACGATCAGTGGGAGAGCGAGGTTGCAGACGATTGTAGCTTTGTCTACTATAGAGGCAGAGCTTATAGCTACGATTGAAGCAGCTAAGGAGACGCTTTATTTGAGGCGACTATTGTGTGATTGGGCTTCATATATGAAGGAGTGGATGTGTACTGTGACAGTCAGAGTGCAATTCACTTAGCTGAAAATTTGGCATTCAGCTCGAGAACAAAGCATATTGAGGTAAGAGAGTCGTTCCTTATCTCGATGTGTGAAGAGAAGCTAGATCGTCTTCAGAAAGTTCACATAAAGGAGAATGCAACATACATGCTTACCCAGTCGTTACCTGTTGCTAAGTTCGAGCATTGCTCGAACTTGATTCGCTTAATGAAGTGCTAGGTGTCACGCGGTGGCTTGAGGGAGAATTGAGACGGTTCATGAAGACGTTTGTTTTCATGGTGGAGATTGATAGGTCCTACACGGACTGGGTACTTTGAACACTTTATTGACGGGCGGTGGCCTTGCTGGAGTTCGTTGACAGAGTGTAATGGGTAATGGCATTGCCGAAGCTCATTGGGTAGGTATCCATTGCTTGAAGCATAAAAGTGTAGACAGAGTTGGAAGGCTTGTTTGGAAATCTGGTATTAAGGTGGAGATTATTAGAAATTGATACCAGAGATTCCCAAATCGAGTGAAACCCTAGCTGATCATTGATGACGAAGAAGCAACGTAGAAAAACTCATTCGGGTGATGCTTGGAAGCCGATTTGGAGGAAAGGGGAAGTTTGAAGCAGTGAAATGTTTTTGCCGGACGAGATAAAGTGGAGTGGCATTTTTCATTCGGCGAAAAGAATGCCGAACCGGTTTTTTCATTTGGTGGAAAGAATGCCAAACCAGTTTTTTCATTCGATGGAAAGAATGCCAAAATAGATTTTTTGTTTGGTATTTGAGCATGCCTCTCTAATAGGGGAGATCCCGGTCCAGATTTGAAGTGCACTTTGCCGAACCAAATTGTGCCGGACCAGATGCATGCCAAACCAAAACCCTTGGATGCTATATAGCAGTTACCCCTCCTCATTTCTATACTCTATAAATAGTGGAGCTTCTGGACAATAATGGCAGCCGTCTTGAGAGTTGAAACTTTGCAGAATTTTGCCTGTATTGTTAATTCTTCTTATGTATAGCCTTCAAAAGCGAATTAATCTTGTAACCCTAATCTTTCAGTGATTAATAAAATCTCCTCTCCTCAAGTGGACATACACTATCTCGTGGTAGTGGAACCACTATAAATACAGGTGTTATTTATTTTTCTGCATTGCATATTCTGTTACTGTCTATTTTCGTGTTTATCTCTATTTGTTTCATCTCACTGCAATCACGATACATTTGTTTTCCACTACGTTAGTTTTTTATTCCCTTAGACCGATCATCTGAAAGGATTTTCCTCAACGGTCTGGTATTAGAGCTACAAGGTTGATTGAGTAGTGTTCGATGTTATGGTAGGGGATGAAGCGACTCCAATTGTTACAAGACCCTATAGTAGAGGGACAAATATCGCGTCAGGATCACAATTGGCAATTGAGAAATGAAATGGGGATAAAGACTTCATGAAGTGACAATAGAGGATGAAGGCTGTTCTAATAAGGAATAATGTCCATCCAGTAGTGTTAGCCCCTGAGGAGTTGAAGGCCGACATCTCAGTCGTGGAAAGAAAGGAGATGGAGAAATGGGCGTTTACTACTTTACAACTAGCCATGGGAGAGAATGTTATCTTATAGATTAGCAGTGAGACCATGCTGGGGGCCTTTGGAACAAGTTATAAAATTTCTACTTGAAGAAATCTCTGACTAACCGTCTAATATTGCTTAAGATATTTTTCACTATGCGGATGAGAGAGGGTACTTCAGTAAAGGAACATCTTAATTTCTTTGATGATCTCTTGATGAAGACGAAGATTGTTGACATGAAGATGGACGAGGAGAAAATGATAATGATTCTTTTGTATTCTTTTCCGGAGTGTTACACAGGTTTCACTAACAGCCTTATCTTCGCTAGAGATACATTGACAGTGGAAGATGTAAAGTCTGACCTTCCATCTGAGAGCTTGAGAGATCAGACGAAGGAGATAAGTGAAGGAAGTAGAGGTGGAAGTAGTAGTCATGGCCTATTTGTTGAAAGAGATAGAGAAGATAAAAAGAATTGGAACTCTAGAGGGCATTCCAAGTCCAAGAAGCCTGGTAATGGCGGGAGAGAAAAGTCTAAAGACGGAAAGTGTTTTATCTGCAAGAAACCTGGTCATTGAAAAAAAGATTGTCTAGATTTGAAGAAGAAGAAAAAAGGCGGATCTTCATCTTTTGCAGTGGAGAAGTCTGTATCTGATGACGTGTTGTTTAAGCGGTATCGAATGTCTCAGACCATTGGGAGCTGGACTCGGGGGCATCTTTCCATACGATGCCTAATAAGGATTACTTCAATTCTTTCGTTGGATGAGAGGGATGCTCTATCCTTATGGGTAATGATGCTAGCTGTAGAGCAATGGATGAAGGTACAGTGAGGATCAGGAAGTTTGATGAAGTGATACGCACTTTGACAGGTGTCCGGTATGTTCTAGGTCTTTGAAAGTTCTTAACTTCTTTAGGACAATTGACATCTTTGGGATGTAAGGTAACTATCGAGAAGGATAATCTGAAGGTTTCAAGAGGTGCGCTTGTTCTAATGAATGGAGATGTTTTTCAAAATCTGTATTTTCTGAAAGGAACCATAGTTATTGGAGAGTCATGTGTTGGAGTAGATAGTTCTCATGTATTGGATGTCACAAAGCTATGACATTTCAGGTTGGGTCATATTTCAGAGAAGGGCTTAGAGTTGCTACAAAGACGAAAGATGATCAAAGGAGAAAACTTCGACAAGATGGACTTTTTTTAGGAGTGTGTGTTAGGCAAGCAAACTAAGGTATATTTTGGAGTTGGACGCCATAGATCGAGGCGAGAACTTGAGTACGTGCTTATAGATGTTTGGGGACCGGTTGCTACTTCTTCTCTTGGAGGAGCAAAGTATTTTCTCTTTCATTGATGACTTTTCTTGGAAGGTATGAGTGTATGTGATGAAGGCCAAATTAGAGAGTTTTGAGAAGTTCAAAGACTGAAAAGCACTTGTTGAGAACCAATCTGGTTCTAGGTTGAAGGTGCTGAGGTCTGATAATGGTGGTGAATTCGTCTCTAGGAAGTTCCTTGACTATTGTAGACATCAAAACATTTCACTGCACCTGAAGATCCGCAATCCAATGGGGTTGTAGAAAAAATGAACAGGATTTTACTGAAGAAGGCTCGTTGGTTGAGATTGCCGGCAGGTAGGGCTTTCAACGGATACTTTCGGATATGGATAGTGCCATATCCGTATCCAT
The DNA here is from genome assembly GCA_030765085.1 of Allium cepa. Lineage (NCBI taxonomy): Eukaryota > Viridiplantae > Streptophyta > Magnoliopsida > Asparagales > Amaryllidaceae > Allium > Allium cepa. The sequence continues at coordinate 148,320,900 of CM060928.1, forward strand.
ATCCGAAATAATTTTTGGATATCGAATATCCGTATCTGCTTAATTTTCGAATATCAGATATCTGTATCCATTTAATTTTTGGATACGGAGGGATATTGGATATTTATCCGCTCCGCCCAAAATCAATAAATTTAAAAGTATAAATGAAAAAGTTTGGATCAACATAAAACAGTTTTTGTACTAATGTTCATAAAAAACCAAGGAATAAAAAATGTGATAATAAAACATCGTTTTATACCAATATCCGTATGTGTATCCAAAAATATTCGAAAATTAAATACTAAAACCGTTTGTTTTCACTAAAAATGAGAGAATAACCATATCGTAGCAACATCCGATGGCTAGGAAATAGTTGGAAAATCATATATTAATTAAATATAATTTTAATTATATATATATATATGCATCAGTTATCGGAAAAATATTTTTCGGATACGAATACCACAATAACCATATCCGTATCTAGAAAGCTATTTGGATATGGGATATCTGTATCCGCTTTTTGGATAATGGATATTTTTCATATTTTCGAATACGGATTCAGATGGATACCGGATTTTTCGGGTACCCATTGACAGCCCTACCGGCAGGCTTGTCTAGGGGATTTTGGGCTGAGGCATTATCAACTGTGGCGCATGTTATAAATCAAATTTCGTGCTCTGCCATAGATGGAAAGATTCCAGAGGATAAGTGGAGAGGTAAAGCAGTGTATCTTGGTTACTTTCGAATTTTTCGTTGTCCTGTATACGTTTACCATACAGGTGATGACAAGTTGGAGGCTAGATCATATAAGGGCATACCAATGGGATACACCGATGGTATCAAAGGGTATCGAATTTGAAACCCTGTTAATCGAAAAATTGTTCATTCTTGTTATTTTACTTTTGATGAGTCTGCTATGTTTAATCTGAAGGTAAAGCTACCTACCACATAAGAAGATTTTGATAGGCCTAAGGAGAGGGAAGAAGTTCCCGTGTTCCAACCAAGGAGTAGAGTTGTTGTTGATGCTGTCGAGGAAAACGCAGTTGATGAAACATCAAAAGATAGTCCACTAGTAACTTCTAGTAGTGCTGGTGATGTGCACGAATCTAGAAGAAGTTAGGTTCAAGGTGGAGCTAAAAGGAGTTTAGACGAAGCTGTACCTACCCGGGTCAGTCGTATGACTATCGGTCCGCCCAAAAGATATGGTGATTGCCAGTTTGCTTAAATAAACATAAACACAAATTACATCTTCATCCATATATGATGTTGGTAATGAAGTGGATTTGAAAATCAAAATTCGATGGTCTATATTACTAATTAATCGTAAATAGATCATGCTTATACTATATTTTATTTTTAACTTCATTGTCATTTTCATGAGAATTAATTAGTGGATTAGGAGTGTTTTATAGTTTGATGGTTTATGTTGGTCTAATTAATAGCATAAATAGATCATTCTTATGATAAACACATTAAGTAAATTCACTAAGTCCAAAAAAAAAGATCGTAATTTCATTATGTTGATTTGTGTGATCATGAGAGGGGATTTACCTCTAAATTGCCTTCTAATCTCATACTTTTATCCACTCTTAGTTTTTGTTTGTTTTTAGAAATTTGTAGTTAACACATCTCAAATTCTTGCCTTAATTTGATTGAGTAGAAATTTTAAATCAATACAATTTCTTACGGATCGACTTATACTTGTCACGCACTAAAATTGTATGCCATGCACTTTCGGTTATATTTTATTACAAGTTTTCGGCTATTTTCTAATCCGATAAAAAATTTGTCATTAAACAAGTTTTTGGCATCGTTGCAGAGGAATAACCTTTGGCGTTGGTGTTATAATCAATAAAGATGTACTTCTCACTTTTGTCATCTAATTCGCTTCGCTTCTCGTCCGATACTTGTATGGAGCTATGCTTCCAAAAATTCTTAGATAGTAAATGTCGAGCTTCCTTCCATTCTATGCTTTTTATGGTGTTTTCCCCCACACACTTTTTGTTGGAGATCGATTTGATAGATAAACCGCATATGCAACTGCGTCCGTTCAAAACTCCTTTGGCAACCTCTTACTTTTGAGTATGCACCTCACCATCTTAAGGATTGTCTTATTCTTCCTTTCTGAATCAATTCGTGTCTTGAGTACTTACACCACAAACTCTTCCTTTTTTTTCTTCATAAGCTTGCAATGAACCGAAAAGTTCCTCTGGCAAGGCCTTCAAAATTTTGTCTCTTCGATGATGGTGAAAATATGTTCGAACATTGGATCTAATAATCTAATAATCTTCTTCATAATTCTTACATCGTTTATCTTCTCACGGTTTCTTTTTAGGTTATTAGTAAGCGCTAAAACTCTTGAGAAGTAATCAGAGAAGTTCTCCTTCTTTCATATACAAAGTTTCAAACTCTCATCTTAAAGTTTAAAAACGTACCTTTTTGACTTGATCGGCTCCTTCGTAAGATGTTTGAAGCTTTTTCCATGCTTCTTTGGCTAACGTTAATACCGAAACTTTCTCAAAAGTATTGTCATCCAATGTTTGATAGATTAGATAGAGAGCCTTCTTGTCCCTCATCCTTGAGTCTCTAGAACTATAACTTTGAGTTTGAGATAGACAATCTTCATTCTCTTATTCGGTGTAGCCTTTCTCGACTATCTCACATACGTCATATGCTCCAAGGAGAGCCATCGTCCTTAAACTCTGATTATGATAACTGGTCTTGGTAAGCATGAGGACTTGTAAGGGAGCACCGCTATTCACCACCTTTTTAGGAGGATCTTTAAGCTCTAATACCATTTTGTTGAAAGTTTTCTTCAATAGTAAATATATTTGATTTTAGAAGAAGATAGATGTGGTTAACTACTAGAAAAAGCTCAAAAACCGGCAAGGCAGGGCGACGGCTCCCAACGGCTTATTTCCGACGGCTTCCGACGGGCCGTCGGCGGCCGTCGGAAGCCGTCGGAAATTCGCGAATATCTGGCTCCAACCGAGCCTTCTTCTTCTCCATTTTCATATGAAAAAATTAGGTTTACTTCCCCCAATTCTCTTCCCCAACCCTTCAATCAGCAATTTCGTGATCTCAAGTTCTTCCCGGCTGTGCAATTAACTTCTACTGCTCTCTAGTACGGTATAATCTCTTATTTTAGCCAAAAATTCAGTTTTTATCCTAATTCTAGATTTGCATAATTTGATAAATTAGGGGTAATTGTTGATTGCAATTGTTTACAATAGTGTTATAATAGTTTCTAGCATTCCATGGTATTCCTATTTAATCTGTTATCGTGAAATTGCGAAAAACATGTATAATTTATATTGATTGTATATGTGTGTAGTGGTGCTACCATTGCATTGTGTTAGTTGAATTAAGATAAAATGAACGTACGAGGTAGAAATATTATATTGTGCACGTAATGATTTATACAACAAAAAAATACGTCGAATGAGCCTTAAGTTGATGCGTAATACGTCGAATAAATGTGTTAAATTAATATATATTTTTGTAAATGTGAACAGTGAGTAAAACTGTATTTTTTCGTGAAATGCGCGCATGTAACTGACAAATGTCCCTTAGAGAGTTTTTGGCCCCGTCTGACGAGTGTTATACATGATCGTTGTATAAATAGTCGTTTTTTCGAAAAACGACCATTTATATTCATCTGGTACAATGTTTGTCGGATTTGTCCCTGTATTGGACAAGTTATGAACACAGTAAGAATTTACATTTTGTATACTACTTCGTCTCAAACGGTTCATAAAATTTCGGCCTAACTTTTCTTTTTTGTTTCCTGCGTACACGCATTTGTGTACAATGCAGGGAACAAAAGGGAAATGCTGCCGAAATTTTGTTGAATCGTTTGAGATGAAGTAATATACGAAATGTAAATGCTTACTGTGTTTGTAATGGGAAGAAGGATGCCTGACCAATGAAAAAAATTTATATATATTTTTAAATCGTTACGTTAAAAAATAAAATGTGCATTATTTGAAAATATTTTTAAATTTGTGAAGTTGTTCTTTAAATTCAAAATATTATACGACCATGAAAATAATCTTTTTCGAATTTGTGTTCTTCAAAATAAATATTAAATTTTGAACTTCTCATTTTGTCAAATTGGAAAAATGATTGATTATTTCGTTGATCGGAGGAGATGGATGTACCAAAGAAAAGGACTGAGGGGCTCGATAAAAGAAGATTTTTATAATGGTATAAACGTGTTTGTTGAATTCCCTTTAAGTAATAACGGAAACGATCCAGAAATTCGTTGTCCGTATAGTAGGTGTAGACATTTGAAGTATTTGTTACCAGATATTGTGAAAGTTCATTTGTGCCAACACGGTTTCGCATCCGAATATTATGTTTGGGATCGGCATGGAGAAGTTGTAGCAAATACTTCTATAGAGTCTGAAAGTGTCGTTAACGAAATAGTTTCAGCGACCCGTATAGAAAATATGGTCAAAGATGCAGCACGATCAATGTTTCCTACGGTTGAAGTTGACGACGATGATGGAAATATTGAAGAACCAAATATTGAAGCTAATTTTTTTTATGATTTACTAGACGCAACTAAGAAACCTATTTGGGATGGTGGTAAAATCGGCACTCAGCTGTCAGTAATCGCAGAATACATTGCGATGAAGTCAAAATACAACATCACTGAAGCTGGGTTTACGGCTGTTGTACAAGCTGCAAAAAAACATATGTCGCCCGATAATCTAATGTGTGAAAATCACTACGAAGTTAAAAAACTTATGTCGTCTTTTGGTTTACCGTATCAGAAAATAGATACATGTTTAAAAGGATGCATGTTGTTTTGGAAAGAAGACGCAAACCTTATAAATTGTAAAATTTGTAACCAAGAGAGATACAAACCAAGAAAAAAGAAGGGGAAGGAAGTTCCGTACGAGCGTATGCACTACTTGCCCATAACTCCAAGACTTCAAAGATTATATGCATCTTCTGTAACTGCGTCTAATATGAGAGGCATAGCGTGAGAACGGAGGAAGAGGGTACGTTGACACATCCGGCCGATGGAGAAGCATGAAAGCATTTCGATAAAACGTATCCAAATTTTGCAGCGGAGAGTCGAAATGTTAGATTAGGATTATATACGGACGGTTTTTCTCCTTTTTCTCAATTTGATTCTAAATATTCATCATGGCCTATTATCGTCACACCTTGTAATTTACCTCCATGAATGTGCATGAAAACGCAATATATGTTTCTTACTGTTGTCGTTCCTGGCCCCGATGATCCGACACAAGGAATCGGTGTATATTTACAACCGTTGATTGAGGAGTTAAAAATACTTTGGAACGAAGGAGTAGAAACATACGTTGTGTCCAAGAAGAAAATTTTTCGTATGTTTGCTTCTTTGTTGTGGACTATAAGTGATTTTCCTGCCTATGCAATGCTTTCGGGATGGAGTACTGCTGGTCGTCTAGCATATCCATATTGCATGGATGAAACACGAGCGTTTTCTTTACCTCATGGTAAGAAAATTTCATGGTTTGACTATCATCGATATTTTCTCCATGTAAATCATCCCTTCAGAGGAGACAAGAAAAACTTTTTAGCTAATAGAGTAGAAACCAGATAACCACCGACGATATGGTCAAGCGAAGACATATATGAACTTGTTAAGGACTATCCAAAGATATATGAAACTAGCGAGCGGACAGAAATTGAAGGCAAATCAGTTGTTCATAACTAGTGCAAACAAACTATTTTTTGAGAGTTGCCGTATTGGAAACATCTTCTACTTCGCCATAACATAGATGTGATGCATAATGATAAAAATGTATTTGATAATGTTTTTAACACAATTTTGAATGTGAAAGGGAAGACGAAGGATGATTTGAAATCAAGACGTGATATAGAAGAATTATGCAAATGTCCTGAGCTTCATATGAAATCAAATGACAGTAAAAAACCCAAAGCTTGTTACAAATTAGATAATAACCAAGTTAAAGCTGTGTTAAAATGGGTGGAAGGGTTAAGATTTCCTGATGGGATATCATCAAATCTTCGTAGATGTGTTGACTTTAAAAATGGTAGATTGAGCGGAATGAAACGACTGTCACATAATGATGGAAAATTTATTTCCCGTAATGTTCAAAGAACTACTGCCGTTAAAAGTTTGGAAAGTAGTAACGGAGCTTAGTATGTTTTACAAAGAGCTTTGTTCGACTACCTTAAAAGTGCAACGTTTACGTAAACTTGAAGTGGACATTCCTATATTGCTTTGCAAATTAGAGAAATTTTTTTGGCCAGGTTTTTTTAATGTGATGGAACATTTACCTGTTCATCTTCCATCTGAAGCACGACTTCGAGGTCCTGTCCAATATGGATGGATGTATCCATATGAGAGGTATGTAATATGTTATAACGTAATAATTGCATTAGAAAGATGAACTTAATATAAATTAATTTTGCATAGATATTTGAATCACCTGAAGAAAAAAGTGAGGCAAAAAGCACGGGTTGAAGGTTCGATATGTAAATCTTACATCGAAAAAGAAGCTTCGTTCTTTTCTCTCACTATTTCAGGGACCATGTGAATATTTCATTCCAAAGTGTTCCTCCTAATGACGAAGGCGGCGAAAAAGAGTCCTCTCAAGCAATGTTATCTATTTTTAGACGACATGGTCGGCCTTCTGTAAAATGTGTAGAAATATGGCTAGACGATAGAGATCTTCATGTAGCACACACTTATATTCTTCTAAATTGTGCCGAGGTTGCACCGTTTGTTAGGTAATCTGAAATAATAATTTGTGTTTTATTCTTTTCTATAATGCATGCGCGTGTATAACCTAATGTAATAATTTGTTTATATAAACAGTGTTTATGAACGTGAACATCCGAATGGAGATCTCGGTAAAGAATTTTCCGGTTGGTTTTCAAATTACGTTTATGAGCCGAGAAATAGTGTTGTTGACGAAGGGTTGAAACATCTTGCGATGGGACCAAAAAGAGTGGTCAAGACATATCCAATATATTTCGTCAATGGATATAAATTTAACAACAAAGAATACGGTGTAGAAAAATTAACAAATAATACTGGTGTATTTGTTAAAGGTAGTGAGGATCCAGAAAATCATTTAAATGATTTTTATGGCGTTCTGACACAAATTTTGCAACTGACATATTTCTCACGACCCGCGGAGGAGGTGTTTCTATTAGATGCAAGGGTTTAGCAATGTTCCAGGTTCTGGAATTAATGTGCACAAGGATTATAATCTTATCGAAATAAAGCTACATCGCACTATCACAAGTATGATCCTTTTGTACTAGCCAAACAAGCATTGCAAGTTTATTACGCTCCTTATCCGTGTCTAAAAAGGGATAAAGCAGATTGGTCTGCAGTTTTTAAAACAAAGGCCAGATTCACATTCGATGGGAAGAATATTCCGGACGAACAAGCTTATCAGGCAGATCTTGAGCAAAATAACGAAATAATAATTACAGATGATCATACAGATTTTGGTCCCTTGATCGATGAATCAAATGTTTGGGTACAAGCGTTTGACAGTGCAGAGGAAAATATCGTCGAAAACGAGACCGAATCTGAATCAGAAGACGATGATTACTGATAAAAAACTGAATATGTTTTTTTGCAATTGATGTAACTATGTTGAATTCTTGATGTATTATGAAATTGACGTATCTATGAAACCAAATCCGTTTACTATTGTTTGCATGTTTTATGTTATTTCCATTTGTCATTTATGTAGCAATTTTTATTAAAAATGCAATGAACTCTGCTTATCGTTAGAAGAGTAAATAGTTTATGCTATATGATTTGAAACGTATAATAATTGTATGTAACAATCAACTTCAGGAAGTCGAGGCACATGGTCCTGTCAGCTATATGGACGTGTCACCCGTACACATGCTGTCGAGCATGTTAATCCAGACGGGACTATTTCGTACACATGGCAGGACGATAAATCCAGCAAAAGCCATGTAAGCATATTTCATGTTATTCAGTATTAGTAATTGTTTTAATTGTAAAATTATGATGAAATAAGATATGATATTATTAATTTGTTAATGCAGGAGATGTTTATGGAGCAGCGGCAGAAACTCCTTGCTGATACGGGTAGAGAGCAGCTGACGACCGATGAGGAGGACGTTATTTTTGAGTCCGTTATAAGTCCAGCAGAGCATGGTCGACGATACAGATTTGGCAATTTAGCGGTAAATAATTTACTTTTTCTTAAAATACTGAAAATATGATATTTTTACCTTTTCAAAGCAATAAACTTGGATTTTATTTATTTTTCAATTATTGCAGTCCAGTAGTCAGAGTAGGGGACGACGGAGTAGACCTCAGAGCGATTTAGCAGGTACAGAAGAATTGCATACTAGAGTGTCCCAATTAGAGGAGCAGAACCGCCAACAGACCTTGCAGACCGCATAGTTGTTAGAGTACATGCAGCAGTTTGGTGGCCGCTTCCCTTCCTCGGCTGGCTCTGGATCTGGAGAAGATTGATTCATTCCTTGCTTGCTTGTTTGTTTGTTTGTTCAGGTATGTTTTGTTTTAGTTTAGAATGATTTGGTAGATGGTGCAGGAAATTGTTGATTTGTATAATTATGTATGATACACTTGATTCTGTAGTTGTATGAGGAAATGCATGAGAATATTGATGAATTTGTGTATTAACAACATGGTAGAACAGTTATTGTTAGGATTATTGTTAATGTTGGAATGGTATGTATAATTATTTTTTTATTCTAATTTTATCCATTTGTGTGTTTATTGAATATTTTGTAGTCTAGGTTTGAATATTTGGTTGGATTATTGTTTATTGGACTGTGCGGTATTTGTTGAACGTAATCCAAAGCACAGAAAAACAGAGGGACACTTTCTTACTGACAGTCAAATGGATATGTCCTTTGAAAAATAAAAGTCACTTGCTGTTAATTAAGGTTATAAGCTGAAGTGGTGTTTGGAATTATATATATGTGTATTTCCTGTAATGCAGTAAGTAGCAAGCAAAAGAAAAAAATAAACTAAATTTGCTTTCTCTTCCCTGTAATTTTTAGCTCTGAATTATATATATATTTTTTCCAACAAATTGGTATCAGAGCTATGGCCGATACAGGTAGCAATTCCACCATTGTCAATCAGACTCTGCCAATGTTTAAGGGTGAAAATTATGAGTTTTGAAGCATCAAGATGCAGACGATGCTGAAATCTCATGGCTTGTGGCAACTTGTAGAAACAGGAGCACCAACTCCTGATCCGACACCAACCGAAACAACCAAGCAAGATGCAAAGGCACTCTACTATATTCAACAAGCCGTACATGATTCGGTATTTGCAAAGATTGCAGCAGCAAAAACAGCAAAGGAGGCCTGGACTATTTTGAAAACAGCATTTCAAGGAAGTTCCAAGGTAGTAGCCATCAAGTTACAGGGGTTGAGACAAATGTTTGAGACACTAAACATGAACCAAGGTGAAACAGTTCAATCGTTTCTCACGCGTGTTACAGCAATTGTCAACCAAATCCGAAGCTGTGGAGAAGATCTTTCTGAGCAAATAGTTGTGATGAAGGTGTTGCGTAGTTTGACGACCAAGTTCGATCATGTTGTGGCAGCAATTGAAGAATCCAAGGACCTGTCCACCTATACGTTTGATGAGTTGATGGGATCATTACAGGTCCATGAAGCCCGTCTCAGTCGATCAGAAGTAAATAATGACACTAAAGTTTTTTATACCAAGGGCGAATCCTCAAGTAAACAACAACAAAGCAATGGAAGAGGCCGAGGTGGTCACGGCGGCAGAGGTAGAGGCAAGCCAACTGACAACCAACAACACTATTATCAACCAAAGAAAGATGCGGAATGTTACTATTGTCATAAGAAAGGACATATGCAAGCTGACTGTTACAAGAAACAAAAAGATGAAAGTCGAGATAAGGAGTGTAATTACTATCACAAATCTGGTCATGTAAAGGCCGATTGTTACAAGAAGAAAAGAGAAGAAGGATAAGCAAGTTTTGTTGAAGAGAAAAACTATCAAACACGGCTATTTATGGCCAAAACTGGTGAAGAATCGGATGTGAGTCAAATATGGTTTCTGGACAGCGGGTGTTCAAATCACATGACGGGTTTTAAGCACTTGTTTGATGAATTGGATGAGTCATACAAGAAGGCAGTAAAACTTGGTGATGACAAAGAGATTCATGTTGAAGGAAAGGGAAGAGTCGCTGTGCAATCCTACAGTAACACACGGATGGTACATGATGTATACTACATCCCTCAGCTGTCCCAAAATCTACTTAGCATTGGCCAAATGATGGACAATGGGTATACCATCATATTTGAAGGTAACAATTGCAGGATTGTGGACGCAGCCTCAAATCAAATAATGACAACAATCAAGAAGACACAAAACAACTTGTTCCCTTTAGAGATAGCGGAGGTGAAAAGCAAAGTACTCGCGGTAAATGAAATTAGTTCTAGCAACTTATGGCATTTAAGGTACGGTCATTTGAACATGAATGGTTTGAGATTACTTAATCAAAAGAAAATGGTGGTTGGGTTACCGGACATTGATGATATCAGGATATGTGAAGGACGTGTGTATGGAAAGCAATCAAAGCTACCATTTCCAAAAGATCGGTCGATGCGTGCAACCAAAGCACTCGAGTTGGTGCATACTGATTTGTGCGAACCAATGGAGGTTGATTCGATGGGAGGGAGCAAGTATTTCATGTTGTTCATTGACGATTTTAGCAGGATGACCTGGGTGTATTTTCTCAGCTATAAAGAAGCATTTGGATTGTTTAAAAGGTCCAAAGCCATGACAGAAACACAAACAGGGGCTAAAATGAAAGATCTGAGATCAGATCGTGGTGGTGAGTTTCAATCAAAAGAATTTAAGATATTTTTTAAGAAGGAAGGAGTACTGCAGCAATTAACTACCTCATACACACCTCAGCAAAATGGTGTGGCTGAACGCAAAAACCGTACTGTGGTCGAGCTAGCAAGAAGCATGCTGAAATTTAAGGGCATGCCGAATCAATTTTGGGCAGAGGCAGTAGCGACAGCAGTATACATTCTTAATATGTCACCAACAAAGGCAGTAATGAACAAGACACCATTTGAAGCATGGTTCAAAAGGAAGCCTAGTGTTGGACATTTACGTGTATTTTGGTGCATTGCATACGCCCTTATACAAAACCAGAAGAAGTTGGACTCCAAATCAGAAAAGTGTGTGTTCATTGGATATTGCATACAATCTAAAGGCTACAGGTTGTACAATCCAGTGACAAAGAAAGTTATTGTCAGTAGAAACATCATGTTTGACGAGAATGCTAGCTGGAATTGGTCTATCGAGGAAGATAACACATCAGTAGTAATTGTAGAAGAGGAAAAAGCAGAAGACAACAGTCAACAACCACAAGCTAGCACAAGCACAAATGGCACACCGAATCAGACGATCGATTCTAATTCACCACCAAGGAGGATTCGATCCTTACAAACTATATGAAACAACTCAAGTTATGTATGTTGCAGACCCAACGTCTTTTGAAGAAGCAGCAGAAAAGAATAAATGGGTGCAAGCGATGAAAGAAGAGATAGCCGTAATAGAACGTAATCAAGCTTGGAAGTTAGTAGAATTACCGAAAGGGCGCAGCGCAATTGGAGTTAAGTGGGTGTACAAGACTAAATTCAAAGCAGATGGCAGTGTATTGAAACACAAAGCAAGTTAGTAGCTAAAGGATATGCGCAGAAACAAGGCATAGATTATGACGAGACGTTTTCTCCAGTAGCTAGATTTGATACAGTTCGACTGCTAATGGCAATTGCAGCCCAGCTGAGACAACCTATTTATCAATTTGATGTGAAATCAGCATTTCTTAATGGTGAACTGAAGGAAGAAGTTTATGTTGAACAGTCGAAAGGGTTTGAAATGAAAGGAAAAGAGCATTGGGTTTATCGCTTGTTCAAGGCATTATATGGTTTGAAACAGGCCCCCCGTGCATGGTACAGCAAGATTGATGCACATTTTCATAGGATGGGTTTTGAGAGAAGCAAAAATGAGCCTAATCTATATATTAAAAACAAAGAAAAAGGAGGCTTTATGGCAATATGTCTCTATGTTGATGATATGCTTTATTTAGGCACGGATGATGCAATGGTAAAGGAGTTCAAGGAGAAAATGATGAATATGTTTGAGATGACAGACTTAGGAGAGATGCATTATTTTCTAGGCCTGGAAGTTGAACAAGAAAGAGGAAAAATTTTGTATCTCAGCACAAATATGCAAAAGATTTGATAGAAAAGTTTGGGCTAAAGAACTGCAACCACGCACAAACTCCGATGAACACAAATGAAAAGTTGACAGCAGTTGATGGATCCGGAGCAGCAGATGCAACTTTATTCCGAAGTCTGGTAGGAGGTCTGATGTGTTTAACGCATACAAGACCGGACATTACATACGTTGTTGGAATTATAGCAAGATATATGCAAAATCCGACTAAACATCATATGGGAGAAGCAAAAAGAATTCTTCGGTGCATTGCAGGAACAACACATTATGGTTTATGGTATGATACAGCTGATGAACCTTGTTTGAAAGGTTATAGTGACAGCGACTGGGCAGGCAGCATAGATGATCGAAAGAGCACATCGGGTCATTGTTTTTTCTATGGCAGCAGCATAATTAGTTGGAGCTCGAAGAAACAATCAGCGGTTGCACTATCAACTGCAGAAGCTGAATACAATGCAGTAACAGCAGCTGCGTGTCAAGGAGTATGGTTAAGATGCTTGTTAGAGGAACTAAATTGTGAGCAGAAGAATGCAACAATTCTCTATTGTGATAATCAATCAACAATTGCAATTGCAAACAACTCGGTGCATCACAACAGGACAAAACACATTGACACCCGACACCATTTCATTCGTGACCTGATAGAGCAAAGTGTGATTGATTTAAGATATGTGAACACAAACCAGCAAGTTGCAGATGTGCTGACGAAGTCACTCACTCGAGAGAAGCTCGGCTGGTGTCATGACATGATGAATATTTTGAACTTTGGATTAAGGGGCGGTGTTGAACGTAATCCAAAGCACAGAAAAACAGAGGGACACTTTCTTACTGACAGTCAAATGGATATGTCCTTTGAAAACTAAAAGTCACTTGCTGTTAATTAAGGTTATAAGCTGAAGTGGTGTTTGGAATTATATATATATGTATTTCCTGTAATGCAGTAAGTAGCAAGCAAAAGAAAAAAATAAACTGAATTTGCTTTCTCTTCCCTGTAATTTTTAGCTCAGAATTATATATATATATATATATATATATATATATTTTCCAACTGTATTGATATCGTAGTGTTTGGAAGAGAAATGTGGTTGGAAGGCTTTATTTGCAGCAAATATAAAAAAAACAACAGATTTCCGACGGCTACCGACAGCTTCCGACGGCCTACAGGTCAAAATTTTCGACGGCTTCCGACAATTTCCGACGGCCTGTAGCTACACATTTCCGACGGCTACCGACGGCTTCCGACGGGAGTCGGTAGCCGTCGGAAATTGTCGAGAGCCGTCGGAAACGCGTTCGGCAGCCTCCGTCGGAAGCCGTCGGAAATACTGCTCCCCGACGCAGCCTTTTCCGACGGCTTTTTCCGACGGCCGCCGACGGCTTCCAACGGCCGCTGACGGATTTTGGCAGTCGGAAAATGCGTTTCCCTTGTAGTGGTTGGAGGAGAAATAAAATCAATTTTTTCCTTATAAGGAGAAAAACTTTATGCTAAACCTTATTACAAAAGTTCGTATATTTTTTTTCTTACATTTCTCTTTTCTCTTACTATATTTCAAATATATTAGTGTGTAAATATCTCCTAAATATTCTACATTTTTTTTTATATATTCTAGATTTTATATATTTCTTATATGAAAAATCCGTATTGCAAAATTAAGTTTATTTCCAACACAACGGTCCTTCCTTCCGGAGAAGAATATATAGCGTGGCTGAAAAATCTCTATTTACCCTACGAGTAAGGAAAAGAAAATAGAATATCAATTCTAGGTTAACCTAAGCAGACGAAATAAAAACAGTGTAGAAAAAGACAAAAAAGAAGAAAGCAAGCATATATAAACCTAGAGCAGTCAGTGGAAGTAGACCTGTTATGGTAATGGTAAGTTTATCATTACCGGTCGATCAGTTACTATTTTAAAGTAAAATCGGTATACCAGCATAATTGGTACGATAACGGTAAATTTATTATTTTTTTAGGGTAAAATATCGGTAATATTTTTTTCAAAACCAGCGGTAACTGTAATTTACCAGTCCATTCATAATACATTGATATTCATGTAAGATGTTGTATTATGGGCATTTAGAAGCATGAAAACGGTTCAAATCAACCCAAATGATGATAAATATATTTCTTTTCTATGCTTTTTATTAAGTGATCCACTTAGATATATAATGAATCATCATTTAGTATAAAAATATACCAACTTGTTATTTTTCTAGACAAACGGTAATTTATCATTAACAGTGTAATGGATACCAGTTTGTCGGTATACCAGTCAATCGGTAACGGTATACAATTTTATTTTAGAAGTTAAAATGGTACGGTAACGGTTTTTACATAATGGTAGCAGTAACCATTGCCGTAACAACCCTAAGTGGTAGGGATGATGGCATAGGAAACATTAACACCACAGGTCCTGGGAAGGCCATGATCAAAATTACAAACATAAATTCAAAATGCATGATCAAAACGACATGGTTCAAAAGCCAGTTAGAATATTGCATTAATTTTATCTTGAACTGATGTGTCATGGTTATGGAGCTTGTGAAAAAAAAAGGAAAGAAGATTTGATAGGTTTTGTTAAGTCTCCATCCTCACAAATTCAGATGTCAAATTTGTATCTTGTCCGTCGGTATCTGGTACAAATTATGAATGTTGCATTCTGTATCTGGAGTTTATTAGAAGCTTACTTAGAGCATAAGAAACTATGACACCTCTTAATTGAATCGATAGCTGGTTTGCAGGCAGTTATACTTAACATCGATCATGCTATTTATAGAAAACATGGACTTCTATACCAAAAAGCAACCCGTTTGGGAATCGTTATATGTCATTCAACTGCTACGAGGCACCTGAGCGTAACGAATAACTATTGGTATACTATTCGGAGTTCAATGAACTAGGGTATACTACATGTACAGTATACAAGAGAAGAGAATTCAACTACGTATGTCCCTTCCTTAAAATATAATGCATGTCGGGTAGCCAGGTATCTTATTTCACTGCATGATGAAGTCAATGGATGCTATATATTCTAATTATAATTTTGTAGCTTTCAGGGTATAACTCAGCATCGCCCTAGCTAGTGCATTACGTTGTCAATAAAAATGATAAACTTACATATTACATGCCCTGATCTGTGGGCATTACAAATCGGTGCAAATATCAAATTCCACTGAAATCTCAAAGAACAAGTCAACTGATAAACCTTTTAGTTTGGTAATCATCTTATATACGAAGAGCAAAACTAAATAATATTTTAATGATTCTAGAAACATGACTTAGATAATATATATACACACAAAGAATTGTTCTGTTGATGGTTTCCACTATGTTATTGTGTTGTAGTATGATCATTTATTTGGAAATTTGTCATAATATATCTGCATATGATGCTGTTGAGAGTTAGGTAAGTGCTATTGTCGGATCAAAAAACTGAAGGGCAAGATTAAATAGAAGGCTGCGCCAATACTATTAACGGTGAAGTACAAGAGTTGTACTCTTCAATAAAAGATTCTAACGCAAAAAGAAAGCAGGGTTTTGTTATCGTGTGTCATATCAGCAATGATTGTTTTAGGCTAAAAAACAAAAAAAAACCAAATTAAATATCTATTTTACCCTCAAACAAAGTGGATAGGTGAAACTCAAGAGGTCTACTTTGATAAATTCACAATGTTAAATATTTTCTACGGAAAGTGATAGACAAACGTTAAGAGAGTGATATTTGCATGTATACGTACATACATTGCAATGATTGATCAGGTTCATTTGGCCCACCCCGTCAGAGATACCAGACAAGTGTTTCTCTCTCTCCTCTCTCCCTAGGAGTTATATATTTATATATATACATGTAATTATAATTATAACTAAGAATAAAATTCCAAACATTCATAGGAAATAAATAACAAATAAAACAATAAGTTTAAGTGATGGCTAATGATCATCAAAAAGGCTTAACAAGATTTTGGTAGTTTCCTTCATACTTTTACGTTTTAAATTAGCAGTATATATTACTTCAACTATCGAGTGGTTATGAAAATTTTGACATATAAACACCATTTGAAAGGAGCATATACTTGTGAAAAAAACAAAGATTCTATGAAGGGTCAACATGTGTGTTCATCATGAAATGTTAGCAATGGGCATCGTTAGCATGGGAATCGCTATGGTAAAATGAATGATCTTCTGATGATCCAACTAACTGTACTGATCCGAAGGATCTAAAATAAATTAGAAACAATTTTAGTGAAAAGAAATAAGTTAGGCTCCGCTCAAATTTATAGTCTGCTTGTACTGGTGAAGGAGTGCATGCTTTCTTGTGAGAAAAAGCTGGGAGCTGCTATGCAATGTATTATGTATATAGTCCGCTTGAGCTGGTAATTTAGTCATAAGTAAAAAGGGTATATTTAGATTTTAGAGCAGCCCTTTCGTTCAGTCATTTTAGATTTTAGTGGCTGAATATTAACTACACGTTTTGTCTTTGATGAAATGGTTTTGTATAGATGCTAATATACTTCATACAAACGTGTAAAATTAAAAATTTAGGGTTTTCCTCAGCCATGGGGGAAATTATCTCTCCTCGCAGTAATCTTTCTCATCTTTCTTCTCCTAGCCATAGAAACAGACCACCTGACTCTCACATCAGAGATTCTAGCAAAGGAATCATCATAGACAATGATGGGTTTCAACTAGTTCAATCAAGATCGCAAAAGAAACGTCAACCCATTAATCCTGTGCAACAAAGAATCTCGAAAGGTCTCTTTTCTGAGAAGAAGAAGACAGACGATCAGTATTCGACTGCTGCTCCTCCAAGTATGAGAAACCAATCGTATCAACTGCAGAAACCCATTAATTTTTCTCTGAACAAAACACAGGGGAAAAAATCTTGGGCTGAAATCGTTTCTGAGCAATCAACTGAACCCAATGATGATGAATGCAATCTTGAAACTATCTCTCCCATTAAGATCAATAATAAGAAATATGGTTTGATAAAAGAGTCTGTATGTAAAAGAGCTATCGAATGCTGGAGCAATTCGATTTTGGTATATGTTGTTGGTACCAAACCATATTATAACTTTTTCAAAGCTTACATACAACGTGTATGGAAACCTGTGGGAGAATTCGAAATCTTTACCAGGGAAAATGGCTTTTTTATTGTCAAATTCAAAGAAGTTCAAGATTGCAATTCTATCATTCAGAATGGCCCATACTTCTATAATGGAAAGCTCATCATAATGAGGAGATGGTCTGATTCTCTGAAAATGGACAGGGACCTCCTCATTACAATGCCGATATGGGTAAAATTACCCAATGTGAATCTCAAATTATGGGATCGAGAAGCGTTCAGTGTAATGGCCAGCATTATTGGAAAACCCATAAAAATGGATGCAGCTACAACCTTGAAAACGAGATTGAATTATGCTCGTCTTCTGGTGGAGGTATCTGCAAATGACGAACTACCTCAAGAAATAAATCTCACTTTATACAATGGAGAAAACATTACTCAAAAGATTGAATATGAATGGGTTCCACCGAAGTGTAGTATCTGTAAATGTTTTGGACACATTAGAGAGCAATGTGTCGCAGAACAAAGATGGATACCCAAAACTCATAATCAAAACAAAGAAATAGCCACTGATCAAGAAAATGTTACAGATACCATTGTTCAAGAGTCGCTCCTTACTGAGAAGACAATAAAAGAATCAAGAAATCAAAAGAATAATGATCGAATCAACCAGAAAGGTATCATCTTCAATCAAGAAACTTTATCACATTCGCTCACTGACCAAGATGATCAGATCCTTGCTTCGGTAGTTCATCATCCAGAAAGTTTACAAGAAAAATCAAAAGAGGTTTCACAAAGCAGTTCAAAGGAGGGAATTAGTAATGAAGAGGTCTTTAACTCTGAAATCCCCCCCATTTCAGAGTTATGTTTATTTACAAATAATCATGCTACAGAATCAAATATCATGCTGCCTTTGAATTCCAACCAAAGTCCAGATTACAACATGGAGAATGAACCTCCATCAGATAATGCTGCAATGGTTGAGGACAATGATGGCATCCACTCAACCTTGCCTCGCAATGCTGAGGAGTTTGACATCTCTCTCATCCAAATTCCAGAAGACTATATTGCTTCAACATCAGATAATACAATGGAGGATCCTGAAAAGCAATTTGACATCTCAGAATTGCATATTCCAAAGACTAAAGCTATTGGCAAATACAAAAATACTAATAAAGAGAAGAAAGCTTTTGGGCAGAAATACATCTCAATTAATCCTGATTGGAATGAAATGACAACAAGACTAAAAGCTAAAAGCTCGGAGAAAAAGAAAAAGGGTAAGGGCAACAGTGTATCAGGTACTATTTAATATTCATATTTTATTATATTTCATATAAATATGTCTATATTTGCTTGGAATGTTAGGGGGATGAATACCCCAACTAAACAGTCTGATATTCTCTCTATGATTAATGTCTATAAACCATCTATTGTTGCTTTAATTGAAAATAAAATGAATGATGAGAATTTTGAAAGATTTGGTCTTAAGCTGTCCAGAAATTGGAAAGCAATACATAACAATGATTGTGGCTGTAAAGGTAGAATCATTGTTATTTGGGATTCTAATATCTGGACTAATATTAATATAAACAAGGACAGCCAATTTATTGATTGTAGTTTTGAAAACATTGGTGGTTTTACTTTGCAAGTTACTAGTATTTATGGTAGTAATTTTGAACTAGAAAGGAATGTTTTGTGGCAAAAACTTAAAGTTTTAAATTCAATTTATGATTCCCCATGGATTTTACTAGGTGATTTTAATACTGTTTTTCATGCTTATGAAAAATATGGGGGGATTAAAATCCCTCTAAATAAATTAGATAGAGTCAACAAATTCTTAATAGAATCTGGCCTTATTGAACCAGTTATCAGTGGTAATAAATATACTTGGAAGTCAGGGTTAGCCAAAATATTCACTGTAAATTAGATAGGATTCTCTATAATAAAGAGTTTTCAAAAAAATTTCCAAATAATATCTGTTCCACTTTGGAACAAAATTTAAGTGACCATACTCCTCTTTTGGTTAATCTTTTTATTATGAATAATGACTACAATAATAAAGCTCCTCCATTTCGTTTCAAAAATAGCTGGGTGATGGAAGAAGACTATAAACCCTTAATGGAAAACTGCTATAAGTTCTCTTGCAGTGGTTCTAAACAATATCAGTTTTATAGTTTTCTGAAATTCACCAAGCATAACCTTAAATACTGGAATAAGAACAACCTCTTAAATAAAAATAAAATAGTCAGTTTGAAAAAAGAGGGTAAGCTTCTCCAGATGATTGCTGATAACAATCCTGATAATATCAATGATATTAATAAAAATTTTCTTAATCAGAAGGAGCTGTCTAATGAAATGTACAAAGAATCTGTCAATGCTAGACAAAAGGCTAAGGTTGATTGGCTCACTTTAGGAGATGACTGCACCAAATTTTTTTATGCTAAAATGAGTAATAGAAAGCACTTAAATAACATAGGTTGCATTATTGATAAAGAGGGAAATTTAACTAATGCTCATGAAACAGTTTCAGAGAATGCTATAAATTTCTATAAGGATTTGTATTTTTCTGCAAATTATAAAAAGAATTTTCCTTTTATAACTTGTAAAAACATTTTAAATCATAATGCATCTGAAATCCTGTTAGCTCCAGTGAGCCTTGATGAAATTAAATTTATTGTTTTTAATGCTGGAGATAACAAAAGCCCGGGTCCTGATGGCTTTAATGCAAAATTTTATAAAAATAATTGGGATTATATAAAACATTATGTGTTGGATGTTGTTTCAGAGTTTATGGAGTATGGTAAAATTCTGAAAAGTTTAAACCATACTTTTATAACCCTAATTCCAAAAAATAATAATCCCACTGGAATTGGTGATTATAGGCCAATTTCTTGTTGTAACTTTATCTATAAGATTATTGCTAGTGTCCTTAGTAACAGAATAAAAGTGTTCTTGCCTTTTCTGGTGTCAGAAAATCAGAGTGCTTTTGTTCCTGGTAGGCTCATCTATGAAAACTCTCTATTAGCTCATGAGATGGTTAGGAAATTCAACACTAAACAGGGTGATAATGTATGTATTAAAATTGACTTACAGAAAGCATATGATAAAGTAAATAGACATTTTATTCATCATATCATGAAATGTATGGGTTTTCCTACAAAGTTTTGTGATCTGGTGTTTGAATGCATAAATACTCCTTCATTTTCAATCCTGATTCAAGGTAAAGCTGAAGGGTTTATTAAATCTAATAGGGGGCTGAGACAGGGAGACCCCCTATCTCCTTATCTTTTTGCTATTGTGATGGAATATTTTTCTATTCTTATGGAAATAGAGAGTATTAAAGGTGTTGTTCAGCCTATTAACAGAATTCAACCAAGTATTAGTCATTTGATATATGCTGATGATCTTATGGTGTTTGTCAAAGCCAATAAAGATAATGCAGACTCAATCAAATCTGTTTTTGATAACTTAAAAAATTATGCTGGCCTACAACTTAATGTGAATAAATGTAAAGCATATTTCAGTAAATCTTGTAAGTTTAAAACAGATTTTCTAAAGGTTTTACAAATAGAAGAGGGATTTCTTCCTATCAAATATTTAGGTCTGCCTCTTTCTACAAATATGATTAAAGACTCTGACTGCTCTATCCTTATAGATAAAATTCAGAATAGAATGGAGACCTGGTCATGTAAGTTATTATCGATTGCTGGTAGACTTGAACTTATAAAGACTGTCATTTATGCTATAATTCTTTACTGGATTCAATCTTTTCAAATCCCAGCTGCTACTATTAAAAAATTGGAAAGTAGATGCTCTGAATTTTTATGGAAAGGTAAATATCACAAAATCAGTTGGGATAATGTTTGCAGGCCAAAAAATGAAGGGGGTCTTGGCATTAGAAATATTAAGGATCTTTGTACAACCTGTCATTTAAAATTATTTTGGAGATTCTTAAATTCTGATTCTTTGTGGGCCAGATGGATGAGATCAAAATATTTGAAACATAATAATTTCTGGACTGCTACTTATAATAGTAATCATTCAAACACTTGGAAACATATTTTAAATAGTAGAGATATAGGTAAAACAATGATTGAAAGAAAATTTAAAAATGGCAAAGATACTAGTTTATGGTTTGATCCTTGGTTTAAAAATGAGGCCTTTATTAATAGAGTAGGGTGGAATAGCCTTGTTATTTGTGGTGGTTCAAATAATAAAGTCTCTGATATTATTATTAATAATAACTGGCAACCACAAATCCACCCTATTACTAATCCACACAAAGAAGAGATTTGCAAAATTCAACTTGATACCTTTGTAGAAAATGACTACTGGGAATGGACAACTACCAGCAGAGGGAAGTTTTCCTTTAAAAATACTTGGAATTTTATTAGAAGCAAATACCCAACTGAAGACTGGTACTATTGTATATGGAACAGAGTGAATTGTCCAAAGATGGCATTCTGTACGTATTTTGCTGTTAAGAACAGATTGCCAACTTGGGATAGATTAAACAAATGGGGAAATAATTTGAATTCACTCTGTTCCCTATGCAATATATGTAATGAAGATTCTAATCACATATTTTTTGAATGCAGCTACTCTTATTACATTTGGAACAATATTAAAGCTACTCTGAATATTGAAGACAACAGGCATATGGATCTTTTGAATATTATAAAGCTTATTAACAACAACTTCAGATCTAAATCCAAAGAGACTGATTTTTCTCACATCTTACTAACTACGGCAGTGTTCAACTTGTGGAAAGAGAGAAATTTACGTGTGCACAACAAAAGCAGCAGGAATAAAGAGCAAGTTTGGCTAACTATATTATCTGACAGCAAGATTATTCTGCAGAAATCAAAAAAATTGTGTAAAAACCAAACCAAATTTGCTTCCCTTGCTGATGAATGGTGTTCTGAAGCAGGTAGCAAGCATATTGAAGTTTACTTGATGCGTTCAAAAAGCTTTCAACCTGAGCACAATAACAACTTGCATCCAGAGTCTAAATTCTGCAAGCATCGAGATTTAGTTGCTACTACTGTCAATAAGCAAGTTGACATGGCTAAGAACAATGATTCGTATCTCAATCAAGTTCCAGATGTTAGTACTTCAAACCCTAATTTTGACCGAGCTAATAATGACGATTGTGAGAAGAGAATGTCAGATCTAGGTCGCAGTGATGCTAGATCTAACATTACTTATCTAAATACCAACAGATTCAACAGCTCCAGCTACTTGAGCTTTTCGAGTAACTGTAATGGTTATAGAGACATGAGAGGTGACATGAATGAAGACTTATCGTACTGGGAGCGTGGGGAAACTAGCGGAGTTAAGAAAGGAGAGGGGATTCTCTCGATTCTTTAAAATCGCCTCCGCCATTTTCGTTTCTTCTTTTTTAGTTGTGTTTCGTTGTCGGTTGTTTAGGGTTTGAGGTGTTTGTTTTGTGTTTGGTTGTGGTAGGGTTGTGTTTTGTACCCGGTTTTTTTTGTTTTGTTGGGCCGGGCCCTGTTTACTTCTCTTCAAAAAAAAAAAATATACTTCATACGATTGTTGCGTTCATACTAGCAGCCAAAGTAATTAACAGCCGGTTCATTATCTAAAGAAACACAATGGAGCAAACAAGACTTAATCCAATGCTCTAATTGAGGATCATATGAACCATCAGATCACGGTGCATCCAAAGGCTCACAAGCAATGAAGACATTATGATGCGGATCACTATGCATCTGGGCCTAGCCCATTTTATATAAATACATGTAACATGTCATTCTTTCTGGAATGTAATCACTTTGTACCAAACAGTAGAATGCAATACAAATTATATCTGTTTGCTAATATGGTATCAGAGCATGTTTTTCTGTGGGGGTTATCTTGCTAAAATCAAGAACTTGTGTGACAAACTAAATGCTGTGGGTCATAAAATATCAGACAGTGAACAAATTCTCACTATAACTAATGGTCTATATGAAGAATACGAGTCAGTTGTTACCTTCATCGCATCACAAAAGACACTTCCAGATTTACAATATGTGCAGTCTGCTCTTACTGCTCATGAAGGCAGGATAGAGCAAAGAAAGGCAATACAGTCAGAAATATCTGTCAACTATGCATCTGGTTTCAATTCAAGAAACATGAATCAGCAAAAACTTGCACAAAATCAAAACCTAAGATCAGAGAGTCAACAACCAAGAAGCAATCAACCACAAAGAGGAAGGGGCAGAGGCAGAAACAATTACAATAACAGAGTGAAGTGTCAAATATGTGAGAAGTTTGGCCGTACAGCCAACAAATGTTATTTCAAATTCAACTCTGAATTCAACATAGGACAGTCAACTCAAAGAGGGCTTGATGCCAACATGGCTCAGATGAACCAACAGGTAAAGACCAACAGTGATGGTTTCAAGACACAAGGCAGCAATAGTGATGACTTGGTCAAACCAGAAGATCTGAATATTGAAGACTGGTATCCAGATTCAGGAGCAACAAATCACATCACCAACAATCTTCAAAACTTGAATCTTGGCAACAAAAGCTACTCAGGTATGGAAGCTATACATATGGGGAATGGTGAAGCTATAAGTATATCACATGTTGGAGTTGGCAGTATCATAGGTAAAAGGGAATTATTTTTAAACAATCTATTGAGAGTACCCAAAATCAAGAAAAATTTGATAAGTGTCTCTTAATTTGCCAATGACAATAATGTATACTTCGAGTTTCACCCTAATTTTTGCTTAGTTAGGGATTTACTAAACAAAAACATATTATTACAGGGTAATTTGGACAAGGGCTTATACAAATTCGGTACCATCAAGTCAAATAAAGGCCATATAGGAAGAAACTGGTGTAATCATGTTAATACTACCATGTTAATTAGACGAAATACTCTTGAATGTTGGCATAAAAGGTTGGGACATCCCAGTAATGACATTGTAAAAAGGATTTTGATAGATAATAAAATAAAATTTGATGATATACCTGTTTCTGAAATTTACACACACTGCCAGATAGGCAAAATACACAAATTACCATTTACTAGATCTGAAACAGTGCATAGACAGCCACTGAATCTGATTCCAGCAGACCTATGGGGTCCAGCACCATATGACTCATCTTCAGGCCACAGGTACTATCTTTCTTTGGTTGATGCTTATTCTAGGTATACATGGATATTCTTCCTCAAATCAAAATCTGAAACTTGCAGCATAGTAAAACAATTTATTACACTAGTAGAAAAACAAATTAGTCAAAATGTAAAAATTGTTCAAAGTGGAGGAAAAGAATTTTTACCTCTTAAAGATTTTTTCCAAGAAAAAGGCATTTATCACAGTGTCACATGTCCTCATACATCAGAACAAAATGGATTAGTCGAAAGAAAGCACAGACATATAGTAGTTACTGGTCTAACACTAATGTCACAAGCTTCTATACCTCTGGAATACTGGAATGATGCATTTTGTACATCAGTTTATCTCATAAACAGAATGCCCACTAAAGTTTTAAAAGACATGTGTCCCTATGAGAAGCTTTATGGTATAAAACCCAACTATGATTTTTTGAAAACTTTTGGGTGTCTTTGTTTCCCATATCTTAGGCCTTATAACAGACATAAGTTAAGTTTAAGGTCAAGCCCTTGCACTTTCTTGGGTTATGCTAATAATCAGAAAGGATATGAATGCCTAGATAATAAGGGAAGAATATATATTTCAAGACATGTTGTGTTTAATGAACACATATTTCCTTTTGCAGAAAAAGGTGTTACTACAAGACAGAAGCCAGATACAACAGGCATTACAGTCCAGCCCATTCCAGTATTGCCTGAGTACTTTACTACAAACAAAAACAACAAAGACCAAACCCCCACAGAAAAACATGCATCTGATACAAGGTCAGAGTACAGTTCAGAAGAATCATATTCAGACATGCTACCTCAACTACATGAAGGCACACAATAAACAGATAGCAATGGGAACAACATGACTGAAAGCACAGAAAGCACATCTAGTGAGGATAATCAGGAACAACAACAAAAGGCTAAAGTTACTGGCCACCACATGACAACAAGGTCAAAAAGTGGAATTTTTAAACCAAAAATATATCATGTTTCCATTAGCAATGCAGAACCACAGAATTATGAACAAGCCATCAAACATGATGTATGGAAACATGCTATGGATGAGGAATATCATGCACTCATAAGAAATCAAACATGGAGCTTAGTTGATCAACGAAAACACAAAAACATTGTGGGATACAAGTGGACCTACAAGATTAAAAAAAATGCTGATGGCAGCATAGGCAAACACAAGGCCAGATTGGTTGCCAAAGGCTATTCACAGCAGTTTGGTTTTGATTTCAACGAAACTTTCTCTCCTGTTGTCAAACCTACCACCATTAGACTCATGCTAACCCTAGCATTATGCAATAATTGGAAAATTAGACAGCTAGATGTGTGCAATGCCTTTTTAAATGGAGACCTTCATGATGAAGTTTTCATGCAACAACCAGAAGGGTACATCACAGAAGGTAATAAAGTATGCAGACTACACAAAGCCATCTATGGCTTAAAGCAGACATCAAGGTCATGGCATGAAAAACTAAAAGAAACTCTTTTGAAATTTGAATTCACTCCCACCAAATCAGATAATTCATTATACATGAAGAACAATGGAAATACCATTTATCTACTTGTTTATGTAGATGACATCATTATCACTGGGGATAATGATATGAGATCTTAAACACAATACAGTTGCTTGATAAAACATTTGCCATCAAAGATCTAGGTGACATAAACTATTTTCTGGGTATACAGGTTACAAAAAAATTCAAGTCAGAGCTATTTCTATCCCAAAGGAAATACATTGGTGAAATTCTCATAAGAGCCAACATGAATGAAGCCAAATCTTTACCTACTCCTATGGTCACCAACTTGCATTTATCAAAACACAGAGGTGAAGCCATCAAAAATTCCAAACAATACAGAAGTATCGTTGGTGCCCTACAATATGTCACTATAACTAGACTTGATATATGCTACAGTGTAAATAAAGTTTGTCAATACATGCAAAATCCTCTCGACGAACATTGGAAGGCAGTCAAACGTATCCTCGGATACTTGAAAGGGACTCAAAATCATGGCTTATCTTTAAAAGCATGCAATGACATAAATATAAATGCTTACAGTGATGCAGATTGGGCAAGTGACGTGGATGACCGCAGATCTACCTCTGGATACTGTGTATTTCTCGGACCGAATCCGATTTCATGGTGCACGAAAAAGCAAACCACCACATCTCGCTCAAGCACGGAGGCAGAATACAGATCTCTCGCAAGCGTCACTGCCGAAATAGCTTGGATAGAAACCCTAATGTCAGAATTAGGGTTCAACATTCGAAGAAAGCCAATTGTGTGGTGCGACAATCTGAGCACCATTTCACTCTCTGCAAACCCCATCAACACTCGTGTACAAAACACATCGAAATTGATTTGCATTTTGTACGCGAGCGAACTCAAACTGGAAGATTGGACGTAAGGCACGTTCCCACATACTATCAACGCGCCGACATTTTAACCAAGGCCCTCTCAGCCAAGAATTTTGTTAGATTAAGAGAGGAATTGAAGGTCTTGCAGAACGAAGATGAGAAAAGAGGAATTAAGGAAACCCTAGATAAAATTGAGGGCGGCTATCTGAAGAAACACAATGGAGCAAACAAGACTTAATCCAGTGCTCTAATTGAGGATCATATGAGCCATCAGATCACGGTGCATCCAAAAGCTCACAAGCAATGAAGACATTATGATGCGGATCACTATGTATCTGGGCCTAGCCCATTTTATATAAATACATGTCACATGTCATTCTTTCTGGAATGTAATCACTTTGTACCAAACAGTAGAATGCAATACAAATTATATCTGTTTGCTAATATTCATTAATAGAACTGACTAATTAATACCAAAGTAACAAGAAAGATAGAAACCATATGATAAGAAGATATATAAAATGATGTAGTAAGTAGATAAAGAAGACGAATATGACATTAAAGAAGGTGGTGAAGAACAAGAGAAATCGGACGCTGATGACAACACAAATTTATAAAATACAAGTAGGAATTAAAAACACAACAGGACGTCCTCCCACGAATTATATATATAGCTTCGCTGAAGATCAAATCTATTTGACCCTGCAAGTAAGGAAAAGAAAATAGAATATCAATACTGGCCGGTTAAGCTAAACAGACGAAATAAACAGTGCAAAAAAGAAAAAGGGAGGAAAAGAAGAAAGAAAGCAAATATATGTATACATATACCTAGAGCAGTCGGTGGAAGGGCTGATGGCAAAGGGAACATTAACGCCACAGGTCCTGGGAAGGCCAGCAGCCTTGCCGTAGTTCATGCCTTTGAGATTCTTAGATAGATTCTTAAGGCAATTGCAGGCGGTCTGGCGAATGGGTGTGGTGGTGGCAGCAGTGTTCAGCTTCTTGACTCCAGCACAGCAACCGCCAAGTGGCCCGTTTTTGGTGAGGTAGTTGACGCATGGCGATATGTCAGAGGCCACTGTTCCGCAAGATACACTCGCATCAGCTTGTGGCAGTGCCAGTGCTATTAATGCAATTGCTACGATGGCGCAGATGATGAATGAGTAGCGAGACATTTTCTTCTTCTTCTTCTGATATATTTGATTGCAAGTGTATATGCTTTTTTGTTGCTTGATGAGTGCGAGTGAATATAATCAAAGTGTTGTGGCGATTATATATAGATACAAGGGGTTTGACGCGGTCACGCGGGTATGGGGTACAGGGGGTTGGGCGTTGGCCTCGTGTTTAATGTTTTAGAGTTGCGGACCATAAATTCCATCTTGGAATCAGGTATGTGCAGTCATCCATCTTTTTTTGGTGATGGATGTATTCCCATTGTCCCCATCCTTTTTTTGTTAGTTTTGTTTGTTAATTTTGTGCACTTCATGGGTAGAAGTGAATTTTTCTCAAGAATTACTCAAATTGGTGATAGTGCACTCAAGTAATACCACATTCCAAAATTTGTATATAGCAGTAACAAAGAGTAACACTCAACCTGGTGATAGTGCACAAGTAATAAAATTTACCTAAAGCTTTCCTTCGGTTACTTATTATTATTATTATTATTACTACTATTGTTACTAGTATGGATCCGTACTGCGCACATGGGCTCTTTGTATTATTGTATACGTTGATATTTTGTTTGAGTTATTAGTCATACAAATTGAAAATTCTTTCATATGGTAGTAATCGTATGAGTGTAGACATGTAAATGGAAAGCGAGGGTATTTTTGGAATTTCAAAAAGACACGAAGTAAATTAGTTCAACGAATTTTCTTTATTAGTAGTAGAGATTATTTTTCCTCCTTTTCTCAATGCACAACAAGTTGGGTTGATGACCTTCTTTTTTTTCTTTATTTTTATTTTAAATACAATTAAAACTCAGGTGCAGCAAAATAGTTAGAACTATTCAAAAAATAACATGCTCATTTAAGGAAGAGAGCAATGAAATCAATATTACGATCAATGTTACCAGCATAAAAGTAGCTCTAACCGCAGTCATTATTTCTGGTGTCAAAAGAGAGACAAATGATGGTAAAACATTATCAATAGAGTAATCAATCCCCTCATCAAGATCAACATGGTGTGGAATACGAGAAGTGAGTGGATAAGGGGCGATGATGGAGGAGGCGACGACTGATGGAAGGAATAAATTGCAACATGTGAGGAGTTACTAGATGGAGCAATAGAAAGGCAGCTTTTCAATTTAGTATGCTTGTCATCATGAGCCTTGATCAACAAGTGAAATAGGTACAAAAGATGCAAGTTCCTCAATGAGGGGGATGCCATTCTTATCATAGAAAGGAAGATCTAAAGTTTTTTACTTTTCGTTTTCCAAACATGATATTTTGGCAGTGGGATCGTAATAGGTAGGAAAGACAAAAGGAACGGCTCAACATTGATGAAGGAGAGAGATGAACACAAGTATCAAGGACGTGACCCAAAGAGTGATAGTTAGTTCATAACAAATCTCGTCGATCAACAAACGGACATGGAGACGCTTTGGACACGATTTGTCAAATGCACTCTCAACTAATATTTTCGCATACTCAACCCTATCACGACATTTCATAGTCTTATCAAAACGTAGTAGGCTCATAGAATTATGACATAAAACAATACGAGCTAAAAGATTCCTACTTGTTTAAGAGGACTTTGAAATCTGAAATAATCCAAGCGAAAAGCTATGCATGTACAAGCATGAAAGCTTATGGATGCAAGAAAGGATTTTTGGAAGAACCATATAGTGTTTTTTTTTTCTAGACGCCAACCATCCTACTCAATGATTAGAAATCACCTAATACGATGATGGACGTTTACGGGTTATGTAAAAGTTGACAAGTACATGTTCTTTTTAGATCTTTGTAGCTTGATGAATGCCATTGCATTCTTGAAGTTGACATTATTATCATTCACCACAAGGTTTTAGTGATTATTTAGTTGAAGTCTTCAACTGACATAACCTGGGAACAGCTACCATGGATTTCTAGAACTAACTCAAACAACTTTGTTTTATCAATTTGAGTCTCCATCATTTGTGCAATCATCCTAGAGTACCTATCTTATAGCTACTCTATATGCATGAGATCCAATACCCTAAAATAATCCTAACTCTAATTCGTCGTCTTTAAGCGTTTTCAGCTCCAACATCCATACAAACATAAAACAAATACAAACAAAGTAATACATACATATAAGACATCCATACAAATGAATCTGCATTAAATACCTATATCATCCAAATTTAGCCTATTATAAATAAAGGTGTATCGATATGAATATTTATGTAAATTCTTTTTAAATCGTTTAAAATTTGTTTATAAAATATGGGTAAGTTTAGATCTAGGAAAAATCACATTTTTCACATTAAATGGGTTTAAAACACAATTAAAATCATATATCACCTTTTAAAGCATAATGGAATAGAATCATTCACGTTATTTTTAGTTTAATTTATTAATTCGCTATTATTTACAAATATAACTCAAAACATGTAAAAAACCTTATCTTTCAATTATTTATCTATTCTTCCCATTATTACACAATTTCATCCATTTTATTTTAATTAATTATTTTTCCATTCTAAATTGACAATTAAATATAATTAAACATCTAACAATTCAACAATCAATGGTAAATAATCCAATTGAAGTACAATATATCCAAAATGTCATATGTTACTACCATTATTGTGGTCGAGAATCTGCACAACGTTCAGCCTCAGCGTCGTTAAATTTAGCTATGTCGACGTTAATATGGACGCAGCAAGCGTTGTTACTATCATTATCATCATTGAGGAAGCCTTACACATCAGTTAACCTCGACATCGTTAACACGATGATATCGACATCAATAAACACAGTCAGAAGGTTACCAAAGATGTCTCCAATCAACATTAGAACTGTTAGAATCATCGAGGAACACCAAGCTTCCTTCTCAACATCGCCATTAATCCACAAACAATTGTAGTTGAAGCTCGCTGAGGATCAATACTGCCAAGTCATCGAGCCCAATGGAGAGCACCGCATATCAATATACGCGATATCGGTATCTATCAATGTCAATGTCCATAAATAGAGTTACATCACATTTTGTCGGCAATAAGTTTTGGCGCAGAGTATTGGAGCTACAAAGGCCATGCCGAGGAAAATGCAATTGTACATACTTCGATGCGCAACAATGTTGTTCATGTCGAGGCCGATAGAGTATTCACCTTTGACACTCAACAAAGCTAGAGATGCGAGATTTGGTGATGCCGATGTTTACCACTCGCCAAACTCTATAAATAGGGAGTAAGGATTTTTATTTTAGGGGCCGAAAATTTCTTTTCTCACTTCTTACTCGTTAAAATCCCTAGATCGAATTAGGGATTTTTCTCATTGTAAAATTGAATGTGTTAAATCAATAAAGATTTGTTCAATTACTATGGAAATGGTTTGATTAGCATGATTTGATCTGCAGTTTACACATATTCATTTCATATCGAGTTTTAACTAAGTTTGTAGCATCAACATCACTATGCACATTGTTGTGAATCTCGCCGAGCCACGTAGTTGTTTTTAAAGCCTTGATGACCTTCATATTAACTGCCCTTTGAATAACATCATCTCTGATAATATCACAGATCCCGATATCAAAGATGGAACTCGATATGAGCTAATACATTACCTCAATAACTATGATAGCTACATATCCAACTTCAATGACTCCAATACCTTCATGTCCAACCTTGATGACTCCATGCTCAACCTCGATGACTTCCATTGACCACAAGACTCTCCATTAAAGAAATTCCTTATTTTACACTTCGGGGTGTTAACGAATTTATTCGTTAACATTTTTGACACTAAAAGGAGGGCTTGAACCTCCAATCTCTTATAATTCTCTCCATGAACTACTTGCATATAACTCTTTAGTTTCAAGAGGGAAATGGTAAGGGCCAGAAGTAGTAATGACATCCCAAATGACGAAGCTACATCACAAGAGAATTTGGAAAATAATATTGTTCCGAACTTTAATTTGGAAAGTATGGAAGCGGGACAACCTTCAACTCTAATAAGATTTGCAAGCAATAAAACCAAAATTCAATATCTAGTACAACAAGTGACAATCATGCGAGAATTTCTTGAAGGTGTCCCATCTCAAAGATTTTTAAAGATAACAGAGCTTATGGAAGGGGAGATGAAGTGCAATCCCCAAGTAAAGTCCAAGATGAAAAATAAAATGAAAACCGAGAGAGTCAAGCAAAAAAAACTCCTTGACCAATCAAAATATTTCAATTCAAAGAGACAATTGAAATTACTATAATGACGAAATCGACCAAAAGGACATCCTCAACAAGGCAATAAAGGATATACTCGTTGGCCTGGAGAAAAATGGTAACCTTCGAAAGGCTTTTTTAAAAAGAAATAATGGCTATTAGAATCCCCTCTCGCATTAAAATTCCCCCATTAAAGTATGATGAAACCACTGACCCAGAAGATCATCTTTTATCTTTTCAAACTTGAATGGATTTGTATAAAACTACATGAGCAATTCGTTGCGAACTCTTTCTAATAAGTTTTCAAGGTACGACTATCAAATAGTACAAGAATTACGAAGGGAAAATTATCCATTCTTGGAAACAGTTCTCTTATGAATTCATTACACAATTTTATATATTCAAAGACTGAACCATGGATTTTAGCCTGTTAGCTAGTACCAAGCAAAGGCCAAGAGAATCGCTTGTCGAGTACTAAAAGAGATTTAATATGAAGCATTAAAAACAAAAATGCAACCGATAGAGAAAAGCTTATGGCAGTTCGTTCAGAATTGATCGAGCAAACTCCTTTTTGGAAGAAACTTTATATTCATGGATGTAAAGATCTACGGTACTTCTATTCTCAAGCTGAAAACTTTATTCAGATGCAGAAGAGGCATCCTGCATATGGGAATCTCAGCGAAATCAAAGAAAAGGAAGGTTCAATTCTGAACATCCTAGTAAAAGATCTAAAGGAAACAAGAGTTGAAGAAAGAGCCAGAGGGAGATTTTCGACATTTGAACAGGCCCCTTTCCCACATTCTTAGTATAACAAAGGATGATAAAAGTTTCTCCACTCTCAATGAAATATCAAGCCATCCTAAGCCAAATCAAGGAAGTGATTATTGTGCTTACCATAAAATAAATGGACATAAAACTGATGAGTGTCTTGTCTTGGCAATAATAATTCAAAATATGATCAAATCGGGATCTCTAAGAAAATTCATTAAAGAAGCTTAAAGGAACTCTCGTGCTAAAAAGGACGTCTTGGATATTCATGAATTAACTTCCTTTACAAGGGGAGAGCAGGTTAGCAACTTCAAATTCAAATTCCCTCCAAGCTATGAAGTTTATGGAATCACCGCTAAGAATTATCTTTACTCATATAATTTTTTAAATTTTAATTTTACTTTGATTTGTAATTAAAATTGATCATGTATTAAAACAATATTCGAGTGTCTTTACAAGTAAAAAAAACAGTCCACAACATCCAAAAGACTTTGAAAGCATAACAAATTTCTAACGGTTTCAAAAGAAAGACAACTCAAATGTCTAGAATGAAATAACTCGTCTTTATCTCAAAACTTGAATCAATGTGAAGAACCGCCCTAATGGAATCTTAAAATACCATCAAACTTATGTTATAAACTTGCTTATGGTAAAAAGTAAATATCCAAAACTTTCAAAAAGAGGGGATTCTTTGGAAAAAGCATGCTCTTGTCCATAAAAATTGATTCCTCCATGACTCATGATCTTTCAGACTTGCAAACAATACATTTCTTTTTGCTAAGCAAAACCTAAAGAGGCATGACTATGTATGCTACATGAAGATGGAAGAAATATGCACCAAAACCATTTTAACAAGTCATTTATTACCAAACAAAATTTGTTTATAATGTCTTCAAGAAAATTACTTTTAAGAATAAAAATGGATTATTTCTAATTATCCTATTAATAAGGGAAAGTAGTCATTTATCTATTTCAAGAATGAATTCATACAATCTTCAAAGAATACTATTTAGCATTAGTAAATGCACTCCAAAGATCTTTAACTAAGCATGCTTTGACAAATATCTGAAATTGTTAGCGAAGAAAGACCTATAAACTTTTTCCATGGACAATCTTTTAAAAGAATACTAAGATTCATTGGCTAAAAGCTCTAAACTAGGAGTCTATTCTTGATTAAAAGACTACCGGTTCATGAATCATGACCACACGGTCTCTCATTTGAGATTGGCATTACTATTATAGGAGTAATTTAAAAACTCATTGTCAAAAAGCTTATCATTCAAATCCTTTTGGAAAAATAGTCTATCAATTTATCAAAAAGTTCCTTTCACCACAAATGTTTTCTCCCAAAAGGATTTCGTGGCAAAAAGACTTTCGCAAACATTACAACTGACCAAAAATTGTTTTCAAAAAGCAAATTTTGAGAATGAGCCTCCAATTTCCACTCCATAGCACTAATGAGCCTCTGATGTCCCTCTAGAGCACAACCTCCTGAAGGGAGGGTTAAAACCTCTAACGTTCACTCTAGAGTACCTCTTAGAGGGAGGGTCTGGTTTAGCACCCACTAAAAACCTTTTAGAGGAAGGTCAATAAATCGTAAACCGTAATACTACAAGGTATTAGAGCCCAAATGGGGTGAAGATAAAAGAAAGGGTTAAAGATGTCTCCAACTTAGAATAAAGTTAAAAGGCTAGAAAAAGAGGCACAAATAAGGAAAAAGGACGAAAGTGTCTAAAGCCTAAGGCAGAGGCAAAACTCAAAAGGGAACAAAGACACAAAAAGGACGAAAATGTCAAAAGACGCAAAACAAGTAAATAAATGGAGCTATCTACAATTCAGAATAGAAATAAAACTCTAGAAGGAGGTAAAAAAGGAAAAATGTCAATTTACAAAAAATGATACAAAGATAAAAAGACATAAAGAAATTTGAAAACCAATGGAATGACGAATGGAATAAAATAAAGAGCCAATTATTACTAGAAGGATAAAGGTAACGTCGTTTGAAGAATAGATCAAAGCATACTTTCCATATATCCAATCTAGGTCTAGGAATAAGGAGGGCTTAGGTTAAGCATTATAGAGCATCCTTTCCATAGATTCAATCTAGGTCTAGGAATAAGAGCCAATTGGCCACTGCATTGCTGAACGGCCAAGCAGTAGGATGGAACTTGCACTGCTGAATGACCGAATAGTCAAATGGTTTCTGCATTGCTGAACAGCCAAGCAACCGAACAGAACTATCTGCTAAACGGCCGAAATGTTAAATAGCTCAATGGAACCATCTGCTAAATGGTTGATTGTTCCTATGGAACTACTACTCCAGATGACTGACTGGTTTTACGAAACTACTATTTCAAATGATTGAATGGCTTTACGGAACCACTCAGCTTCAATATAACAATATGTTATAAGTACTTGAGGATTATTCATCTATTACTAGGAGACTTTCCTTTGAACAACGCAAATTCCCGTTGCTATTCAAAGTATTAGCCCCTAATAAGTTGTCGGTATGGCATCTTGGGTGAGGTTATAGAATTGGCACTAAATAGAATTAAGAATCTTTTTCTTTAAGCCTACTCAGATTGCTATTACTAGACAGTTTTATGACTTTATACCATAATCGAACGATCTTTTGAGTTTTCTATTTGTCAGATGAGATCCTGGCAAACTTTTGATTATGATTTGGTTGAATTCCTGATTTTATTCTCGATTTTCTTATTGAATTTGATAATAATTTGTTGCTTTCCTTTTTTAATTTCTGGTTTTATAGACCCTGGTTTTCTTGCTGGTTTTCATGATAATTTTTGGATTTTCCATTTAATTTATGGTTTTCTTAGGAATTCAGTGTTTTAATGCTATTATCAGAAAGGAATCCTGAACAGGGATCTCTTGTCACCAAATGGATTTTCAACCTTCTCATTATTGGAAGATGATTATAGCCCCTGATCTTCTTACTACCAAACAGGGTCCTAAATAATTTTTTAGCTCTTTCTTTTAAATTAATACCAAACCACTTATTAGTTTATCGTGAATGAACTTCTAATTTCTTAATTACTAACATATCATTGAAGTAAAGCGCAAACTGAGAATAAAAATTGTAATTAGAAGACAAGCTAATAATTACACATCACTACACATCAAACTAAGGATATGAAAATGGAAAAACTCGAACAAAGAGAGTCTAATTTTAAAAGATCCGCAAACAACAACAATGATGAAGGTGACATGTTCTGTATCACTGTTGGTAGTGTTAGAACCTCTATTATGCGATTTCAATGACAACAATTATATAATCACATATACATGATATATTTTGTCATATTATAGGTATATATGTTATAAAAAGATCATGGTGCACAACAAAATCATGGCTCATGGACAATTGAAGAAAAATAGATCATACTATTTAGAAGTAAGGTCATATTCTTGTATTATAGCCATAGATATATGTTGTACAATCTCCTTGAGTGATCAAAACACACACAATTTCATATTGACAAATCTTACTAATAAACTACTCAGATTTTATATTTCACAATTTGACAAAAGTTTGTCACTTTATCACAGATGTTTGTGACAAATCTCTGTTTATTATTTCAAACATCCACAGACATCTATGATATAAGGACATATGTATGTGAACTGTCTCGACCTAAAAGAAGAAAACTGCAACTATCGTTTTTGAATAGATGCTTCCCTCTATTTTTAACAAACTTCTTCCTCCTTCAATAGCTGCAATCATTAATCAAAGAGTAATCTTTCAAAAAGTGATAACTTTTCAAATACAACTCTTTAATTCTATATATACTTTAATCAATTGAGATTTTAATTTAACTTTATTTACTATTCTCTAACTTCTATATTCTTATTCTCTTCTTTCTATCATTGACTTAATATTCTCAATCACTTTCAACAAAAATCTATATATTATGGTTAAATTATTTCCTACAAATCCAAGAAAATTACACTCAATATCATTCAAAGGAGATTATAGGAAGAATTGTACTAGCAATCAATATCCGTTTTGTATTGAACACAAGATTGTCAAAGTAATACTTTTGTATCAGCCTTTTCCTCTAGACGAAGCGAGAGTTATTGTTTAGTGAAATACTAAAGGAAAGCCTCGAGACTGCACGTAGGACAGGAGTTCTGCTGGTGTGCTCATTTGTATACTTTGCTTTTATACTTTGTTATATTGTTATATTTAGCTCATATGTTAGTATACACTCACATACTAATGCACAAGTCATATTAGATATGATCCATTGGACTTTCATTTGGTATTAGAGCACAAGTATTTCTATTTACAATAACACGTGATTAAATTTTTTTGAATATGATAAGTACATTTCAAGAAGGTCAATCTACTACTTGTCCCCCACTATTTACTAGTTCTAATTATGCTTATTTGTCAACATGTATGTATGTTTTTATGTAAGCTAATGGTTTAGAAATTTGGCAAACTACTCAAACTAGATATGAATCACTTACCATTGACATAAGCACTGGGACCTATGAACAAAAAACGTGGCAACTAATAATGCTAAAACCATGAATGTTTTATTTTGTTCACTTGATAAAAATGAAATTTCATGAGTTATGATTTGCACTAATGCATATGATATATGGTGCACTTTGCCAGTTACTCATGAAGGCACGACAACAGTCAAGCAAATAAAAATTTCTATTTTAAAAAATCAATTTTCATCGTTTAAAATGAAAGCAAATGAATGTATTATTGACATGTATGCTAGATTTCAAACTATACAACACGAACTCATGACACTTGGGGTCAAATTCATTAATTTTGATTTAGTTACACGAATCTTAAATTCTTTAACTATCGAATGGGAAAGAATAGTTTTTGCCATCAAAGAGTCAACGGTCTTTCTCAACTGAAAGTCGAAGAACTAATAGGAAATCTAATTTCATATGAAGCGAATTTGCAGGCAAGAAAGGAGAAAAATCAATAAAAGAAGAATAATTCTTTCCAAGAGAATAATGACTGTTCCGATTTGAATGAGAAAGAAGTTATATTCATAGCTAAGAACTACAGCAAATTCAAGAAATTCAAAACGATGACAAAATTTCAATATGATGGAAATTTACACTCATCAAATAAAACATCAATCAAATGTTATGGACGTGACAAGTTCGGCCATATAAAGAAAGGTTGTCCATAACTCAATAATGACAAAAGGAGAAGCGAATTTGAGAAATTCAAAAAGAAGCGAAGAGCCTTTCAAGTAACTTGGGATGACTCTAGTTCTTCTTCCTCTAATTGTGATATGAAAGTGACTTAGAATAAGCTAATGTATGTTTTATGGCTAATACCGATGAGTGTAACGACCCAGGTCAGCCTGGAAACCAGCGTGAGTAAACTCATCCAACATGGAATACTAAGCATACAACTTATATAAAACCTGGGGTAACTCGAATCAAATTTACGAATTCACAATATGTTATAGATATCACTTATTTCACACATAAGTTTTCTAAGAACCAAAGATTTAGATTTAAAATCATCCAATTCCTTTTAATCACTTCACTCCATCCTATAAATTCCATATATCAATCTATAAAAATTCGAAGTGGTTTCGGGTATTTCCTAATACCCGAACCTATTCTCTTCGATTCTCATGTCATCCTAACCCAAGTTATCCAAAGGAAATACACAACATTTCATATCAGAGATATCATCTCATTCAAAGCATCCAATACCATTCAATCATTCTCAAGAAAAGCTTAATCACATACAAATTTAATTTAGTTAATCTTGATTGAATTACTAACCTCAACGACTTAGATTTCTTCATTTAACATTAATTAATTTCAAATCAATTCATCAATCATCCCTTTATTATTCATCTTAATTAATCACCCTGGGTTAATTATCCTTCAATTACATTCAAGTAATCAACTTTAATTCATTTCACAATGTTAATTAATCTTAACCAAAATCAATAAGTAATCCTAATTTCTTCATAAATTAATTAACTGTATTAATTACATTAATCCTTAATTACTTATATTAATTAACTTCTCACATGTCACTT
Organism: Allium cepa; assembly: GCA_030765085.1. Lineage (NCBI taxonomy): Eukaryota > Viridiplantae > Streptophyta > Magnoliopsida > Asparagales > Amaryllidaceae > Allium > Allium cepa. The sequence goes on from CM060928.1 coordinate 148,359,893, forward strand.
GTTATTGAATAATTCATCTTAATTAATCAATCTTTAATTACATTGTTATTGAATGAACAAGACTTTACTGAAGAAGGCTTGTTGCTTGAGATTGCCGGTAGCGGCAGGCTTGTCTAGAGGCTTTTGGGCTGAGACATTATCAACTGCGGCGCATATTATAAATCAAATTTCATGCTCAGCCATAGATAGGAAGATTCCAAAGGAGAAGTGGAGAGGTAAAGCAGTGTATCTTGGTTACTTTTGAATTTTTGTTTGTCCTGTGTACATTCACCATACAGGTGATGACAAGTTTGAGGCTAGATCATACAAGGGCATACTAATGGGATACACCGATGCTATCAAACGGTATCGAATTTGGAACCCTGTAAATCGGAAAATTGTTCAATCCAGACATGTTACTTTTGATGAGTCTATTATGTTTCATCCGAAGGTAAAGCTATCTACCACATCAGAAGATTCTGATAAGCCTAAAGAGATGGAAGAAGTTCCCATGTTCCAGCCAAGGAGTGAGTTATTATTGATGCTGTCGAGGAAAACGCAGTTGATGAAACATCACAGGATAGTCCACAGGTACCTTCTAGTAGTGCTGGTGATGTGCACGAATCTAGAAGAAGTTAGGTTCAAGGTAGAGCTAAAAGGAATTTAGGCAAAGCAGTACCTACCCGGATTAGTCGTATGACTATCAGGCCCCCGAAAGGTATGGTGATTGCCAGTTTTCTTAAACAAACATAAACATAAATTACATCTTCATCTATATAACGTTGGTAATGAAGTGGATTTGAGAATCAAAATTTGATGGTCTATATTACTAATCAATAATAAATAGATCATGCTTAGAATAGATTTTATTTTTAACTTCATTGTCATTTTCATGAGAGTTAATAAGTGGATTAGTGGGTGTGTTATAGTTTGATGGTTTACGTTGGTCTAATTAATAGCATAAATATGCCATACTTATGATAAACACATCAACTAAATTCGCTAATGTCCAAAAAAAAGAGATCATAATTTCATTATGTTGATTTATGTGATCATGAGAGGGGATTTGCCTCTAAATTTCCTTCTACTCTCATATTTTTATCCACTTTTAGTTTTTGCTTTTTTAGAAATTTTTAGTTAACACATCTCAAATTCTTGCCTTAATTTGATTGATAGAAATTTTAAATCAATATAATTTCCTATGGATCGATTATACTCGTCACGTACTGAAATTGTATGTCGTGCGCTTTCGATTATATTTTATTACAAGTTTTCGACTATTTCTAGTCCGAAAAAAAATTAACCGTTAAACAAGTTTTTGATGCCATTGCTGAGGAATAACCTTTGATGTTGGTGTTATAACCAATAAAGATGTACTTCTCACTTTTGTCATCTAATTCGCTTCGCTTCTTGTCCTTTACGTGTATGTGAGCCATGCTTCCAAAAACTCTTAGATGGTAAATGTCCAGCTTCCTTCCATTCCATGCTTCTTATGGTGTTTTTCCTCACACACTTTTTGTTAGAGATCGTTTTGACAGATAAACCGCATATGCAACTGCTTCCGTCCAAAACTCCTTTAGCAACTTCTTACTTTTGAGTATGCACCTCACCATCTCAAGGATTGTCCTATTCTTCCTTTCTGAGTCAATTCGCGTCTTGAGTACTTGCACCACAAACTCTTTCTTTTTTTCTTCTTCATAAGCTTGCAATGAACCGAGAAGTTCATATGCAAGGCCTTCAATTTTTTGTCTCTTCGATGATAGTGACAATATGTTCGAACTTTGGATCTAATATTTTAAGAGTCCTCTTTATAATTCTTACATCATTTAACTTCTCACCGTTTCTTTTTAGGTTATTAGTAACCGTTAAAACTCTTAACACTACAAGACACACAGTGTATTCCATCGGAGCCTTCCAACGGCCTCCAACTTCATTGACCAACGTCTTCCAACGTCCAGTGTTTTCTCGTATATTTTATTAGTTAAAATTGTAGGACGTTGGTAGACGTTGGAATCTGGACGTTGGCGGCCATTGAAAGACGTTGGAAATCCACGAGTAAAAATGCAACCCAGCTTTTTCTTCCTCATTCGGCTGAAACAAATTTACCCTTCCCCCCCCCCCCCCCCAATTCCCAATTTTCCTCCAATTCCACCCCCCCCCCCCCCCCCCCCCCGCTGCTCTAACGATCAACGACTCCTCCTCCTCCTCCAAGCCTCCCTCTTGTCCTCTCTAACTCCCTAATCTCTCAAGAAAAGGTATAAACCCTAATCCCTATATTTAATTAAATTTGTTAAATTAGTGAATTAAATGTTTATATTGCCTTGTTGTATGTATAATCTAGTTTATTGAGGCATAATTATGTTATTAACTTGTGTATTGCAAGATTATATATATTTAAGTTTGTGTTAACAATAGAATAATGTGCATACAATTAGTTTTAGGTTTGTTTGGAAACGTTAGTTGTTAGTGAGCATACAATTAGTTTATGTATTTTAAAAAATTTCAAAAACGATATTTTATATTCATGAAACCCTTAGAGTGTCTTTCGGCCCCGTCTAATAAGTATTGTATATGATCGTTATGTGGATATTCGTTTTTTAACAGAACGGACATCTATATTCATCGTATACAATATTTGTTGGATTTGTCCCTGTATTGGACAAGTTACGAACACAATAACGTAATTAAATCTCGTAAAACATTTCATTTTAAATGGTTCATAGAATTTCGACAGCGCTTCCTTTATGTTCCCTGTGTGCAAGCAAATGTGTACTGTTCAGGGAACTAAAGCGAAGCGCTATCGAAATTTTGTTGAATCATTTAAATTGAAATGATTTACGCAATTTAATTACGTTATTGTATTTGTAATGGGAGGTAGGATGACCCATCGACAAAGTGACAATGATCTATTAATATAAAATTCACCAATAATATTGTTTTAATAAAATGTCAATTTTTTAAATTTATATCGTACTTTTACTTATATACGTAGGTAAATGGACAATTATTTTACTGATCAAAGCTGGATGTACAAAAAAAGAAGGGTCGAAAATGGAGGCTCAATAAGTGAACAGTTTAATAATGGTGTTCGCGTATTTATTGATTTCGCTTTAAGTAATAACAGAAACGATGAAGAAATCCGTTGTCCATGTACTAAATACAAAATGTTAAAGCATTTGATACCAGAAATGGTTAGAGTTCATTTGCGTCAATAGGGTTTCATGCCGAACTATTTGGTTTGGGATCGTCATGGAGAACCGTTAGCATCTAATCATGTACAAGCTGAGGAGGTAGTGTGTACTGAAATTGATACGACGAATCTCGTAGAACATATGGTTGAAGATGTTGCACGGTCAATGTTTCATGTTCCTCAATTAATTGATGAAGATGGTAATGCTGAAGAAGAACCAAATATTGTGGCAAAAAAAAATATGATTTATTAGATGCCGCAAAGAAACCCATTTGGGAAGGCTGCACAAGCGGAAACCAATTATCAGTAACTGTTGAATACATTGCGATGAAATCTAAATACAACTTCACAGAAGCTGGATTTACAGTTGTTGTACAAGCTGTGAAATGGCAAATGCCTCCCAATAATTTAATGTGCGAAAATCATTATGAAGTAAAAAAATGATGTCAGCTTTTGGTTTACCGTATCATAAAATAGATACATGTCTAAACGATTGCATGCTGTTTTGGAAAGAAGATATCAACCTTAGAGATTGTAAAATATGTAATCAGGAAAGTTACAAATCAAGAAAGATACAAATTAAGAAAGAAAAAAGGAAAGGAAGTCCCGTATAAACGTATGCATTATTTACCAATTACTCCTAGACTTTGAAGGTTATATGCATCTTCTATAACCGCGCAACATATGAAATGGCATAGTGTTAGAACACAGGAAGAAGGTACGTTAACATTCCCAGCTGATGGGGAAGCATGGAAGCATTTTGACCCCAAATATCCTGATTTTTCATCCGAGAGTCGTAATGTTCGACTTGGTTTATGTACGGATGGATTTTCACTATTTTCTCAGTTTGATTCTAAATATTTGTCATGGCCTATAATTGTTACACCTTATAATTTACCTCCATGGATGTGTGTGAAAACTCTATATATGTTTATCACAGTTGTCGTCCCTGGTCCTAATGATCCGACACAAGAAATCGATGTTTATTTACAACCTTTGATTGAAGAATTAAAAACATTGTGGTACGAAGGAGTAGAAACATACGATATTTTCAAAAAAAAAAATTCGCATGTATGCTTCTTTGATGTGGACAATCAACGATTTTCCTGCTTATGCAATGCTTTAAGGTTGGAGTACGGCTGGTCATCTAGCTTGTCCGTACTACATGCAAGATACATGAGCATTTTCTTTACCTCATGGAAAGAAAATTTCATGGTTTGACTGTCATCGATGTTTTCTTCATATTAATCATCCTTTTAGAAGAGATAAGAAATTTTTTACAGCTAATAGACATGAAACTTTGAGACCACATACGGTTTGGTCAAGCGAAGGTATTTATGAACTTGTAAAGGATTATCCAAAGATACATGAAACCGGAGAACAAATTGAAATTCAAGGTAAATCATCGATTCATAACTGGTGCAAACAAAGCATATTTTGGGAGTTGCCTTATTGGAAAAATCTTCTGATTTGTCATAATCTTAACGTGATGCATAATGAGAAAAATGTGTTTGATAATGTTTTTAATACACTTTTGAATGTCAAGGGGAAGACGAAAGATGATTTGAAATCAAGACGTGATATCGAAGTAATATGTAATCGTCCTGAGCTTCATATAAAGCCAAATGACACAAAAAAGCCAAAAGCTTGCTATGAGCTAGACAATAATAAAGTTAAAGTACTTTTAAAATGGGTGGAAGGACTAAGATTCCCGGATGGTATATCTTCTAATATTCGTAGATGCGTCGACTATAAGAACAATAAACTTAGCGGGATGAAAAGTCATGATTGTCATGTTATGATGGAAAATTTATTACCCGTCGCTTTTAAAGAACTGTTGCCCATAAAAATTTGGACCGTTGTAGCAGAACTTAATCTTTTTTATAAAGAGATTTGTTCTACTACATTAAAAGTTGATCATCTACGTAAACTTGAGGAAGAAATCCCGATATTTCTCTACAAAATGGAAAAAGTATTTCCTCCAGGTTTTTTCAATGTTATGGAACATTTACCTATTCATCTTCCATTAGAAGCACGTCTTCGAGGGCCTGTGCAATATGGATGCATGTATCCATTTGAAAGGTATTTAAATCATCTAAAAAAAAGTGAGACAGAAAGCTCGAGTTGAAGGTTTGATTTGCAAATCATACATCGAAGAAGAAGCTTCATTTTTTCTCTCTCATTATTTTAGTGACAATGTGAACATATCATTTGAAAGTGCTACGCGTAATGATGAAGGCATTGATCAAGATGATTGTCAAACGACCTTATTAATTTTTAAAAAACAAGGTCGGCCTGCTGGTGCTTGTGTGGAAGTATGGTTAGATGATAGAGATTATCATGTTGCACACACATATATTCTTCTCAACTATGCCGAAGTTGCACCGTTTGTTAGGTAATTTACTTATATATATATATCATCAACACGTATGTATATACAAATATATGCACACACGTGTATCTTAATCATAATGCAACATTTGTTATATAATTGCAGTATTTACGAATCACAACATCCTAACGGCGATATCGGCAAAGAATTCGCTTCTTGGTTTTCTAAGTACGTTTTTGATACAACAAATTATGTTGTAGACGAAGGATTGAAACATTTAGCTATGGGACCAAAAAGGAAAGTGAAGACCTGTCCAATATTCTTTGTCAATGGATATAAATTTAATACCAAAGAATACGGTGCCGAAAAATTAACTAACAATACTGGTATATTTGTTAAAGGTAGTGATGATCCAAATGATCATATACATGATTTTTATAGCGTGCTGTGCTAACCCAGGTTTTGCAAGTGACGTATTTCACACGATCTGTAGAAGAAGTATTTTTGTTTAAATGCAACTGGTTCAGCAACGTTCCAGATTCTGGAATCAACGTGCAGCCCAAATATAATCTTATAGAAATAAAACATACTTCGCGTTATTATAAATACGATCCTTTTGTACTTGCCAAACATGCTCTTCAAGTTTATTATGCTTCTTACCCATCTCTAAGAAGAGATAAAATATATTGGTCGGCTGTTTTTAAAACAAAGGCAAGATTTACATTTGATGGACGGAATATTCCCGAAGAACAAGCTTACCAAGCAGATATCGAGAAAAATAGAGGAATAATAATAACCGACGATCAAATAGATTTTGGACCTCTAAACGATGAATAAATGCATTAATTGAAGCATTTGAGAGTACAGAGGAACAAAATATAGAGTGCGAAACAGAGTCTGAATCCGAAAATGACGGGGACTGATCAATTATCTACATTTTGAGAAGGTAAATTTATATTTTTTAAACATTATCCCGTTCTCATTAAAAATGAAATGGTATGCTAATATATGATATGTATCACATGTCGTTTTTATGTTACGCCATACTGTATGTTTTACATATAGTCATTTTATTTTCTGTTATAATGTTTGTTTGTAACATGTATTATATAGGTATGTCGTCACGTAGACGTACCGGTGGACATTCTGGGTCTCCCTCTTCCTCACAGAGAGGGCATGCTCGTCCAGACGGTGGTGATGGCGGTGGTCCATCACAGGCGCTACGCGTCCTGTGGTGTGGCTAAAGCCAAAAGCAGATCAAAGGCAAGTATTAAATTTCAAAATTAAATTTCATTTTCGTACAATCTATTCTAAAAATATATAGTAGTCATGAAATATTAAATGTTTTTGCTCTGTTTAAACACAGTGGTTTCTCTTTGGAGCCGACTCAAGTAGTTTTATTTATATCTCGACGGGCGTACATGAGTCGTATGACCGAATGTTGGCCTAAGTGGACATTGATTCCAGATAATGTTAAAGAGACTATTTGGTAGGATTTTTTGGTATGACACTTTATATATTAGGAACATGTTATATCAATTCATGTTTACATTATTTATAAAAGCTGTATAACTCTTATTTTTTCAAACGTGCAGGCGGAAGTGGACCTTCAGGACGCTGATATTTCAGTCGTATATCGCCACTGGTGCAGCAAAGGCACAAAGAACTACCGGGAAACAGTAAACAACTTGAAAATAGCGGGAAAGAAGCCTCAGTGGATGAGCGCAGCTGTATGGGATGATTTTATGACATGGTGGGGAAACGAGGAGTTTCAGGTAAATTTATCACATGTTTAATTTAAATTCTTCTACGCAAACACTAACTAGAAATGTTAAACAATTTTTGTTTTTAAATTAAATTTACATAGGCGGTCGGAGAGGAACTCAGCCAATAGGAGCAAGAACCCTGTCACACATCGTGGTGGTTCCAAGTCATTTCAGCATCACCGAGAGGACTTGGTATATTTATTAATTACGATAATAATTTAAAGATTTTAAGTTCTAAGTTATAGATAATGTAACAATATACATATAATATATATGTATGGACATATTTCAGGAGAGACAGCGTGGTGGTGCTTCTGTGAGTTACTAGGATGTTTTCACGCATACTCATGCGTTGAGCCAGGTTGACGAAGCAGACAACGTTTCATACTTCTGGGATCACGATGCCAAAGCGCAGTCCGCATATGTAAGTAACATAATGACTTAACACTTATATAAGTTAATTAAAATAATGTTATCTAAATTCAACTTATTTTGCATAACAACAAAAGTTTCAGCAAGCACGGACTTCCATTCTCGAGGGCTCTGGACGCGACGAGTTGACCGCCGATGAGGAGGACGCTATTTTTGAGTCTGTCATGGATCCAGCGGCACATGGCAGACGCTATGGTTTTGGGAATTAATCGGTAATAACTTTAACTTAAATTTTAAAATAATTATTCTGAACCAACCGTTGCACATTGTGCAATGGATTATAGTAAACACGAATTACAATTATTAACACTAATAATTTAAATTTTAACAGGCTAAGACGGCTCAGATTGAGTATTAGATGGCTCAAGATAAGGAGGATATTGCACAGCTCAGAGCCCAGGTCGCCGTGCTCGAGGAATGCAATATCCGCACCGAAGCCAAGACGGAGGAGCTGAACAGGCGTTTTACGGAGTTATGGAGCAATACGGCCGGTTTCCGTCTTCTGATGGTTCTGGAGGAGAGTAATTTCAGGTATGATTTGATTTGTTTTGCTATGGACATGTATATGTGGAGAGTGTGAGGATTTGATACATTCTGATGTTTTGGATGTTGGTTTGGATGTGATTTTTGAGATGTTGACGTAGTAGTTTGGATATTGTTGGATTGGACTTTTTATTGGATGTTGATGTTGGATGGTTTATGTTGTTTATATTGATTTGTATTGTGTATATTGATTAGTATATATGCTTATTACTTGGATTTACTATTATGATTGATTATATGTGAGATTGTAACACCCCACTCTGGTAGCTTACCCAGAGGCAAAGATGTTACATAGAAACTATGGTGCTTAATAGAATAGTATCACAACTTAATAAAATATATCGGAACATAAAATCATTCAGATTACATGATTTCAAGCGGAAGAGTTATTATACAATCACAGCATCATAATTACACAGTTACATAGGATCATGAGATTCAACATAATTATACATATGGAAGTTGATAAACTTAAATAAAAGTCTTCACTTCATAGTCATGGTATTCATCAGTCATCTTGAGTTGAACAACTAACCATCTAAACCTGAAATGTTTATGTGTAGCATCACGAACAACACTGGCCCAGTGAGATAGCTATTTAATCTATAGTTTTCAAGTCATGTCATGAAGGGTTATAAAAAAGAACCATAATTTTTATATCATCATTTCATTCCAAATCACTACTTCTGAAGTTTTAATAATCCAGATCAAAAACACTATTCGAGGTAAACTTCAAATATATAAACTTCATCTGACTAAAGTCAAGATTTTTCATAAATTTAAACCACTCCCTCAATTTGGTTTGTATTCTAGGATATTTTATCATATTGCGGTCGGCATCCCCTCACTCGGTACGGATGTACTCTACTGGCTCGATACCACATAGAGTAATAGTGAACCACCCAAGATCAATTGTCTTATACCGCATCCTCGATTGCGGCCGGCATCCCCTCACTCAGTAGGGATGTACTCTACTGGCTCGTTACCACATAGATTAATAGTGCACCACCCAAGATCTATGGTCGTATACCGCATCCTCGATTAAATCTTTTGTGTGAAACTGCTTCTTTAGAGTAATTTACTTAGTATATTCAACTACCATAAAAATAGTCCCATCAAATTATTTATCAAATCGATGATAAAAATCTAACAAGTAAGGCTTTCTCTTAGAAACAAACATGTTCATTTCGGGTAGAAATTTAACCCGAGCTTGCACCTCATATTAATATATATAGATGGCCGAATTTTAAAAAGTGATACAAATGAAAGTTATCACATTCTTGCTGCAGTTCCCAAAACTTTAAAAATTATAGGCTTTGGATAAGAAACGCAAAAGTTATGCACAAAATACTAGCTCAGGTTTGCACAGAACACTGAGTACTCTACAACAACAGGACAGCGAGTTTGCAAGAGGTTTTTCAACATTTTAATCAACAAATTTCAGAAAGTGATACAAATAAAAGTTATAGGACTTTCCGTTAGCTTTCCAGAGTTACCAAGATCATCGAATTTGGATCAACGGTTCAAAAGTTATGACCATTTTACTAAAAACATTAAACTTAGCCTGAACTTATGTATTTGCCGGACAGCGACCAACAATTGCAATTTTAGCATAGAGAACATCGAAATTAGGCAAAAATGAATAAAGCAAAAGTTGTAGCTTAGTTTCTAAGCTTTTCGTAACATTAAAAATTACCGAATTCCGACAAGAATTGTAAAAGTTATGGATAAAACAATTCTAAGATTTGAATTTCACAACTTCTGTCATTTTGTCTCGGGACAGCGATGAACAATTACAATTTTGGCCAAGATAACATCGAAATTTTGGAAAACTCAAAAACTTAAAAGTTTTAGAAAAAAGTCTAACTTTCTGGAGCATCTAAATTTATCGAAATCGGTTGAGAAACGAAGAAGTTATGACCAATTCAGTTTCAGCCTTAAGCACAGAGCTAATATTGGTTTTGCTCTCAGGATTACAGTAGAAAAATTCAATTTTGACATAGCTAACGTCCAAATTACAGAAATCACAAAACATCAAAGTTGTAGCAAATGAAATAAGCTTTGCAGAACTTCCAAGAAATCGAAATTTTATTTAGAATTGAGAAAGTTATGGTCAAATTACTAAGCTGCGTTTTTGATAGAACCGAGCCACTTTTACTTACAACTATCATCTCTTCAAAAATAACATGAATACTAGAAATTTAAATAGTTTTTCTCACCTTGAACTTGTGTATTTGACTTGAATCTTTTTCCTTAGCTTTCTCCAAGCTTTTTCACTTTATCTTACTTTTTTTTTGCTTTGTGAAAGTATGAAAAATAAGTGAACATTTCCACCCTTTATATAGTAATTTTCAAGGCTAGTTTGGTAATTTTAGTTTTGGACACTTGTCTACTTCTCTTTGAACAAGCTTTAGAATGTTGACACATGTCTACTTAGGTGTCTTAAGATGTTTCTACACATGGACACCTAATGGGGTTATGTGTCACTATTTTATTTAATTTTGTGACACATGTCCTTCATTTCTTTATGCAAGCTTTATTTCATGATACATACCTTATTTAGTAATCATTTAAGGTGTTCTAGAAGTGTACACCTAAGTGATATATGTGTCATAATTCTATTTCATCTTAAGATAGGTGTATGGTCCATATTATGCCACTTGTCTTCACCATGTCATGCCACTTACCCTATACTTATAAATGTATACATACTTATACCTTTTGTATTATTTAAAAGCATACATAAATATAAATAAAATAGAGATAGTGTAGATAGTATATTTTAAACTACTAAAATTTTACATACCCGATATTTTAAGTTAGGCTGTTACAGAGATATGCTGTTGTATATGTGCTCGAAATTGAGCTTTTATGAGATATACGATGTTGGAGGTGGCTGGAAGCATGCATTGTTGGTTCTGTAAAAAAAAACCCAAATTTCCAACATCTTTCAACGTCCACCAACGGCTCACTGGCATATTTAATCCAACGTCTTTCAACGTCCTCCATCGGATCTTCCAACGTCTTTCCAACGTCCATTTTGGTCAATATCTTCTTCCACGTGGACAACCTGAACGTTGGAAGACGTTGGTATATGCGCGTTGGGTCCGTTGGTTGATGTTGGACGCCGTTGAAATGTATATCAACGGCGTTTCCAACGTCCATCAACGGCTTTCCAACGGCCGCCAACGTCCCACCGTCGTTGGAATGCACTGTGTGTCTTGTAGTGTAAGAAGTAATCAATGAAGTTCTCCTTCTTTCATATGAAAAGTTTCAAATTCTCATCTTAAAGTTTAAAGACATTCCTTTTTGACTTGATCGGCTCCTTCGTAAGATGTTTGAAGCTTTTGCTATGCCTCTTTAGCTGACATTGATACCGAAAATTTCTCAAAAATATCGTCATCCAATGTTTGATAGATTAGACAGAGAGTCTTCTTGTCCCTCATCCTTGAGTCTCTCGAACTATTTCTTTGAGTTTGAGATAGACAATCTTCATTCTTTTATTCGGTGTAGCCTTTCTTGACCATCTCATATACGTCATGTGCTTCAAGGAAAGTCATCATCCTTAAACTCCAATTATGATAACTGGCATTGGTGAGCATTGAGACTTGTAAAGGAACGCCGCTATTCGCCATCTTTTTAGGAGGATCTTTAAGCTCTGATACCATTTTGTTGGAAGTTTTTTTCAATAGTAAATATATTTGATTTTAGAAGAAGATAGATGAGGTTGGACAAGAAAAAAAAATCAATTTTTTCCTTATAAGGAGAAAAACTTTATTGCTAAACTTTACTACAAAAGTTCGTATATTTTTTTTTCTTACGTTTCTCTTTTCTCATACTATATTTCAAATATATAGTGCATAAATATCTCATAAATATTCTGCAGTTTTTAATTTTTTTTTTATATTCTAGATTTTAGATATTTCTTATATGAAATATCCAGATTGCAAAATTAGGTTTATTTCCAACACAACAGTCCTTCCTTCCGGAGAAGAATATATAGCTTGGCTGAAAAATCTCTATTTACCCTACGAGTAAGGAAAAGAAAATAGAATAATTAATACTAGGCTAACCTAAGCAGACGAAATAAAAACTGTGCAGAAAAAGACAGAAAAGGAAGAAAGAACGCATATATAAACCTAGAGCAATTAGTGGAAGTAGGGCTGTTATGGTAGTGATAAATTTATCATTACCATATCATTACCGGTCAAATCGGTTACCATTTTAAAGTAAAGTCGGTATACCAGCATAATCGGTACGGTAATGGTAAATTTACCATTTTTTATGGTAAAACATCGGTAATATTTTTTCAACACCAGCGATAATAGTAATTTACCAGTCCATTCATAATACATTGATATTCACGTAAGATGTTGTATTATGAGCATTTAGAAGGAAGAAAACGGTTCAATTTACTTCAGTAAATCAACCCAAATGATTCAACTTACTTCAGTAAATCAAACCAAATGATGATAAATATACTTCTTTTCTATGTCCTTTATTAAGTGGTCCAACTAGATATATATCATTTAGTGTAAACATATACCAACTTGTTATTTTTTCTAAAAAACGATAATTTATCATTACCAGTATAATGGTTACCAGTTTATCGGTATACCAGTCATCGGTATACTAGTCAATCAGTAACGGTAAACAATTTTATTTTACCAGTTAAAATGTAAGGTAACGATTTTTACAAAATGGTAATGGTAACCATTTTCATAACAACCCTAAGTGGTAGGGCAGATGGCATAGGGAACATTAACACCACAGGTCCTAGGAAGGCCATGATCAAAATTACAAACATAAATTCAAAATGCATGATCAAAACGACATGGTTTAAAAGCCAGTTAGAATATTGCATTAATTTTATCTTGAACTGATGTGTCATGCTTGTGGATGATAGGTTTTGTTAAGTCTCCATCCTCACAAATTCAGATGTCAAATTTGTATCTTGTCCGTGGGTATCTGGTACAAATTACGAATGTTGTATTCTGTATTTGGAGTTTATTACAAGCTTACTTAGAGCATAAGAAACTATGACACCTCTTAATTGAATCGATAGCTAGTTTGTAGGCAGTTATACTTAACATCGGTCATGCTATTTACAGAAAACATGAACTTCTATACCAAAAAGCAACCGGTTTGGGAATCATTACATTTCATTCAACTGCTATCAGGCACCTGAACGTAATAAATAACTATTGGTGTACTATTCGGAGTTCAATGAACTAGGGTATACTACATGTATAGTATACAAGAGAAGAGAATTCAACTACGTATGTGCCTTCCTTAAAATATAATGCATGTCATAAGTAGCCAGGTATCTTATTTCACTGCATGATGAAGTCAATGAATGTTATATATTCTAATTATAATTTTGTAGCTTTCAGGTATAACTCAACATTGCCCTAGCTAGTACATTAAGATGTCAATAAAAATGATAAATTACATATTACATGCCCTGATCTGGGCATTACAAATCGGTGCAAATACCAAATTCCACTGAAATCTCAAAGAACAAGTCAACTGATAAACCTTTTAGTTTGGTAATCATCTTATACACGAAGAACAAAACTAAATAATATTTTAATGATTCTAGAAACATGATTTAGATAATAAAAACACACACAAAGAATTGTTCTGTTGATGGTTTCTACTATGTTATTGTGTTTAGTATGATCGTTCATTTGGAAATGTGTGATAACACACACACACAGATATATATATATATATATATATATATATATATATCTGCATATGATGCTGTTGAGAGTTAGCTAAGTGCTATTGTGGGATTAAATAACTGAAGGGCAACATTAAATAGAAGGCTGTGCCAATACTATTAACGATGAACTACAAAAGTTGTACACTACAATAAAAGATTCTTAACGCAGAAAAAAGAAAGTGGGGTTTTGTTATCATGTGCCCTAAGAACGCATGTTAGCAATGATTGTTTCAAGCTAAAAAAAAAACTGAGTTAAATATCTATTTTACCCTCAAACAAAAGTGAATATGTGGAATTTAATGGGCTACTTTGATAAATTCACAATCTTAACAATGTGTCATATGGGCACATGATAACATTTCCAAAACAACGTGATAAACAAACATTAAAGGGACACAACTGAAACGAAAAAAACGTTTTTTTATTTAAAATCAAACAGTGCGACTGTTTAAAGGGAAACAACTTTTCGAATGGAAGCAGCCGTTGCGAATTTTTGAACAGAAATAAAGTGTTGTGAATTACCAACGGATATGACTGTTGCTAATGACTGCATGATTCAAACAAACGGACGCGACCTTTCGTAGAGGCACGACCATTGACTGTTGGAGGCTATAAAAAAGAACAAAAGCTGATCACTTTTATATTCGAATTATACACTCGTCTTCCTCCTCCTTTTGTCATTGAATCAAAGCAGTTTCTATTATCACAGAGAGATCATACTGATCACAGTCTCGAGCAGAAAGATTCTGTTGTATATTGGAAAATTTGCAAATAAAAGTTTTAAGGAAATTGTTAAGGTAAGCTTCAGAATCCCATTTATTTTTATTGCATTCTACCGTTGTTTGTTTGTACCGCTGTTGTTATTTGTACTTTAAGTGCTAGTTTTTTTTAAATGGTACTTACATACAACATGTCATTGGGACAACAAACCATAAATCATATATCAATAAATGTTCGAATCGCGCTGTGCAACTTTCGAATTTGTGACCTCTCGTACCGAAGTCGAATCACTTAACCACTGTGACAATGATGCTTGTCAAGAGAAGATAAATGTTATTAATGTCAGTTTTCAATTTTACATGAAATATCAGATCTATCAACCATAAACATTTAGAATTCATTTAAACATTTTACCTTTAATTAATTAAAATAAATAAAAAATCATTTATTCGTTATAAATACTTCGGTTACATTTAAATTCACCTAAGTAACAACATCACTATTATAATCACGTAAATACTTTAAATTTTAACTAATTATATTGGGGACTGATGTGCAAAAAATTTGTGGCGTTGATGTACCAAATTTCTTTACTCTAATTGGTATGAGAATTGAACGAAGGATGTGAGACGCATCTTGCCAAGTGGACAAAAGCTTAGATTGCCGTTGGTTTATCATTTTTAGTTTTTTGTTTTCGTCTGTATAAAAATATGCACGACGCATGTATATTGCAATAAAATGACCAATTTAGAAAACAAAGTTAACATATAAAATAATAATTTTTTTATTCTTCGTGTTTTGAAAAATAACAAAGAATGAGATACAATCTATTTTTCCGTCTTTTCTTCGTTCTTTCATTCTCTCCATTATTTCCTCTATCTTTCTTCCACCTCCTTCGTAGTCTCTCCGCCATTCTCATATTTTATAATGAATGCTAAAAACCTAAAACACAAATTACAAAATAAACTAAATGGACGTTTAGTATTTTGTTACAGTGAATGATATTTTAGAAAATTTTGCTTAAATATTTTGATTGTTGCTTGCTTTAGATATTAACATGATCGCATTATTAAAAATTCCCAGATTGGGTTTTCCTGTTTTTCCCTTATTAAAATACTTCTAACGTAAAGCATAAACGATGAAGGGTATAATATATTTTTGAACTTCGAGTGTATTGTTGTTACTTTAATCCGAAACTTCCGTATTTTGAAGTAGGAGCCGTCGTCAGAGAAATGGAAATACAATCATTGCCCGTGTCTGAAATGTTGTTCTAAATCTAATCATACAGAAGTTGATGACGACGAATTGAAACGAATATTGGATTGTGTTAAACCATTTGGATTTTGTCCCATATCGGCTACTAAATCAGAGTTAGCCTAATGTATATGAAAGAACGATAATGGGCAGAGGGCATTTTTGAAAATCTAGGAAGAAGCGGTTGAAATTAGTTCGCAGAGTTATCATTATTAGTAGTAGAGAGTATAAATTATTATTATTATTATTATTATTATTGACCAAATCGGAAATTGTACAGCATATTTGAAGGCCCCTCGAACTCAGCAGAGTCTTCAATTTGCAAATGAAATCCCCACACAATCATGGTAATTCCATTGACTTATGGGGCCGTAACTCCAATGCATAAAATTGCTTGTGAGCCCATGCAGATCTCCTCCCCCATCAATTCCAGTAGCACCCATCCTTTCAATATCTTCTGACAGCATATTTACGCATGCTTTGTCCACTGCCAATGCTGATTTTTATACCAAAACCAATAGAAATATCTTTGGAAACAATGTTTTGGTTCATAATTAATAATCAACACATGAATATAGTAGAAACGAATGAACATTGTAGATGTGAAGATATTTAATGTCATGGAGGAGGAATAGTAGGCATAGGACATTTTTGAAAATTCAAAAAGCCGCGGTTGAAATTAATTCACCGAATTATTATTATTAGTAGTAGAGGTGAGATATGCTCGTCATGTAGAAATGATATGTTATTTTTTGTGTGACATGAGTTAATATCTTATATTAAGCAACTTAGTTTATAATTTACTTTTTAAACGCACAAAACGTTAAAAATTAAAAATGCACGGTTCAACCAGCTCGACCTTCGGAACCTAAAACATTGAGACTCCTCGGTCCGACTTGCGGTTCGGTTCTTAAAACATTGGTTGGGAGTTTATTAGAAGCTTGCTTAGAGCAAAGAAACTATGACACCTCATAATTGAGTCGATAGCAGGTTAGTAGGCAGTTATACTTAACATCGATCATGCTATTTACAGAAAACATGGACTTCTATACCAAAAAGCAACCGGTTAGGGAATCGTTACATGTCATTCAACTGCTACCAGGCACCAACAGTAATAAATTACTGTTGGTGTACAATTCGGAGTTCAATGAACTAGGGTATACTGCAGGTATAGTATACAAGAGAAGAATTCAACTACGTATGTGCCTTAAAATATAATGCATGTCATGAGTAGCCAGGTATCTTATTTACTGCATGATGAAGTCAATGAATGCTATATATTCTAATTATAATTTTGTAGCTTTCAGGGTATAACTCAGCATCGCCCTAGCTAGTACATTACGATGTCAATAAAAATGATAAACTTACATATTACATGCCCTGATCTGTGGGCATTACAAATCGGTGCAAATATCAAATTCCAGTGAAATCTCAAAGAACAACTCAACTGATAAACCTTTTAGTTTGGTAATCATCTTATATACGAAGAGAAAAACTAAATAATATTTTAATGATTCTAGAAATATGATTTAGATAATATATATACACACACAAAGAATTGTTCTGTTGTTGATTTCCACTATGTTATTGTGCTGTAGTATGATCATTTATTTGGAAATGTGTGATAATATATATATATATATATCTTAATTGCACTAATAGCTTCTAATTGATTTTGTTCCACAAATATTACCATTTATTGATGAGATCTGTGATTTTGAAGTTTGTTATTACCCTGCTTAATGATTATGGAAAATTAAGTCTATTAATTGTAAACTAAATACCCAACCTTCATCTAAATTATTCAACTGTGCAAGGTCCAAAGTCTAAATTTTTTATATCTGTAGTTTTTTGTTGTTGCAAACATTGACAATGAAAGAATTGAAGTTTGTTATTACTCTACTTAATGATTATGGAAGATTAAGTGTACCAACTGTAAACTAAATACCTAAATCTTCATCTTCATTGTTCAACTATGCAAGATTCAACATCGAATTTTTTTATATCTGTAGTATTTTGTTGTTGCAAACATTAACAATGAAACAGATTTCGTTTTCAATTGAATATATAAAGAAACAAGACATGTATGTTTATTTTCTCTAATTCTATACATTTTAGATAGTGCTAAAATTATACACAAACAAAAGGTGATAAATTGAAATAGCTACAATTTTCAGTATTTATTACCCGTCCGTTTTTTCCATTTTTATTTTCGGTTGTTCAACTACTTTGAAAGATTACACTTAATGACTATTAATTTGATACCAAGGTTTTCATTAAAAAAATGCAATTGTAAAAGATTTAATTTTTTTAACTGATGGTTACATAAAATTTTAGTCACGTTATTGATATAAAAATAATATATTTAAATTGGTCATCAAATCGCTAGCCCTAATAATAATTCCATGGGTGAACGTTTTTTTGCTTTCAATCAATCCGATTATCCAAATTTTCTTATTTATGCTGCTAGAATTTTTATAGCTTAGACATTCGATTGGTGTAAAATTCTTAGTCCTTCGTCTAATAATTAGTGTTGGAGTTCTATTAATTGGGTGTTTGCTTCAGTGTGAAAAGTACGAAACTTCTCTTTTACCATAAGTTTAAAAAAAATTCGGTCGTATATGTAACAATGGTCAAAATTAATGTCATGTTTTATCTTCCAATATTTTTCTTTTAACATTTGGGACATTCATATCAAGGCAATAATGTCTGCTTTATGTGGACATGGTAACGTTGGTTTTTCCATTTTTATCAAACCTACTTTATGCAATCTTCGTCCCAATATGGTTAATACATATGTAGGTTATTCAAGGTATACAGTAACTACACACGATAATCTTTCGAAATAGACAAGCACATCTGTAATAATTCATTTCTTTCACTATATTAGCCATTTTCAATTCTTGCTTTTGCTGATTATGTATATGCTCTCTTAAGCTTAAGGTCAAAAGGCACACAAGGTTATTTTCATGACGAGGCCTGATTCCTTGATCTAACTAAAGTTTATAGAGCTTTTATGCATTTTTAATGATAGATTGATTTGCATTTTATATTTACAGCTGACTTATGGGCATGGCTTTATATTTGCTAAAAGTTCAGAGGATGAAGGCTGATTATATCGATGTATAAGCTGAAAAAGAAGGTAAATTACTCAATTCTGAAAAAATCTGGAATACCCATCCACTTTTGAATGGAATGACAAGGATATTTTTTTATTCTATATATTCTGCATTTTAACTTCTTACCTGCTAATTTATGCATTTAATATCCACATAATAGCATAAACATACTTTTTCGTCTTCTTAAAGATTTCATTGTTTACTTCCTTCTTTCATATGCTCCTAAATTGTTCTAAAATCCAAGCTTCTTTTTAGCTTAACTTCTTATTTCATTCATGAAAGCTTCAATCATCTCATTTATACAACTTCTATAGGGGTAACTATTTAATGATATAAACAAAAGAAATAGTCATTTATGGTTCAAGGATTTTTTTTGTGATGACTGTTGTCTAATTAATTGGTTTATGGTATTAAAATGAATTACATTAAAGAAGTCCATCATTATTGAATAACAATATCTTTAAACTTGGTCAATGTACATTGTTTCTCAATGAAGAATAATACGCTTAAATTTTATGCCGTTAATGTGTTTACTTGCCTAAATATCAAGTCCAATTCAGATACACAATATTAGATCAATAATAGCCTTGCGTATTTAATGTAAATATGCAAAAATATAGATCATTGTTCCGTTAAAAAGTGAACTAATACTTCCATAGATCTTAAGGCAAGTAAACATGCATTTGTTTACTTCACGCCGACAGTGCTTCATAAATCATGGTCAATATTTTTGGGAATTGTTAAAGGGATTCCAATATTGAATAAGAAAAGGCCATTTTTACAATTTTTCTGCAGCATTTTGTTGTATTTTGATAATTAGTCAACAATGCTTTTTGTGTATTTTCGGTTTTTTTGTATACCGTGTAATGTTCTCAAAAAAATGAATCGCGTGAAAAATATGCCTACGTTCTAGACTTGGAAATGAATGTTTTTTTTTGGTAAGTTTGGTTCTGTTAAAATCTTTAGTTTAATGAATACGTTGTTAGCACAGCAATGTTTATTTCACATTTAATTTTATTTTCACCTGTAGTCTTTCCGGTAATTCACTTATGATCATGTCAAACATTACAAATCAGTAATGTTACTTGATTGAGAAATTAAGTTTTCATAGTTATGTGAAAAAAAAACAAACTGCTACAGCTAATATCAAAAGAAAACTATTTCTTTATCTTATCTATATATAAAAAACTGTATTGCTAACCTCTAATTTCTTTTCTAACTTGAACACCATCTTCTTCTTCTTCATCAGCAAAACTTTTCCCTACAGTCACTATTAGCTTCTTTTTGGTAAAAAGAAAAAGAATAGATACCAAATATCATAGAGGTGGCCTCTATTTTCCTGTTGCCTTCTCAAATACAGGAAAACCCATTTTTTAAGACCAATATAAGAAATCAAATTTTCTCATCAGAAGGCAGAAGCAGGCACATTCAAGAAAACAATCCATAACTCCAGTTGCAAGGTTATTTGGTCCCTCGATTTTTTAGGCTTCTAAGCTAAAGGTGCGATTAAGTAGGCAACTAATCTGCGTTTGTTTCAAACATCAGGTACTTGGGCAACTTTAATTTTCTGTATCTTTGAATACCTACCAACAGTAGCATAATCCAACCTTTATTTTCATGACGCTTACATCAATAATATCAATATCATTATTTATTTTAGTAACTTATTAAAAAAAATCAGTAACCTATAAAGCTGAATATTTTATATATTTTTTGACATGAATAAAACTGCCTATTTGTATTAGAGGTTACAAGTACTTTGGTACATGCAATGCACGTACGCAGGAGTAACTGGTATTACAAATGATGTTTTTCAATACCAGTTAGTCCTACACACGTGCATCACACGTGCCAAAGTACTTTATATATTTACTTATTTGTGAATCTTTTTATCAAAATTGGAACTTTTATGTTAATATTGTTTGATGGTTGAATATTTTGAGCAGATGCAAATGTTTTGTAACAATGGGAGTCCAGTTAGTATAAAATTGACATAATAAATTTTCTGGAATGAAGTTGCACAATTAAATAATTTTTTTCACAAACTCAATAGGTTATTACCCAACATATTATTGCTTTTGTGATCTTTCATTTTGATATTTTTTTAATCTTAACGTTAATAACCATTGTCTAAGATAATCGTTGTTATATACGTATCATTATCAAATTAACATGTTAGTTAAGTAACTGATTGTAGTTTAAAAAATCCTGTGAATGATGACATATGATGCATTATAGGATGAAATTAATGAATACATTTTATTATTTTTCCATTAACCTTTATGGTTTAAGCCTTAACATTTACATAATTTGATTACAAGTGTTCTCATCTCGGTATTAAGATAGTGCACATTGTTTCTGAATAATATACATTGTCTGTCACTTTGTATTCCATAAGTTCAAAAAATGACCTAAAATTTTATTTTCATTCATTTTTAGATGTCATTTTTTGCAAAATTCAGTTTATGTAGTTAGATATTGACTGTGATAACATAATATTTTTTGAATATGTTTTTTTGTTCAAAATGTACAGTTATATGGTTCATTGCATTCAGGTTGAGTGTTGCTTCTACTTCAGACTGCCCTCCAGAAAGAACCTGCATTTCAGTAAATGAAAACATGTATGTATTAGTCACAACATATTACACATGCATCGTATGAATCAAAATGTAGCTGGTATCATTATAAAAAGGTTAGGCAATGCATAAATATTGCACCATAAATGCATGGAACTGCAGGTTGGACTCTTCTTTGTAGAAGTTTCAATGTTCATTCAGCAACTTTCTCTGAAGTTGCTTTTCTTTACATTCAGCACCAGGAGTAACCTTGCTTGGTTTAAGTAAAATGCCTTTGGACATGACATTGTTTAGAGCCATGTAAAAGAAGACTTTAGCCCACACTTGCTGGGCAATCTCAAATGTCCTGCCGATACCATGCTCTCCATCATGCAAAATCTCTATGTAATATTATATAGCAGGAGTAGCAGACCAGTGCATGAAATGCTTAAAAGTCTGTCCACCAAACCCAGCAGGATTGATGCAGCAATGAGAGAGGCGTCGTGTAATATTATATAAAAGATGTACGAAGCCTAAGAAGTTTATTTTCTTTTAACTAATATATATATATATATATATATATATATATATATATATATATTGTAATATTTAAGGTAAATAAATTTAGCGATGGCACTCTGTAATGCACCAAAAGTAATGTGTTGTAGAAACATGCTAGAAATTGTAAACAGCAAGATAACGTTATCATTTTGTGATCATCTCTGTTTATTCTGTTTTGAGTATCTTTCATTTCATTATTTATAATTAGTTATAAAAAATAAAACTATGTATTTAGATAACAATCCAAAATAATATTATTTGTAGTTAGTTCACATTGTCTAGCCCAACTATGTTTTCCAGCTCTGTCCCAGCTATGTTTTTCGTATTTGTCCATATTACAGAAGACATTTCTCAGGGTCCGGAACAAGGAGGAGAGAAAATGATTACGACAACTATATTTGGTTCTTAAAATTTACTACAAGTGTTATATATGTAATCATGAACTTAGTTAACTGTAGTTAGTTTTATACTTCAACAAGTATTAAGCATTCATGAGGAAGGGAGTATCATGGGAGGTACAATTTGTATAGTTGAAATAAAAAACTTCGTGTATATTAATAGGCTGATTTATTACTTTTTAAAATAAAGGAAATGCATGTTTTTTAATTTCCAAAATATTAAAAAATACTAAATTTAAAATTTATTACATTTCTTAACATATTGATATAATGGTTGACTACTCTCTTTACCTCGATTGATTATTTCCTAAAATAACTTAGCTCATTCATGTTTTGATAAATGGTTGATTTGTGTATGCGTGCATATAGAAAACGCAACATTTCATACACATCAAGACATTTCGTAATATTACAATTTTTTTCTTAAAATAGTGTTTTATAACATCAATTCTTTATGTGCACGTGCATCGCACGTGCCAAAGTACTCGTGTGTGTCTATATATATATATATATATATATATATATATATATATATATATATATATATATCTGCATATGATGCTGTTGAGAGTTAGGTAAGTGCTATTGTGGGATTAAATAACTGAAGGGCATCATCATTAAATAGAAGGCTGTGCCAATACTATTAACGATGAAGTAAAAAGGTAATTGTACACTTCAATAAAAGATTCTCAACGCAAAAAGAAAGTGACAGACAAACATTAAAAGAGTGATATTTGCATGTATACATATATACGATTGCAATGATTGATCAGGTTCATTTTGTCCACCCCGTCAGAGATACCAGACGAGTTTTTTTTCCTCTCTCCTTAGCAATTATATATTTATATATGTTAATGTACCTATAATTAGGAATCAAGTTCCAAACATTCATAGGAAATAAATAGCAAATAAAACAATAAGTTTAAGTGATGGCTAATGATCATCAAAAAGGCTTAACAAGATTTTGGTAGTTTCCTTCATACTTTTACGTTTTAAATTAGCAGTATATATTACTTCAACTATCGAGTGGTTATGAAAATTTTGACATATAAACACCATTTGAAAGGAGCATATACTTGTGAAAAAAAAACAAAGATTCTATAAAGGGTCAACATGTGTGTGTTCATCATGGAATGTTAGCAATGGGCAAACGTTCGCTAAACTACAAGGGAATCGCTATGGTAAAATGAATGATCTTCTGATGGTCCAATTAACTGTACTGATCCGAAGGATCTAAAAAAAAAATAGAAACAATTTTAGTGAAAAGAAATAAGTTAGGCTCCGCTCTAATTTATAGTCTGCTTGTACTGGTGAAGGAGTGCATATTGCTTTCTTGTGAGAAAAAGCTGGGAGCTGTTATGCAATGTATATAGTCCGCTTGAGCTGGTAATTTAGTCATAAGTGAAAAGGGTATATTTAGATTTTAGAGCAGCCCTTTCGTTCAGTCATTTTAGATTTTAGTGGTTGAATATTAACTACACGTTTTGTCTTTGATGAAAGGGTTTTGTATAGATGCTAATATATAGTTCATACAGTTGTTGCGTTCATACTAGCAGCCAAAGCAATTAACAGCTGTTTCATTAATAGAACTGACTAATTAATACCAAAGTAACAAGAAAGACAGAAACCATACGAGAAGAAGATATATATAAAATGATGCAGCAAGTAGATAAGGAAGACGAATATCACATTAAAGAAGGTGGTGAAGAACAAAGAGAAATCGGACGCTGATGACAACACAAATTTATTAAATACAAGTAGGAATTAAAAACACAACAGGACGTCCTCCCACGAATTATATATATAGCTTCGCTGAAGATCAAATCTATTTGACCCTGCAAGCAAGGAAAAGAAAATAGAATATCAATACTGGCCGGTTAAGCTAAGCAGATGAAATTAACAGTGCAAAAAAGAAAAAGGGAGGAAAAGAAGAAAGAAAGCAAATATATGTATACATATACCTAGAGCAGTCGGTGGAAGGGCTGATGGCATAGGGAACATTAACGCCACAGGTCCTGGGAAGGCCAGCAGCCTTGGCGTAGTTCATGCCTTTGAGATTCTTAGACAGATTCTTAAGGCAATTGCAGGCGGTCTGGCGATCGGGTGTGGTGGTGGCAGCAGCGTTCAGCTTCTTGACTCCAGCACAGCAACCGCCAAGTGGCCCGTTTTTGGTGAGGTAGTTGACGCATGGCGATATGTCAGAGGCCACTGTTCCGCAAGATACACTCGCATCAGCTTGTGGCGTTGCCAGTGCTATTGATGCAATTGCTACCATGGCGCAGATGATGAATGAGTAGCCAGACATTTTCTTCTTCTTCTTCTGATATATTTGATTGCAAGTGTATATGCTTTTTTGTTGCTTGATAAGTGCGAGTGAATATAATTAGAGTGTCGTGGCGATTATATATAGATACAGGGGGTTTGACGCGGGTATGGGGTACAGGGGGTTGGGCGTTGGCCTCGTGTTTAATGTTTTAGAGTTGCGGACCATAAATTCCATCTTGGAATCAGGTATGTGCAGTCATCCATCTTTTTCTGGTGATGGATGTATTCCCATTGTCCCCATCCTTCTTTGTTAGTTTTGTTTGTCAATTTTGTGCACTTGATGGTAGAAGTGATTTTTTCTCAAGAATTACTCGACTTGGTGACGGTGCACTCAAGGAATACCACATTCCAAAATTTGCATATAGCAAGTAACAAAGAGTAACACTCAACTTGGTGATATTGCACAAGTAATAAAATTTACCTAAAGCTTTGCTTCGGTTACTTATTATTATTACTATTATCTTCCTCCTTTTCTCAATGCACAACAAGTTGGGTTGATGACCTTCTTTTTTTCTCTATTTTTTTTCTAAATACAATTAAAACTCGGTTGCAACAAAATAGTTAGAACTATTCAAAAAATAACATGCTCAATTAAGGAAGAGAGCAATGAAATCAATATTACGATCAATGTTACCAGCATAAAAGTAGCTCTTAACCGCTGTCATTATTTCTGGTGTCAAAAGAGAGACAAATGATGGTAAAACATTATCAATAGGGCAATCAATCCCCTCATCAAGATCAACATGGTGTGGAATACGAGAAGTGAGTGGATAAGGGGCGGTGATGGAGGAGGCGACGACTGATGGAAGGAATAAATTGCAACATGTGAGGAGTTACTAGATGGAGCATGTAACGACCCGCCTTTTTGGACAGTTTAAACCGACGATCAAATACACATGTCGATTTCAAACCATTCAAAAGTGCAGATAGTTATTGGGGTAAATAAGAAAAGAAAAGAAAAGAAATAAAGGAAATGAAACAACACAGAATCTCGCAGCGGAACGATAAAATATAATAGTCAAATAAACAGTTCATGAAGCTGTCTACTATACTTTGACAATTATTTATACAACATTTATCAGAGTTATACGTATACAACAGAACAATTAAATAATGCAGCAGATAACATGATGCAAGGGCAATAATAGTAATAGTATACCAAATCTTCGTCTTCATCCTCCAGAATAGATCTTCAAAAATCTGAAAAAAACTCAGGACTGACCCGAGCGTAATGAAAAGACAAAACACTCGAGTCAGGACTAAAATATCCTCATGTAAGTTAAATCAATCGTAAATAAATATGAGTGTAACGGCGTCAGAGATGTTTACGGGGTTTGACATCTCCTATCCAGTGTCAACGTGCGTGCAATAACTTAAGAGATGTTACGGGATTTTCCATCTCTCAAGGATCCGTGAAACTATCTACTATGTAGTAATATACGCTAAGTAGGTAATGCCTATCAGTAATATAAAGTATCAAAATAGCGTTAAGGCGTTACATAATCCCCCTTAACACATTTTATATTCCCAAAAGCATATACAAGACCGTAGTTTCCCCAAAACCGGAAGTCACCAGAGGGCAATCCATATACTCAAGGTACAAACCAAAACGTAGTGGTCGCGAATAGGATAATCAGTATGACAAGGTACATGAGGCGATACCAACTAGGATACTAGTAGTTGCGTGATCCGGACTGATGTTGAGCATAGCAGCTACTACCTCAACACCGCGAAACAACACTCCCAAATCAAGGGGTGCACCCAAATCAAATCACAAATGTAATAGATATGGTATCGAAGAAGTGTGTCCGCTAGAGGTGGCGAACCTCAATGGCCCGGCGCGGCTCCTGTTTTAGTCATGTCAGGGGTCATCCAATATCGTTCTCTTTCTTCAGTCAACGCGTTCACCAAACCATCCGCTTCATTCTGGATCAACACTCCGCGTATAATAGTTATTAAAGTGGTTTTCGGTATCGACAGAGAGTATGTCCATATCTGATCCCGGTCTCTTTAATAACTACGTATTATTACACTGATGGCTCTTTTATATTTCAAATTGATTCATGATTGATAACAAAATATCATATTCGCTTTAAAATCAAATCCATTTCAAAATCATCATATATTCAAAATTATCAATTTTGTCCGATAAATCAATTTCACTTCAAAATTTGATTCGAATTCAATTTAGGTTATAATCTCTACTTTAACCTAGTTCGTATTTAAACCAAAGGTTTAAATATAAACATTTCAGTCTCTTTAACCAGTTTGAATTTAAGAAAATAGTTTAAATAGTTTAAAATAGTTAAATAATTCAAAATAGTTTAATAGAAAATATTTAAATAGTTTAATCGAAAATAATTTGAATATAAAATGGTTTATATATAAAATAGTTTGGAAAAAATCAAAAATTATTTGATAAATAATTCCAAAGTCAAACCGGTCAACATCCCAAATTTCCTATCCAAATCAAATCCAAATTCCATTTCGATTAAATCGATTTATTCCAATTTCAACTTGAATAAATTTCTATTCCACGTAAATTTCGATTTCAATTCACAAATTTCTTTAAATTTCAATTCAATTCCAAATTAATTTAAATCTAAATTTCAAATAAATTTTCAATTCCAAACTCAAACTTGAAATATCATTTCATATCAATTTTCTTAGAAATATTCAGAGTTCGATTAAAAGTCCAATCTTTTAAAACAAATCAACTTTCAAAAATTTACACCGTATTTCAATTTTCAATTTAAATCTAAACTTCGATTTTATTTAATAATTTCGTTTACCAAGTTTAAATTCTAACATTTCGAGCTCCAATTCAAAATAATTCAATTTCCATAAATTGGATTTTATTCTTAAAATCAATTCATTTAAATAATTTCAAAACAACTTTTAAAATCATTTAATTTATCCAACTCGGTGTCCGTATATAATTTTCTAACCTATGGCCAAGTGATTAGTTATTACAATTAAATGTCAGGAATGAATATATCATTTAAATCAATCACAGTGTCATATGTATGCATAGCAGGATATATATAAACAAATAAACATCCAAACATTTAAATATCAACCAATAACATCCATCGAAATACATCATCCAATAGGCAATACAATTCACGGCAATTTCATATTTATCAATGTCAGGTAATTTAATCGCAATTCAATTTTAATTTAAATTTAACTGTCAATTTAATTTTTTTAACGGTGAATTCAAATGACAATCAATATGATAATTAAATTTTATCAAACAACAACAAATAAAAATCATAACTATGCATAATGTCAAATTTAACTAGCATAAAGATATTCAGTACGTTGTGAGCGTTATAAAACACTCACCTTGATTTTACGATTTTAAATCAAATCGAACGACGTTCGATTTAACATAAAATTTTAATGAGCTCCAAACACTTTCGGATCTGCACTGCAGCGCAGCTCTCATCTCCGCGATTCCGGCGCTTCTTCCCCAACGTGAAATTCACATATGCAAACCCATTAGCCGCCGATCTTCAAGCAATTTTCACGACCACCTCGTCGACTTCCGGAACGATCAGCTAGCGCCACCATGAAGCCCTTCACCAGAGCCACCTACGCGCCAAGTTTCATCCCGTCATTCGCCGTCGTTTGCACGCAATCCAAGGAAATACGTACACACTTCCAAGTCAGATCTGGACGAATTCATGAAAAATTAGCATACATCAACCGTATGAATTTGAAGAGCTCGTCGAGATTTACACTTTTGCTTTTGGAATTTTTCGATTTCGTCGAACGGATTGAGAGATATTAAGGAAAGAAGATCGGCAATTTCTGGCCATGGAATAGGTGGCGGCCATGATTTAGAATTAGGGTTTCTGGGTTAAAATAATAATAAAACTGTCTCGGTTTGCGTGCGTATTTATATAGGTAGGTCCAAAATCATCCGAACTCCAATCGAGACGTGCCGCCAGGCGTTTATAAGGTTTTACCCCCATTCCGGACGCAATGGAACTAGTTTCAAGGCCTAATTCGATCATATCTGGAAGATAGCTTTTCGAAGTCGATTATTTTAATTAAATTCGAAATTAAATTTCTACGCGTTTCAAGCTCGCACGGCCAAACGACAAGTCCAGTTGCTACGAAAATTGAAATCCTACCATAATTTACTATTACGGATCCGATGAAACAAGTTTCGTCGAAATCCGAGACTGTTTGAAAAATGGCTATTTTAACTCGTCAATTAAATATTAAAATATTCAATTTTCACAATTTACTTTTAATTCGATTTTAAAAGTTCTACAACATCATTCTAACTTTAATATGATAAAATAGAATTTTACAAATCATTTTTAATCATATTAAACCCGTTATCCCATTATTCAAATAATTTCAAATATTAAATTATTCAACAAATTACATTAATAATCATTTTCCTTCAATAATCACCTTAAATTTTCTAATTAAAATATCTAAAAATATGGGTCGTTACAGAGCAATAGAAAGGCAGCTTTTCAATTTAGTATGCTTTTCATCATGAGGCTTGATCAACAAGTGTAATAGGTACAAAAGATGCAAGTTCCCCAATGAGGGGGATACCATTCTCATCATAGAAAGGAAGATCTAAAGTTTTTTACTTTTCGTTTTCCAAACATGATATTTTGACAGTGGGATCGTAATAGGTAGGAAAGACAAAAGAAATGGCTCAACATCGATGAAGGAGAGGGATGAACACAAGTGTCAAGGATGTGACCCAAAGAGTGATAGTTAGTTCATATTTCCAACTTCTAGAGGTAAGGAACATCGATATAACAAATCTCGTCGATCAACAAACGGACACGGAGACGCTTTGGACACGATTTTTCAAATGTACTCTCAACTAATATTTTCGCATACTCAACCCTATCACGACATTTCATAGCCTTATCAAAACATAGTAGACTGTCAATATTATTCATTAACCAACTTGTACCAACCAAAGGCTGATGTAAAGAAAGAGTATTTGACAAAATAACCCAAACAGAAATCCATGGTAGCTGTTCCCAGACTATGTCAATTGAAAACTTCAGCTTGATAATCACTAAAACCTTGTTGTGAATGATAATAATGTCAACTTCAAGAATGCAATGGCATCCATCAAGGTACAAAGATCTAAATAGAACATGTGCTTGTCAACTTTTACATAACCCGTAAACGTCCATGATCGTATTAAGTGATTTCTAACCATTGAGTAGGATGGTTCGCATCTAGAAAAAAAACACTAAATGGTTCTTCCAAAAATCCTTTTTTGCATCCATAAGCTTTTATGCTTGTATGTGCATAACTTTTCACTTGGATTATTTTAGATTTCAAAGTCCTCTTAAACAAGTAGGAATCTTTTAGCTCGTATTGTTTTATGTCATAATTTTATGAGCTTAACAAAATTTTCTTGTATAACAACATATTTTTCCATCATTATTAACTAGTTTCATTAGGTATTAACCATCCGTTAGTAGGAAACGTTATTATGATTATTATTTTTGTTGTACAAATAAATCTCTTTTGTGCGTAATTCATCCTAGACCGAAGATTCAAAGTTCATACACATATTTCTCTTTGATTTTCGACACGATAAATATTTTTTGACTCATTACATGGTTAATTACAATTCTTGTCATTCTTATGTTATCAATAGCTGAATAAAAAATTAGGTAACATGTGCAATCTTTAAATTTTGTATTCCAATCACGATTAGTTTAAACTTAAAGGCTAAATTGATGCTTTGAAAATTTTAATCTTCATATTGTAAATATGGGGTAACAATAATATTATTACAGCTATTAAATATCAATAGCACACAGTGTCAACTCCAAATATCAAACAAACCAATCATAACTAATATACTTACATATATATAATAATCATCCACTACTAGTAATACATCATCTATGCAAGTATAAATCAAACAAATGTATACTAACTGCTTCACATTTTAACACAATATCAATCTCATCAATTGTGTACACCAGTCAACATTAGCAACACAAACATCAATGTCGTCTACACAACTAAAAACATAATTAACTATCCATCGCCCGATAGTAATAATGGTAAAATATCACATACACATCCTAATGCGATTCCATTGTTATAAAACAAGCATATGTGATAATTCATATCAACGTTTAATCAAAAATACTACAACCGTCCAAAACAAGATATTATTATTTCATCTTAAGCATAAAATCATTGATTATTGCTTGTTATAAAAGCATCTTTCTTATTTTATCTCAAAACAATAATAATTCTTCAAAAACGAGAGTATCTCAAAAATCTTTTATTGTACATTTACTACATAATGCCTCAAAACATTATAATTTAATTAGAAACGATAATTTATGTCAAATTACATTTCAAAATAATAATAATATTATTTTATCTCAAAATAATATTATATACCCAAACCACTTTAATATTTTCCAAAACCAACTTATTTCTATTTATCTAAAAAATAATAATATTCTATTTTAAATGTCAAAACTCCATTTTATTGTTTGTTCGCTTCGACTCTAGAACTAACTCAAACAACTTTGTTTTATCAATTTGAGTCTCCATCATTTGTGCAATCATCCTAGACGACCTATCTTATAGCTACTCTATATCCACGAGATCCAATCCCCTAAAATAATCCTAACTCTAATTCGTCGTTGTTAGGCGTTTTCAGCTCCAATATCCATACTAACATAAAAAATATATACAAACAAAGTAATACATACATATAAGACATCCATACAAATGAATCTGCATTAAATAACTATATCATCCAAATTTAGCCTATTATAAATAAAGGTGTATCGATATGAATATTTATGTAAATCCTTTTTAAATCGGTTAAAATTTGGTTATAAAATATGGGTAAGTTTAGATCTAGGAAAAATCACATTTTTCACATTAAATGGGTTGAAAATACAATTAAAAATCGTATATCACCTTTTAAAGCATAATGGAATAGAATCATTCATGTTATTTTTAGTTTAATTTATTAATTCGCTATTATTTACAAATATAACTCAAATATGTAAATAGACTTATCTTTCAATCATTTATCCATTCTTCCCATTATTACACAATTTCATCCATTTTATTTAATTAATTATTTTTCCATTCTAAATCGACAATTAAATATAATTAAACATCTAAAAATTTAACAATCAACGGTAAATAATCCAATCGAAGTATAATACATCCAAAATGTCACATGTTACTACCATTATTTTCGTCGAGAAAGTTCTGCACAACGTTCAGCCTCAGCGTCGTTAAATTCAGCGATGTCGACGTTAATATGGACGCAGCAAGGGTTGTTACTATCGTTATTATCATCGAGGAAGCCTTACACATCAGCTAATCTCGACATCGTTAACACGATGATATCGACATCAATAAACACAGTCAGAAGGTTACCGCTCCAATCAACATTAGACCTATTAGACTCGTTGAGGAACACCAGGCTTCCTTCTCAACATCGCCATCAATCCACAAATAGTTGTAGTTGAAGCTCGCTGAGGATCAATACTGCCAAGTCATCGAGCCCAATGTAGAGCACTGCATATCTATATACGCGATATCGATATCTATCAATGTCAATGTCCATAAATAGAGTTACATCACATTTTGTCAGCAATAAGTTTTGGTGTAGAGTATTGGAACTACGAAGGCCACGCCGAGGAAAATGCAATTGTACATACTTCGATGCGCAACAATGTTGTTCACGTCGAGGCCGATAGAGTATTCACCTTTGACACTCAATGAAGCTAGAGATGCGAGATTTGGCGATGCCGAAGTTTGCCACTCGCCAAACTCTATAATAAGGAGCAAGGATCTTTATTTTAGGGGTCGAAAATTTATTTTCTCACTTCTTACTCGTTTAAATACCTTTATCAAATTGGGGATTATGCTCATTGTAAAATTGAAAGTGTTGCATCAATAAAGATTTGTTCAATTAGTATGGAAATGGTTTGATTAGCATGATTTGATCTGTGGTTTACACATATTCATTTCATATCGAGTTTTAACTAAGTTTATAGCATCGACATCACCATGCACATTATCATGAATCTCGCCGAGCCTCATAGTTGTTTTTAAAGCCTTGATAACCTTCATATTAACCGCCCTTTGAATAACATCATCTCTGATAACATCATAGATCCCAAAGCTGGAACTCGACATGAGCTAATACATTACCTCGATGAATATGACAACTACATATCCAACTTTAGTGACTCCAATACCTTCATGTCCAACCTTGATGACTCCATGCTCAACCTCGATGACTTCCATTGACCACATGACTCTCCATTGAAGAAATTCCTTACTTTACACTTCGGGGTGTTAACGAATTTATTCGTTAACATTTTGACACTAGAAGGAGGTCTTGAA
The DNA here is from genome assembly GCA_030765085.1 of Allium cepa. Lineage (NCBI taxonomy): Eukaryota > Viridiplantae > Streptophyta > Magnoliopsida > Asparagales > Amaryllidaceae > Allium > Allium cepa. The sequence goes on from CM060928.1 coordinate 148,393,192, forward strand.
CCTCCAATCTCTTATAATTCTCTCCACGAACTACTTGCATATAGCTCTTTTGATTCAAGAGGGAAATGGTAAGGGCCAGAAGTAGTAATGACATCGCAAATGATGAAGCTACATCACAAGCGAATTTAGAAAACAATATTGTCCCGAACTTTAATTTGGAAAGTCTAGAAGCGGGGCAACCTTCAACTCTAATAAGATTTGCAAGTAATAAAACCAAAATTCAATATCTAATACAACAAGTGATAATCATGCGAGAACTTCTTGTATGTTCCCCGTCTCAAAGATCTTTAAAGATAACAGAACTTATGGAAGGCGAGATGAAGTGCAATCTCTAAGTATAGTCCAAGATGAAATATAAAATGAAAACCGAGAGAGTCAAGAAAAAACCCCTTGACCAATCAAATAGTTCAATTCAAAGAGACAATAGAAATTACTATAATGATGAAATCGACCAAAAGGACATCCTCAAGAAAGCAATAAAGGATATACTCGTTGGCCTGGAGAAAAATGGTAACCTTCGGAAGGCTTTTTTTAAAAGAAATAATGGCTATTAGAATCCCCTCTCGCATTAAAATTCCCCCATTAAAGTATGATGAAACCACTAACTCAGAAGATCATCTTTTATCTTTTCAAACTCGAATGGATTTGTATAACACTGCAGGAGCAATTCATTGCAAACTCTTTCTAATAAGTTTTCAAGGTACAACTATCAAATAGTACAAGAATTATGAAGGGAAAAATATCCATTCTTGGAAACAATTCTCTTATGAATTCATTACATAATTTTATATATTCAAAGACCGAACCATGGGTTTTAGCCTGTTAGCTAGTACCAAACAAAGGCCAGGAGAATTGCTTGGCTAGTACTAAAGGAGATTTAATATGAAGCATTAAAAACATAAAATGCAACCGATAGAGAAAAGATTATGGCAGTTCGTTCAGGATTGATCGAGCAAACTCCTTTCTGGGAGAAACTTTATATTCATGGATGTAAAGATCTACTGTACTTCTATTCTCAAGATGAAAATTTTATTCAAATGCAGAAGAGGCATCCTGCCACAAGGGAATCTCAACAAAATCAAAGAAAAGGAAGGTTCAACTCCGAACATCCTAGTAAAAGATCGAAAGGAAACAAGAGTTGAAGAAAGAGTTAGATGGAGATTTTCGACATTTAAGCAGGCCCTTTCCCACATTCTTGGTATAACAAAGGATGATAAAAGTTTCTCCACTCTCTATGAAATATCAAGCCATCTTGAGCCAAAAAAAGGAATTGATTATTGTGCTTACTATAAAATAAATGGACATAAAACTGATGAGTGCCTTGTCTTGGCAGGAATAATTCAAAATATGATAAAATCATGATCTCTAAGAAAATTCATTAAAGAAGCTTAAAGGAACTCTCATGCAAAAAAGGTCTTGGATATTCATTAATTAACTTCCTTTACAAAGGGAGAGTAGCTTAGCAACTTCAAATTCAAATTCCCTCCAAGCTATGGAGTCTTATGGAATCACAGCTAAGAATTATCTTTACACATAATTTTAATTTTACTTTGATTTGTTCTAAAATTGATCATGTATTAACACAATATTTGAGTTTCTTTACAAGTAAAAACAAAAACAGTCCACAACATGCAAAAGACTCTGAAAGCATAATAAATTTCTAGCCATTTCAAAAGAAGACAACTCAAATATCTAGAATGAAATAACTCGTCTTTATCTCAAAAGCTTGAATCAATGTGAAGAACTGCCCCAATGGAATCCTAAAATACCATCAAACTTATGTTATAAACTTGTTTATGGTAAAAAGTAAATATCCAAAACTTTCCCAAAAGAGGGGATTCTTTGGAAAAAGCATGCTCTTGTCCATAAAAATTGATTAGTCCATGACTCATGGTCTTTCAGACTTGCAAACAAGATATTTCTTTTTGCTAAGCAAAACCTAAAGGGCATGACTATGTATGCTACATGAAGACGGAAGCAATATGCACCAAAACTATTTTTAACAAGTCATTTCATTACCAAACGAAATTTGTTAATCATGTCTTCAAGAAAATTACTTTTAAGAATCAAAAAGGATCATTTCTAATTATCCTCTTAACAAGGGAAAGTAGACATTTATATGTTTCAAGAATGAATTCATATAATCTTCAAAAAATATTATTTAGCATTAGTAAATGCACTCCAAAGATCTTTAACTAAGCATGCTTTGACAAAAGCATTTTCAAAACTATCCAAAATTATTACCGAAGAAAGACCTATACGCTTTTTCCATGGACAATCTTTTAAAAATTACCAAGATTCATTGGCTAAAAGCTCTAAATTAGGAGTCTATTCTTAATTAAAAGACTATTGGTTCATGAATCATGACCACCCAGTCTCTCATTTGAGATTGGCATTTCTATTATGGGAGTAATTTAAAAACTCATTATCAAAAAGCTTATCATTCAAATCCTTTTGGAAAAATAGTCTCTCAATTTATCAAAAAGTTCCTTTCACCACAAATGTTTTCTCCCAAAAGGATATCGTGGCAAAAAGACTTTCACAAATGTATGACTTGGGATTTGAACAGGATAGCATTGATGTTTGATGTGTTAGCTAGAGTGTTATTCACTTAGTAGAGAATTTGGCGTTTATCTCATGGACTAAGCATATTGAAGTGAGAGACTCGTTTTCAGTAGCCATGGATGAAGATAAGCAAGTATACCTTCGGAAAGTATACATAAAGGATAACGTAGTGGATATGCTCACAAAGGTATTGCCAGTTGGGAAGTTCGAGCATTGCTCAAACTTGATATGCTTGTGGAAGTGCTAGGTGCCTAGGGGTGGCACGGTTGAGGGAAGAGCTTGGTTATTGATGATGAAGAGTGTCGGTGAGAGACTATGGTTCTGTCTTCTTGGTGAGTACTAGTTTACACTCCCTAGTGCTTTTGTCTTTTAGTGAGACGGTTTTGAATTTGGGTGCTTTCAACATTTCGTTAGCAGGTAGAGGTGAGCTCGTTGATGGCGTGCAATGGACGGTGGCCTTGCCGAAGCTCATTAGGAAAGCATTTAAGCTTATTTGGTTGAAGGTAGAAATGGGGATAGTTTGGCACTATCGATTCTTGGTGTTGGAGATGGATATAGTGTCGAGGTGGAGTGTTGAATTTTGGCGATGCTATACGGAAAATTGAAGAGGTCGAAGGTAGCTTGATAACGGCGAAAACTATTCACAAATCAGAGCTCGGAGGAGGAAGATATGCGAAGAAAGTGGAGTTCTATTGGAGCAACAGGTGACAGACGTCTGAGCTTAGGGTATTGGTAACCCGAGATTTGTGATAGACGTATGTTATCTTATGACAGACGTATGAAAGCAGGGAAACTTATGTCCTGAATCTTTTGACAGGCGTCTGTCATCTTGGGACGGACCTCTGAGCCAATGTGTGCTGCATATCTTGCCTTGTTGATTGGAATGATTTGTGAAGGCTTCAAAGGGCATTTCGAGAAATTGACTAGGTTTTCTACTCTTCTATATAAGCTTCAGGATTCGAAGCAAAAGATCAAGGGTTTTATCCTCCATTAACTAGGGTTTACCAAAACCTATTTTTCTTTAATTCTCTTCTCCATAAATCTGTTATATTTGAATATTGATCATTGTAATCAATCTCTTGTACTCTTCTTATTGGCATTAATAAAAACTCTCTCTCAAAGTGGATGTGTACTAACGAGGCGTTAGTGGAACCACTATAAATCGGTATGTGATTTTTTTATCGTCGTTACTTCGATTTTCTATTACTTATTTGGTGATTGTGATTGATTTTGGATTGGATTGAGATATTGATTGGTTGTTTTTGCACTTCTTACCGCGATCTCGTTTTTCGCTATGCTTTGAGATTTTTATTTGAGTGGTCTCGAGTTAGAAATTCCCATAACATCGGTTACATTTGTCATCTGATATTAGATTATGCAAGTTTGCAGCTGTAAATTGACTAATCTTTTTGCTGATTTCATGATCTTAATGTTGTGGATATAAGACTGAGCATATAAGTACTTCATATTGAAAACTGTTCCATGACTAGTAGCATTAAAGCCATTTTATGTCTATTATGTTATGAATTACTAAGTGTGAATGACTTTAGTAATTCTGTAATCATCTGTATGTTTTTCCTGTTGTTAAATGTCTGTTTAAATTAGTGGGTATGAACAACTTTGTTGTCAGTGGTACTGATGTTGTAGGTTGATATGAACATGTTTACATTGTTGAATAATAATTGAAACTGTATTAAACATTAAAAAAGATTACATATTACAAATTGCAAATGTAGCGAGTGATATTAGTAGGAATGTCAATTGCAAATACATGAAGTCACAATGTGATAAAAACCAATCTTTCGCAAACATAGCATGTTTGATTTTTGTCATATTGTCCACCAGTCAGTATGTCAAAACATATTAAGCAACCAATTATAAATGCAGCAAGTTTTTTTAGAAATATATGGTAAAAGCAATGTACTGCAATTGCAACAAGTTGGCATCAGTCAGAATTTCAATAACATGCATACAAAAGTCACAACGTTATTAGTTCAACAGTCAAGTGTTTTATTCCTTTGCATTTTAATTTTAACCACTTTTGAGACTACTAAATACAAAACATTGTATTTAACACATTACATGTTTTCTAAAGTGTTAAACCTACATTTAATCATTTTTCCAAATAGATTAGCAGCTTTTGTCATTACAAATTTTATGGAGTTAGAGTTGGTGCTATTACGCAGTATTTCTAGATTCAAGTGCTTTTCTCATCTATTACTAGTTTATATGTTGCTATAGTAGTGATGAGGTCTATAGTCTCCTCGTCGTAAGTAAATGGTAACGGAAGAGGTGCCATTTTTGTTAAATTCTTATTATCTCCTTCACATATAGTCCACAATCAAGTCTAATGAATGAGAAAATGATAAGTAAATAACGATAAATAAAATATGAACTTTTTATCAGCAAACATAAAAATGTGAGAAGTTATATATATATATATATATATATATATATATATATATATATATATATATATATAACAAAACATTGAAAGTTAAAGTGATGGAATGAGACCGTAACTATGAAATTTAAGATAGATATGTTTATATATTTGATTGCTTCAGTCATTGCTCGAGCGGTTCATCTATCAAGTTGATTCAATTTGTTGTTCTGTTTTTGATATTATTTAAATTTTGGTAATGACTTGCAGGATGTTTGCTTGTAGTGCAAATACAACACCATTTAGGTAAGTTATGTACATGCACTGTCATAAGATATCAAAGGTTGTCTAAATTTGGCTTAGGGCAAATGCACGAACTAACAGTGTATTACTGATGTGTTGACATTATAAAAGTGAACTAGAAGTAAGTACATGATGCGAACTGTTAAAGTTGGTAGCAGTTGATAAGCGCATATAAGTTATGAAACTGTGGATGACGTGATGGAGTTTGGAACTCAAAGTACAAAGCAGTTTTTTATATAGAAATGTGATGTTTTTTGGAACTTCTAAGAAACTGTTCAGGTATTAAAGAAAGAGGGATTATAATAACTAAACTAGATTGGCACTGCAACTTCTTATAGTATTTCAGTCTATAGTTTTAGATATTATGATACACTATTAATGAAATTTTTCTATAAAAACAATATTTTCAAGCTTGTTTTGATGAATTATTCATATTAAGCCGATAGATTTCTAAACAAGAAGTTAGTGGCCAAAATTCTAAAAATTGTTCTTTCATTTGGTATTAAATAATAGAGTACTATTTTTAGAAGTATAAAGTGAAAGTAGGATGGGATGAGGTTAGAGTTACATTGATACAGGTTATGAAGTGAGAGTGCACCATTATTAAAAAATATTTACTATCAACTAATATAACTATTCATATTAAAAATGGTCTTTTCTGATTTAGCTTTTAACTTGTAATTACTAACTTTGAACTATAATATATTAACTTAACTTTAAATAATTAGCAATTTATTTCAAATAGTCATAAGTGAAGATAACACAACTAGCATCAAATTACGTAATATTTACATTAAAAAATGATACATGGATTAAGTTGTAAACCAATAACAGTTAATCTTGAGTTTAAAGAAATTAAAGTTTTATTTATTTTCATATTAAATTTTATTATTAAATAAGGTAATTAGTCACGTTTTAGATTGATTTTTAAATTTTGTTCTTATTAAATAAATACCGACTTTGAAAAAAATAAGTATATATCTAAAAAATGTTCTTCAAAAATAGTAAGAAATTTGTGTTATATAAATTTTACTAATATATATATTATTCATATTTAAAAAAAAATCTGTATTTAGCAGTAAATTGGTAAACAGTTAACCCTAGCTTTGAAAAAAATTGAAGAAGAAAATTGTATATAAAAGAAAGGTATTATGATGCAGATGGCTGTTGTGGACAATTTGGCTGTTCAATCTTCTTTTTTAGCATTGTTTTCTTTTTGATTTCTTTTTTGTTCCATTCTTCTTCAAGATACTTACCTGCTCTTTCCCTGTGAATTTATTAGAAAAGTGGTATAAGTGTTATCAAAAAACAAACGGTCTTTGATTAACTTATACTTACCAGTAGTAGTGCCAGTTAATAGTTCTGATTTGAATATGTAGTCGATCTCATTGGCCTCAAGAAGTCATAATGCTTCCATTCCATAGTAGTGTATTCTAGAGTTATTAAGGTCCATTGTACATCTTTGTGCATAGAAAATTATAAAATGTCTGAGAATTCATCAATGACAATTTCTTCCATCTTTGGGATGACATGATGTTTTATAAGGTTGTCAAATTTTTCGTTATTGTTTTCTAAGGACATAAAATTTGTTTGTTTTAGTTTGTAATTATATCAAGAATTTTACATGTATTAATGAAAATAAGTGAAAATCTAACTAGCATTGTTGTCGTGAAATAGTATTTTTGATTAGTGTTCTTTAGTCTTGTCAAGGACCAATCTATGACCAACAATTTGGAAAAATTGAAAATATTTTAGAAGGATATTAACGTGGAGAATGTACTTTGAATATAGTCTACATTGCATGTAACATATGGTTTCAATATTTTATTCTATAACAAGATTATTAATTAGTGAAAATAATATTATATGCAGTGTCGTGTATTATTCGATATGTAACATTGTATATATGAAGTTGATAATTGCAATACAATAAATGATAAAATGTGAAAAATCTTTAGATTGTGTATGAATAAATTTGTTGTGAATTAATTAAGTATTAAATTATGCATTGTCTAAAATGGTGTAGAATTGATTTATGCATGTTAATGCGTGAGTGAAATGTTAAAATATGCTTGCAATTTTTACCTGACCACTGAAAAATGATCCTAGTAAAATGTCTTTGATGTCTCTTCTTTGAATGATTATACGTTCCTTTCCTATTTCTCCTTCCCATGTGTTGCACTATAAAATTAAAAAATATTAGAAATATTATTGAGCAATTTATTAATTTTGTTTTTATTAAATTTAAGAGGGGTTTAGGTACTTACTTTACATCACCTGCATATTAAAAACATATTTTAATACTAGAAGCTTTTGCATTGTCTAGAAGATTAAGATGAGAGTCTTCCATAATTTTGCTTGGCAGCATTGTTTCCTTTTCTTTTACTGGTTCTTCAACTTTCCTTATTGGTTCTTCAACTTTGCTTATTTTTTTTGTGTTTTGTTTCTCATAAGTGAAGTTCGAATCTTGTTCCTTTGCTTTTTTGTCTTTATCTTTTATTGTTTGAACCATTGATGATTGTTTTGATCCACTTTTTTCTCTGTAACTTCTTTCTTCCTTTTTTCTTGTTGTTGTTTGTTTTGCTTCTCTTTCTCTTTTACTATTGTTGTTTTTGAATTATTCAAGTCATCAACTCTTGAGTGTTAATCAAGTTGAATGATGGTGGTGTTATATTTCATGCACTTTTCATTGTATATTAGAATTTGTCTGTCACTTTTGCTACATACATTATTTTCTGGAGTTTGTTGAAGGTTTTTTTACTAAAATTTGATTTTTCTTTCAATAGCTTCATTATCTCTAACTCCGCTTTTCTCAACTCTATTTCTTCATATAATTGCTTTTTGATATCTTCCATCTTAGCTTCTAGTTATTGAACCTAGAACTGCATTATTTTAAGCGGTGTTAAGTCATCCCTTCTTGATATTTTTGTTATTTTCCGATTCAAAATTTTCTTCATTCTGTTCTCTGGCTTCCTCAAGATATTTTTTCTCATATTCATTTATATTCTGAAACTCTTTGGTGATCTGCGTATAAAAATTCAGTTAATTATTGTGTGTAAAATGGAATATTATGTTGTCATGTAAAAAAATACATTACTTTTTGTTAACCATAAAATCAACTTAAGAACAAAAGCACGAAAGAAGGCTTGTAAAAGTGCAATGCTCTACTAAAATTGAAGACATGGGTTTTGCCAAAGTTCAAAGAAGAGCGTTTCAAAGGCATTAAATGGCTTTTGAATGAATTGCAAGCACCAGATGATACTGCAAATGATAAACATGATAAAAGCTTTTGAAAAGAAGGGAAAAAGAAGGCAAGGTCACCCTTCCGCCTTATTAAGATTTTTCGACACAGATGGATTCACATATATAAGTAAAGTAGAAATGGGTTTGTAACACCTTTCGAAGGTGTTGAACGAAAGGTTTGCGCATATGAACCAATTCCTTCAAAATAGAAGGTTTCGTCGTTGTCAATTTACCACTTAAAGAACTGATTCAAATACACTTTTCGAAAGCCAGGAAAATCCTTTTAGAACGGTTGGAACCCTTCAAAAGCATGATGAAAATCATAGATGAAGGCCAAGATCCCTTTTGCTGAGACCCAATTGTCACTCTCAATTCCTTTCGAAACAAAGTGAAAGCTCAACTCATTTCTCACTTGCAATAGTATAGTAACAAGAAGCAAAAAGCTCTTCTACCACCCTTTCGATGGAGTCGAAAGCAACCCAGTAAGAAGAAAAGTAAAAGAGGCATTCGAGCTTAAACGATAATGTGAAGTTATTAAAGAAACCCTTTCGACTTGGTCAAAAGGTCTGATATTAGAAGATGGAGGTATAAGAATGTAAAAGAAAAGTCAAGAGAGAAGCCCTTCGACTGCATTGAAAGAAAACGTGCAGAAGGCCTTTCGACTATGTCGAAAAGATACACATGGAAGATTAAAAGAAAAGCCTTTCGACAGCATCAAAATTAGGCATGCAAAAAACTAAAGGAAGGCCTTTCAACCATGTCGAAAGGATGCACGTAGAAGATTGAAGGAAGAACATTCGACGGAATTGAAAGGATGGGCGTGAAAGAGGTCCGACCTGAATCTATAAATACGACCCTAAGGATCCTGTTTTTAGGACAAGATTTTGGAATCTTAGAATCGTTCTCCAATTTCTTAGAAAAACAAAATCTTTGTAACCCTAAACCAATTTGGGGGAAAAACATTCTTACTTGTAATTCCATTTGGATCAATGTTAAAAGAGAAGAAGTGCATGGATTCAATAAAGATTTTGATCATGAGGAAGATCATTTCGACCATTAGCTTGTCTAATTATCAATTGCACATGATGCTAGCTTATCTTCTTAATTCTATTTTTTCTTATGCGATGCCATGAGGTCAATTTGGATAATATGCATGCGAATCACGTCATCATCATGTTTGATGACCTTTAAAGATAAACAAAGATGATGATGTTTCGATCTTAAGAAGTTCATGGAACTTATGTTACTCGAGATGATATCCCATGACATATATGACATAGAGTTTTCATATTGCATATTAGATCTACTTCGAAAGAGCGAAACCCCTTTCGACTTGGTTGAAAGGAACGTTTCGAAAGGATTTGATGTGTAAATGACAAGTAATGCTATATGGATGAATTCCTTCAAAAGGTGCACACACATTACAATATATACAACCCTTTCGGAGGAGTTCTTCCTAAAAGAATATAATCAATGATGTCAAAAGAAGCCACTTCTCCTTAAAGGCAAAATGGCCCTTTCGACACAGTTGAAAGTAATGAATGTCTGATAGAAATAACCTCTTTCAGCTTTCTCAGAAAAGAGGTTTCAAAAGAGGTGCTTTCACATTAACCTTCATTTCAATAAGGTTGATTGGATCTATTAACAACCATTAATATTCTCATAAGATCACCCTTTAAAAGCAATTTATCCAAATCAACTCAATCGAAAGGAGTTTCGAATGGAGTGATCACTTCTACAAATCTTCTTTTTGAAGTGTAAACAATATTTCTTGTTAATCATATAGCCTTAGGGATGTTGATAAGTTTTCCTGTTAACATTTTTGGCGCTAGAAGGAGGGCTCGAACCTCCGACCTTGTGGTCACCTCATAGATTAATTATGGATTGTCTAACTTGAGGTAGGAAAATGAAATCCAAAAGGCTTAGTCGAATGGATGAAGAGATTATACACATACAACCTTAGAAGAGAACATAATACCAAATTTCAGCATAGAAGGAGTTGTGCAATGGCAACCATCAACCCCAGCTCAATAAGACGACAATGCCACCAGCATAAAGTACTCGGAACAATAATTGCTGGAGATGCAAGAGCTTATTGATGCAAGAGCTTCTTAAAGCAGCGCTGTCTTAAAAGTCTTCAAAGACATCAAAACCAATAAGTGGAGATGAGGTGATATCTCTAGAAAGAAATTTGAAGGCCTAACTAATGAAGACAAAAGCAAAATTGACTTGACATCTTCAAAAAAGAAAGAGCATCCGCCAACTAAATTTGATCATCAAGGAAGGGTACTAGACAAATCACTCGAGAAGTTTGGAAGCTCAACATTAAAGGAGTATAATCCAAACCTGAAAAATTATCATGGCACCGAAGCTTATCTGAAGGATGTAGCAGAAAAAGCAATTAAGGACATGTTAAATGCTAAAGGGAAGAGGACCTTGGATGTAAGAGCAAATAATAATGAATGAGTGGCACCTTTCACAGACGAAATCGTGTCAACAGTCATCCCATCCTATGTAAAGATTCCAACTCTGAAGTACCATGGAACTACAGACCCCGATGATCACTTGATGGCTTTCAATTTCCAAATGAATTTGTATAATGCTTCTTGAGCCGTTCGATGCAGACTGTTTTCGATAGCGCTTCAAGGAGCCGTTGCTAAATGGTATCAACAATACCATGAAATATAGTCTCATGGAAGTAATTTTCTTATGAGTTCTCTGCCCAGTTCTAAATATGCAAGGACCCAACAATCGATTATACTGTTTTGGCCAACATTAAGCAGAGATAGGGAGAGTCTTTGGGAGACCTTAAAAGATTCAACACATAACCATTGAAAGCTAAAGATATGAATGACTGAGATAAGCTCATTGCGGTGCACTCTGGGTTAATAGAGAATGCACCGTTCTAGTTGCAACCATATTTTCTTACAAAGAATGAAGAAAACTCCTCTTTCTCAAAAAGAAAAGTCTATATGGTTAGGAGTAGAATTCTCCTTGTTCTCCTTGCACTTGAACTTTACCTTAAACGGTTAAAGTCTTTGTCCGAGCCAAGTTGGCCAGGTCAAAGTGCCTCCTGAAGGGAGGTTAATGTAAGCCTTTATCCATGCCACGCTATGGCCAAGATAAAGCATCGACAAGCCCTTGGCCGCGCCATGCTATGGCCAGGTCAAGGCACCTCATGAAGGGTGGTTAGAGTAAGCCTTTATCCACGCCACGCTATGGCCAGGTTAAAGCATCGACAAGCCCTTGGCCGTGCCATGCTATGGCCTGGTCAAGGTGCCTCCTGGAGGGAGGTTGCAGTAAGCTTTTATTCGCACCACGCTATGGCTAGGTTAAAGCATCAGCAAGCCCTTGGTCGTGCCATGCTATGGCCAGGTTAAGGTGCCGCCTAGAGAGAGGTTGAGTAAGTCCTTGGGTCCTGCTTGTGGATAAGCTAACCAAGCGCACCAGACAATAATGGTCTTAGACTTCAAGCCTAAGAGGTGGCATATCAAACAACGGACTAAGACATCCGAGCCCGAGAAGCGGCATATCAAGCAATGAACTAAGACGTCCAAGCCCGAGAAGCGGCATATCAAATGATGGACTAAGACATCCAAACTCGAGAAGCAAAAAATCAAATAGAAACTACATACAAGGCCTAAAGGGTTGACACATGTCGAAGGAGACAAAGCCCAAAGAGCAGTATAGAACAAAAGGTTTAAATAAGAACCTATAGCCTCCAACTAATCATCAAAGAGGAATTCTGAACTTCACTTATTAATACTCGAATCTGCGTTTCGGGTAATTCATTATTAAATTCAGAACTTCATTTATTAATAATGGAATCTGGGTTTTGGGCCTTTACCAATAATTGATGGTCTTCATGATACCCAAATCTGGGTTTCGGGACTATTATTAATTACCGGCCATCACTAATTAATTCCCTAATCTGGGCTTAAGATTTATAGTGTGAAGATAACTATTATGGATTTTCGATTATCTGCCACTGAAACCCAAATCTAGGTTTTAAAGTTCAATTATGAAGACCATTCTTGATTACCAGTTACTAAAACCCAAATTTAGGTTCCAGATATCTTATTATTAACTTCTGAACTTCACTTTTTGATGCCCAAATCTAGGTCTTAGAATTCTGGACTTTCTAATACCTGAATTTGAGTTTTAGGTCTTTTACCATTAATTTTTGGATTTCATCCGTTAATTCCCGAATCTAGGTTTTAAAGCAGCTGGTATTGAGATTACAATTGGATGTCTAGACTTCAATCAAAACTTTGAGTCTGTCTTCTTAATACCCAAATCAGGATCATTAGTTTGCTGCTCTGAACAGCATTTATAAAATCTGAATCTTGGCCCATAGGTCGTTATTATCTCGAAAAGGAGTTTCTAAATAACTATTACTTATCCCTAAATAATAATTCATGGATTACAATAACTTATTTCCAGATGGTAGCTCATGACTTTCTATTACCAAACATTTTTTTGTCTCTAATGGAAAATTTTGGACTCCAATTATCATACGTCTGGTTTACTATTAATCTTGTGGGACTCATAATATAACCAGACAAGAGTCCTTGGTTCCCAATCATTTACAACTATAGATTTCATGTCCTTTATTAATTCAAGATGATGACAAGTTAATCTTTAGGGATTAGAAGTTCTATTATATTAACTTCATTTCCAAATTACAATGCCTACACTTATATAAGCAATGAGTTAACGATAGAAAATGTTAGTTGCTTTGAATTTTGCAGGAAAATGAAGATGTTAAGAATGAAATAGTTGTTAAATTTTTGTCCTAAAGAACTATAGCTTCTTTTATACAAGGGGCAAAATGCACTACAAGAAAACATAAGTTAGTTGCACAAATAGGCAACATTTATATTGGGAATGCAACTATTTTTTTTTTTTTTTTTGCAAATTGTTGACGTATTTTTATTTTACTCAACACTGCCAAAATTTCCCCCCTTCCCGCCTAGTGCTAAAACTCTCGTCACATTTTTCTACCTCCTTCCCTAATTCTTACGTTTCTCCCCTCATTCACAAAATTCCTCTGGCATCTGTTGCGCTTTACTTCTCTTCGTCAATCTACTCCTCTTCGCTTCATAGATCCACTCGTCCTTCAGTCTACTCCTTACTTCCATGAGTTTTGTGCCCTAAATCAACATATCGAGGTAATCACAAGAATCCTAGTTTTGCCGAGGTATTATAATTTCCGTACTATAGTTGTTGGTGCTACAAGAACCTTAATTCTATATTTTGCTATTTTTGTTCGAGCTGATTATAAATTGATGAAATTTCTTGTTAAATCAATCATGAATTTTGCTTTTTTTTGCTCAAGGGTCCATTAGAATTTTACATCTGAATTTACTCGGAGGAAACTTTTCAGTTAGCGAGTTCACGATGTTTCACAAGGCATTTTAGCATTAGAATTTTTCATTTAAATTTTTCGTTAAGTACAATGGACTAATTTTTGTTAAGTCAATGTTTTACAAGGCATTTTTAAGTTAGTGAGTTCCTGATGTTTTCACAAGGCGTTTTCATGATGTTTTATAAGGAAAATGCAAGAGTCGGTGAGTTAATTTTTTCTCGAAAATTTTTCATTTAAATTTTTGTTGTTTTCTCGAAAATTTACATTTAAATTTTTGTTGTACTTTGATTAAAGAATTTTTTAAATAAATTCAGTATGAATTAATTTGATATAAGACCGTCATTATTTAAGCCTTAAAAGTTGGCCATTGTTTTATGTCCAGCTCCAAGTTGAATTGCCTATAAAGAAACAGAAGTAGAAATATATGCCATAGAAATAATTCATAGCGCAATTCGTTAATTTTTTCTTAATCATGTCTGTTTGATTTTAAATTTATATTTCATTGATATTGCAATTAGCTTGTAATTTCTACATATTGTATAACTTTGTCATCTTTGAAGATTTTAATAATCTGCTAATGCCCAGTGATAAAATTCAGGCTAATGTTGTTCCGTTTAGTAAGGTTGTCATGAAAGCTGGATATTATATGAGCAGTCTCTTCACTAGCTGGGCATTGTTTGTTTTAGTGGTGCATACATGTAGTTTCAAGGCTAGCAATAGTGGTTTCATTGAGGATTAGGTTGATATTTCTGCTAGGAGGGTGGCTGTTCAGGTGGTGTTGTGGTTTCAATTTTCCAAGATTTCAATTTCTATAAAGAAGGTACTTCTTAACTTGAAATAGTATATGGTTATTGCAATATACTTTATATTTTCGTGTCATGGACTACTGTCCAATTTTTGCTATAATGTTGTTTTTGCTAAATATTTGCATAGTTTATAACATGAGTTCAGTTGTGTAATATAGGTTATGCTGTTTTACTGTAAATTTGAATAAAGTGTAAGTATTTAAAGCTATGAATTCCCCGCTCGCAATTATATATAAGAATTAAGGTATCTCCATGAAATAAGAAAACCTTATTATAACTTTTAACAAAATTCGAAGATTATTTATAAGGACACACAACACTCAAATTGTGTGATTTATTTTACGGAATTTCAACATCTGTTTTAGCAACTAATCTTTGATGTTGGATTGAATATTTGTTTTATAGACACCCATTTGAACTTTTTTTTTCTCACCTCCTATTATAGTACTCCATATAACATGTTTTTAATCATCACGAGGAACATTATTTATCACGTTTTATCATTATTTTAGTTTTTATGTCTTTATCATATTTTAGTAGTTTAGATTATATTCTTTTAGGAGAGAAAAAGGTTTGCTTATCTTGTTTTTCTACTCCTCTCTTTTCTAAGATTTGATTACATGAGCACAAAAAATATCTACTTGTTTATATAAATTTAATTTGATTTAATTTTTGTAGTTTGCTAAGTTGATAACATTTCTATTCCACCAATACCTACAAACTATAACGACAGACTATCCAATTCTTTAAGCACACGAATATGTTTTCTTTTTTCTTTATACACAGAAACAACAGTATCTAAAACTGGAACCTACTGGGTCTAGACTTTGTCATTTTGCTCTCACCGTAAGGTTTATCATTTTCATTCTTTTATTGTTTCTGAATGCAGCACAACCAGCAACATAAACGATGATTAGGAGAATGAGAACTACAATGTTTATTATAGAAACTTTTCTCCAACTATGTTTTATGCTAGCTAAGTCTCCAGCTTTGCATGAGTCGCACTGAAAGCATAGCATTTGCTGGTTGTTACTCCATTTTGTGCAATCAACTTTAGTTACTTGCATTACTCTAGCTGTAGGACATTTCATTTATGTATGTAGATCCACATGTTGTTGGTGGCTTGCAACATCCTGACTTTTTATTTCAACAGACCAAATGCACACAAAATAGTAGTTAGTGTTTTTTTTTTCAACTGTTATATAGAATAATGACAGACTAAACATAGTGTTCTTAACATTATGAATTTACAGTTACCGTGCACAAAAAATTGACCCAAAAAACATTAAAATAACCCACTTCTCTGTGACATTCACTTAGCTTTCTACTAGAACAATTAGGAAACAGGGTATCATTTTTCTTACAATACCACTGGGTGTGGCTCACATTAATGGATGTGTGAATTAGCCTTGATAAAGTTTCAAGTTAGAAAAAGGAAGTTTGAATGTGATATGTGTGTGTGTAGAATCGGTAATACGCAACATTGAAAATTCCTTTTGTAAGAGATGCCCACTCGACGACGTATCGTAATGTCTAATCGAGACGCCGACACATCCAGTTGGAAGGGTTAGAAGTCCACTTCATTCCTCATTCATGCATCATTAGTGGACCATCCTTTATTTGTTTGTTCCAACTAAATGATAAAAAACAGAAAGGGTGTGTTTACACAATATATCTTTTTGTGGAGACATAACTTGCGATTCCGACTTAATAAACTAGAAATTTAATTTTAGCTATCATGTTTATCATTTAGAAAAAAACGTAGTTGATCTCACATGTCTTGAAATATTATTATTGTACATTACATTAAATTTCGATATGATCACTGTATGATTCTCAAGATTGCTAAATTTTCCCACTATAGACTAATAGTGAATAAGAAATTTTGATATCCAAGTTAACCTAGCATATTGCTTATATTGCTTATCATATAAATGATGCTAGGAGATTTGTTTTTCTCTAGTTACAAGGATATAAAAGTGACATCTTAAATTCAACTTCAAATGAATATATGATGTTATGGTTAATTGATTGCCATGGGTAACATTGCTTTGATTCTTATTCAGTTATATGTGGTACTTCATTTCCCATTTGTGCTTACCTTCACTCTTTACAACCACATAAATATATTAGTACTCCGCTCCGCTTTCTGAAATGGAAGGCAACTGTAACGACCCGTAAAATTTTCAATAATTTAATTTGTTAAGTTAATAAGTTATGGTAATTTAATATGAAAGAAGAAAAAAATTACTAATTTAAAATTGAACGATGGTAATTAGAACTAATTAGTAACAATTGAAATGAAATTACAATTTAGTGAAGTAATAAAAATTGGTATACTTGGCTATAAATTAATGTAAGAAAACTAATGCAAACATTTAAATTTATAAAAGGAATAATATGAAATAAATGACTCTTGAATAAAGATTGGGCATATAAGAATGGTAACATTTGTTGCGAACAGTGAAATCACAAGTGTGAATGTTGAATCATTAATGAGATAATATATGATTAATATAATTTGAAGTAAATCAGTGTTAATTAAGTAACTGTAACATTTGATTTGTAAATAATAATGAATTCGTTTGACTTAAAGTAATAGTAACGGTTGTAAGTTACTATTTAATTGGCCTATTAATTTAGTTGTAACTGTTATATTTGAGTATAAATTTGAATATAAGTAAATAAGGGTAAGTGGTGTATAAATAAATGAATTAGTATAAGTAATAGTAATTGAATGAATTCAATATTAGGTAGGTGATTATAATAATTAGTTGAATATAATAAACTTAAGTGTAAATTAAAGGGCAATGGTAACAGCTATTATAAGTTGCCTATTTAGTCTATAAAATAAATAGGAAATCTTTAATGTTATTAATGAGAATTAATGTAGTAAAGGACGGGGTGAATGTATGAATTAAATAGAAACGTATATTTCTTTATAAAGTAATAAATTGGTAAAAGGAATGGAATTAAGTTAAATTTATTAATTGGTTTTAAACCTTAATTAATGTGTACAATTGACAAGATTTCACATTTAGAAATATAACATTTAATACAAATTTAAGATGAAAATAGGAGTAGATTAGTGTAATGGAATATAAAACTAATGTAGCTAGGTAGATAGGGTAATAATGGACCTAGTATAAAGATGGCAATTAAACCAAATAAATTATTGAAAGCAATTTTTATTTAATTGGAATGTAATCTATAATAAAATGGATTATTGTAGGTAAATGAAATTAATTACTATGTAAATTGAAATTTGGATGAATTGGGAAGTTAATAAGTATTAGTATATAAACCAATGTTAATATTACCCATAAGAGGATAAGTTAATAGTTGATTCAATAACAAAAATGAGAAATTAAATAAATGGATTAATTGGGGATTTAAACTTATACTTTTTAAATTAGATAAAATATAGTGTTTACACGCAATGACTTTCTATATTTTATCTCCCTGTGTTTGTTCCCTAATTTTTATTTTATATTTTATCTGTATAAACTTTGAATATTTTTATTTGATTTTTGATTGATTTTATTTTTAATAATAGCTTTGAAATTTCAAGAGATATAGGTTACTCGTTTTGTTTTGTTTCCTTTTTCTTTTCCTTTGCCTTTCCATTTGCATAGCCAATTACTTCCCACATTCATAGCCGTGAATTCTTCTCATAATTCACGTACATATTGTTCCACAAAGTTCTCTTTTCATTGCGTGCAAACAAAGAAAAAATTTAATAAATACATCAAGTTATTTGTTGCTTTTTTATTTCCCAAACCATTCAAACTCCTGCCTTTTATTGCCTAGCCTCCTTACTTCTTACCTTAGTTGTTCATTCCTTTAACCTAGCCGCCACTCTCTCTTTTTTATTTCATGTACAAAGTTTCTCATCTCCTCATCTTATTTCTTTGCGTGAAGAAAAAAATACCAGATCTAAAGTCATGGCTTCCTTCTTCCTTCTCCTCTTTTTTTCATTTTGTTTTCTTTGTCTTCCTTCAAACTAAGCTCGGCCTCTATCTTCTCCTAGCACACCTCCAACCATCATGACCAAGCAACACAAGATGATGGTTGAACCCATATGCGGTGTAGCCAAGCCATTGATTGATTAAGGCAAGTTATGCCACTTTGATTCGTTATTTTTTCATTGTTTTAACCTCTATTCTTTTGTATTGAATCACATTCTTATGTGTGTAATATTCGTTTGGATACAAGATTTGGATCTGACTCTTCATCCACTTAAGTTTGCATTGTGCTTTGTCACACTTTTTCATGTTTCACGGAGTTTGGATTTTTATTCTAAATTTGTCAATTTTAGCTTTTAAAAGGTGAGCTATCACTCTAGACTTACATACTTATATTATTGTGAAATGATAACAAGTAAATTGTATAAATTAATATGTTATATTCATATATGTCTATGATGTGATTACATGATGTTAAATCCTGTTTATATATATTTGTTCATCATCTGCTATGATATTATTTGCTATACTGTTATTTTATTTCCTGTTATCATACTGCAAGTTCCCCTTCACTTTGATTTGAAATGATACATACCCAAACGAACTGTAGAATAAGAAAAAATCATTATGGGCTGAAATGATAGGCTCGAGTAATTTTATTGATTTTTATTGTATTTATTTTACTTGGGATTGCGGGTTTGAAATGATAGAACCAGAATTTTCTTTTAAATTACGGATTGAAATGATATATATATCTGTATCACTTGACCTAGGTTAGAAATTATATACATGCCCATGGTTAATATTTTTATAGTAATATTTTCCTAAAAATTTATTAAGTATATTGGATATTTTGAAAGTATGAAATTTTACATTTAAATTTGTTTGATAATTTAAAATATAAAGAGATATTGGCTTTTAGCAAGTTAAAATTTTATAAGTTGATGATTGGTTTAGATAGTAATTTAAAAATCTTTATTTGGTTTTAGTTGTAATATAAAGAGCTTTAATTGTGATAAATAACTTATAACTAAAGTTAATTAATATGGAATTTTAAAGTCTAGCCTAATAATTGCAATTAATTTTTATTTTATGAAATGAATATGTTTGTATAATAAATGATGTCCTTTGAATTGATAAATGAAACACAGTTTTAATTGTATATTTTGTAATAAATGTATTTAGCCTGAAATCATAGTTTAATTGACGCCTAAATGAATAAATTTGCAAAGAAATTGATTGTTATATTTACTATGATAAATTACTTTATTTACGAAATGGAAATGTTTGGGAACTGAATAATTATGATTTAAGTGGAAAAGTGTATTTTTAAAATATGACTTTACTTGATAATTGGAAATTTGGTTTTAATTAAAATGGCTAAGTTAAGTAAATAAATTGGAATTTAGTCTTACTTATGAAGTGGGTATTTTAAAACAAAATGGTAAGTTATTTGTTGAAATAAAAGAAGTAAAACAATGCGGTTTTGGCTGAACAAATGAATTATAGTTTAATTTGGATATTTATTGATAAAATTTTATTTTATTAAATCATAAGATAAATGATACCTAAATGAATATTTTGAAGTGGGAAATGTGATTTTTATAAGTTAAATTGGCTAAAAATTGAAATTTTAATGTAGCTGAAATATAAAATGTTTTGGAAAGTTTATAATTGAATGAGTAAACTTATAAACAACTTTGAAATGAATATTATTTGACATTGAATTTAAATGGTCAAATGAATCTTGTTTGGAAGATATTGACATTGAATTTAGATAGTCTAAATAAATATGTTTCAAATTTTTGGTTTCAGAGCTGTTATAACTTGAAGTAATATGGCTTTGGAAATGAAATTATTGGAAATTACATTTAATTAAGAATTGTCTTTAAATATATAAATTTGGAACTTATTGGAAATGGAAGATTTAAGAATATGACTTTATAAAGTGGTTTAGTTTAAGGTGATTTAAAGGAATATTTCAAGTTTAATAAATTGAAGGAATATTCAGTGATTTGGAAATTTGGATTTTAAATTAAATGATTTAATATTATTTTGGTTTTGGGAAGTATATACTATTTTGAAATAAATATCCATGGGTTATAATAACGTTTGGTTGTTAAAGAGACCGGGATCGGAAGTTGTCATACTATCTACCAACTTCGAAAACACTTTAACAACCGTGTACGTGGTGCAGATTCCGGAATGAAGTAGGATGGCGACGGCGTTCCTTTGAGGTACGAACGTGGACCCGACTCCCATGAGTTAGCATCTGGTGGTTAAAACAGGAGCAATCGACGGGCTAATAAGTTCGCTTCACTGATCGGACACACTCCTTCGCTATTATATTCGGACTTTGAGATTAATTCGGTGGCCACTTTTGATTCTTTTGATTTGGCAGTGTGGCTCGAGTTGGGCGGTCATAACTGTTACGCGTTACCACTGGCCCGGAACTGTGATTGGTATATCAACCCTGGCATTGCCTAGTTGTGCCGTGTCACCTACCCTAGCGCGCCTTGTACGAGTTTGATTTGTGTCGTACCTATAGAGTATCCTCTAGTAGCCTCCCGATCAGGTGGTATTACGGTAATGTATAGACTATTGGCACTATTACATGTTAAGGGCTATATGGGTAACCCCTTAACACTATTTAAAAGTAAGTTTATTTTACTATAGACATTATTATAATAGCGAAATATTACTACACAGTAAATAGTTTAACGGATCCTTAGAGGATGGGCGGTCCCAAGCATCCTTTAAGTTACTTGTACCTTATATTACAGTTCACTTGAATTGGTTTACATTGTATAAGTATGTATGTCCTGACTCGAGTGTTTTGTGTTTTGCTTTACGCTTGTATCAGACTGGGTGATATAGCATTCAAGACTCACCTTCAGAGTTGGAGCTTGCTTGATGATCCAGCTATCTATTTCTCTTTCATTTGTTAAGTTGATTCCAGTTATCCAATTGATTCCAGTGATGTATTCAAACTTGTACTTGATTATCATCTTGTTACTTCTATTGTATCTTTTTTAACACTGATGTATATTTATATAGTAGCTTCATGGACTACTATCTCTTGCTTTCGCTGCGTTTTATTACTCTGTGTCTGTGATCTGTGATTTTTTTATTTACTGCATATTCTGAGTTTTTCCAAATTTATTTTTACAATTCGGTATTTGAGCAATTCAAGTCCGACATGTGCGGATGCGAATGGTTGAAAATATTGGGTCGTTACATTTGGTATCGGAGCTTTGGCTCAAGGCAAAACTTAGCATATATGGTAAGTTTATCTATAGAATCACTTTCATTCGAGTGTGAATCTCTTCCTTTTTGACTCGATTCCTTTTGAATTTTGAAACGTTCCCTGCAGTTTCGAAATGCATTCTTGTCCCTCACTATTCGCATTCTTCGAAATTCTGAAGCATCCCCTAGCTCCACTGAATGACTTGTAAAGGGGTGAAGCTCCTTTACAATAGGCACTGATTCATCGAAGATTTCTATATCCTCGGTTTAGATGCTAATATCTTTTGTTATCCCAAATTCTATCTCTTGGAATTGAATGTAGATTTATCTTAGAATTCTACATCGATCTTATTCTTGAAGTCGCGGTTGCCCACGATTTTATAAGCTTATCCATTTCCTTATTCGGTTAGTTAATCATCTTATTTTTTGTTTCAACTTATCCTCAAATCAAAATTTTCTTTGATTTGATTTAATCAGTTTTGAATGTCTATCCTTGCTTTGAAAATCTATTCCTGCATAGTGTATTTGTAAATCTATATTTAAAATGTTTTATATAGTATGTTGTTTGAGTTGTTGATGTTGATTTGGGTTTTCGATCGATTCGTTTGATCGACGCTATCGATAGGATCTCTAAAACACTGGAACAGAGCAAACAGACACAGTATTGTTTTCAAATTTAGTAAATGAATAAATTTTGTATAATTATATATATGCATAAGTATAATTTTCTGAATTTTGATGAGGATGTTAAGAAATAATATTTGACTCTGACTTGTAACTATTGGCTTTGGTTTCATATATAAATAATTGACCTAAAACATGGTTATAAATTAATTTGGAAATTTAAATGAATTTAAAACAAGAAACTAAGAATTTAATTTCCGATGGCTTTAGACTTTGCGTTTAAAGCTTTAAGGGTGTATTATTAAAGTATTTCAAGTAGAAATTATTTCAAGGAGTTTTAACTTGTAAATGAGTGCTCTTTTCTTTGTCGCTGGAAAATAATTTCGGTGATGACTGCAGCATCATCGACTTTCATTTTCGAGTTTCGAAGTGAAGAGACAATTCTGTAGTTTTGCTATAGTCTTTCTTTGGAGAATTAAACGGATTTGGATTTCTAAAATTTAATTGGATATATATTGTATATATTTATTTATCTCTAAAATCGTTTGAAGTTAATCGAAAATCTAATTCTTAAACTTTGTCTTGAAGGATAATGTCAAACATACAATGAAACCAAAATTTTGAATAAATATTTAAGCTTGAGACAATTGAATTAGAAAATTTTATTTGTATAATATTCTATTACATTCTAGTATAACTTACCTTAATTATTAGAAGTTAACGATGTAATTGGACAATATACAACATAAAAGGGATTTTTATAAATAAAATTTGAATGTTCATAATAAATGTTATACACTTAAATTTTAGTTATAAAAAGGATTAATTGAGGTAAATAGAATAAAGGGTTAATTGAATAACTTACAATATAAAATGGTGTTAAAGGAATTTAATTAAATCAATATATTTTATTCAAATTAATTAATTTTTTAAATTTATTTATTCATAAAGTTAGTATTTTGAATAAGATATATTGATTACTTAATTCTTTCTTTTCCCTTCTTTTCCTTTGCAGGGACGAATAGTTTTAAGTGGGGGAGAATGTAACGACCCGTAAAATTTTCAATAATTTAATTTGTTAAGTTAATAAGTTTTGGTAATTTAATATGAAATAGAAAAAACCTTATTAAATTAAAATTGGACGATGGCAATTAGGACTAATTAGTAACAATTGAAATGACATTACAATTTAGTGAAGTAATGAAAATTGGTATACTTGGCTATAAATTAATGTAAGAAAACTAATGCAAACATTTAAATTTATAAAAGGAATAATATGAACTAAATGACTCTTCAATAAAGATTGGGTATATAAGAATGGTAAAATTTGTTGTGAATAATGAAATCACAAGTGTGAATGTTGAATCATTAATGAGATAACATATGATTAATATAAATTGAAGTAAATTAGTGTTAATTAAGTAATTGTAACATTTGATTTGTAAACAATAATGAATTTATTAATGAGACTTAAAGTAATAGTAACGGTTGTAAGTTACTATTTAATTGGCCTATTAATTTAGTTGTAACTGTTATATTTGAGTATAAACTTGAATATAAGTAAATAAGGGTAAGTGGTGTATAAATAAATGAATTAGTATAATTAATAGTAATTGAATGAATTCAATACTAGGTAGGTAATTATAATAATTAGGTGAATATAATAAACTTAAGTATAAATTAAAGGGTAATGGTAGCAGCTATTATAAGTTGCCTATTTAGTCTATAAAATAAATAGGAAATCATTAATGTCATTAATGTCATTAATGCAGTAACGGGAGGTGTGAATGTATGAATTAAATAGAAATGTATATTTATTTATAAAGTAATAAATTGGTAAAAGGAATGGAACTAAGTTAAATTAATTAATTGATTTTAAACCTTAGTTAATGTGTACAATTGACAGGATTTCACATTTAGAAATGTAACATTTAATACAAATTTAAGATGAAAACAGGAGTAGACTAGTGTAATGGAATATAAAACTAATGTACTAGGTATATAGGGTAATAATGGACCTAGTATAAAGATGGCAATTAAACCAAATCAAATTATTGGAAGCAATTTTTATTTAATTGGAATGTAATCTATAATAAAATGGATTATTGTAGGTAAATGAAATTAATTACTATGTAAATTGAAGTTTGGATGAATTGGGAAGTTAATAAGTATTAGTATATAAACCAATGTTAATATTACCCATAAGAGGATAAGTTAATAGTTGATTCAATAACAAAATTGAGAAATCAAATATATGGATTTATTGGGATATAAACTTATACTTTTTAAATTAAATAAAATACAGTGTTTACACGCAATGACTTTCTATTTTTATTTCCCTATGTTTGTTTCTCTAATTTTTATTTTCTATTTTATCTTTATAAACTTTGAATATTTTTATTTGACTTTTGATTGATTTTATTTTTAATGATAGCTTAGAAATTTCAAGAGATATAGGTTACTCGTTTTGTTTATTCATTGCCTTTTTCTTTTCCCTTTCCTTTCCATTTGCATAGCCAATTACTTTCCACATTCATAGTCGTGAATTCTTCTCATAATTCACGTACGTATTGTTCCTCAAACTTCTCTTTTCATTGTGTGCAAACAAAGGAAAAAAATTTAAGAAATACATCAAGTTATTGGTTGCCTTTTTATTTTCCAAACCATTCAAACTCCTGCCTTTTATTGCCCAACCTCTTTATTTCTTACCTTGGCTGTTCATTCCTTTAACCTAGCCGCCACTTTCTCTTTTTTATTTCATGTACAAAGTTTCTCATCTCCTCATCTTATTCATTTGCATGAAGAAAAAAAAATACAAGATCTAAAGTCATGGCTTCCTTCTCCTCTTTTTTTCATTTTGTTTTCTTTTTCTTCCTTCAAGCTAGGCTCGGCGTCCATCTTCTCTTAGCACACCTCTAACCATCATGACCAAGCAACACAAGATGATGGTTGAACCCATATATGGTGTAGCCAAGCCATTGATTGATTAAGGCAAGTTATGTCACTTTGATTCGTTATTTTTCCATTGTTTTAACCTCTATTCTTTTGTATTGAATCATATTCTTATGTATGTAATATTTGTTTGTATACAAGATTTGGATATGACTCTTCATCCACTCAAGTTTTCATTGTGCTTTGTCATGCTTTTTCGTGCTTTACGGAGTTTGGATTTTTATCTGTATTTGTCAATTCTAGCTTTTAAAAGGTGAGTTATCAATCTAGACTTACATATTTATATTATTTTGAAATGATGACAAGTGAATTGTATAAATTAATATGCTATATTCATATATGTCTGTGATGTGATTACATGATGTTAAATCCTGTTTATATATATTTGTTCATCATTTGATATGATAATATTTGCTATACTGTTATTTTATTTCCTGTTACCACACTACAAGTTCCCCTTCACTATGGGTTGAAATGATACATACACGAACAAACTGTAGAATAATGAAAAATTGTTATAGGCTGAAATGATAGGCTTGAGTGATTTTATTGATTTTTATTGTATTTATTTTACTTGGGATTGCGGGTTTGAAATGATAGAACCCATATTTTCTTTTAAATTACAGATTGAAATGATATATATCTGTATCACCTGACCTAGGTTACAAAATATTATACAGGCCCATGGTTAATATTTTTAAGGTAATATTTTCCTAAAAATTTATTAACTATTTTGGATATTTTGGAAATATGAAATTTTACCTTGAAATTTTTGATGATTTGAAATATAAAGAGATATTGGGTTTTCAGCAAGTTAAAATTTTATAAGTTGATGATTGGTTTAGATTGTAATTTAAAAATCTTTATTTGGTTTTAATGGTAATTTAAAGAGCTTTAATTATGATAAATAACTTATAATTAAAGTTAATTAATATGGAATTTTAAAGTCTAGCCTGGTAATTGCAATCAATTTTTATTCTATGAAATGAATATGTTTGTATAATAAATGATGTCCTTTGAATTGATAAATGAAATACAGTTTTAATTGTACATTTTGTAATAAATATATTTAGCCTGAAATCATAATTTAATTGATGCCTAAATGAATAAATTTGCAAAGAAATTGATCGTTATATTTACTATGATAAATTACTTTATTTATGAAATGGAAATGTTTGGAAATTGAATAATTATGATTTAAGTGGAAAAGTGTATTTTCAAAATATGGCTTTACTTTATAATTGGAAATTTGGTTTTAATTGAAATGGTTAAGTTAAGTAAATAAATAGGAATTTAGTCTTACTTATGAAGTGGGTATTTTAAAACAAAGTGATAAGTTATTTATTGAAATAAAAGAAGTAAAACAATGTGTTTCTGACTGAATAAATGAATTATAGTTTAATTTGGATATTTATTGACAAAATTTTATTTTATTAAATCATAAGTTAAATGATACCCAAATGAATATTTCGAAGTGAGAATTATAAGTTAAATTGGCTAAAAATTGAAATTTTAATGTAGCTGAAATATACAATGTTTTGGAAAGTTTATAATTGAATGAATAAACTTACAAACAACTTTGAAATGAATATTTTTTGACACTGAATTTAAAGGGTTAAATGAATCTTGTTTGGAAATATTAACATTGAATTTAGATGGTCTAAATAAATATGTTTCAAATTGTTTAGTTTCAGAGTTGGTATAACTTGAAGTAATATGACTTTGGAAATGAAATTATTGGAAATTGTATTTAATTAAGAATTGTATTTAAATATTTAAATTTGGAACTTATTGGAAATTGAAGATTTAAGAACATGACTCTATAAAGTGGTTTATTTTAAGGTGATTTAAAGCAATATTTCAAGTTTAATAAATTGAAGGAATATTCAGTGATTTGGAAATTTGGGTTTTAAATTAAATGATATAGTATTATTTTGGTTTGGAAAGTATATACTATTTTGAAATAAATATCCATGGGTTATAATAACGTTTGGATGTTAAAGAAACCGGGATCGGAAGTTTTCGTAATCTCTGCGAACTCCGAAAACCACTTTAACAACCGTGTACGCGGTGGAGATTCCAGAATGAAGTAGGATGGTGGCAGCGTTCCTTTGAGGTATGAACGTGGACCCGACTCCCGTGAGTTGGCATAAGATGGCTAATACAGGAGCAATCGATGGGCTAATGAGGTCGCTTCTTTGATCGGACACACTCCTTCGTTATTATATTTTGACTTTGAGATTGATTCGGTGGCCACTTTTGATTCTTTTGATTTGGGAGTGTGGCTCGAGGTGGGTGGTAGTAGCTGCCACGCGTTACCACCGGCTTGGAAGTGTAATTGGTATATCTACCTAGTTGTGCCGTGTCACCTACCCTAGAGTGCCTTGTACGAATTTGATTTGTGTCGTACTTATGGAGTATCCTCCGGTAGCCTCCCGATCAGGAGGTATTATGGTACTGTATAGACTATTGGCACTATTTCGTGTTAAGGGCTATATGGGTAACCATTAACGCTATTTAAAAGTAAGTTTATTTTACTATAGAAATTATTATAATAGCGAAATATTACTACATAGTAAATTATTTAATGGATCCTTAGAGGATGGGCGGTCCCAAGCATCCTTTAAGTTAGTTGTACCTTATATTACAGTTCACTTGAGTTGGTTTACTTGTATAAGTATGTATGTCCTGACTCGAGTGTTTTGTGTTTTGCTTTACGCTCAGGTCAGACTGAGTGATACATCATTCAAGACTCACCTTCGGAGTTGGAGCTTGCTTGAAGATCCAGCTATCTATTTCTCTTTCATTTGTTCAGTTGATTCCAGTTATCCAGTTGATTCCAGTGATGTATTCAGACTTGTACTTGATTATCATCTTGTTACTTCTGTTGTATCTTGTTTAACTCTGATGTATATTTATATAGTAGCTTCATGAACTACTATCTCTTTCTTCTGTTGCATTTTATTACTCTGTTTCTGTGGTCTGTGGTTTATTTATTTACTGCATATTCTGAGTTTTGCCAAATTTATTTTTACAATTCGGTATTTTGAGCAATTCAAGTCCGACATGCGCGGATGCTAATGGTCGAAAATATTGGTCGTTACAGTAACCAATAACTAATATGATTGTAACCTTTACGGATGTATATCTTCCTCACATGAACTAGATTTGTCAGCGTTAGTCTCTCTCTTCTCCTATGTTTATGCTCATTTGATGCTTATGCTGTAACAACAAGCAGCAACATTTCCTATGCATAAATGTAGGTTTACGCACTCATATTTTCCTTTGTCGTCTGGTCGTCTAATATTTCTACCATGCTCACCACCTAACTGTTATACAAGCTGTCAATTCGTAATATTGGTTGAATGTCCGTTGATTGGTTAATTTGGGTAACATTTGTTGCAGCTTTGTAACTACCTACCTAAACATTGCGAATGAAAGGGAGAAGGCTTTCTGATGTGCACGATGACAACTATCGTCATTTGGTAATTGAACCTACACCTCTTAACTATTTTTTCAGTGGCATCTACTCCATGCTGTGCTAATTTTGTTTTTAATTTAATTATACTCTCATGCCAATTAAGTCTTAATGTCTCATTGCACCATCTTTTAATTTGTTTGCATAAGATGGATCTCTATTTTTTATGCAATCGCTACAATTGTTCATTGATGTGTAATGGGCAATAATGGAAATGAAAATGATTATTTCTTTTCTTAGCTCATAGTTTTTTGTAGCATGATGCCCTAATATCTGATTAATTTGAAGCATTACATATTAAAACTAAAATGGAGGGGAAAGGTTTCACTACAGTTCCTTAACATCAATTTGTATCCACACAAACATAAAAAGCTTGAGCAAGTTGTTAGTTAGTTTTTTAATTAAAAGCATGTGTGGTTTATGTTATGAAGTCTATTAACCTTTGTTTCAAAATAAAAATTCACCTGCATATTTTTTAAGCTAAGATATGACAATAATATTATTAAATTACACTTTTAACAACATGGACATAGTTACTTATATTTTATTAACTAAGTTTAGCGAGATTTGTTTATAGCTTTGGTTCATGATTTTGGTATCTTGGACGCATTTGTTTTATGGCTTTGGTTTATAACTTTGGACATAATTGGTTGCTGAGTTTGGTTTATAAACAACAAACTGTCCAACAAAGTTAATTTATTTTATTAATTAAATTTTGCATGTAAACATGGTGCCCCACCGCTTAACAAACGGCTCAAGAAATAAACATGTTGCCTAAAGATGTTAGGCTTCACATTCCTAAAGATATTATTTCGTTACTATAATGGAAGCTTATATGATTGAATTTTAAATACTTTGGTAATGTATTATGATTTATCTATTTAATCATATTTATTTCCACGAGTCTAATTGCTATTTCATGTTATAAGCCAGTAAAGCGATACTAGGATATCCGCATACATTAAGCACACATTAACGGTTTATGTGTGATCACATCATTTGGTGTCTCTTTGTCCTATAGTGTCACTAGTATTAGCTTACTTTGTAAAAAACCCATTTTGTAATGAAGACAAATTGTAACTACTTCCATCAATGTATTGATTAAACATGGTATCATGATTTTCCAACAAATACAGTTGATATATTATCAAAATGTCGTGGGCATAAATATATTTTGATTAGGTAACTGTTAGTTGTGACTCGCATTGTATTAGAGTGGGTGCATAGATTGGATTATGATTAGTCTCACATCGTAAGATATTCTAAAAGAAATCAACATATATATGAGATTGGTAGCATGTAACAACAAGGGATTTCTTTTGTTACAAATAAATGTTGCCATGAAAATGTATGTGCTCTGGGGAGGTAACAACAAGGGATTCCTGATTCATTTATTTCATCCATCTTATGATGCTTATTAGGATCTATGTTCTCCTATGCCTGGAATAGTATGATTTTGATTTTAACTTTAAATATGAAGGTTAAAACTTCCATTCAAATTGGTTCGCTTCGTTTGTTCCAAGTTTTAAGTTTGAGTATAGATGAATTAGTGGTTTCTAAATTTAGGTAGCAGAGTTGAATACGCTGTATAACAGTACTCGGTGGTAGTGGTGACAGAGTAGTTTTAACAACTGCCTCCGCTACTTCATCCCATTTCCTTCTACCTGACATATTATCATACATTTTGTTTGCTGCAAAGCAAAACTAGGCTGGCAGATAATCTAAATTTTAAACAAGACCCTTTTTCACCCATAAGTAAAGAACAAACAGCAAACAACATTGTCATATCCTCTAGTTTCTCTATTATTCAATTAAGTAATATGTTGCAGTTTATTATGCATTATGAAACTCATTGTTGTCTGATTATTGTAGGCTCAATGAACTAAATTGTTCAATTGTTGTACAACTTGATGTATGGAAAAAATTTGCCAACTGTCCAAGTCAGGGTTGCTCGACATTGGATTTTGGTAAATCAGAGTACAAACGAGGCTTACTCACTTAACTTGTAGCTTCTAGATAATGAAGTAAGTTGTTTTTCCCTTTTGCTTATTAGTGTAAAATCATTTGCTTCTTTGACTATAGTATAACTTTAGTTAGAGTATGTTTATGTTTGCTTGTAATTGCTAGGCCTGTAGATGAGTTGGGATATACCGAGGATGGATTTATATCATAGTGTATAGTTGTCAATATGTAAACATGGTTGAATGGTACGGTAGTGGACACACTTATTTGTTGAGACAACTTCCATCGAAACTTAATCATTGATACATATGAAGCAAGGTCTCCTTAAGCCCCACTCCACAATAATTTGTTTCAGTTACTTTTAGAAAATGACTTATACTAATTGTTTGCAAGCCTATCTCTTTACTACATTCAGCAGTTTTAAGATTTTCAGTTTTGTATACTATTTGCTTTTTAATTAGTGACACAACTAATAAATTTTTTATTTTGCAGTTTTCTTAATTATAACATGCAAGAATATTATGCTTAGGGAAACATGTTCATTTTTGGTATACATTTAAGGTCACATGTATTAAAAATTGCAATATCAAACAAGGGTTATGCATTCAGCGCTTTCGAAATTTTATATCATCGGTAAACGAAGTGAATTTATGCATTGTACAAGCTTGAATTGTTTATAATCCGATTGATACTTTTAGCCTTACATATGTTTCTTAGTTCTTATATACTCAATTTTATCTTTTGCAACTACTCTTGCTACTTTAATATCAGTGGCTATATATTTGTCTAAAAAAATTTGATGTATGATATGTAGAATTGTGGTGCTTGAGCTTGAGTTTGTGATATTACTACAATTTGGAGCTATCGAATTTCAAAAGATAATTTATCTTAGTTGTATAATTTGTCTTTACAAGTATATATGCCAGCTGTGAACTCAATCTCCTCTTTTTGCAATAGGCAAACATAACTTGTATCTACAAAACCGAGTTAGATCATATAATTAGGAGTCTTTAGGTATTTTGTATACTGTAATATAATATTGTTCCTTATTGATTTTCCTTTTAGTTTATTTAGTAGCCTGCTTCCATTTGAGATTGCTCTTGTCTTCATGTCTTTCACTTTTAATAATATATGACAAGCACCTTTGTCCAAGTGGTTAATTGATTCGGATTTGGTGCAGGATGTCACAAGTTCGAAACTTGCTTTCGAACATTTATTTGACATGGGATATGTTGTCCCAATGATTTGTTGTATATAAAGTACCAGTTCAAAAAATAAATAAATAAAATAATATATATAATAAACCTTAGCTTATACATATTTCGTACATGCATAATATGTTGCATTTATATTTGCCTGTGCATGCTTTTCATTTTAAGCACCTACTTTAATATTTTATTTTATTTCATTTCATGTTTTGTTATGAGTAAAGTTCCAAGATGATTTTAGTAGTCCAGTTCCATTACTATCTTGATTTAAACTTAGTGTATGAAATTTAATTTACTACAGAGTTACCAATTAGCAAGAATAGGAATTCTGAGCTTGAAGACACATGATGAAATAACTGACATACATTGCTAGAAGAGAAAATATGCGAAATAGAACATCTGCATAAGTTTGTCGGCAATATCCTGATACCTCAAACACTACATCATCTCCTACTTCTAGGAGAAGCGAACCTAGATCAGCTGATGTTTCTGAGTTATCTGATAACAGGTAACTAATATTGTTTTTTTCAAGTGTTATGTTCTTTCTTTCTAGCAATACTTCTCTGCACTTATTGTACAACTAGTTAGTTATACTTAATTTTATGAGGTCTCTCTTGGTTAATTTGAATTATGAGGATTAGTGCGGATGAATTTTGTATAATTTCTGCTATAATAGTGACGCAGAATTTGAGAGCAAATATTATTTGAGGTGTAAATTTTGACAACTTGATTGATGAATTGGCCAGTTGTCACATGAGGTTCATCTATTGCACTGTCAATTTTGCATGGGTGGATCACCAATTACTTTCCAAATTGAACCACTTTTTTAATGATTTCATGAGTATGATTTCTCTAACTCAATCATAAATTGCAGTGAGCTTTGTTCAGATTAACTCTCACCAACTGAAAGAAACATAGTGTTTATCCATTTAATGGTTGTATGTCCTTAGCTTGATTTTTAATGTTTATACCCCAAGATTAAATATTGAGTATATTGATATTCTTTGCCGGTTTTCCCATTGTTAAGTTAATATTTGTTCGTTTTAAGTTTTAATATGCAATTTAGATGAGTATAATTGTAGGCTAATGTATTAGATAAGAAAATAAGACTGAAAGCATTTTCCAACAATTAAGACACAAGGCAGCTGTTGAACTCAATAATCAGTCTTAATTGTTTTCAGCCCTAGAGCTTGTGTTTTCTTGTTCCATAAATGTTGTAGGTTTAAATGTATGGATGACCCTTAGAGTAGAAAGAAACATGTTGAATAGATAGAGCACATTGAACGCTGCCAGACTCAATCCATTTAAAAACTAATAAACACCTCTTAACATCTCCATTCATCCCCATCATCATTAAAATAAAAATAATGAAAATAAACCGATTTAAAATGATGGATAAATGGTGGATAACTCACCAATCTCCCAACTTGCACTCCACATCACACGGATTGTTAACATGGACTACAAGATAATCCGGCATTTAAAATGATGGATAGATGCAAAATGTCCACATTAATTTGATGGCCACCGCATAAATTTATAGTGATTTCATGGATCGAGGATCCGGCGACAGTTGACGAAGGCATCAAAGCATGGTCAGATGTTATATGCATTTGATGGCTACTACGCCTAGCATGATGAACAGAATTTCATAGATAATTATTGATAACTTGATGATGATGCTATGTTTCTTTTATTGCATTTGAAGTTCTGAACATTTATTTTCTACCCTGAACATGCAAAACTGATGTCTAACATATATAGTCCGTATACTAAAAATATCATGATATAGAAATTATGCTGGTTTATTCAGGTTGTTGACTTCAATGGGTCGAGGAAAAGGCTAATGCTTGAGTCATAGAACTTCTTCAATTCTACATCTAATTTACCTGATATGCTGTGTCTTATATTAAGGAACCGGAGAACAAAGTGTGACTTTCGACATTTGAATCACTTTGCTCTTTTAATGTCACAGTGAATGCAGTTATCGAGTAAGTTTACACTTGGAGAATTGCTTTACGTTTGTCATTGATTGACTTTTATATATACTTTAAAAAAAATGATTCGACAATTTTTGTTGTTGAAGGTAAAGTGATGTTGAACATAGTTCATCTAAAAATTTTCATTTTGAGATTCAGATTTCCTTTTACATTTATTTAGTACTGATTCACATATATTGAGGTTGAGATTTTTGGTTTTATATGGAATAAAGGTTGAGATTATATTAACTAAGTTTTATAAAAATTAACAAGTTTATAATAATAGTAGTAGTAATAATAATAAACTAAATTTGATAATTTTTTTTACTGAGTTTATAATCACTACCAACAATACAAATTCTTTACTTTGGTGAAGCTTTTTTGAACTTCCCAGTCAACCCTTGCACCCGCTACTAACCCAACTGACTTACCAACAACGGATCTAAATGAAGCCACCTCCTAAAATATCCAAATATTAACTGCTATTTGTTACTGACCGAGACGTTTACTTTAGGTTAGTTTGGTCATTTAACGGAAGGGAGCGGTTGCCCCATTATCAAAATACTGCTTCCAACCAACCCTCACGTTTTCTCCCCCACTATTTATTTTTCTTCCCTTTTAGCGACTTCGAAAAGGGCCTCATTAGCTACTTCTCTTTCTTCTTCAAATTTTTTTGTTTCCACCGTAATTAATTTTAGCTTGATCGGCAGAAAAATAAATACTAATAGCAACAACTGCTCGCACCTTCAAGCTTGGAATCCTAATGCGATTCTCCGTGCCAGTCAATCAAAACCCATATCAATCAGGTTATAGCATCTGAAAAGCTTACAGCCTTATTTTCACCTCGATCAAATACAATTTAAAATCAAATTCAATAAATTGAATGGAATCAAATTATGGGCGAAGAAATTATTGTAAATTAGAAGAGCTCGAGATGAAATCGCTCCGTCGAACTATCAGCGCCTACCTCAACTTTGTATACATTACATTTCATTAATTCATATTTAGTGTCATGCCAAATAGTAAACAGTTTTGCAAAATATATTTTCTATTATTAGTTATTCTGATGCTATGGAACAAGATGTAGGAAGTATGAAAGGTCCTATAAGAAATTGTCACAAGATGTGGAACAAGCACCATTGTCCAAGTGGTTAATTGATTTGGCTTTGGTGTAAGAGGTCACAAGTTCGAAACTTGCTTTCGAACGTTTATTGACATGGGATATGTTGTCCCAATGATTTGTTATATATAAAGCACCATTTCAAAAAAAAAAAAAAATTGTCGCATGCTCAGGATCATGTTCAGGGTTTCCTATAGGTATCTGACCTATACCATTGTGGTTCTCGATTTGAAGCACAAACGAGACTTTGGGAAAATCTAGGGCATGAGGATCTGATGCGTCATCAAAAACTACTTTTGTTTTCAGCCTGTACATTCTTTGAGATGTTAAGGACACTACACTCACATTAGTAATAAGCCGCTACTCGATTCTACTAATAATCGGTGCCAGTTCCAATGGTACTAAAAATGATTATATATGATGTTTATATTTGGTGTGAAGTTTATTGGTTGTCAATATATTTGATGTGTTTGTCATTTATACATTATAAACTTTAGCATTCAAGCTTACTGCTCCATTATAAATAGCCATACTTTTGGACATTTGGGGATACATGCTTCCTATTGTTCTAGATACGTACATAACAACTATCATCTTCAATACCAATGTAATTTTATGACATATTGCATGTTTGATATTAAATATGCTACAAGGATTGGAAGTGTTTTTTTTTTTTATACTTAGCTGAGAATCATACAGAACAAATTGAAATAAGTTGGACTACAGCTTGAACACGTATCTTTCTTCATTTTAGATTGCCTTGGTATGATTTCCACATGAGCCTATATATACATCCAGGTTCGTATGAAATAGTGAAACTTATTTACTTTAACGTGGTCTTTGGTTTTTCACATGATATGGTTTAATTTTTGAGCATTATACAAGTTATGCTAGAAAATGATTGTATATGATTCTTAACATGTTCCATTTCACAATTGGGCATTGTATGCTAAGGTTTATTATTTGTTCACATATTTTCCGGTTTTAGTTTTAAGCGTGCGAAAATGCTATGAGAACCATGGCCATTGTGTTTTTCATGTTATGTGTAAATAGAGAGTTTTCCTCAATTAAATTGCAGAAGTGGAGGAGTTATATTATTTGAAAGAACTAAATCTATTTTACAATTTAAAGAAGAGAAACATGGAAAAATTAAAAAATTAATTACGTGCACATGTAGTTTTTTGGATAATAATTTAGTTTGTTTACATATGAAGTGATTGTGACCTAAGTATTTTTAATGTTCCTCTTAGCTGTTTCGCTTATGTAAAATAATTTATGCATAAAACTGAAGGTTTCTCCAAGTGTTTCAGATAGTGCCAGAGTTCTTTATAGCGTCAGATTATTCCTTTTTGAAGATTTTATCCCATTTTTTCATTAATACAAGAGAACAAATGAGCATATAGTACTTGGGAGATGTTTGGTTGCATGCAAAAGTATAAAATTGTTACTCTTTCTTAAAAGAACTCTCTGTGGCAACTTTGACCAAACATTTTCCCAAACTCTTAAGTCTTTATATGGAAGCAACAATGAATTTTGTGTAAACATTTTCCCAAACATAGAAGGCAGCGCATGGAGCCTATATATTCTTCTAATCTGAAATGTATTAGTAAAGGTACCTTTATTTTTACTCATCCACCGTGGACTTGCAAATCCAAGATCCAAATGAAGCCACATACCTTTTTTCAAGGTACTTTATTCTAAGTTTGAGTTTAGCTTCATTATATGATAAATGGGAATATGAAAGTAGTAGATAGGTCCTCTTGATTTTCTTTTATTTTCATATTCATTGGAAACGGTCACGAATTTTCTTAGATTCTAACATTTATTGTAGAATGTAGTTACGATGTTTAAGTACTGTGGAAGTTGGTGATAATTCTGATTACTCAAAGATTTTATGGTGATAGCAAGGAGAAACAACCCTTTTCATATGCTCTTTAGGTAAGCGTTTGGTATATATGGTTACACCTTATTTAATTACACACAATAATATCATATGACTCAAAAAATGATGTATACGACAAAATGATATGATTTATTTTTTAATATTCATGCCTAATAAGAAACGTTCAAGAAAAAGTAGCAGGTGAGCATTTTAAATTGAATGCCAAAATGTTTCATCTAACCACAAAACCTTCGCTTTCTTATTTTAGTTTCTAAGATTTGACCGAGTTTAGTTTTAATATGAATGGTTGTTTGTATAAAGTTGAATCGATCTTCTACTTCTACTATCTATGATATATATATATATATATATATATATATATATATATATATTATAATAATGTAAATATATTTCGAATTATGGATCTAAATATTTGACGTCTAGAAAAGATAAAAAATTAATAACAGCAACAGTTGTCCATACTTGCCAAATCGACATAACAAGTAAAAAAAAAAGAATAACAGTTTCAAAGGGTGACTTGTTGCACCTTACAATAAAAAGTTTGCTTACACTTTGATAATTTGGAATTGAGGATGCAATTGTCATTTTGTGTACACTCACACTTTCTGAGTCAAATCTCACGCCTCACATGCCCGCTCCACTCTAGCATTCCTCTTAGTTCTTTAGGCTTAAACCAATGTTTTATAATTCATCTTAATTTCAAAAAAAGGAGTTTGCAAAAAATGGCTTCATGACAATGCTGCCAATGGAAGTCTAGCCTCTTTTTCTTGCAATCGCTTCTCAACCCACTAATAATTTTAAATTTGGATATAATAATTGACATTATTTGACAACTAATATACACCTAAATTTGTTTTCCATGCATTTTACAAATAATTATGTCCTAATATCTGACAGCATGTCAATGATTCACATTACTATTTTTTGCCAACACTAATTGCATCAAATTTACACATCAAGGTGTATACACTAATGGAAAGGTACATGAATTCAATCTGAAATTCACTATTACTGTCCTATATAAATATTCGACAATTAGTAACATTCCTTTGGTTATGTGATGTCCCGGAAATTTAGGCAATAATTATTTAATAATTTCTTTAATAATTATTTTAAAATATGAAATATTGATTTAACAAGTTAATTCAAACTGGAATTCTCTTTTGAAAATTTATAATTATTTAATTTGTTAAATGATATTCTTTTCAAATGTTAAAAATATTTTAAGTAATAAATTTATCTTTCTAAACTGATTTAAAAATATTTTATTTATAATGTATAAATGTTTATGCATTGTAAATAGAGGATTTGGTTTTAATTTTAATTTATATTAAATAAAGAATATTTTCTAATTATTATATATTAATGTATAATGTGTAAATTGTTTTAAATTAATTTAAATGAGTATTGTAAATTTTTCAAAAGTTTGTTTTAAAAATCTTTCTTATATTTTTTTATAGAAATATAAGTGAGCATTTATTTTGGTTTATAAAATAAATATAGTTTAATTTTGTTTTATAATAAAAGTGTGATTTGTTTTATTTTAAATTGCTTTTCTTTGAATAGATTTAATTCTTTCTTGTTAAAATATAACATTTGATTTATAGTTTCATAAAGAATGTTATTTTAAAAATAATTAAACAAACATTTAAATGTAAGTGTATAATTTTATAAAGAAGTTTATATGTATTTATTTATAGACTAGATGTTAATTAAACATTTAAAACTTGCTAAAATAAGTTTGAAATGGTTTAAGATAATTTAAATACAAGTATAAATTTAGAATTTTCTTTTTATTTTGAAAATGAACATGTGTTAGCCTTTTTAAACATAAAGAGACACTTGTAATTAATCTACACTATAAGATAACAAGTGGCATGTTAATTTTACTTTTGAAATAAATTATTTTAGATAAGAAAATTTAGAAATTCATTTTGTTCAAACCATTTTCTCTTTAGAAAACCTGAAAATTCAAATTTCAGTAAGATCAAAACCTCAAACTTCATATCTCCAGTCTAAAATCTGCATTCAACTTCAAATTCCTGCAATCAAAATACAAATTTATTTCTACAAAGCATGTTAAAATTTGCAAATCATTTCTACAAATAACTTCAATTCTGCAATAATCAAACAAATCAATATGCAATCATTTTCTTCATATATCATCTGCAATATAAAATCTGAGCTATTAGTATGGGTCTGCATGCATACAAATACAAGATAAAAGCAACTTCAACTTCAAAATGCAAGCCAAGATCAACATGCACTTCAGATTGCATCTCTGGAAATTGTTTCTGCACTTAAGATTTGTTTCTGCATTCTTCTAAAAGGTGTGTAAACCTTTACTTTTAAAAACAGTTTCTTTTTAATCAAAATTATACAAGATTTAAAGAACCTAAGCTTCATATGTAAACTGTTCTTTGTTTCAAAACTGCTGTGATTGAAACTGCCCTGTTAATTATCTATTTATTTACTATGAGAAGTTGTAATCTATCTGTTGTATTGTATATACTTGTATGCTGTTATTTGTGATCAATATAATGTGTGAATATACATAGATATAAATGGAAGTACAGAAATCTTGATTTACAGTTTTCTGTTTAAAGTAAGTTTAGTAGAAAACTTTATTAACTTGTTTAACTACTGTTAGGAATTAATATGAGCAAACAGATAATGTTGTTTAATAATAAAATTATGTCCTTAAATCATAATTTTGTTACTTTGAAAATCTGTTAATTCTGAAGCAAACACAGCAGTAAGCATTTCAATAAAACCAAATATCAACATCATTAACTATTTAAAAGAAGATTATAACATTGATGAATGTTAGAAATCAGAAAGTGTAAAACAAATTTCATTTTATATAAACTGTAGTACTAGCATTCTGTTTGGAACAGTACTAAAAAATTTAGGGATTTTCTGAGGAGATAGTGGATTTAGGGTGTTAGGATGCTTCATGATTAGTGGGGTTTTGTTGTAGGAATGAAGGGAATGTTGGTGATGGATGATCAGAGAGAGAGAAGAGGTGATGTTGGGTTTTCCAGGTGGACAGAGTTTGAGTTGGTGCTTCAGGTTGTTTGATCAACCTGGAATTTTGAAATGTGAGTTGCAAGGGGAGATTAGGGAATTAGATTTCTGTTAGGGGATGGTAAGTGACTTGGTGGAGTTGGTCAGAGTGGCTGGAGATGGCCAGAATGTTGGTGCATATGCACTATGTATAGATAAAGTTCTGGTGAACTCTGATGGGGTGTGCAGGGTTTAATTGCCCCGAAGCAATCCTTGGGTGATTTTATTTTTGACTTGGAGCAGGGAGCTTTTGAACTCGAAGTAGTTTGGTTGAGTGTCTCGGGTTTTTGGCTACAGGTTTTTAACCAGAGAGCATTTGCAGTTTTTTTTTTAATTTTTTTTTTTTGAATAGAAATCAAATTCTAGTGCAGGAGTTTGATTCATGTATGAATTGAAAACTGAATTCAAATAGAGTTTGAATTCAAAGCTTTTAAAAAAATGAAATGTCTTAGACAAGTTAAAAGTTTGGTTTTAAATCAAAATTAAAACTGTTTCAGGTTTTAAACCTGAAAGTTGTTTTGCAGTTTTTTTCATGTTGAATGAAATTTTAATTTTAGTGTGGAAGTTTGATTTTAGATGGAAGTAGAAACTGAATTCAAATAAAGTTTTGAATTCAAAGTTTTTAAAAATGAAATATTTTAAATTTAAACAAGTTTTAAATTCGGTTTTTAAATCAATATTAAAACAGTTGCAGGTTTTAGAACCTATAATTTTGCAGTTTGTTGTTTAAATAAAATTCATATTTTAAATTTCAACTTGATTCAAGTATAAGTTAAAAACTGAATTCAAATGTAGTGTGAAGTTCAAAGTTTTAAAAAAAATGAAATCTTAAATTTAAACAAGATTTAAATCTAGTTTTAAATCAAGAATTAAAACAGTTTTCAGGTTGCTCTTAAAACCAGGTTTTTGATTCAAACAGGTTTTTGTTAGTTTTGTATGTTTTAAATTTTGAGCAGATTTGAATGTTTTAAACAAGATTTAAATTGATTTTGAAATTTAGTTAAAAACAGTTTCAAATTTTCTTTGGAACAGTTTTGATTTCAAAACCAGCTTGTAAAAAAAATAAAATAATGAACATGTTTAAATGTTTAAAAATAGATTTGGAAATAAAATTTAATTTCAAGTAAGTTTTAAAACTTGAAGAATTTATTCTTTAATACTTGAATAAATATGAAGTGTTTAATGTTGATTTGAAGTTAAACAAATCAATCTATTTTCAAAGGCTTAATCTATTTTAATCAAGTAATTAATTTTAAATCTTTCTTTATAGTTAGGTAATGAATGTTCTTAACATTCATTTTATTGTAAGGTTTTATAATTATTTAATTTGGATTAATGTTTAAATAATTAAACATTTGAATCTTTAAATAAAATTGGAATTTGAATTAAATTTTTAGAAATGTATTGTTTTAATACATTTTGAATTTAAATGAGTCATTTGATAAGTAATTAAATTGTTTTGAAAAATATTTAAGATAATTAAGGATTTTACTTCATTATTTGACTTTTAAATAATGGTTTAGATTAATATTAATTAGAAATGATTTATTTATAATTAATCTAATTCAATTTTCTTAAGTATGTAATTATTGAAATGTTGATAATTAATAAATGGTGATAATTATCTAGGGATAATTTAATAATTAATTAATGTAATTAATTTTGATAATTAACTATATTAATTAATTGAATCTAATTAATTGTAATTTGTTAAGTATAATTAATAGTTAAAGTAATTAAGGAGTTAATTACTTATGGTAATTAATTTTGATAAATGATGTATTTAAGTTAATTAATTTAGTTTAATTAATTTTAATAAATCATTTGGTGATTTTAAGAGTGTAATTACTTAATGTAATTAGTGGAGCAGGATTACTTAGAGAAGTAATAATGATAATTACTGGAATGTAATTAGTAATTTGGATAATTACTTTTGTAATGAATTATGGAATTAATTAATGATTAAATATTGGTTAATTAATTTATAAATAAGTAATTAAAGATAGTTAATTAATTAATTTGATATTAATCAAGGTGATTAATAATTGGATTAATTACTAAATGAAATTAATTTTAATTAAGTAATTTATTAAATATTAAAGATCATTAATTATTTTAATTAACGATGTAATTAAGGATTGTTTAATTAAGTAATAATTAATTAATTAAATGATTAATTGATTGTAATTAATTAAGGATAAATATAATTAATTATAATTAATTAATAAATGAGTAATTAAAGGTTAATTACTTATGATTAAGGTTAACTAATTTATGAAATTAATTTAATACTAATTACTTATTGTAATTAGTGAATGATCAATCAAAGATGTTTAATCAAGTTTAATACTTAGGAAGTGAATTAATTAACTGGGTTAATTAATTAATGGGTGTTAAGCAGGATTTATAGAAGTGTTAATTAATTTAATTTATTTTAAATTAATTAGAAATAGTTGTAATTAATTTAATTCATTTTAAATTAATTATAATTGATGGTTAATAAATCATTGCTTATGGATATTATTGGTTGAATGGTTGTAATCTCAATAATGGGATTAGTTGTATTTGTATGATATGGATGATTCTTTAAGTATGATGGTTTGTGATGGATTATTTGATTGTGATGATTATCTGTTTATGAATGATACAGATTATCTGTTTATGATATGAATGAGATTATCTATTGTTAGATGATAATGAAATAAGTTAATTATTTAAAACCCTTTAGTACAACTTGGACATTAAAATAGCGTTTGGTTTCGATGAGACCGGGATCGGGTTTCCATATTTGGATATCCGAAAACCACATCGATTCCAATTAAACGTTAGGTCGTTAATCCAAGTGGAGCAAGTGAAGACTCGAGGTGTAAGGGCTATACGTCAGTATAACTCTGTGGATGATTCCGTAATGAGTTGACGGAATAGTACTTGTAGATTCGAGATGGAGATTTAGAGTGCAAGGGTTATTGTCGTTAACTCTGAGGGTGATTCCAATACGAGTGTAACGAGATAATGCCTTCGGTTTCGTTCGAACCCGGAACGAACTTGTATGGATTGAATGCTTTCAGAACATCGTCAGGTGGACGATGAGCATTCTAAGATTGATGTGTCCTATAAAGGTAATCGTAACCTCAAGCCTCATCAACCGGGAATGACTAAAACAGGGGAGGTGCAGCAAAGCTTCATGGGTAGCCCCCACTGGAGAGCAAGGTTTACTCCTGTCTAGAGGTTCCTTTATATTTCGGCTGTGTGGCAGTTGGTGACGACCAATCTGCGGGGCGGTCTTGTTCGGAACTGTTCAGTAAGGAACGAGTCCGGCTTTGTGTTGCAGTGGAGTGGGAGTACTCCTCGGTACGGTGATCTAGGCCACGTACTGTGACGGGCAGTACCCCAGTAGCCCTGCCATTGATGGAAACTCATTTTCCCTACGTGACCCTACGGTTTTGATTGTATTACCCACTTTTGTGGCTAGTAGCTGGAATTTAATAGATGTAACAATTTCGGCTATTTCTTATTTACTCGAAAACCCTAGACACTATTATAATATCACTGGATTTCCTATCAAATGTTTTTGGTTAGCGTAAGGTAAAAACTTTTCCATGTTTATGTGTGGGAAGTCTTACGTGATACCTTTTGTTTTCAAAGGATTTTCTAAAGTTAAGCAACTTTTATCCCCGTTTACTCACACCAGACCCCTGTCTGACCTGAATGTTTATTTTCTGTTTTATTAAACTCTTGGGTACTCATATTATGTATGAGTAGTCAAGTGTTTTAGGATTGTTTTGATCGAGTTCTGAAGGAGATAATGGAGCAGGAGGCTTCAGCGTGTAGATATATGTAGTGGTTCCACTGTGTTTGAGTTGAGTCTGTTCTCTCTGATGTATTTGAATTGTTAATGCTAGACAGATGTTTATAACTGTCTAGTTTGTGTTGTATTAGTTGTTTAACTCTGATGTATATGATACTATGTAAAGTTTTATGTGATATATTATAATTAATTCGATTCCGCTGTGAGATTCTGATGTTGTATGTTCTTTCTTTCCTTTCTTTTCTCTTTTCTATCCCTTTCTTTCTTCTTAGCGATGCGACTTCCTGGATACTGGAAGTTGGGTCGTTACAACGTGGTATCAGAGCACTAGGTTGAGCGAATGCCTAGACTCTGTAGTGGTGTCTATCTTGAGAGAGCGTATTTGTAATTTTGAATATATATATTATTTATTTCTACCTATTAGATTGGGTCACCTATTCGGGTTTCCAATATAAGTAATAAAGGTAGATAGGGTAGTGGTGTGTGTAACACAACTACCAATGGTTGGAGTTCGAGTGTTTGAAGTTGGAAGTGGTCTGCTAGGGCAGTGTTGG
The DNA here is from genome assembly GCA_030765085.1 of Allium cepa. NCBI lineage: Eukaryota > Viridiplantae > Streptophyta > Magnoliopsida > Asparagales > Amaryllidaceae > Allium > Allium cepa. Next base: position 148,437,725 of record CM060928.1, read on the forward strand.
GCATCTTGAGTAGTTTGGCAGTTTGGTGTGAAGGATTTCACCAATCTCTGAAGGAAATCTTTTCAAGATTCGCAGTTTATCTTTGGATTGTAAGTTGGATTGCACTCGTGTGAGTGGATTCTCTTGAGTTTGGATTGGTTGGGAGTTCTGAAGCCAGCGATGGTATTTTGGCAACTTCAGGAAGGAGTTCTGTCTGTATTTGAGTCTGAGACTCAGTTTGGCAGAACGTTTTGAGCTTGGTTTGGGAGCGAGTTTCCTGAGAGATATCTGTCTATCTGGAAGGCTCTATTGTGAAGAGGTTGGTGTAGCTTTGAGATTCGATGAGATTTTGGATAAGGAAGTTTTGGCAGCAGTAGCAGCTGTGAGTGGCCTGTTCATCAATGGTTCAGAAGTCTTTGTGATTCTTCTGTCAGTAGTCCGGGCATATGGTGGAGCTTATCCATTTCTTCTGGAACTCAGTTGGGTGTGATGTTTGTGGTTAAGAGGTGGACCACTAGTTTCTTCTTTTGAAGACTTTAGCTGTTTTGATTGTTGAAGTGAGAACGATTTCTTGGAATCTGAACTTGGTAGAATCGCAAAAGTGACTTGCGATGGTTCGGAAGTTTTCTGAGTGATCTTTGCTTGGATTGAAGCATCTCAAGTGGATGTTTGAGTTCTGTATCGACTTGATTCTTGGAGCTTTACCGGTAGTTCAGCATTGTAGGAGATTCTTTGAGTGTGATCTGTTTAAGTTGGCAGGATTTATCGGATTTGGTTGAATTTTTGCTGCGGTGTTTGTGACTGAATCAAATAGGTCACTGATATTTTATGGAATTTGATGAACAAAATTCCGGGATAAGTTGATCAAGTTTATACTTGTGTTCATCAACAGCATTCTTGAATCAGAGTTGCGCAGTGGAAGCATGGTGGCAGCTATTCCAGAATAGAAGCAACATCGATTCTTTGGGAATTTGAGTTTTGTCTTGGATCAGAGGATTTCTGCACGAAATTTATTTTGGATCTGGAAGCTTGATTGTTCTGTGCACCTGTTCTGTTTCAGAATAAGAGATTGGATCTTTTTGTTTTCTCTTGAGAGTTGAGTGTTTGGTCTACGGGATTGTATTGCCAGTTCGGATGGCTGGAATTTTGTTTTGTTTTCACGTATCTCTGAGGGAGTACGTGTATGGTTTATCTTTGGTTTTAGAATCAGTAGTTCTGTGAGATTTGGAAGTTGATCAGGACTTGTCTGTAGTCCTGTATTCTGTTTAGATTTGTAGATCTAGATATATAGGAGCTCTAGATCTGAGTGGTGTAGCTAGTTTAGATTCTGTAGGACGAGTGTCCCGGTGTTTGTACTTGGGAAACTCTAAGGAATTTTATCCAGAATTTTGTCTGGGTAATTAGAATTGTTTGTTATGAATTGGTTGCTATGGTTGCTAGTATTTGGTTGATAGCATTTGTTTTGCTCTTTTGAAATTTTAAAATCTGTATAGAATTATTAAATTACCTTTGCTTTTAAATTTCAGGGACGAAATTCTTTTAAGGGGGGAGGAATGTGATGTCCCGGAAATTTAGGCAATAATTATTTAATAATTTCTTCAATAATTATTTTAAAATATGAAATATTGATTCAATAAATTAATTCAAACTGGAATTCTCTTTTGAAAATTTATAATTATTTAATTTGTTAAATGATATTCTTTTCAAATGTTAAAAATATTTTAAGTAATAAATTTATCTTTCTAAACTAATTTAAAAATATTTTATTTATAATGTATAAATGTTTATACATTGTAAATAGAGGATTTGGTTTTAATTTAAATTTATATTAAATAAAGAATATTTTCTAATTATTATATATTAATGTATAATGTGTAAATTGTTTTAAATTAATTTAAATGAGTATTGTAAATTTTTCAAAAGTTTGTTTTAAAAATCTTTCTTATATTTTTTTTAGAAATATAAGTGAGAATTTATTTTGGTTTATAAAATAAATATAGTTTAATTTTGTTTTATAATAGAAGTTTGATTTGTTTTATTTTAAATTGCTTTTCTTTGAATAGATTTAATTCTTTCTTGTTAAAATATAACATTTGATTTAAAATCTTTTGGAATTTAGTTTCATAAAGAATGTTATTTTAAAAATAATTAAACAAACATTTAAATGTAAGTGTATAATTTTATAAAGAAGTTTATATGTATTTATTTATAGACTAGATGTTAATTAAACATTTAAAACTTGCTAAAATAAGTTTGAAATGGTTTAAGATAATTTAAATACAAGTATAAATTTAGAATTTTATTTTTATTTTGAAAATGAACATGTGTTAGCCTTTTTAAACATAAAGAGACACTTGTAATTAATCTACACTATAAGATAACAAGTGGCATGTTAATTTTACTTTTGAAATAAATTATTTTAGATAAGAAAATTTAGAAATTCATTTTGTTCAAACCATTTTCTCTTTAGAAAACCTGAAAATTCAAATTTCAGTAAGATCAAAACCTCAAACTTCATATCTGCAGTCTAAAATCTGCATTCAACTTCAAATTCCTGCAATCAAAATACAAATTTATTTCTACAAAGCATGTTAAAATCTGCAAATCATTTCTACAAATAACTTCAATTCTGCAATAATCAAACAAATCAGATCTGCAATCATTTTCTTCATATATCATCTGCAATATAAAATCTGAGCTATTAGTATGGGTCTGCATGCATACAAATACAAGATAAAAGCAACTTCAACTTCAAAATGCAAGCCAAGATCAACATGCACTTCAGATTGCATCTCTGGAAATTGTTTCTGCACTTAAGATTTGTTTCTGCATTCTTCTAAAAGGTGAGTAAACCTTTACTTTTAAAAACAGTTTCTTTTTAATCAAAATTATACAAGATTTACAGAACCTAAGCTTCACATGTAAACTGTTCTTTGTTTCAAAACTGCTGTGATTGAAACTTCCCAGTTAATTATCTATTTATTTACTGTGAGAAGTTGAAATCTATCTGTTGTATTGTATATACTTGTATGATGTTATTTGTGATCAATATAATGTGTGAATATACATAGATATAAATGGAAGTACAGAAATCTTGATTTACAGTTTTCTGTTTAAAATAAGTTTAGTAGAAAACTTTATTTACTTGTTTAACTACTATTAGGAATTAATATGAGGAAACAGATAATGTTGTTTAATAACAAAATTATGTCCTTAAATCATAATTTTGTTACTTTGAAAAATCTGTTAATTCTGAAGCAAACACAACAGTAAGCATTTCAATAAAACCAAATATCAACATCATTAACTATTTAAAAGAAGATTATAACATTGATGAATGTTAGAAATCAGAAAGTGTAAAACAAATTTCATTTTATATAAACTGTAGTACTAGCATTCTGTTTGGAACAGAACTAAAAAATTTAGGGATTTTCTGAGGAGATAGTGGATTTAGGGTGTTAGGATGCTTCATGATTAGTGGGGTTTTGTTGTAGGAATGAAGGGAATGTTGGTGATAGATGATCAGAGAGAGAGAAGAGGTGATATTGGGTTTTCCAGGTGGACAGAGTTTGAGTTGGTGCTTCAGGTTGTTTGATCAACCTGGAATTTTGAAATGTGAGTTGCAAGGGGAGATTAGGGAATTAGATTTCTGTTAGGGGATGGTAAGTGACTTGGTGGAGTTAGTCAGAGTGGCTGGAGATGGCCAGAATGTTGGTGCATATGCACTATGTATAGATAAAGTTCTGGTGAACTCTAATGGGGTGTGCAGGGTTTAATTGCCCCGAAGCAATCCTCGGGTGATTTTATTTTCGACTCAGAGCAGGGAGCTTTTGAACTCGAAGTATTTTGGTTGAGTGTCTCGGGTTTTTGGCTACAGGTTTTTTAACCAGAGAGCATTTGCAGTTTTTTTTTAATTTTTTTTTTTGAATAGAAATCAAATTCTAGTGCCGGAGTTTGATTCATGTATGAATTGAAAACTGAATTCAAATAGAGTTTGAATTCAAAGCTTTTAAAAAAATGAAATGTCTTAGACAAGTTTAAAGTTTGGTTTTAAATCAAAATTAAAACTGTTTCAGGTTTTAAACCTGAAAGTTGTTTTGCAGTTTTTTTTCATGTTGAATGAAATTTTAATTTTAGTGTGGAAATTTGATTTTAGATGGAAGTAGAAACTGAATTCAAATAAAGTTTTGAATTCAAAGTTTTTAAAAATGAAATATTTTAAATTTAAACAAGTTTTAAATTTGGTTTTTAAATCAATATTAGAACAGTTGTAGGTTTTAGAACCTGTAATTTTGCAGTTTGTTGTTTAAATAAAATTCATATTTTAAATTTCAACTTGATTCAAGTTTAAGTTAAAAACTGAATTCAAATGTAGTGTGAAGTTCAAAGTTTAAAAAAAAAATGAAATCTTAAATTTAAACAAGATTTAAATCTAGTTTTAAATCAAGAATTAAAACAGTTTTCAGGTTGCTCTTAAAACCAGGTTTTTGATTCAAACAGGTTTTTGTTAGTTTTGTATGTTTTAAATTTTGAGCAGATTTGAATGTTTTAAACAAGATTTAAATTGGTTCTGAAATTTAGATAAAAACAGTTTCAAATTTTCTTTGGAACAGTTTTGATTTCAAAACCAGATTGTAAAAAAAAAAAATGAACATGTTCAAATGTTTAAAAATAGATTTGGAAATAAAATTTGATTTCAAGTAAGTTTTAAAACTTGAAGAATTTATTCTTTAATACTTGAATAAATATGAAGTGTTTAATGTTGATTTGAAGTTAAACAAATCAATCTATTTTCAAAGGCTTAATCTATTTTAATCAAGTAATTAAGTTTAAATCTTTCTTTATAGTTAGGTAATGAATGTTCTTAACATTCATTTTATTGTAAGGTTTTATAATTATTTAATTTGGATTATTTAAACATTTGAATCTTTAAATAAAATTGGAATTTGAATTAAATTTTTAGAAATGTATTGTTTTAATACATTTTGAATTTAAATGAGTCATTTGATAAGTAATTAAATTGTTTTGAAAAATATTTAAGATAATTAAGGATTTTACTTAATTATTTGACTTTTAAATAATGGTTTAGATTAATATTAATTAGAAATGATTTATTTATATTTAATCTAATTCAATTTTCTTAAGTATGTAATTATTGAAATGTTGATAATTAATAAATGGTGATAATTATCTAGGGATAATTTAATAATTAATTAATGTAATTAATTTTGATAATTAACTATATTAATTAATTGAGTCTAATTAATTGTAATTTGTTAAGTATAATTAATAGTTAAAGTAATTAAGGAGTTAATTACTTATGGTAATTAATTTTGATAAATGATTTATTTAAGTTAATTAATTTAGTTTAATTAATTTTAATAAATCATTTGGTGATTTTAAGAGTGTAATTACTTAATGTAATTAGTGGAGCAGGATTACTTAGAGAAGTAATAATGATAATTACTGGAATGTAATTAGTAATTTGGATAATTACTTTTGTAATGAATTAAGGAATTAATTAATGATTGCATATTGGTTAATTAATTTATAAATAAGTAATTAAAGATAGTTAATTAATTAATTTGATATTAATCAAGGTGATTAATAATTGGATTAATTACTAAATGAAATTAATTTTAATTAAGTAATTTATTAAATATTAAAGATCATTAATTATTTTAATTAACGATGTAATTAAGGATTGTTTAATTAAGTAATAATTAATTAATTAAATGATTAATTGATTGTAATTAATTAAGGATAAATATAATTAATTATAATTAATTAATAAATGAGTAATTAAAGGTTAATTACTTATGATTAAGGTTAATTAATTTATGAAATTAATTTAATACTAATTACTTATTATAATTAGTGAATGATCAATCAAAGATGTTTAATCAAGTTTAATACTTAGGAAGTGAATTAATTAACTGGGTTAATTAATTAATGGGTGTTAAGCAGGATTTATAGAAGTGTTAATTAATTTAATTTATTTTAAATTAATTAGAAATAGTTGTAATTAATTTAATTCATTTTAAATTAATTATAATTGATGGTTAATAAATCATTGCTTATGGATATTATTGGTTGAATGGTTGTAATATCAGTAATGGGATTAGTTTTATTTGTATGATATGGATGATTGTTTAAGTATGATGGTTTGTGATGGATTATTTGGTTGTGATGATTATCTGTTTATGAATGATACAGATTATCAGTTTATGATATGAATGAGATTATCTATTGTTAGATGATAATGAAATAAGTTAATTATTTAAAACCCTTTAGTACAACTTGGACATTAAAATAGCTTTTGGTTTCGATGAGACCGGGATCGGGTTTCCATATTTGGATATCCGAAAACCACATCGATTCCAATTAAACGTTAGGTCGTTAATCCAAGTGGAGAAAGTGAAGACTCGAGGTGTAAGGGCTATACGTCAGTATAACTCTGTGGATGATTCTGTAATGAGTTGACGGAATAGTACTTGTAGATTCGAGATGGAGATTTAGAGTGCAAGGGTTATTGTCGTTAACTCTGAGGGTGATTCTAATACGAGTGTAACGAGATAATGCCTTCGGTTTCGTTCGAACCCGGAACGAACTTGTATGGATTGAATGCTTTCAGAACATCGTCAGGTGGACGATGAGCATTCTAAGATTGATGTGTCCTATAAAGGTAATCGTAACCTCAAGCCTCATCAACCGGGAATGACTAAAACAGGGGAGGTGCAGCAAAGCTTCATGGGTAGCCCCTACTGGGGAGCAAGATTTACTCCTGTCTAGAGGTTCCTTTATATTTCGGCTGTGTGGCAGTTGGTGACGAACAATCTGCGGGGCGGTCTTGTTCGGATCTGTTCAGTAAGGAACGGGTCCGGCTTTGTGTTGCAGGGGAGTGGGAGTACTCCTCGGTACGGTGATCTAGGCCACGTACTGTGACGGGCGGTACCCCAGTAGCCCTGCCATTGATGGAAACCCATTTTCCCTACGTGACCCTACGGTTTTGATTGTATTACCCACTTTTGTGGCTAGTAGCTGGAATTTAATAGATGTAACAATTTCGGCTATTTCTTATTTACTTGAAAACCCTAGACACTATTATAATATCACTGGATTTCCTATCAAATGTTTTGGTTAGCGTAAGGTAAAAACTTTTCCATGTTTATGTGTGGGAAGCCTTACGTGATACCTTTTGTTTTCAAAGGATTTTCTAAAGTTAAGCAACTTTTATCCCCGTTTACTCACACCAGACCCCTGTCTGACCTGAGTGTTTATTTTCTGTTTTATTAAACTCTTGGGTACTCATATTATGTATGAGTAGTCAAGTGTTTCAGGATTGTTTTGATCGAGTTCTGGAGGAGATAATGGAGCAGGAGGCTTCAGCGTGTAGATATATGTAGTGGTTCCGCTGTGTTTGAGTTGAGTCTGTTCTCTCTGATGTATTTGAATTGTAAATGCTAGACAGATGTTTATAACTGTCTAGTTTGTGTTGTATTAGTTGTTTAACTTTGATGTATATGATATTATGTAAAGTTTTATGTGATATATTATAATTTATTCGATTCCGCTGTGAGATTCTGATGTTGTCTGTTCTTTCTTTCCTTTCTTTTCTCTTTTCTATCCCTTTCTTTCTTCTTAGCGATGCGACTTCCTGAATACTGGAAGTTGGGTCGTTACAGGTTATTTTCATATGTGAATTTTTTTGTATATAAGAGCTCATAGGTAAGAATTACACATAAATGGCATGCTTAAGGTTTCCACATTTATACAGTTTCATATTTGTTTACCAAAAATTTGTGCATTTGAGACGTGGCTGGAAAAAAGTAAACCCATAGTGACTCAATGTTGTTCTTAGTATTTTGATCCATTCATTTTGTTTCCCACTTTTAACCTATTCAACTTTTGTTTTCAACAGCTGATTCACATTGCATTTTTTGCTAAAATTAATTACATTAAATTGACATATCAAGGATTATATATTGATGGAAGGATATATGGATTCAATCTTAAATTCATTATTACTGCCATATGTAAATACCCGGTAATTAGTAACATTCTTTTGGTTATTTTTGTATGTGAATTTTTTTGCTATATATAAGAGATCATATGTAAGAATTACACATAAATAGTGTATAATTATGGTTTCAACTTTTACAATTTCATACTTTGTTCCCCAAATTTATATATTGGAAATGTGGATGAATAAAGTAAATCCATAGTGACTAAGTATTATTCTTAGTATTTTTATCCATTCATTATGTTTTCTATTGTTTCCCTATGTTACTTATTTTTTCCGTAGCTAAATCGGGTTATAGAGTGAGAAGAGATGCATTCGACACTGATTGGATTTACACAGCCCTCTATTCTTTCCATTACTATTTTATTTACATTCTTAAATGGAAGGTTAGCAAAACAATCATTGAATTTATTTTTTATTTCATAGTTGTTTACCGACTTATATTCTTCCAAGTTCTAGTTAGTGTTTTTGGTAATGAACGTATTTATTTAGATTCCTGTTTTCTTCAATCTATGCCCATTTTCAAATTATCTGCATGAGTATAAAATGCTTCTCTCAATTGTATATTAAAATCGGAGCATGTTTTGAACTTGAGTCGGTTTTCATGTTCATAGGAGTCTCATCTTGGCTTTGAGTGGTGGTCCTTTTATTCCATATAACGCACAATTATACTACTGATATTTTCTATATGTAACATCTTTTAGGTGAAAATAACAATTCACAACTAAATTGAACAAGTTCCTTATTTTCTGATTATACGCATATGTATTAATAGTATGAAGAAATAAGGAAGCATGATGGAGAATACATGAATTGGATTTCGTAAGATTATATGGGAGCATATCAGTTCTGAAGAATCATGGAATATTCAAGATGGAATTCATGAATTATGAGGGAATGCATTTGATCAACCAACATGCATCGGGGTGGAATTTGTGGCTTATATCTTCTAACCAAACTGCTATATACATCATAAAAGGTTGGTTATGGCTGATAAAAGGACAAACATGCAGCTATCAGAACACTAGAGCAGCTGTATATAATTGAGTACTTTCCCCCTTCCTCAACCATGTCTATGCTATGGTTGCACAGTCTTTTGGATGATACTATTTTTGATATAGATACCCATGTACAATGGTAACGATTAAGTGGATTAATAAAAATTGAGTTGATTTCTATGAAGTTTTTCTTTCATTTACATTGACAAATTGAACAAATTTTAGCAATGTTCTAATTTTCATTGTAGATCTGAGTTTGTGCTTATACATATTTCAAATTTTAGCTTAGAAATTAACTTTGAAATACTAATCTAGCAATCTAAGATTATACATATTCCAAAATTTGAGAAGGATCAACCTGAAAGAATCATATAAACCTGGTCAGTTGTAAACAAAGTCAAATACAAAATTAATCAAGGAACAACGGAAAGAACAAAATAAACAAATTATGTTACTGTTTTGACTGAAGTTCTTGCTATGCTAGATTTGTTGGCGGCGATACTACTTTCAAACTTATAACGAGATCCGTCGATGCATGGTCGGGCAGAAAATGGTAGTTCGCATAATAAACCAATTGTGAAATTGAAGGTATTTTACAAATTTCAAAAAGACATCGTCAAACCTCTATTCATTGAATTCTATTTGTTACAAGTATATACAGGTAAAATAATGGCCAGTATCAGGTCGAAGGAAGATACATGCAAATTGAACTGAGGTAGTTGCCTTACTTCATTCCCCCATCATTTTTCGATTAAAAAATGACAAAATATGCAGACTGGACAATAAAATGAATTCACATGGTAATATTTTTCTCACGGTACACATTCCACATAGTTCTCTTCGCACCTAGCCAATTTCACATTAGTTTGCCTTAATCATGTCCATCGGACGTGCCTTCGTACTTGTAATAATAATAGTAATAATAATAATAATGAACAATAGTTTGAATAAATTAACTAAGTTTATAAAAATTAAATACATTTATAATAATTAACGAAGTATTATAAAAATTAACAGGTTTGTAATATTAAGAAGAATAAACTAAATTTGATAAAAAAAATTAACTAAGGTTATTATAATAATAAACTATAGTTTGATAAAATTTAAGTAAGTTTATAATAATAAAAATAAATTAATAAAGTCAACTAAGTTTTATAATTAGTAATAATACTAATAACAACAAAAATAATAACTAAAACTAAGTTTATAATAATTAACTAAGTTTATAATAATTAACTAAGTTAACTAAATTCTATAAAAAAATAAGTTATAAAAATTAGTTAAGTTTATAACAACAACAACAATAATAAATTAACTAAGTTTACACTAATAATAATAAATTAACTAAGTTTATGAAAAATTTATAAGTTTGAGATAGTTTATAAAATTTAACCATGTTAATAAAGTTTAACTTTGGCATAATTTATAAGTTTAAGTTAATTAAAATATAAGTCACGCCATTTAAGTTTTCCAATTGAGATAATTTATAAGTTTGAGTTATCTAAATAAAGTTGTAAATAAGTTAACCAAGCTTTAGAAAAATTGAACTAACTTTAGTAAAAGTTAGCCAAAATTTTAAAAGTTAACCATGTTTAATATAATTTAACTACGTTTTATAAAAATTAAATAAATTCATACAAATTAATTAAGTTTTATTAGAATTTAACTAAGTTAGTAAGTTTTTAAAAATTAAATAAGTTTATTATAAAAATTAACCAAGTTTTATAAAAATTTAGCTAAGTTAACTAAGTTTTATAAAAATGATTTAAATTTAACAAAAGTTTAACTAAGAATGTTTGATATACTTTAAATATGCAAAACAGTTTTATAATTATCCATTGATTGTTAAACCTGTCTACATGTAATTAGCTTTTTAGGAGTAAAGACCAGCTGCAACGGAGAATTCGGGGTAGTCAAGTAATGAACATGACTTTAATTATTGTATATACTATAACATTTTGACAGTACTCGTTGTGTAAACTTGTTTATGAATGGTTATGGATTTTATGTGAATTTGTTCAGTTATCGAAAACTATTATCGAAATGGCTATGGATATTATATTGATTAATGTGCTTTTTTTAATTGTTTGAATATAGTGATTATGTGATTAATTGTTGGATTGAATACGACAATCATATGAGCGATGGCTGGAAATGATACAAGCTATTAACAGGAAATGGTAGCATATACAATATGCTAAAAAACAGTTAATAATTTTTAGTAGCATTTTAAAATGGCTGCGGAAATAAATGTAAACATCTCCGATACGACTTTCATTAGCGTTGGAAAAATGCCACCAAAAATTTAATAGTATTTTGGTAAACACTGCGATACGACATGCTACTAAAAGTTTGCGGCTATTTGTAGCGTTTATAAAATCCTACAACAGGTCAAGTTTTGGTAGTGCTTCCTATAATGCTTAAAAAGTTTCAGGTTTTTAGTTGCATGTCGTATCGTAGTGCCAAAACGCTACTAAAAGTTTTGGCAGCTTTTTTTCAACGCTATGAAAGGCCTTTTCTGGTGTAGTGATGTTAACCATAAAATCCACTTAAGAACATAAGCATTAAGAAGGCTTGTAAAAGTGTAGGGCTCTACTAAAATCGAAGACAAAGGTTTCGCCAAAGTTTAAAGAAGAGCATTTTGAAGGCATAGAGATGGCTTTCGAAGGAGTTGCAAGCACTAAGTGCCACTACAAATGATAAACATAACAAAAGCTTTTGAAAAGATGGAAAAAAGGCAAGGTTACCATTCCGTCTTATTAAGACCTTTCGAGGCGGATGGATTCGCATATATAAGAAAAGCAGGAATGGGTTCAAAACACCTTTCGAAGGTGTTGAACGAAAGGTTTACGCACATGAACCAATTCTTTCAAAATATAATGTTTCGTCGTTGTCAATTTATTACTTGAAGAACTGATTCAAATACACTTTTCGAAAGCAAGGATAAGCCTTTCAAAATGGTTGGAACCCTTCAAAAGCAAGATGAAAATCCTACATGAAGGCCAAGAGTCCTTTCGCTGAGACCCAGTTGCCACTCTCTTTTCCTTTCGACGCAAAGTGAAAGCTCAATGCATTTCTCACTTGCAACAGTATAGCAACAAGAAGCGAAGAGCACTTCTACCACCCTTTAGATGGAGTTGAAAACAACCTAGTAAGAAACAAAGTAAAAGGGGCGTTCGAGCTTAAACGGCAACGGGAAGTTATTAAAGAAACCCTTTTGAGTTGGTCAAAAGATCTGTTATGAGAAGATGGAGGCATAGGATGAATAAATAAAGTCAAGAGAGAGCCCTTTCGCCGCATCGAAAGAAAACATGGAGAAACCTTTCGACTATGTCGAAATTATATACATGGAAGGTTAAAAGAAAAGCCTTTCGATAGCATCAAAAGAAGGCGCACAAAAAACCGAAGGAAGGGCTTTCGACCATGTCGAAAGGATGCACGTGGAAGATTGAAGGAAGACCTTTTGTCTGAATTGAAAGGATGGGCGTGAAAAGGGGTCGACCAACATTTATAAATACGACCCTAGGTGTTTGATTTTTGGGACGGGATTTTGGAATCTTAGACTCATTCTTCAATTTCTTAGCAAAATCAAATCTTTGTAACCCTAAATTAATTGGGGGGAAAAACACTCTTACTTGTAATTCCATTTGGATTAATATAAAAAAGAAGAAGAGCATGGATTCAATAAATATTTTGATCATGAGAGAGATCATTTCGATCATTAGCTGGTCTAATGATCAATTGCACGTGATGCTAGCTTATCTTCTTAATTCTATTTTGTCTTATGCGTTGCCATGAGGTCAATTAGGATAATATGCATGCGAATCGCGTCATCATCATGTGTAATGACATTTAAAGATAAACAAAGTTGAAGACGATGTTTTTATCTTAATATGTTCATGGAACTTATGTTACCTAAGATGATATCCCATGGCATATATGACATAGAGGTTGCATATTGCACATTAGATCTACTTCGAAAGAGTGAAACCTCTTTCGACTTGTCAAAAGGGACGTTTTGAAAGGGAACTGATGTGTAAATGAAAGTAATACTATATGGATGAATTCCTTTTGAAAGGTGCACACACATTACAATATAATATATGCTACCCTTTCGAAGGAGTTCTTTCCAAAAGAATATAATCAATGATGTCAATAGTGGTAACTACTTCTTAAAGGCAAAATAGCCCATTCGACACAGTTGAAAATAATGAATGTCTGATAGAAATAACCAGTTACGGCTCATTTAGAAAAGAGGTTTTAAAAGAGGCGCTTTCACGTTAACCTTAATTTCAATACGGACGATTGGATCTATTAACCACCATTAATATTCTCATAAGATCACCCTCCAAAAGCCATTTATCCAAATCAACTCAATCAAGAGGAGTTTCAAATGGAGTGATTACTTGTAAAAATCTCTGTTTTGAAGTGTGAACAATATTTCTTGTTAATCATATAGCTCTGGGGATGTTGATATGTTTTCTTGTCAACACTTTTTGATATGATTTACCATGTAAAAATCAATTACTACAGAGTATTTATATTAATTTTTTGTGATTTTTTAATATTAATCATTTACATCTCAATGTTTTGATTGTTGTTGTTATTGTGAATTATATTCTTAATATGTCAGTAGAAATCAATTCTAGATCAAAAATACGAAATAAAAATGATTGTCATTTAAAATTCAAGTAACTTCAAACTAATATAATATAATTTGGATGTGGTAAAAATGGATTAGATGCATACCAATTACTAATATTTCTGCACTGTTGCAGTAGAAATATGTAATATGTTGTTAACAATATTTAGTGGAGCACATAAATTAATATATTTAATGAAATGTAAAAAAAACATTAATACCTTTGATTTTGACAAATATTTGAGACCATCAAATAATATCGTATGCCTCAATATCCATAAATTCCATTTTGTAGCTCTTGGTAAAGTAGAATCATTAACATTTTTTAGGATAACGATTTTAACATGCTCATGTACCCAATAACGAGATAATGGAAAATGAAGTTAGTTTAATTTCTTTGGTTTCATAAAATTGAATAATACTATTACACACCAGAGTTAGCATTACACATCTAGAAATATTCCTTGGAGATTTCTTGAAATGGGTTAAATTTTTCTTTATGTTTTCCCTCGACAATAAAGGTCATGATACTGAATTCACCTTTCGCATATTTAATATATATGGAACGTACGTCCATTATAAAAGCCTTTGATTGTTTGGAAAAAAGAATGCTACTAATATGTGCATTATTAGAAGAAATGACATATCTTGTTCATGTGTATTGTCTTTCTCATACAATAACTCTTTAATTCTTCTTTCAATCATCTCTCTTGATAAAAAAACATATTGTCCAAAATTTCTTATAATGAATTCTTGCTCAATTTCTTTTAAGTTTTTTTTATGCCTATTGCTCCTAAAGGGAACAAATTCTTTCCTTGTTTTGGCATTCCAAATATCAAGCTTATATCGTCTGAAGTTAATTCCATTTTTTCTCCTCCAGTAATAAAATTTTCTTTTTCAATAGGAAAACAAGTTATCAAAGCATCCAAATTTCTAGCATATATATTGAAATCACACTTATCTACGTGGCCTTCATAGAATATTTTGATAAAATTGTAAAATGATGTCTGCTTCAGAATTTCTAGCCGGTTTTCAGTAAACTCCTTCTGATGTTTGATCAATTGGGTGACTTTACAAACACTTCGTAGGTTACATCTGTAGGCGTTGTTGATTATTTCTACTTCTTCTTCGTCATACTTATCATTCTTCTCATACTCAATTACATTAATAATTTCATGTTGTATCTTTAGGTTTTTCTTCTCTATTTCAATTTGTTCTTTTTTTGTCTTTTATTGATTTTGCCAGTTTCAAAATCTATTGCTATGGATGTTTTGTCGTCTTCAGCTTTTTCTACCTATAATGTTAAGCATATATTACATTATGTATTGTTATGAGGTGGTGTAAGTATAGATCTTAACACAAATGGCATAAGACAATAGTGTATTAGTGTAGCTTTAAGTATATAATGATTTACCCAAAAATTAATTAATTTAAAAATAATAAGAAATTTGTGTTTATGCAAATAGCATCATAACATGTAATGTTTGCATTTAAAATAACGTACACATTTAGCTGCAAATTAACATGCTTGGTCATAACATTTGAATGTTTATCACTGGCAAATAAAGTAATTAAACATGAGATACAATGGTGTTTTAATCCAGCTATAACCAACAAATATTGAAGTATAAAAATCGGACATTAATTTAACTTTAGATTGGAAATAAATTACTATAAAAACATTAACAAAATCTTGTTTATGCAAATGGCATCAATCATGTAATATCAGCATCTAAAATGATCTACACGTTTAGCTATAAATGCGACGACCCGACTTTCTACACCCAGAAAATCGCATCATCTTGAAGAAAGAAAGGGATAGAAGAAGAAAGAAAGAGAAAGAAGAAACAGAACAACATCAGAGAACTCACAGCGGAACGAATGAAATATAATAATTAACATAAAATATTACATAGTATCTTATTACATCAGAGTACACAACTTAAAACAATAGATAATAGACAGTTATAATACTTCTGTCTAACCATACAACTCAAGATACAAGAGAAACAGATACCAACAAACACAGCAGAACCATAATATATCTACACGTCGAAGCCTCCTGCTCCATATCTCCTCCAGAATTCGTCAAGCTAACCTGATCCACTTGACTACTCATACATAATATGAGTACCCAAGAGTTTAATAAAACAGAAAATAAACACTCGGGTCAGACAGGGGTCTGGTGTGAGTAAACGGGTTAAAATTTGCTTAACTTTAGAAAACCTTTGAGAAGAAAAGGTATCACGTAAGACTTCCCACACATAAACATGGAAAAGTTTTTTCCTTACGCTAACCAAAACATTTGATAGGAAATCCAGTGATATTATAATAGTGTCTAGGGTTTTCAAGTAAATAAGAAATAGCCGAAATTGTTACATTCATTAAATTCCAGCTACTAGCCACAAAAGTGGGTAATACAAACAAAACCGTAGGGTCTCGTAGGGAAAATGGGTTTCCATCAATGGCAGGGCTACTGGGGTACCGCCCGTCACAGTACGTGGCCTAGATCAACGTACCGAGGAGTACTCCCACTCCCCTGCAACACAAAGCCAGAACCATCCCTTACTGGACAGTTCCGAACAAGACCACCCCGTAGTTGGCGCGACCAACCACACACTAAGCCGAAATAGAAAGGGACCTCTAGACAGGGGTAAATCTCGCTCTCAAATGGGGGCTACCCACGAAGCCTTGCCGCACCTCTCCTGTTTTAGCCATTCCCGGTTGATGAGGCTTGAGGTTACGATTACCTTTATAGAACACATCTATCTTAGAATGCTCATCATCCACCTGACGATGTTCTGAAAGCATTCAATCCATACAAGTTCGTTCCGGGTTCGAACGAAACCGAAGGCACTATCTCGTTGCACTCGTTTTGGAATCACCCTCAGAGTCAACGACCATAGCCCTTGCACTCTGATTCACCATCTCGAATCTATAAGTACTATTCCGTCAAACTCATTACGGAATCACCCACAGAGTTATACTGACGTATAGCCCTTACACCTCGAGTCTTCACTTGCTCCACTTGGATTAACGACCTAACGTTTAATTGGAATCGATGTGGTTTTCGGATCCCACATATGGAAATCCGATCCCGGTCTCACCGAAACCAAACGCCATTTTAAATGTCCAAGTTGTACTTAAGGGTTTAAACAGTTAACTTATATTCAGGATGATATATATAAATAGATAAATGAATCATATTATTACAAGAGATAATTCATATCATTATTCATCTTCACAAAGCAGCATATCACATAACAGATATATCGAAATCATCCAGTATCAACCCAATATCAAACATCCAATATCAACCAATTATCAATCTCCAAATATTGATCATCCAATATCAATTAATTAACCAATATTAATCAATCAACCCATAATAATCAAACATCCAAAACAGAATTGATTATCTCTTAATTAATTGGATTACCATAATCCTTCTTCATTAATTAATATTCTAAATAGAATAATAATCATCTCTAATGGTTTTCCTTAATTAATCTTCCTTGATTAATTATATTTAATTACATTCAAGTAATTATCCTTAACCATATTCAGTAATTAACACTTTAATTACTATCATTAATTACAATAATTAATGATCATACATTAATTAATTAACTATAATTAATTACATTAATTATTAATTAATTACAATTAATTAATCACATTTAAATTAATTACTTTTATTAATCAACCTTGATTAATATTATTAATTACATTTAATTAATGATCCTTATTAATTAATAATACTTTAATTAATTAAATAATTAACTTATAATTAATCAACTAATTAATCATAATTAGTAATTAACAATTTGTAATTACTTAATTAAATTAATTAACTTCTAATTAAATTATATTAATCCTTGATTAATTAGTTCAATCAATTAATCTTTAATTACTTTATTAATCAATTTGAATTAACAATTAGTCCTTAATTAATTAATTTATAATTTTAATTAATTACCCTTAGTAATTAATCTTAAATTAATCTCATTCATTAACTAATTAATCACATTAATTAATTAACTAAAATAAATTAAGTAATTAACTCTTACTTACTTACATTAGTAATTATCTCTAATTACTTTCATTAATAAGTCTTAATTACTTTCTTAATTAATCACTTAACAAACAATTAACTTCATCATTAAATAATTATTAATTCTTTAATTAATTAATCACTTCATAATTAATTAACTTCAATAATTATATTAATCAATTCTTTAATTGATATCATTAAGTAATTAACCAATAATCACTTTAATTAATTACTCCATGAGTAATTACCATTAATCACTTCCATAAGTAATTAACTTCCTTAATTACCTTCACAATTAACCATTAATTTCTTTATTAAGTAATTATACTTAATTAGTCCACAATTAAGTGATTATTTAAAATTTAATTAAATAATTAACTAATTATTTAAAATTAATTAAACAATTAATTAATTAACTAATCCTTTTATAATTAAAGAAAATATTTAATTAATTAAGAAAAGCATAAATCTTAATTAATTTCTTGCCTATTAACAATTATAAGTATTCTTAAGTCATATTCAAATAATTTTAACCTTAATTATCATCATAAATAAATTATTTGAATTAAATTAAATTTTAATAACTTAAAACAAATTATTCAATTGGTTTTCAAAATCATATCAATAACCTTATTTGAAAATAAGGCATTTAGAAATCAATTTTAAAATAATTTAATTATCCAATTTAAACTTATTTATTTTCAAAATAAATTTGAAATCATAAGTTACTAAACCATTACTTAAACCTTTAACTTAAGATTTTGATTTAATTCTTTAAATTAAAATCACTACTTTTTAAACTAGAATTAAATTAAGATAATTATTACAAAAGTAATCATCTTAAAACAATTTAAATTTGAACTAACACCTTTGGAATTTTGTTTTCTTTTATAAATTTCAAGTTTGATTTTTATTTAATCAAACTTAAAGCTTAAAATTTGCAAAATTTTATCCTTTATTCTTTTCCACCCTTACCCAGATTAACAACACTAAAGACCCGAGATAATCACCCACGAACCCGTGCTCGCCTCGAGTCTTTCACCATCCTCCACAGCTTCGAGTCGCCCCGTGGAAAAACACGAGGCTTTCTTCGAGCTACACTTCGGCTGTAACTCATCTTCCCTAAACTCATTCCTCAGTGTACACGAGCATACGCCGTACACCAAGCACAAAACCACCGGCCGCCGTTGAGCATTGCGACCATCCTCCACAGTCCCAAACCCTCTCGCGAGCACTTGGGTGAACCCAGATCCACCCATCAATACACGAGTCGAAATACGACCATTCGAACCAACTGCAGAAATCAACGTCACAAAAACCCAAACCCACCGCCGACGAACTCCTCGTCCATAAACCCTGTCGTTCCCTCCATAGCACCGCCATGACTTGAGCTCCATTTTCCCCCATGTGCGATCACTCCCAAACCTTTATTCGCGTCGCAAACATCTCATCAGTAAAGCCCAGAAAAACAAGCTTTAAAACCCTACTTTGTTCGATTACGAACACATTAAGCATAGGAAATTTTTTTGAAGATTTTTCCCAACATCCACATTCCATAAACAAACTTCGTCCCTACTCAAACCATCATCATGATCAGTGGCAATTCATCAAATTGCTAAAACTGTTCATACCCAAATTTCATTTTGAATATCAATTTAAATTTTTTGAATAGCATGTTAAAAATCATCATTTCCAACTACGAATCCAAATATATAACCCATAGCAGAAATTACAGTTGTTAATTCTTGACATGAAACAGAAATTTACCTTGTTTCCCATTTTAAAAATTATTTGTAATTTAAAAATTCCACAAACTATTTTTAAAATTGCCTTCAAACATTAACAAACAATTTCCACCTAATCATCAAAGTCAAATAATAATGTTTATTGGGAGATTTGAAATTTTTGAAACAGATCCTGGTCTGAAATAGAAATAGGGTATTTACATACATACACAGGTTTTTTTTTTTTACTCATATATGTAAAATTTTCTATTTATTCAATAACATAATACTGTGTGATTTTCATGAAATACTATCATCAATTCAAAGATTAACACATGCATTAGGTTAAACTGTTTTTAAAATACATTTACTCACCTTTATACATGCAGAGCAGAGCAGTATTTCCAGGTTTGAATCTTAAAATCTGTAGAAAACTTTAATTGCTTGTTGATGAAACTGCTGAGTTGAACATCATTTGGTTTGCAGGTTGATAATTCTTTTGCATGCATATTTAATTTGTTGCTGTTGAAACTGATACTTCATTGGAATATGCAGATTTTCACTTGCAGATTTAATATGAAGGTTGCAGAAAGTTTTATAGATCTTATTTTCAGTTTTGATTTTGCTTTTTGATCTTCAATTTCAGGTTTGAGAGAATAGTTACTAGTTG
This sequence comes from Allium cepa, assembly GCA_030765085.1. Classification (NCBI taxonomy): domain Eukaryota; kingdom Viridiplantae; phylum Streptophyta; class Magnoliopsida; order Asparagales; family Amaryllidaceae; genus Allium; species Allium cepa. The sequence continues at coordinate 148,457,815 of CM060928.1, forward strand.
CCATTAATGTTCAACTGAAGATAGAAAATAGCAATTTGAAGAAGAAGAGAAAAGTGTTTGTGGGGAAACTAGTTTCTTCTAAAAGTTTTTATTAAAAAAAATTAAGATAAAAAAAAACATTGCCACATGCTAGCTTAAGAATAACATTTGTCATCAATTTGTAAATTTTTCTTACAAGTGTTAAATCCTTGCATAATTGTATTTAAAACCTTATTACAAAGATAATTATATTTTATATTTAATTTAGCAATTACTTACATATGTATATATATAAGTTTACCTTTAAAAGTAAATGTTTCAAAACTAATATAAATAATTTCTTTGTATTTTAAAAGTCTAAAACCATTATACATATGCATTTATAACCATTTTAAAATTTAAACATTTTAAAAGAGAACAAAATAAAACTTGTTTAAATCCTTTTTAAACTATCATATTTTTAAAACAACAATTATCTTATATCTTGAAAACAAATTGAATTAAACTTTTAAATTAACTTCTGAAAATATCAAGTTTTTAAAACAAAGCTTTAAATTATAATCTCAAACATATTCAAATTATCAATAGTTTAAAATTAAATTTCAAAATAACTCAAATTATAACATATACAAACATATATATTACAATTTGAAAATTAAACCTTAAATTTAAAACAAAAGCTCTTCTATTCACAATATATATCAATTTTATATATATTATAAATAGAATAAAAATTTATTAGCTTAGAGAAACAAATCTTAACAATATTGCCATATTAAAAATTCATTGACCATAAAAAGAATAAATTTATCAGTTTAAATTAAAATTATAAAGAAAATTACCAAACCAATTAAATTATTAATACAGATTATTAAATTGTTATTGCCCAAAATTCCGGGTCGTTACAATAAATCAACATGCATGTTCATAATATTGCTTATAAACAGCAAATTAAGTAATTAATCCTGTTTACTATTGTTTTTTAATCCAGCTTTGAACCAGAAGCTATTAAACTATTAAAATTGGTCGTTAATATATCTTTAGATTAAAAATAAATTACTTTAGAAACATTAACGAATTTCTATTTATGCAAAGAGCATCAAATCATGTAATATTAACATCTAAAATGATATGCACATTTCGTTATAAATTAACATGCATGTTCATAATGTTTGACTGCTTATCATTAGCAAATTAAGTAATTAATCCTTGCTTACAATGGTGTTTTAATCTAGCTTTGAACCAGCAGCTATAAAACTATAAAAATTAGACATTAATGTAGCTTTAGATTAGAAATAAATTACTTTAAAAACATTAACAAATTCCTGTTTATGCAAAGAGCATCTAATCATGTAATATTAGAATTTAAAATGATATGCACATTTAGCTGTAAATTAGCACGCATGTTCATAATATTAAGTGCTTATTAGTAGCAAATCAGCTAATTAGTCCTTGTTTATAATGGTGTTTTAATCTAGCTTTGAACCAACATTTATTAAATTATAAAAATTAGTCATTAATTTAGTTTTAGATTAGAAATAAAGGGGATTTTCACTTAAAGGCATCTTCGTGCAGGATAATAAGTTTTAAGGATAGTATTTTTGAAAAAGTAGTTTTAACGACAATTTATAGGAAAAATAAGTGAAATTATCATTTTCCAGTTATGCCGAAATAATGATAAACGAATTTATCATTTTTTTTGTATACCTCTAAGAGATAAATGAATTTATCATTTTCCTGTAAATTGTCCTTAAAACTAATTATTCAGAATTGTCTACCTTAAAACTTATTACCCAAAAACATAAAGCCCTTCAACTTAATTTCCACAGAAATAAGTTACTTCAAAAACACCAACAAATTCCTGTTTATGCATGAAAGTGTGCTATGGATTGTGTAATATAGATAAATGATAATACAGAGTGTAGTGATGATAGCAATATAGTTAATAGTGCAGAATATAAAAGAAGTATAATAAAAGTGATACCAGATATTTTTATACTGGTTCGGAGCTTCGTCCTACGTCCAGTCCCAAACTCCTTTTGGATTTTCACTAAAACAACAACGCTCACTTAACCCGGAGGAACAGGTCTATACAACCCTTGAGCGGCCGAACAAGAAACTGAGCAGCAGAACAGGATTTCGCCTCAGCAACTGAAGAGGACTTCACACGCTTGAGCAGCAGAATAGGACTTCAATAAATACAAAATGTTGTTTTGACCATATGTGTTATAATAACATGGATTTGTCACTTGTAGTACACCCTTCTTATAATCTTCTCCTCGAGTGTGTATATACATACATACATACATACATATATATATATATATATATATATTTGAAGTTTATGAAGAATAGAAAGGTATAATATTGCTTTAATGCAGAATATTTGAAAGTATAGTTGCAAGAAGATTCAAGAGTGTTAGATTAGAAAGATTAGAAAATTCGATGGTTTGGAATGAAGTTAGAGTATGTATTTATAGATGTTAAAAAAGTAGGGACAGTTGACGAAGAGTTCCAGTTGAAGTGTTGCATCCAAATCTTTTCGTAGAGGTTTGTAACTCTTCACAAATAGTCGTGTCTTGTCAAAAAATAGCTGATGTAGAAATTTAGTCAACTGAACCTCTGGGTCAGTCGACTGAATATTCAAACATTATTATTTGTGCATTTGTGTACCTGTGCATGTTGCACAGAAATTTACAGGTCAGTCGACCGACCTACCTAGTCAGTCGACTGACCTGGTGATTTTTGTGCAATTTACACAGTTTTCACAGGTTATATATATATATATATATATATATATATATATATATATATATATATATATATATTATACGATTTTAAAGAAAAACTTTGATAATATATATGTGTGTGTATATATATATTCTATGCTTATGTGTATAAATCATTAAGATTATTTATAAGCTAATATATTCGTTAAATGAGGGGAGATTTTAACAAAATTGACCTAAGACTCAAAAACAAGATAATATAATTGATGCATCGATTTTGATGTCTTGTCTCCATGTAGTATATATTCTCTTTTGGTCGTAGAAGTCGTCAAATGTGTATGTCGTAGTGATAGCTTTGTGTCATGAATCAAAAGCAAGTCTCAACATTCTTCCCCTTTTTAATTGATGACAACCTGTAAATTGATATAGATTTTGACTGTGTATATAATATAAATACTTACTCCCCCTGAATCTTTGACGATCTATATCCTGCATTCTTAATATTAGTGATAATATTTATCCCCTTTTGTCATCGACAAAAAGGAATAAAAAGTATGATATGTACATAGATAATACGAAGGAACCAAACATTCATACCTTACAATATCATAAACAAGAGTCTTGAAATAATATGAAAAGAGTGGCTATTTAATTACAAGCCATAATGTTTTGAAATAAAGAATAATGTTTTTATAATATAAGAAAAGTAACACCTTACTCCATTATATTCTTACCCCTATCGCTATGTGATCTTTGACCACCACTATCGCCTTCATTTCCACCGTTGTCGCTACTACTTGCTTGATCATCGGAAGAGGAAGACCAAGTGAAGACGGGTTGCTTACCCGGATCACCTAGTGTAGCCGTCGAAGTGCCAGATGAACAGGAGATAGCTTGCCATAACTTTGTAAAAATCCTTTAACTTGATCGAGCTTTTTATCAACTTTAGTGATATGGGATTGAAGAATTTGTTGACTACGACATATCATAGAAATAGACTCATGTGGAGGAAGATCTGGATTAGGAATCAAAATTTCGTCTTGTTGACGAATAGTTGATCTTTGACGAGTTGGACAGTGGGATGCTTCGTCTTGTTGTTGTTGTGGTTGATCTTGAGATAATCGTCGTTGAGTCCATTCTTCAAAAGTAATGATAGGAGGAGGTCGAGCAACTGGTAGCTTCATTAATGCTAAAGTACGAGAGCTTAAGTACCCGACGGTAGAAACCGGTGAGTCAGGTTCCAGAATCTCACATTCTTTTAGCAATCGCATAATATACTGACCATAGTAGATGACATTCGTTCGACCATTGTTGAAGCTTAAGAATTCATCAAGAATTAACCGAAGCCATTTAACTTTGATATTGCCGAAAATGGCGTATAAGGATTTGAAGTTGTGTTCGTAAACAAATACATAACTTTCGGTTTATGAAGTTACGGTTTTCATTAACACACGGTGTATAATTCTAGATTCTGGCCTTAAGGTCATGGACTTTAGTTGGTGTATATCGTCTTCCAAAAATAAATGACTTATATGATCACGAACGACCATATCACAATCAACATTGCTCGGTTCAATACCATCATTTTCAGATCTTAAAACGTGAGCCATTCGATCTAACGAGAGAAATATGGGTTTTCCACAAACTAAACTCCATACACAATCTTCTCGATTTTGAATGTTTTGGTGACCTAAATTTAGATTAGCGTAGAAGAGCTTGATCATAATTTGGTTTATTTTATGCTTATTGTCATCAATATTGAACAAAGACTCCAAATTGCTTCTACAAGCATGTTCTTGTATATGATATGGAGAAAAATCGAATTTTTTTACAAACGAACCTTCAAAGATATGAGAATCATGCATTCTCCTTCATCTTTTAACCACGGCATCATCGTAGAGCCATTGATGGATTTGCTCATTGGAAGGAGGTTAGGAGGACGAATATGCTTGTCATTTTCTCTTCGGAGCTATTTAATTTGATTGTTTGGAGGTAAAAATTGAGTTTTTAAAGATCTAGGGTTTTAGAAAAGTTGAAAATATGAAATGAGAATGAATAGGAAAGGGGAAAGTGAAGGTCAAAAGGTTAAAAGGTGAAAAGTGAGTGGGTAGGAGCAGTAATTTTGCTCAGTTCTATGAATCAGTCGACTGAATCCGTGGTTCAGTCGACTGAACCTGAAATTCAAAATTTTCGAAGTTCTGGTTCAATCAACTGAATGCCTAACTCAGTTGACTAAATCTTACTTATGTAGATTTTGTCTTCTGGTCCAGTCGACTGATCCTATGTGGCAGTCAACTGAACCTGCTTTTAAAAAAATTCTCGTATCAGTGTCAGTCGACTAATACACTGGTTCAGTTGAATGACCTGTCTGAATTTCCCCAATTACCTCTGTTTTGAGTAATATTTTATATAGTTATACTTATGAAGCTTTGTAAAATTATTAAATTGAATATTAGAACAGCATATATGTTGATAATATGAAGAAGATGAAATGATTTATTCCAAAACAAATTGTACATAATTTAGTCAAATTATTAGAAAAATAACAAATAATAACAACTAAACTTATTTGAAGGGCTGGGAGTTTTGTATCCCTATAGCTGTTTGCGACGAACATTTGATACTTCAATTCGATCCCATGAGTTTGGTGAGACTATTGGTCATGGCAGGGATGAAGTAGAAGGTCGTGAATAGGCGAATTGATGTGTTCGCCTATTGGATGGGATGAAGCACCGCAAAATTTCATAGCAACGTGTTCTGTAATTCCTAGACATCTCGAGTTGATCTTTTGGTCATAACATATTTCACGTTGAAGCATTAGAGACTCTTGTTGATGATGATGCAAATCAAATATTTCGTGTTTAGTGTTTGGAGAGACATCAAACATCATCGTCTTCCCTTTCTTTTTCTTCGGAGTATATCCGGTATGATCATGACAGGTAGAAGATGGTGTATTATGATGGACGGGAGTTTTTGGTGATTCGGTAGAGGCTAGAATTTCAATGGAGTCAGTTGATGAAGAAGTTGACATTTTGATAGTTAATTTATATTTCTATTAGTTTGTATGAATAACATAGAATAAATATACCTATTTATAGGCTAATGTTGAGAATAAGAAGGATGAAGTGAATGGTTCTTGAATTTAGCTATAAAAAGATTATTAGTTAGGAACGTTAGCTGCTATTTCGTTGGTTGTCACCATATAATATAATCCCCGAGCTGGACTACAATGAAAATAATCAATAGCTCAGGTGGTTAAGACATCTGGGCTATTCACAATAGCTCATAGGTTCGAATCTCAACATGGTTAGAAAAACGAATTTTTGTAAAAAAATTATTTTTGAGTTTTAGTCAAAATTTCGGTTTTATCATTTATATATCTTTAATTGACATTATACCGAGTTCTTGACGTAGTTTTATAAAAATGTTTTCTAACAAAGGTTTAGTAAAAATATCTGCTAATTGATTTTCAGATGGAATGTAGTCTAAATTTATCACATTTTTTTCTATATTGTCGCGTAGAAAGTGATGTCTAATATCTATACATTTAGTTCTGGAGTGATTTACTAGATTTTTGGATAGATTTATTGCACTGGAATTATCACAGTAAATTGTTGATTTTGATAAATTGACTCTGAATCTTTAAGTGTCTGTTGCATATAAATTACTTGTGCGCAAGCTAGTGCCGCAGAAATATATTCTGCTTCATAGGTAGATAGCGAGACACAATTTTTTTTCTTGCTAAACCATGATATTAATGATTTACCAATGTAGTGACATGTACTGCTTGTACGTTTTCTATCCGTTCGTGATCCTTCGAAATCAGCATCGCTATATGACACCAACTCGAACGAGCAATCTTTTGGATAGAAAAGTCCGAAATGTGTAGTATTACCAGGATAACATATTATTCGTTTTATGGCTCATAAATGTGATTCTTTTGGATCAGCTTGAAATCATGCACATAGACATACGCTCATCATTATATCTGGTCGACTCGCTATTAGGTATAGTAATGATCATATCATGCTATGACATAGTTTTGGGTCTACACTCTTGCCATTTTCATCTTTATCAAGATGTTCAGTTGTGCTCATAGGTGTTGGTTTGGCAGAAGTGTTTTCCATTCCGAATCGCTTTATAAGATTACTACAGTATTTTTCTTGATTTATAAATATTCCATTTGAAACTTGTTTTATTTGAAGATCTAGAAAATACGATAATTCTTCCATATGGGACATTTCAAATTCTTTAGTCATTATTTCAGAAAATTCTTTACATAATTTATTATTAGTTGAACCAAATATTATATCGTTTACGTATATTTGAACTATTAAAATATCATTTTTAGAATGTTTTATAAATAAAGTCTGATCTACTTTTTCTATTTTGAATCCTGATACAATTAAATAGCTTTTAAGGCGTTCATACCAAGCACATGGTACTTGTTTTAAATTATATAAAGCTTTCTTAAGTTTATAGACATGATCTGGATATTTTTCATGAACAAATAAAGGGGGTTGTTCAACAAAAACATTTTCTTTAATATAACCATTTAAAAATACACTTTTAACATCCATTTGATAGAGTTTAAAGTTATTAAAACACGTGTAAGCCAATAAGATTCGTATTGCTTCTAGTCTAGCGATTGAAGCAAATGCTTCTTCATAGTCTATTCCTTCTTCTTGGTTATACCCATGTGCTACTAGTCTCACTTTGTTTCTAGTTATATTTTGTTGTTCGTCTGCTTTATTTTATAAACTCATTTAGTTCCTATAACAGTCTGATTGTTCCGTCTGGGTACTAGTTCCCAAACTTCATTTCGTTCAAACTGATTTAATTCTTCTTGCATATCAGTAATCCAATTTCATCGGATGATGCTTTCTTAGTATTCTTAGGTTCTATAGTAGAAAGAAAAGCTACATTACCCATTAAATTTAGTTGATTTCTAGTTCGAACATTTGAATTTATTTCTCCAATTATATTTTCTATAGGATGATTCCGTAAGATTCTTCGAGGAGATCTTATTGTGTTAGTAATATTTCTATTTTCTGAATTACTAACAATGTTTTCATCTTCTCTAGAATGATAAACAATATCTTCATCTTCTCTTGAATTGTTTATTATATTTGTGTTATTCTTAAGTAAATCATTGTAATCGTTTATTTTTGAGATAAGTTTAGAGTTCTCATCAAAAGATAAATGAAAGTGTCTCTTCAATAGTATTAGTTCGTTTATTGAAAATTCAACAAGATTTGCTTCGATTCGAATATCTAAGAAATATACCTTCATCACATTTTGAATCGAATTTGCTAAGCCGATCTTTAGTATTTAATACAAAACATTTTGATCCAAATATTTTAAATAAGATATGTTTGGTTTTCTACTGTTAAAAAGTTCGTAAGGTGTATTCCTAGTGAAGGGTCTAATAAAAACACGATTAAATACATAACAGGCAGTTGCAACAGCTTCTGCCCAAAAATGTTTTGGTAATGTGCTTTCGTTTAGTAAGGTTTTTGCACATTCTTGTAGAGTTCGATTCTTTCGTTCTACAACTCCATTTTGTTGTGGAGTTCTATAAAATAAAAAGTTATGAAATATTCCTTTCTTTTTACAATAATTATCAAATAGTTCATTTTTGAATTCACCTCCGTGATCACTTCTGATATTTTTAATCTTAGTACCTTTTAAATTTTGAATCCCTTTAACAAATGTTTTGAAATTTTCGAAAGTATCACTTTTATTTTTCATAAAGATAGTCCACATATATCTAGAAAAATCATCAACTATTACAAATACGTATTTATTGTGATTTATGGATTGAACTTAGGTAGGTCCAAATAAATCAATATGAAGTAATTCAAGTGGTTGTAATGTCGAAATGACTTTTTTAAATTTAAACGAAGATTTAGTTAATTTTCCTAATTGACATGTGTCACATGTATTATTAATTTTAAAACTCATCTTTGGTAACCCTTTTACGAGATTATTTGTAGAAATTTTATTTATAGTTTTAAAATTGATATGACAGAATCATTTGTGCCGTATCCAGGGATCATTTCTTTGGTTATTAAACACATGTCTGAGTTATGATTAACTTTCATATTCAAAACCTAAATGTTTTTATCTTTATTTCCTTTGAAAATAAGATTCTGATTTTGATCGAAGATACTACATTTATATTATGAGAAGGATATTATAAAACCTTTATCGCATAATTGACTTATACTTAATAGATTATGTTTTAGATTCTTAACTAATAAAAACATTTGTAATAAGAGGTAAATTAGAGATACCATATATGCTCACATTGCCTTTGCCGATGATATAGCCATTGGAATTATCTCCAAAAGTGATAGAGCCTCCATCTGAGTATATAATGTTTGTCAACATATCTCTATCTCTTGTCACGTGTTTTGAGCAAGCACTGTCTAGTTTTCATTTTCCTCTATTCTTGAGTGGGACCTATAAAAAATATGAGGTAACGTTGGTACCCACCTTTTTAATAGGGTCCTAAGAGTTAGATCTTAGGAAACCAAACCCAAGTGGGTTTAGTATCCCTTTTATAAATATAATCCTTATTATTATGAACGTTTTCTATAAATGATCTAATATACTCATTCCTTACTTATTATTAGTTTTAGGAACCCATATATTTATAGTTTTAGAAACTAGTCTTTTTGAAGATATGGGTGTTTTATTAGATTTAACATTGTTTAAATTACTAGATTGTGAATTCTTGACTTTCTTCTTATAACCTAAACCATTTTTATTGTTAACAGGTTGTGAATTTTCAATAATTCTAGATAAATTTTCTCTTCCTTTATTAAAATTTGAAACATTTTTAGTGATTCATTCTAGTTTGGTCTTTAGACTTAAATTTTCTAGTTCTACCATTTTAATATTAGTTTTTAAATCATGATTTTCAGAAACAAGAGCATCATTCTTTTCTTTTTGAATCTCAATTTCTTGACTTAATAATATTAGTTGAGAATTAACATTTGAGAGCGATTCTTGAGTTTTCTCAAGTTCTTCTTCCAATATTTTCTTCTCATCTTTAAGCATATCTCTTTCGAATTCTGCCCTTTTCTGATTTTCAACAGCATCTTTATATTTTCTTTTAAGTCTTCTTAGTATTTAACAATTTTGAGTTTATCTCTATCATATCATCAAAATTAAATCACTAACCTTGTTGTCTTTGGCCATAAAGCATACGTTGACTTGTTTATTATCACCGTCACTCTCACTTTCAGAAGAGGAAGAAGAATCTGAATCATCCCATGTAACTGAGAAGGCTTTCCTTCTGAATTTGTCCTTTCTTTTATTGCGATATTCTTGCTTTTGATCTGGACAGTCCTTATGTATATGCCCCTTTTTATGACAGTTAAAGTGCTCCAGAACTGATAAAGACGGTGGTTTATTGCTGCTTCTTTTGCCATTATTTCTGTTTCATTTTCTATACTTCGATAATTTCTTGAAGTTTTTGGCAATAAATGCTACATCATCTTTGTCTAAATCTGATTCTTCTTGTTCTACATGGAATGCTATATTCTATTTATCTTGAGCTTGAACTTGTTTAGCCTGCAAATTCGCTTCATAGGACATTAGATTTCCTATTAACTATTTTGGAGTTATTTTGGAAATATCATTCGCTTCTTCAATAGCGAGAACTTTTCTTTCCCATTCTTCCGTTAAAGAGTTAATAATTTTGGATACAATATCAAAATCTAAATATTTTTCTCCTAGTCCTGCTAAAGAATGGTAGATATCCTAAAATCTTGAATACATATCATTTATAGACTCATTTTCTTTCATCCTAAAGTTTTGAAACTGACTTTTGAGCATGGATATTTTGCTTTGTTTGACTTTGTTAGTTCCATCGGGTGTAACTTTGAGTGTATGCCATATTTCATATGCAGTATTGCATATGCTAGCACGGTTAACTAATTTTTATCTAACGCACAAAACGACATATTCACGGCTTTTGCATTTGCTGTGGCATTTAGTTTCTATTTATTTGTTCAAGTAGAATACTCTTCAGTAGGAATAATATATTCTGTCTGAGTTATATTCCATGAATCAAAACCATTTGCTTGTATATATATTTTCATTCATGTGGCCCAATAGTTATAATTCACGCCATTAAATAGTGGTGGACGTGCATTGGATTATCCTTCAATGAAGCTAGTGTTAATGCTAGTGCTAGTGTTAGTTTCCATATTACTAGATTAGCAGATAACTATTTTACGGTTATATGATCACCTTGCTCTTATACCAAGTGAAAGTGTGCTATGGATCATGTAATATGGATATATGATAATATAGAGTGTAGTGATGATAGCTATACAGTAAATAGTGCGGAATATAAAAGCCGTATAATAAAAATGACACTAGAGATTTTTATACTGGTTCGGAGCTTCGTCCTACGTCCAGTCCCAGACTCCTTGTGCAATTTCACTAAAACAACAATCCTCACTTAACCTAGAGGAACATGTCTTTACAACCCTTGAGCAGCCGAACAAGGACCTAAGCAGCAGAACAAGATTTCACGTCAGCAGCCGAAGAGGACTTCACACGCCTGAGCAACAGAACAGGACTTCAAGAAATACAAAATATTGTTTTGACCTTATGTGTTCTAGTAACATGGATTTGTCACTTGTAGTACACCCTTCCTATAATCTTCTCATCGAGTATATATATATATATATATATATATATATATATATTTGAAGTTTATGAAGAATAGAAAGCTATAATATTGCTTTAATGAAGAATATTTGAAAGCATAGTTGTAAGAAGATTCAAGAGTGTTAGATTAGAAAGATAAGAAAATTCGGTGGTTTGGAATGAAGTTAGAGTATGTATTTATAGATGTTAAAACAGCAGCGGCTGTTGATAAAGAGTTTCGTCCAAATCTTTTTGAGAGGTTCGTAACTCTTCACAAGCAGTCGTGTCTTTTTAGAAAATAGCTAATGTAGAAATTCAGTCAACTGAATCTCTGGTTCAGTCGACTGAATATTCAAACGTTTTATTTGTCTATTTGTGCACTTGTGCATGTTGCACAGAAATTTATAGGTCAGTCGACTGACCTGGTGATTTCTGTGCAATTTGCACAGTTTTCACAGGTTATATATATATAGTATATATGATTTTAAAGATAAACTTTGATAATATATATATATATATATATTCTATGCTTATATGTATAAATCATTAAGATTATTTATAAGCTAATATATTCGTCAAACGAGGAGAGATTTTAACAAAATTGACCTAAGACTCAAAGATAATATAATCGATGCACCGATTTTGATGTCTTGTCTCCATGTAGTATATATTCTCTTTTCGTCGTAGCAGTAGTCAAATCTGTATATCGTAGTGATAGCTTTGTGTCATGAATCAAAACCAAGTCTCACAATGCAAAGAGCATCAAATCATATATTATTAGCATCTAAAATGATATGCACATTTAGCTGTAAATTAACATGCATGTTCATAATATTTGAATGCTTATCAATAGCAAATTAAGTAACTAATCCTTGTTTACAATGGTGTTTTAATCTAGCTTTGAACCAGCAGCCATTAAACTATAAAAATTGGTCATTATTTAGCTTTAGATTAGAAATAAACTACTTTAAAAAAATTAAGAAATTCTTATTTATGCAAAGAGCATCAAATCATGCAATGTTAACATCTAAATGATATGCACATTTAGTTGTAAATTAACATGCATGTTCATAATATTTGAGTGCTTATCATACGCAAATTAAGTAATCAATCCTTGCTTCTAATGGTGCTATAATCTATCTTTGAACCAACAGCTGTTAAACTATAAAAATTAGACATTAATATAGCTTTGGATCAGAAAAAAATTAACATGCACCTAATTGCTGAAATAGCATTATAACATGTAATATTTTTTTATTTAAAATGATATGTACATTTAGCTGTAAATTAACATGTATGTAGTTTTTCACATCATTCTTAGATCAACATTTACTATCAAATAACATTTAAATGATTTCACATTTTAGAATAGCAACTAAATTTAGCTTTAATCCAGATAATAAGTAACTGTAGGTAAAGCAAACCTATAAGATCAATAACTAATGTACTGTTAATGGCTACAACTACTAACAAATCATGTAATAAGCAATACTAAAAAAGGATACGTGAATTTATCTGAAAATTAACATTAATTATCTACATAAGCAAATAATTTTATCTTTCAGAAATATATGAACATCAATTTGTTTATTTACAGAGTTAAATATAGAAATCGAGCATTATTTTACCTTCTTGTTTGACGATTTTGCGATTAATGTGTTTTAGCCATTTTTGAACTTTCAACAACACTAACGACGTATCTTAAGAGAGGAAAATGAGAGTTAGGTATTTGGTTGAGATATTTAAGACGACAGAGTTGAAATCGAAAGAGTGGAGATGTTGGAAGCCATTAAAATTTACTTTTCTGCAGAGAATGGAATGGAGTTAGTAGAGGAAGAGGAATTTGGTTCTTTTAGGGCATCGATAGTGAACGAGGAAGGGCTTTAGCTACACGTGTTCTTGATCCAATTTTAAAAGTTTGTAGGACCGTGTTATATTTTTTTATAAAAACTTGTCCTTAGGACATAAAACCCCTATAAATTATTGGTTATAAACTACTATTTATAAATTATTTAAATAATTATTAAATATTTAGTATTAATTATTATAGTATATTAAGAAATACTAAGCATATTCAAAAAAGCTTAATATAACCTATAAGTAAAAGTATTTTTTTAAAAATTTGTAGCCAATCATTATCTAGTTTTAAAAGCCACTGTTTTTACAACATTAAAACTGTTCTAAAAAGGGTATTGTGAAGACGTTTACAAAAAATAGTCGTAAAAAGGTAGTTTATTACAACATATCCAAACGAAACATCGTAAAAAGTTGTATTCTACAACTTTTTCTATAAAAAAAGTTGTACAAAAGATGTTTTTACAACGTTTTTTTAGAATACGTTGTAAAAGGTGTTTTTACAAAGTTTAAATACAAATGTTGTAATAAGCCGTATTTGATGTAGTGTCAAATCCCCCTTAATTTCAATGTAATATCCCCCTTGAAAATCAAATAACATTGCCCGTGCGTGAATCAATGGTCTAACCTTAAAACCTTAAAAAATTCTCTAAGCCAACGTCTTTAAACCACTCGATTATTCAAATTTGAGAAAAAATACCATTGCTTCACTTTTTATTTTTCACATTGCAACGACCCACAATTTTGAATATTTAAAATTGGAATATTTAATGGATTTTAAATATTTAAAAGTTAATTTTTTAACTTGAATTTCAAATATAACTAATTATTGGACAACTTAATTATTGAATTAAATAATTTGAAATTGGGTAAATTGTTGAATCTGGAGTTTTAAGCCTGTTAAAAATATTTTAAAAGCTTATAATTTTCTTATTAATAACAATGAAGACAATAAAAGTTTTAAAATTGAATTTAACAGTGATTTGTTCAGTTTTAAAAATATATCGTTTAAAATGACATTTAAAAATATATCGTAGAGTCTGGAATTGTTGTTTGGTTGTACGGTATGTAAATGCGCTGAAATCTATACTGAAAATTCAATATACATAATTGGGTCCAAAAAGCTATCTTCTCCATACGATCGAATTAGGATTCGAAATCTTTTTCATTGCGTTCGGAATAAGGGTATAAGATTATAAACGCCTAGCGGCACGCCTTGATAGGAGGTCAAAATTTTAAGCTATGGATTCGAGACGATTTAAAATTTTAAATAATATGTATTACTTTGATTTAACAAATATTTTCACATCGAAACTTTTTCCTTTCTCTTCAAATCATTGTAACAAGCATATTCAAACACATTTTTGCTCCTTTCACATTTTTAAACATCACAGCCGAGCATCTTACAGTGAAATAAAAATGGCAACCTTAAATAAAAAATCATTTCTCCACTTATATTGAATTATAAATCATGAAATTAATTATAAAAATCTTATTTCGCCTCGACCTTCAACCTGGGGGGCGTGGCAAAGGGCAGTTTCGAATAGAATGATCGACATTTTATAGTCGAAGGTAGGATTTGGGATTTCAAGAGATGAAGTGCTCGATTTGGAAGTTTGAGGTCATTTTTGGATTTGTAGTAGAGAAACACATCTAGGCCTACGATTTGGTGAAGTTCGATCAACATTTGGATTTTGCGCCACTATAGGACGTTGTCGAGCAAGCGTCGGGTCGTGAATTGGTCAGAGAGGATGGGATTGTCGTGGTTGTATGGAAATAGAAGCTTGTACGAAGAGAGGAAGAATGGCGATGACCGCTTGCCGTTTCGTGGAGAGACAAGAGGGATTGGGTGCGTGCACACGTGATATGGTACCAGTGCAAATTTCTTGGCTTCAGGAAGTTCGAAGCATCTAGGAAGAGGAAGGAATAGTTTTGGGCCAGGCTCTGTTTCATGGGGTATGGGTTTTATTAAATATAATTAACATGTTTTTATAAATTTAAATACCGATGAACTTATAAAACTTATCTTTCATGCATACGAGGTCCATTTTGAACGAAACTTTTTGTGTAGCGGTCGTGGTAAAGAGAGCTTCGAAATGGAACTAGTTTGGATGAATTTGGAGCTTCTGACATTTTTAGATAATTTCAAACACGTCCAGATTCAATTGAAAATGGAACGCGAAAGCGACAGAAAATCAAGGTGAGTTAATCTCACTCGATTTTGGATTACTGGCTAATTTTAAATAGTTAAAATTAACAATTAGTTGATTGCTGAATTTTATAATTATTATCAGTTGAATGTGATATTATTATATATATAGTAGTGTATATATATGTATTGGAGTGATTGATATTCCAACATATATATAGCGGATGAGACTCTATGCGTCTCGCATAATAGCGGATGACCCTATATACCGCGGTATCCTCCTTGAAGTGAGATTGATATTTTTATATTGTATTAACATCTGTAGATGCAAGAAAACAGGTTGGAGGGATCCAACTGGATTCCTCAAAAGTGTTAAAATTATTTTCATATGCATTAATATGATATGTTGAATAATCTATGATATATCATAGCATGATTTGTATATATTTGGTGCTATGGTATTTCTGGTTTAGATTTTGGTTTTTTTTGAAATACCATAAATATGTAAATTGAATTTAAAAATAAATTGAAAGAGTTTTTGAGGTAAAACTAACTATAGTGAAATTGGAATTTATTTAAATAAATGAATTTGGAGAAAAATAAACAGTTTGATTCGAATTTATATTTAATAATTTTGGAATATTGTAGACAGAGATTTTTGAAATAATGTAAATAAAAGGATTTTTTAAAAAAGTACTTAAGTGATGTTGCCGAAGAATAAAGAGGATTTATTTCTAGAATCGAGGTTTAAAATATTTTAGGGAAAATAAAAAGAAAATCTGAAAATCAATTCTGAAATTGATATCCCTAATTTTAAAAGAGATTTTAAATTATGACAAAAGGTAGGGAATCTGAATTTAGTTGGGTTTGGAATATATTTGGGTTATTTAAGAGATTACTTAAAAATGGAATTTAACTTAGAAAATCGATTTAAATCGATTAAGCGTTGTGAAATAATGGTAAACGAGTAATGAGACTATGAATTTTTATAAACAAAGTGTATAAATTAAGTAAAGTTAATTATCAATGGATAAAGAGGAAGTATAATTTCATGAATGAGGATTTATAAGGAGATGGGTTAATTTGTCTAAAAATAATAGTAAATTTATTTTTAGAAATATGGAAAAAGGAAATTTATGGAATTAGAACGTAAATCAAACCGGAAGTAAATCTAGTGGGATTTATAAATAATTAGACTGGCTACATTGGGGTTAAAAATGTATTTTTCTAAGAAGTTAAGTTATTTAAAAAATGAAGGATTTTTAAGTATTAATTAGAAATTTTAAAAGTGTTTTGAAGAATATTTCAGAAAATTAAATTTTTAGTTGTTTAAAATTTTGCTTAAAGTATATTTAAATATTAGTTCAGTTAGTTTAGTAAGTTAATTATTACTAAAAAAATTATCAGCATTATTTTAAAAGGATAAACTATTCAATATTAATATTTATATAATAACTATTATTTAAAGTAGTTTGCCTAAAGTTTTACGTGGAAAATTATTATAGAAATTTCATAAGTATATTATGTTGAAAATTTTGAAACAAGTTTTCGGGAAGTATTTGTATACTCGCATAGCATAATCGGAGGTTGTAATAACCCGCATATTTATCGAGTTTACATTTAAATATTTTTATTTAAATATTAAATCGTTAATCGGATTTTGGTCCGAAAAACTACTTTTTGCAAACGGTCAAATTAGGACTCGAGACCACTTCCATTGAGTTTGAAATGTCGTTTACAACTTTTTAAGTATAAACATCGATAGGTTTGGAGTTAGTGAAATTTCACTAACTTTTCCCGCTTTGGACTTTGGGTTAGTTTAGCCTATTAAGCCCAAGTTCCAACCCTCTTCTCCTCACTCTTCATAAATTTCCTAACTAACTCAAGCTTTAGCATTAATGGTGAAGAGAATGGGAAATTAAAACTCCAAGCTCAAATTCAATTGCAACTCCATCATTCAACTCCAAATTCAAGTAGAAGATATTGGATTCAAGCTTTGGATTGCTTCTCCTTGCTTTCAAGCTTCATCTTCATAAATTTTAGTGCAAAGGTGAGATTTTTATCTCACAATTCTAGTCTATAACTATATTGGACTGTTGGGAATGATTCCCTATCACTTTAGCATGCATATTTGCTTTTGGTTTGGATTGGATTGGCGAAAAACTCCGATTTTTGGTGTTTGGGAGAAATTTCTGCATTTAGGTCGTTCTGGCCGTTTTTAGCTCGCTCGGAGTTAGGTCGTGTGGACCTTAGGTCGTAGGTCGCGTACGAGTTAACCCCTAGGTCGTTCTGGCCATTTTCGTGTTTTCGGAGTTAGGTCGCTCAGGACCTTAGGTCGTAGGTCGTATGGCCGTTAGGTCGCTCTGCTTTGGCTCTGGCCATTTTTGCTCACTCGCAGTTAGGTCGCTCACGACCTAGGACTTAGGTCGCTTGGAGTTAGGTCGTAGGTCGGCAGGTCTTCAGCTCGCACGCGTTGAAAAGGCACGTCTGGAGTTAGGTCGTTCGCGAGTTAACGTTAGGCCGTTTGCGAGTTAGCGCCCTAGGTCACTCGCGTATAGCTCGTTCGGAGTTAGGTCGTTAGGCCTTAGCTCGTATGGCCTATGCAATTTGGTTAGGTCGTCCAACCTCAACACCTTAGGTCGTAAGACCTTAGGTCGTACCCCTTAGGTCGTTAGACCTTAAGCCTTCACTATTGGAACTCGTTAGGTCGTAGCAACCATAGGTCATAGGTCGCTCACACGGAGTTAAGTCGTAGGTCGTCTCCGACCTTATATGGCTCAGCCAGGTTTCACTTTAAGTCGTTAGGTCGTTTGGACCTTGTTTCCAGTTAGGTCGCAAGACCCTTAAACCGTTAGGTCACTAGGTCGCGATGTTTTAGGTCGCTGCACCCTATGCCTCTATAGGTCGTTCGCCCCCGCACCCCCACCTTGGGGGGTTGCCACCCCCCCTGGACCCCCCCTCCGTAGGGGATCTTATCTGAAAAATATTAAGCTGATTTCCTTGGATTTTATTCGCATCTCCGTATGCGATCTTTGTGACTGATTGTTTCTACACTTGCTTATGTGTTTTGTCACTTTATAATATAAAGGTTTCAATACTAGTAGTAAATATCAAAACTCTTTTAACAAACAATTTCAACTCTATTTTTAATAACAAAGCTCTTTTCTTAAACCGTTTTCCAATCTATTAGTATATACAAGCCTTTACCTCACTCAGATGAGAAATCTAATTAAACGACTTAGTAAAACAAGTGGTATGAAACGCTTGCGTTCACTTCGTCGGTTAATTCTTGGACTTGTTCGATTGAACCTCTTGTGACAATTTTATTAGTGAAGATTTACAGTTTGTTCGTAAATATTTAAGTTAAGCAAGTGGTTATGGGACATGAAGCTAAACTTCTATATTTACTAGCTTAGTGTAATTGACACTTCTCGTTGATCTTGATGATCACTTTATGAATTAGACTAGCAATTGCGCGATGTCTCTTTCATTGCAAGGTTAGACTAGACACCACTTGTGTGATTCCATTCACACATACCTTTCTGCTTTTTGGTTAGTCTTGACCTCATTCTGTGTGATTCCACTCACACATGTGGGGTAGCTCCCCATGGTCTTCGGACCGTCATGTGATAGGCCTCTTTCCCTTTTTATGATTTCTGGATTTCTCGTGTTGATTTCTGGAATTTATGTCATTGACTTGTTATGAGTACAAGTTTAGGGTATGATGCCCCCTTCGAATCTTCGAGAAGATTCTTGTGATATTGATTATCTCTTATTGATTGATCTTCTGTTGATCATTATTTACATACTTATAGTGGTATGTCGTTATGGATGTTTATGTTTATGCCATATCTTTTATGTTATATCATGTCATCTGATATTTATAGCTAGACTGATCCGTTTATTATTTTCTTAAATAATACTCGGATCAGACCGAGATGTTACAGGTGCTTCTGCTTGACTTCTTCCCAGGGATTCATCACTCTGACTTTTGGCTAACTGTTTAGATTAGCAGTTTTTGTTGTATACACTTGAGATATAGACTCATAGTTGTATTCTTTTGTATAGCACGTGTTGCTATTCTTTTGTATTATCGTGGATCTTATTGACCACTACTCTGATGTACACTTTCATGTGTTAGTTATATATTCATATCTTCTTCCGCCTTTGTGATATGGATATCTGTGACTGATTTGTGATATGATTATTTCTATGTTTGTTTCCGAAGATTATTTATAGCCACCGTGTGATAAGCAATTACATGGATGGTCGCTCCTCAACAGCCTTATTCTCCGTGCTAGTTGACAGCACTCCTCCGGAGTGTTCTTGGCTAGCGTGGGTATAGAGGTGGGGCGTCACAGAGGTACTGAGTGCCTACAGTTAAGTCTTGGATTTCTCTACGATAGAGATGTAACCATTGAACTATGAATCTATGGTTTGATACCGCATGGGTACATGCCAAATTATTTTAAAGGTTTTCCAAATATCTTTGAAAGAATAGTTGTGGTGAATTTACTTAACTCATTATTAAATATATATTTTGGATAAAGAAATTTAAATTATTAAAAATTAAATTAAAAAGAGATTTGGAGTTATTTAATGGTAAATGAAATATTTGGTTGAATGATTGTTTTATTTGATAGTTAAATAATCGACTACCAAATCTAGACCCAAAATATAACTTTAGGAATATCTAATAGAAATACGAGGATTATATGGTGTAGTTACCGTTCGAGGTGCTATACTGTACGTATAAACTCATTTCGTTCTTCTAAGGTGTTTGTAAGGAAATCCGTCCACTAACGGTTAGGAGGTGATCTCTGATCTTATTTTCATCTGTTTATTTCCTAAAAGAACTGGGGTTGAGTTTACCAAAAAATATCGAACGTTATTTCAAAGAGACCAAGATCGGATAAGTTATCCGAAAACCACTTCGATCCAATGATTACATTTTAGAAATGAAGACAAGAGCATGGAGTTGAAGATGGAGCAGTGAAGTGCAAGGGCTAATTGCTACTAATCCTGAGGGTGATTCCAAAAGTAATATAGTAGTAGTAGTGCCTTCGGTTCCGTTCGAACCCGGAACGGACTTCTATGGATGACTGAAAAGCAGGGGGAATGCAGCAAGGCTACGTAGGTAGCACCCAACCGGGGTATGTTTTTTACCTTTCTAGATACTCTCGGATATTATTACTACGATTCATGGAAGGAGCTCGAAAAAGAATGGGAACACCTGAGGTGATAGCATACTCGGTCTATCCAGGTTAGGAGTAGAATGGTCTTGTGTTGCAGGAGATCCCGACGTGGTCCTCGGTACGCTGTTCTAGACGTGTACTGTGACAGGTGGTACCCCAGCGCCATACGGTTTGATTGTGTCCAACTACACTGAAACAGGGATGAAAGCATTTTAGCTATTTGAATTAGTATTTGTACTTGACACTATTATAATATAAAGTGTTTTTGGTTATCGAGTGGTAAAAACCCATCGTGTTTATTTGTGGCGCGGTCTTACGAGATACCTTTGATTTTCAAAGGATTTTGATAACTTTAATAATTCAATTTGAGCGTGTTTTCTCACGCTGGTTTTCCAAACTGACTCGGATGTTATTTTCTTATAATGCTCGAGTCAGATCGAGTATTACAGATACATGATAGGATGTTATGGAGCTCAAGAGGCAAGTAGGATAACGAAGACGTATTACATGTATCTGATTTATATTCCGCGGTGTATGGTAGGCTGTATATTCAGCTTTGCGAGGACAATTTATTATTACTATTTAGTATTGTATTATTGATATATTGTACACTGATGATGTAACAACTATAGATCCTTTTTTATATAGACATGTTATATCTATTATATATTATTCCACTGCGATTGTGAGATTCTGTGTTGTTGTTTCTACTTTCTTCTTCTCCTTAACGATCTGGTATATCCGACATTCAATTTCTCGGAATGTAATACATGTGACGTGTTGATGTTGATTTTCGAAGGTCAAAAATCTCGGTCAATGACACTTGGTATCAGAGCTGAAGGTTAAGTGAGAACTTGGCTCTGGTGGGGATTACTCATTAGAGATAGGGTAAGTAGTACTGTAACATCCCAAAATTTATCAATTTAAATTTGGTAATTTATTTGAACTTTTGGAATTTAATTTGAAAAGTTTCAAAACAAATAAAATAAGTGATAATTTATATGAATAAAATTTCAATTTCCTTTAAGTTTAAAATTTCAAATAATAAAGGTTTTTTTAAAATCATTTGAATTTAAATTTTATATACACGTGAATATATATGTATATGTGCATATATGAGTAGATTTGAATTTATATAGTGAATTTGACTTTGAATTTAAATTTTAAGTAAATGCTTTAGTAAAATAATTTGGATTTATAAATATATATCTATATGATTTATTTAATATGTATTTAATTTCAAAACATTCTCTTTTAAATAATATGTATTAATATAAAGAAAATATCTTTAATGGGAAATGTAAGTTTAAAATACAATTTAAATAGTGTAAAATATTATTTTAATAAAAATTTACAAATGTTGAGTAAGTAATAACTATAGAGACAAGTGTTTAACATGTAGAAAGAATAAACAAGTGTGTCATTATATCATTTTCATTTTTTTAGAAATTCGTAAAAAAAGGAAATATAGTATATAAGCCCTTTTATCTTCTTCTTCTTACTATTTTATTCATTTTAAAACCTGTACAATCTTTAAAACTAGAGAAAAATCATCAGTCACAAGTAAATAAACAAACAACCTCCTCAACATTTTCAAGATTAATTCCAGTAAACAAATCTGAAATCTTTTCTTTCAAAATCTCAAGCCACAGAAGGAATTTCAGGAACAACTTCAAGTCTTCAACAAGTAATTCAAAATCAAGCAGGAGTCAACTTCAACAATTAAACAAGAATCAGGATCAACTCAAAAATAAAAAAATTACAAACTCAAGCTTTAAAGTTACAGACCAGAGATCTTTCTTTTTCTCTGTTTCATTTAAAAACAAAACTGTAAGTAAGTTGAATTTTAGTTTTTGTTAAGAAATTAAGCAAATCACTCCATCAGGAAACTAAGCAAGCTTATATTAACAAGTTGCAAATTAAAAAAAAAATTCAAGATCAAGTTAAGCAAAACAGTTTCCAAGCTTTCAATTTTAAACCAGATAGCAAACTCTCTGCTCAACTCCACAGGTGAATAAACCCTCTGATTTAAACTTGAACTTGTTGTTGTGAACAATATTGAAGTTGGAAAAAAATGTGTGTTTGCATGTATATATTTATACATGAAAATGAGATGCATGTCTGTGCACCTCAAAGTGAACTCTGTTCCATGCCTATAGGTCCCAAACCCTGTCAAAAAAATCCAAAAGCTCTATCCCAAATTGTGTTTTGGCCTTGAGGTCAAAAGAAAACATGTTTGAATGATCATGCCCTAAGTTTTAAAAATAAATGTTGGTAAATTAAACAAGAAATTTTGTCTGGAAATAGAAAAATACAGGCAAACCCATTATAAACAGAAATTTCATCAAACACGATTCCAGATTTTGAATATATAAATTGAATTGTCTTCGAAGTTGATGATTTTTAAACGTAAAATTAAATTTTTTTATCAAGTATTTGTTGAGAAAGAGGGGGATGAACGGAATTGCCATTTTCTCGAAGTTCTGGCGATCGATAAGGCAATGGACTTCGTGTTCGTAACTGGAGCTAGCTGGAAGACCGTGGAGTTTGGGAAAAATGCTGGATTAAATTCTAGATCAACGTGGATATTGATTTTGATCGAGTTAGGGTTTAAGGATTAAAATGAATCGAGGTTAGAACTTGATCACTGCACCGTAGGCCACCGGAGATCATCGGACCGGGACCATCAGAAGCGTGGGAGGATGGTAGAGCTTGGGATGGAGTGTCGTGAATTCTGATGATCAGAAGAGAGAGAGCGAGGCGATCGATTTGGGCTTCAGTTGTTCCAGATTTGGGTCTAGTGGCTCGAATACGAAATCGCGATCGTATCGAAATTCTGGGTGTTTGTGTGGATTAAGGATGTCACCGTGGACGTTTCGATAACCAGAGATTCAACTAGAGGCAGCCGAAGGTGTTGTGCATGTGCACACAGCTGGAGTTGCGTCAGGAGGCAGTAGTTTGGAGAAGAAAGGGGAAACTCGAAGCTACTCTCGAGAAATGTAGGTGATAGCTTGGGTATGAACTCGAAGCAAATTCTAGGCCACACGGATTTTGTACTTAGACAAATTTGAGAAAAAAAATATAAGCACACGGGTAGGTTTTGTTGATAACTCGAAGCAAGTAGTAAAATGTTTTGGGGGAGACTCGAAGTAGTCTCAGGGGTGATGTACAAAATAGTTTTTCTTTAAAATAAAATTCAAACTTTTAAATAGATTTTTAAACTCATGTTTTTAAATGATAAATTTGATTTGAGTTTAAAACAAATTAAAGTTTTTCAGTAAGGCATTTTTAAAGTAATTAAATTAAATTAAATTTTGTTACATTATTTTATAAAATTATTTATATTGGTTAAATAATGTAACTGAGAACGATAGTTAAGATAAAATGCTATGTACACTAATTTTAATCGCTTAAGTAAATTTATGTAATAAGGATGATTTATTTAACCAAGTTTACAAGGTAATCAAAATGATTAACAAAGGTAAGAAGGTTTATCTTTTAAATCTAATCTGTAATCAATGATTTACTTAAAGAATAAACTATTTAAATAATTACTTAATATTTAACGATTAATTTAATTAAGGTTAATTAAATTATAATTAATAAAAATAATTAATTAAGGAATAATTAATTAATAAAGTAATTAAGGTTTACTTAATTAACAATTAAGGATTAATTAATTAAGACAATTAATTAAGGACTAATTAATTAATGAAGATAATTAAGATTTAATAAATTTTAATTACAGACAACTAATCATTGATTAAAAATAATTAATGAAAGTAATTACGTGATTAATTAATTTAAATCACACGATTGATTCATCTTAGTTGTAGATGATTGATAACTATTGTATGTTGTGTATTGATTGATATCTCTGGTAAGTAATTGTGATGCTATGTGATATGAATTGCTTTGCGCTGAGCTGTGTTTTCTGTGATGAATATATTTCTATGTGAATATAAAAACCCTTTGGCCCGTAAACCGGCTTTTGAATTTCGATGCGAAAAGGAGTTAGATTCCAGTTGGTTATCCGAAACCCACATCGAACCTGTGAATCTTTGTGAATGACATATCCACATGTTTTTAAATTGATGCCAACTATTCGGGTTAGCCGAGAGAGGACCTTTGTGTCATATAACCCATTCCGAATAGTGATACGACGAAATGGATAGCATTTGAAGACAGTTGTGAAGACCGGGTGTCTTCGAGAACGATAGGATAACCTGTCGAATGACTCTGCACTGAGTTGCTCCGGTATAGAGTTCTCCATATGTGATGGGGAGTCCGATCGGGATTGTGGATGCCCGGATTGCAAGGGCTTCGTTGGAAGTGCCGTCGGTTCCGTTCGAACTCGAAACAGACTTGTATGATTGTATGTCTGACATTACATTTTGAGATATAAAACAGATTTCTTTCAAATACATTTCTGTTGGTGGCGGAGAATTTATTCTCTTAGCTCAACACCCTTCTCTGAGACGTAAAAGCTCAGAGGTTATGTAGTTGAAGGTTATCAGCAATATACTCCCAACTTGGTAATGTGGCATACTGAGTGCTGCTGATCATTTGTAGATCAAAGCATGGCTTTTTTGAAAAGCGTTGCTTTATGGACGAGACTTCGTCGAACCTCACAACCCGGTAATGGTCGAAATAGGAAGGATGCAACAAGGTTATTGGGGGTAGCGCCCCTTAGGGTATGTGCATTTCCTTTTGGATAAAAGTGGTATCATGGTATGGAGCCCAGATACTTAACTTATGTTGATATCGCAAATATATTGCTTTGTGATCGTTGTTGTTGGGGCCCCGGATAAAGGTTGGTTACGACCGGGGGATGGCATACTCGTGTAGTATTTACCTAGTTGCAGAGGTAAGCCGGTCTTGTGTTGGCAGAGATTTGGTTAAGTTCTCGGAGCGTCCCTCCAGAGGCGTACCCATGTGGCCCAGGAAGTTCCTTAGCCTGACCATTTGTTGGAAATCCAATTACCAATACGAACCCAGTACGGTTTTAGTTGTAGAACCTGCCATCTAATATGGTAGCTATAGTAGGGATAGTATAATGGTACCTATGCTGGCTAAGATTAATATTATATTTTTGAAATTTTTTTCACACTATGCACTAATAATAATAATAATAATAATAATAAAATCAAAAGAGTTTTCTCGTATTAAGCATATTTGACTATCATAAGGAGAAATCTCTCCCAAGTGTGCGATTGCATTGTGTGTGTACCAGGAGGCCTTATGGTAGTTTCATTTTCCAAAAGCCTGAACGGTTTTCTTTTAAAAAAAATTCATTCAAAACAACCGTTTTTGTTTAGTCATACCCGTCCCATGACTGACCCGGAGTTTATTGTTTCTTTCTTAAACTCTGGGTACCCATAATTTCCACG
This sequence comes from Allium cepa, assembly GCA_030765085.1. NCBI lineage: Eukaryota > Viridiplantae > Streptophyta > Magnoliopsida > Asparagales > Amaryllidaceae > Allium > Allium cepa. The sequence goes on from CM060928.1 coordinate 148,483,778, forward strand.
CAGGCGGCCCAGAAGCAGGTTTTCCATGTTTTGGTGCTAGTTGGATTTTGAAATCTTTTGGTTTGGAGGCTATCGGTTTTTGAAGGCTTTTGACTTGGAGATCTCAAGGTGCTTGTTTGGATGTTCACTATCGCTTTATTCTTTGAAGGCTTTCTTGGAGTGTGATACTTTGTTGTTCCGCTGTGATAATCTATTTTGAATATAAAAATTCTCTGATGTTGGTGATGATGTTGTAATGGATATTGTGATGATGTTGTATCTGTGATGTTGATTTATGGCAGTTCATTTTGTTTCCGCTGTTTATATTCATCTAATGTTGTTATAAGCTCCATCTGAACTAGAGTTCGACTTTTGAATATCCGGCAGTCGAATACAAGTGAGGTATTTGATGTTGATTTTCGAACGTTGGATTTCGGGTCGTGACAATTACCCCAGAATGAGTTTGAGCATATTAATAGATATGAGCGCGTATTTGTTAGTAAATATAAAGTTATTTTATATTGTGTTAATTGGTTTGTTGAGTGGCTTATGGATTCTGGTCAATACGAGTAATTAACTTTATTGATAGGGATCTCTAAATACTATAATAGAACAATTGGACACGTATTGTTTTAAAATGGGGTAAATGAAATGATTTTATCCAAATTATATTTGTGTATAAAAAAAGTAATTTTTTAGAAATTATTATAGTCAAATATGGTTTGCTTGGTTGTTAGGAAATGATAATATAAATCTATTATCATTAGTTTTATTGTGGTAATAGAAATAAAAGTTGATATTATAACCAAAAGTTGAGAAATTAATTCGTATAACAAAATGTTATTTTGTAAATACGAGTTTACAAATTTGATTTATAATTTGAAATGAAATCCCAGAGGAGTATTTAAAATACAGATTTAAAAGTAGAAATTTGGGGATTTAAATCCCATAGATTTGAAAATGATTTTCAAAGTCTTGAAAAATCATAGTAATATTATTTGGTAATATTTTTCAATTGGAAATGAAATATATTAAGATTTGGAATAAAAATATTCAAAACTAGTTTTAAAAAGTGGAAATAGCATTGAACTCATTTTGATCGCTGGATAATAGGTCCGATAATGACCATGGCATCATCGGTGTTTATTTTCGAGTTTCCAATGGAGGAATTGCTACCTGAGTGTTTTGAGTTGAAGTTTTGGTTTGGTAAAACTAATTTGATTTGAAATTCAAAGGAATAATTTGATATACCCAAGGGTTTCGGACATATATGATTTCAAAGATGATTTTGAAATACTTAAGTAACTGTTTAAAACTATGGGTTTGATCTAAATTTTATTTGGAAATATGATAAAAATAACTTGATAACTTATAAGAATTTGAAATTTGTTTGGAATGGAACTTAACTTGAGAAGAGTTAAATGGAAACAAGTGTGATGATGGAATAAATTAGTAAAGTAAATAAATTAATAAAGTGAATTGGGAGAAATTAGTGAATGGAATATAAATGAATTTGAAACTTATAAAATTTGAAAATTTAATTCGAATGGGAATTAACTTGAACTAAGTAAAATAAGAGAAATTTGAAAATTAAGACTAAGTAGGCTAAATGAAATAATATTGAAATAAAATTTATTAAGTTGGAATAAATTAGAAAATGGAATAAATTATTTAGTTAGTAAGTAAATGGAATTGAAGCTCAATATTGGAATGATATTTAATTGAATTATGTTGAATAAAGTGAAATTGAAAAAAAATAGTTCGAATGGGCTAAATAAGATAAAAGTTCGGAAATAAAATTTGATTGGAAATAAATTAGTAAATGGGAGGTAAATTGAATTCAAATGGAAATGAAATTTGATTTTCATAAAAAAGGATGTAAAATTAAGTGATGAAGTGAAAATAAATATATGAAGTTGTATAAAATATTTATAATAAACTTAAGAAAGTTGATGGTGAAGTTCTTAAGTAAAATTGGTATTGGGAATATACTAAGAAAATATTTGAATGCTAATCAAATAAAGGTAAATAAATTAAGGTGGAAAATTATAAGCGGATAAAATAAAAGTGGATAACTGTTGCGAAGTAAATGTGAATAAAAAGAAATTGATTTAGCTAATAATCAATTGGGAATAAACACCTAAGTTGTACGTATATTATCTTATTCGCATAACGATTCAATCAAAATTCGAGCACAGAATTTCGAGATAGTTATATCGATCCGAGTTAGGATTTTTCACTCTATTTTTGATGGCGAACCCTGGATATGGATTATTGATTCATCCTGAGATTCTCTATCATAGTATATGGCTATGCAAGGAGGATGACGGTTTCTTATCAAGGAACCATATCCGAGTCCGTACTAGAGAGTCGTGCGAACGATACTAGTTTAGAAGAGAAATTATATGATCGAGCGAGCGACCAAATTTGATATTGCTTACGGATGATATATGTACATCAGACGGGCACAAGTAAAGCAAATATTGAAATTTTTGAAAAGGAATACATAAAATGATTTTGGAATTAAATGATTGTATATTATTGGTAAGTAAGGTGCATGTAATTAAAACAAAGGATAAATTGATGTCTTTGATTTCAAAAGTGAAATGCAATTGCGTGACAAAAGGTATATGTTTAAATTGTGTATGAAATTGATGATTTTTCTGATTGAGCCACTTGGCTTTTATTTTCTTTTGATAATTTGAGGGCGCGTAGTGGCTTTTTGTAGTTTTTTGGATCTAGCCGCGCAAAGGAGATGCTGGCGAAGTTTTTCAAATTTAAGGAGTTAGAAAAAAATTCGAAGATAATTTTAATAATTTAGAATTATAATTTGGATGATTGAGGAAAAAATGTTATTCGAAATCTATAGATAAATTTGGAAAATTGTAAAAGTGATAGAGTGTTTCCAATGGAAACTGTTTTTGGAAAGTTGTCGAAACTGTTTGGTTTTGGAAAAATAGTTAACGGGTTTTGGACCATTCTTCTTACCTAGCAATTTCAGGATGAAATTCTTATAAGGGGGAGGAATGTAACAACCCAGAATTTTGGATATTTGAAATTGGAATATTTAATTGATTTTAAATATTTAAAGGCTAATTTTTGAACTTGAATTTCAAATATAACTAATTATTGGACAATTTAACTATTGAATTAAATAATTGAAAATTGGGTAAATTGTTGAATCTGGAGTTTTAAGCCTGTTAAAAATTAATTTAAGGGCTTATAAAATTCTATTAATAACAATGAAGACTATAAAAGTTTTAATATTGAATTTAACAGTGATGTGTTCAGTTTTAAAAAGTCGTTTAAAATGACATTTAAAAATAGCCTTCCGAAGCACAGTCTCGGATTTCAACGAAAACCAGTTCCATTGGATCCGCAATAGTGTATTATTATTAGATTTCTAATTTCGTAGAGTCTGGAGTTGTCATTTGGTCGCATGGTATGTAAACGCATTGAAATTTATATCGAAAATTCAATATATATAATTGGGTCCAAAAAGCTATCTTCTCCATACGATCGAATTAGGACTCTAAATCTTTTCCATTGCGTGCAGAATAGGGGTATAACATTATAAACGCCTAGCGGCATGCCACGATAGGAGGTCAAAATTTCAAGCTACGTATTCAAGATGATTTAAAAATTTAAATAATATTTATATAGTTGATTTGACAAATATTTTCACATCAGAACCTTTCCTTTCTCTTCAAATCACTATAGCAAGCATATTCAAACACATTTCCCCTCCTTTCACCTTTTTAAACATCACAGCCGAGCATCTCACAACGAAATAAAAATGGCAACCTTAAATAAAAAAAATCATTTCTCCACTTATATTGAATTATAAATCATGAAATTAATTTTAAAAATCTTGTTTCGCCTCGAGCTTCAATCTGGTAGGGCGTGGAAAAGTGTGGTTTCGAATGGTGTGATCGACGTTTTATAGTCGAAGGTAAGGTTTAGGATTTCAAGAGATGGAGTACTCGATTTGGAAGTTTGAGGTCATTTTTGGATTTGTTGTAGAGAAACACATCTAGGCCTACGATTTGATGAATTTCGATCAACATTTGCATTTTGCGTTGCTATAGGACTTCGAGCAAGCGTCAAGTCGTTAATTGGTCGGAGAGGCTAGGTTTATCGTAGTTGTGTGGAAATAGAAGCTTGTACGCAGAGAGGAAGAATGGCGATGGCCGCTTGCAATTTCGGGAAGAGACGAGAGGGATTGGGTGCGTGCACGCGTGATATGGTGGCTATGCACGTTTCTTGGCTTCAGGAAGTTCGAAGCATCTAGAAAGAGGAAGGAATAGTTTTGGGTTGGGCTCTATTTCATAGGGTATGGGTTTTATTAAATATAATTAACTTGTTTTTATAAATTTTAATACCGATGAACTTATAAAATTTGTCTCTCGTGCATACGAGGTCTGTCTTGGACAAAACTTTTTGCGTAACGATCGTGGTAAAGAGAGATTCGAAATGGAACTGGTTTGGATGAATTTGGAGCTTTTGAAATTTTTAGATAACTTCAAACGCATCCGGATTCAATTGAAAAGGGAACGCAAAAGCGAAAGAAAATCAAGTGAGTTAATCTCACTTGATTTTGGATTACTGTCTAATTTTAAATAGTTAAAATTAATTATTGGTTGATTTTTGAATTTGATAATTATTATCATTTGAATGTGATATTTTATATATATATATATATATATATATATATACGGGAGTGATTAATATTCCCGCATATATATAGCAGATGAGACCCTATGCGCCCCTCATAATAGCGGATGACCCTATATACCACGATATCCCCTTTGAAGTAGGATTGGTATTTTTAGATTGTGTTAACATACGTGGATGTAGGGAAACATGTTTGAGGGATCCAACAGGATTCCTTAAAGTGTTAAAATTATTTTCTATGCAGTGATATGATATGTTGAATAATCTGTGATAGATCATAGCGTGATTTGAATTTATTTGGTGCTATGGTATTTCTGGTTTAGATTTTGGTATTTTTTTTGAAATACCATAAATGTGTAAATTGAATTTAAAAATATATTGAAGCAGTTTTTGAGGTTAAAATAATTATAGTGAAATTGGAATTTATTTAAAGAAATGAATTTGGAGAAAAATAAATAGTTTGATTCGAATTTATATTTTTAAAATTTCGGGACATTGTAAATAGAGATTTTTAAAATAATGTAAATAAAAGGATTATTTTTAAAAAGTACTTAATGATGTTGTTTAAGAATAAAGAGGATTTATTTCTAGAATCGAGGTTTAAAATAGTTTGGAAAAATAAAAAGAAAATATGAAAATCACATCTGAAATTGATATCCCAATTTTTAAGTGATTTTAAATTATGAAAAAAGGAGGGGAATTTGAATTTAGTTGGGTTTGGAATATATATGGATTATTTAAGAGATTAATTAAAAATGGAATTCAATTTAGAAAATCAATTTAAATCGATTAAGCGTTTTGAAACAATGATAAACAGGAAATGAGACTATGAAAATTTATAAACGAATTGTATAAATTAAGTAAAGTAAATTATCGGTGGATAAATATGAATTTTAATTTCACAAACGAGGATTTATAAGGAGATGGGTTAATAGGTCGAAAAATAAATAGTAAATTTATTTTTAGAAATGTGGAAAAAGTGAATTTAAGGAATGAGAACGTAAATCAAACCGAAAGTAAATCTAGAGGCATTTATAAATAATTAGAGTGGCTATATTGGGGTTAAAAATGTTTTTTCTAAGAAGTTAAGTTATTTTAAAAAGGAAGAATTTTTAAGTATTAATTAGAAAATTTAAAAGTGTTTTAAAGAATTTTTTAGAAAACTAAATTTTTAGTTGTTTAAAATTTTTCTTAAAGTATATTTAAATATTAGTTTAGTTAGTTTATAGTAAGTTAATAATTATCAGCATTATTATTTTAAAAGGACAAACTATACAATATTAATATTTATTTAATAACTTTTATTTAAAGTAGTTTGCCTAAAGTTGTACTTGAAAAATTATTATAGAAATTTCATAAGTATACTATCTTGAAAATTTTTAAACAATGTTTTCGGGAAGTATTGGTATACTCGCATGGCGTAATTGGAGGCAGTGAGTGCCTGCGTGTAAGTCTTGGATTTCTCTAGAATAGAGACGTAACTATCGAACCGTGAATCCATGGTTTGATACCGCAGGCGTACTTTCCAAATTATTTTAAAGGTTTTCCAAATATCTTTGAAAGAATATTTGTGGTGAATTTACTTAACTCATTAAGATAAACATATATTCTGGATAAAGAGATTTGAATTATTAAAAATTAAATTAAAAAGAGATTTGGAGTTATCCAGTGGAAAATGAAATATTTGATTGAATGATTGTTTAATTTGATAGCTAAATAACTGAATATCAAATCTCTACCCAAAATATAACTTTTGGAATATCTAGGAGAAATACGAGGATTATATGGCGCAGTTACTGTTCGAGGTGCTATACTGTATGTATAAAATCATTTCGTTCTTCTAGGGCGTTTATAAAGAAATCGGTCCATTAATGGTTAAGAGACGATCTTTGATCTTATTTTCTTCTGTTTATTTTCTAAAAGAACCGGGGTTGAGTTTACCGAAAATATCGAACGTTGTTTCGAAGAGACTGGGATCGGATAAGTTATCTAAAAACCATTTTGATCCAATGAGTACGTTTTCGAAATGAAGACAAGAGCATGGAGTCGAAGATGGAGCAGTAAAGTGCAAGGGCTAATCGCTACTAGTCTTGAGGATGATTCCAAAATGGATGTAGTAGGAGTAGTGCCTTTGTGATGACCAGCCTTTCTAACCCCAGAAAGACGTATCATCATTAAGAAAAGAAAGGGATAGAAATAGAAAAGAGTAGACAGAAAGGATAACAACATCAGAAGCTCACAACGGAATGGAACAAAATATAATACATCACATAACTATTACATAGTTTTACATATATCAAAGTTATACAACATCATACAACAGGATGGTAGCATACATATCTGTTCATACATACACCCAAAATACAACATACACTAACTACACAGCGGAACAATATAGATAGATGCATATGTCTGGTATTCTGCTCCAACTCCTCCAGAAACTCTATACTCCGAAACCTATCACTTGGCTACTCATAAAAATTTGAGTACCAAAGAGTTTATGAAAAACAAAATATAAACTCCGGATCAGACATGGGTCTGGTGTGAGTAAACGGGTTAAAGTTGTTTAATTTTGAAAATCATTTGAAAATAAAGGTATCATGTAAGACGCCCCACACATAAACACGGGTAAGTTTTTACCTTACGTTAACCAAAACATTTTATAGGAAATCCAATGATATTATAATAGTGTCTAGGGTTTTCAAGTAAATAGAAAATTGCCGAAATTGTTACATTCATTAAATTCCAGCTACTAGCCACAAAAGTGGGTAATACAAGTCAAAACCGTAGGGTCTCGTAGGGAAAATGGATTTCCATCAATGGAAGAGCTATTGGGGTACCGTCCGTCACAGTACGCGGCCTAGATCACCGTACCGAGGAGCCACCCTAACTCCCCTGCAACACAAGGACGAGACCATTCCTTACTGAACAGTCCCGAACAAGATAACCCCGCAGTTGGCTGCAGATCCAACTGCCCACACAGCCGAATAAAAAGGGAAATCTAGACAGGGGTATATCTCATCCTGCTTGGGCATAACCCACCTAACCTTGCTGCACATCCCTTGTTTTAGCCATTCTCGGTTGATGAGGCTTGAGGCTGCGATTACCTTTATAGAACACATTTCTTAGAATGCTCATCGTCCACCTGACGATGTGCTGAAAGCATTCAATCCATACAAGTTCGTTCGGGTTCGAACGAAACCGAAGGCATTATCTCGTTACACTCGTTTTGGAATCAACCTCAGAGTTAACGATGACAACCCTTGCATTCTGAAAACACCATCTCGACCTTCACATGAGATGCCACGACCTAACGTTTAATTTGGATTGATGTGGTTTTCGGAATATCAATTGACACCCGATCCCGGTCTCATCGAAATATAAATGCCATTTTAGAGGCCAAGTTGTTTAAATAGTTTAAACAAATTAAATTCAACATTTTGAATTCACATAACATTTATCACTGATAAATCATACATAGTCATCACAGATATATCCAGAATATATCACAAAACATCACAGAATATCATCCAATATATATCAGAATCCGTCAACAATAATCATCAATTCATATCAAAATAGTTTGATTAATTTAAACTTAATTAATTACTTGAGAATTTTATCCTACTTGATTTGTGACGACCTGAAATTTTCGAGCATTTAAAATCGGGATATTTAATTGATCTTAAGTATTCAATAGAGTAATCTTAACATAAATTACGAATATCACAATTTATTTGATGATGGAATTATTAAATTAAATAAGTGAAGTTGGGTAAAACGTTGAATCTGAAATTTTGAAGCCTGTTTAAATGATTTGAAGGCTTGTAAAATTTATATTGATAACACAGAGGATAATAGAAGTTTTAAAATTGAATTTAACAGTGAACTGTTCAGTTTTGAAAATTTCATCGTTTTAAATTGAATTTACAAATAGCCTTCCGAGGCACAGTCTCGGAATTCGACGAAACCAGTTCCATTGGGTCCGTAATATTGAATTATTACCGGATTTCAAATTTTGTAGCTTTCGGAAATAACGTGTGATCGTACGAGGTATAAACGCTTTGACGATAATTACCGATTTAAATTAAATATTATTATCTGAAAGAAAATCAAATCACAGCCGCGATTATTTCACATCTATCGCTTCTTTTCGTTAGCTACGAGCCACCCTAGTATATGTTTTCCGTCGCCCTAGTTGTTTCCCCCTCTTTATTAAATCACGCGATTCCTTTTCCTTTCTTTTAATAAGCACGAACCCTTTCTTCTTATTTCAGTAACGAGATCAAATAAAAAAAAGTCAATAATGGCCGAAGCTTTTTCACAAAGGAAGGGCGACAGAAATGCGAATCAAATCGCCTTTCCAGATCCATTTTTTTCGATCGAGCTCGCTTTTTCTCCTTCTATCTATTCGAGTCGCTGGTAATTAAAAAATGGCGAACGATTTCAATCGAGGTCGAGCAAGAGTTAGAGGTCGTGTTCGATTTTCGAAAGGAATCTCGCACATGAAAGGAGATGTCGGCTGCAATGATTCATGCTCGAAGATTTTGGGTTTCTCGTGCTGTTCTAGGGCAGGGCGCTCGAGTTTCTGGTGCTCGCGTACGTGTGAGCGCAACAGTGGATCGCGATCTGGTTTGGGATCCTCACGAGCTCGAGCGGGCTGACATCGAATAGTGGCGAGTTAGGGTACGGCAACAGTGGTTCGTGGTGGAAGAGTTGAACATCGAGTTTTGCTTGAGGACAGAGGCAGTGAGGTATCCTCGTTTTATTTATTTATTTAAACAATATGTAAACATAGGTGTGTTTTAACTTACTGTTAGATTTGGAGAAGAAATGTATCAAGGTAATTCAGTATTTTAACATTTAAATTAACGATAAGCAAGCCTAAACTTCTTGTTTAATTTGTGAAAAATAATTACAGTGAAGGAAATGTAGAGTTTATTCTGCCAATAAATTTAGTTTAAAATAAGGATATTATGGTAGAGTTTATAAGAAGATAGATTGTTTAATTTTTTTATATGTAATAGTAAAAATGTATGTAGATAAGACTTGGAAAATATAAGAAGTTATATAAAATTAGATTTTTGAGATCTGTAATTATTTCAACAAGTAAATATGTAGTTTTAGTAGAAATAAAACAAATATACATATTCACATTTTAAACTTACTAGTTGTTTTAAAAATAATATGTTAAGGTGATTAATTTATTTAATTAACTTATCTAAATTATTTCGGTTGCTAAGAAAATTATTTAAAAAAAAAGAAATCAGTTTAAAATTTAATTAATAGTAGATTAAATTTTTGTTGGAGATAATAAAATATGGGGTTAATTGAATAATCAAATGGAATTTAATTTTTCAATTGACTCGAATATTAATAAAACACCTAATGTTTATACAAGGTCTGAAAACCCTGGAATCAAATCGAGAAGGTTGTGGGTTGCAAAACAGGAATCAAAGGTGAGTTATTCTCACTCAGTTAAATTCAAATTCAAATTTAAATGATTAAATTTAAATAATTGCTGAGTGGTTGAATTGAATTGATGTGCTGTAGTATGGTATATTTTGGGATTGATATTTATATTGTGCTAACGTCTGTGGATGCTGTTATCCCGCTTTTTCGCAAAGCCGCGATACCAAAAGATCGATCAGAAACGGAGGACAGTTCGTCTCAGAGACCGGTCATACTTCGTTTCGCTATGGATATTGATGAACTTTGTCCGAGTCCGAATTGTGCTATGATTGATAGGACATGACAAGAAAGACCGTAGAAGTCAGCATCTCAAATTTTGAGTCAATCCAAGTTCATACGCACAAGTTATGATCGATTTAACTTGAGGGGGGAAGCACTGGTTTCGAATCCCCCGAGCTAAGCGTCTTTGAACCCATCGACAAGCATCATTTGAAACGATCATCTTCGAATCGATGGACTTCGAACCCATCGGAGCGCCTCGGTTCGAATCCATCAAACTCGAACCCATCTAAGCTCGTATCTGTGAACCTCGTGGAAGGGTTGCAAAGCTCGAGCCCATCCAAAGGATCCTTGTTCGAATCCACTAAGCTTTGGTTGTTCGAACCCATCACAGAGGCCTTGTTCGAACCCATCACAGAGGCCTTGTTCGAACCCATCACAGAAGCCTTGTTCGAACCCACCTGTGAGGCTTCATTCGAACCCACCTGTGAAGCTTCATTCGAACCCACTGGGTCAACCAACCATGATGACGTGTCTTTCATCGATTCGAATGCGCCGAGATATATGGAGTCGAAGCGGTCAACGCGGAGTGAAGACCGGATCGATTCGAAGTTGGCGCTCCACGTCAACACGAAGCCACGTGCCACCATGGTTTCGAAACCATCGGTTCGAATGCATGGTTTCGAACCAAACAGCCACGCCGTGAACCTTATTTCGAATCCATCATATCTCTCAATCCACTGATCCAAATGCCATGAAATTTTCACAGAAGTTTGCATTCATGTCGAAGAGTCTCCATGCCAAATTTCACCTCGATTGGACGAATTCTTGATCGATTCGAATGGAGTTCGAACCGATGCCAAAGTGGGCCCAAACTTCCTGAGACCGGGCGTGTGGTCCCCCTCACGTGCCAGAAGTGATCCCTCCAGTTTTCAGCGAAATATCAGCAGCCTACGCCTATAAATAGAGCCCCAAGGCCAACAGAAAAGGGATCTTTCGACTCTCAAGCGCCCAGACTCTACCGGATCGAGATCTCCATCACCCTACATCATAATTTCATTGTTGATTTCGAATTTCCAGTTGTAACTTGCTGTTGATTGCTGCAACAACTTGTAATCATTGAAAGAAAAGCAATAAAACATCAAAACACTTCACAGTGGACGTAGGCAACACGCCGAACCACTATAAATCGCTTGTCTACGCATTTTCTTTACTGTTGATTGGAGTTTTTGTTAGATAATATCTGTTTTGAACTTACATTCTTGACTATTATCTCTTCAACGACTCCCGAAGAGTGTTGTGCCCAATTTTGACACAAACAATTTGGTGCTTTCACTGAGAGAACCCAGCTTTTCTCCTGCTCATTGGATCTGTCATCGATACCGGATTGAATAAATCTAAGGGAGAGATCCAGATCATCAAGTCCAACTTCCTTCCCTTCTATTCAGATTTGCATAAAGTCTAGGAAAGGAATTCAACTCTCAAGATGGTTAGCACAAGAACCACCTCAAACGCTGTCAATCAAGAAGAACAGGATAGATAGAATCCTGCCCCTTTGCCTCCATCTAATCAAGATGTCGCTGGGCACTCGGAACCGTCGGGTCCGGTTACTCAACAAGAGTTGCAGTTGTTACTCCAAGAGCTGACCCAGAGTCGGCAACAGCTAGAAGAACAGCTACGCGCCAACGCTGAGTTAATCAACAAGCTGGATCGCCAGAAACGAAAGAGATCCATGAGAGACCATGCCTCTCGCTCATCCAGTGAAAGTTCTTCATCCTTTGATTATCATAACCGGACTCCACGACCTCGGCTAGATGGGAGTCGTATGCCACCCGTTGGAAATCAACCGACACTGACCATTGGACAACTTAGAGTTGGTCCGTCAGCTAGTTTCCAAACCGGACCCTCCTCCCGAGGAGGTGCCGTTCCTCACCACGCTGCAGAATACCGCACCACTAACGTTGCGGCTAAACCAGGGGTTGACGCCCAAGATCAGTCGGACCTGGACCGTCGTCAAAGCGGGCGTACTCCCGAACCGTACGTCCCAGAGGACTATGAGCCAAGAAGGCGAGACTTGGACCGTCGACGATATCCGGTTCAAGCTCAAAGTATGGAACATGATCATACTCCGACGCAAATGCCGGATCTTTCAACTATGATACGTCAGATGATCCGTGAGAGTCAGGGATTCACAAATGACGATTGGGAAGTTTCCCGAAGTCACACTCCCTTTACGGACTATATTCTTACTGCTGAACCCCCACGGCGATTCCGAATTCCCACTCTACCCATGTATGAGGGAAACTCCGACACCAACCAACATATTCTAAAATATGAATGGTCGATGACTGCTGCCAGGGCTGACGATGCAGTGAAATGTCATAGTTTCCCCATATCCCTGGGGGGCATCGCTACCATGTGGTTCACCCGACTGCCACCTCGATCCATCTCTTCCTTCGATCAGTTAGCCACAAAATTCGTTGAGCAATTCCGCATGCACGTCGCAAGGCCAAAAGATGTCAACACTCTATCTAGTGTCACGCAAGCTCTCAGAGAGACACTCAGACACTACTTAGAAAGATTCCATACTGCATGCGCGGAGATTAGTAATCCAAACGATAACTCCATCCTTATGGCATTGACTAAGGGGATCGACCCCGATTCTGAATTCAGTAACTGGCTAGCTGGAAAACCACCTGCACCGTTGGACCGTTTCCACGCCAAGGCAGCTCAATTCCTGAGACGGGAAGATGCGAAACAGTCTAGGAAGCAAACCGATGCAGGACTAAATACGGAAGGGGTCCAAAGCAATGTTGCAATAAAACAGTCCGGTGGGAGCTCCGAAAAAGTTCAGTTGAACATTAAAAATAAACAAGCTCGACGAAGAGAAAGCGTGAATCAAATTAAACAACAAGATCAAACCCGTGGCCTGCAGCGCAAGAATCCAATGTTTGACAGTTACACTCCTCTAAATACATCACTAGAGGACTTGTACTTACAAACCTGTGGAACAATTCAATATCAAAAGCCTGCGCCAAGGCCATCGTCAGAAAGACAAATCCAAACTGGAAAGTTTTGCAGGTTCCATAAAAGCTACGGGCACAATACAAACGAGTGTCGCCACTTACAAGACCTCGTTGAAAAACTGATCAGAGAAAGGAAGCTGGAACAGTTTGTGCGGACACCGCAGCCCAGAGAAGCGGGCCCATCAAATCCAAACAACAAACCCAATCGACCGAGATAGGAGGACTCAACTTGTCCCCGTGGAAGATTGGTGATAAACGCCATCAGTGGCGGACCTACGTACTCAGGAGCCTGGAATGACGAAGATCCTCGTCATTGTCACACATGACAGGCTCCTTCAACCTATGAATATTTTGCAGTTTCCTTTATATTCTGAAATTTGAATTTGTAATAAGGCACTGACTTTGCCGTATTTTCTTATTTCAGCAATAAAATACTATCTCTTCAAGCTAGAGCTGTGATTCACCGAATGCAACGTTCAACGATCACCACACACGAAGAGCTAAGTTCCATAAAACAATGGAATTTATTCAAATAGCGAGTGACTGCGATACGACCGGCCACTCCCTAAGTGAAATCCCAGCTCGGGGGCAAGCCATCACATCAAAGGCTGAACTGGACCAACACACGACAGTCCATTCAATAATTCGTTCCCAGAGCGTGAACGGACTCCAACTTCCCAAAGTGTGAATTGGAGTATAAACATTCAATAATTCACTCCAACTTCCCAGAGTGTGAATTGGAGTATAAACATTCAATAATTCGTTCCCAGAGCGTGAACGGACTCCAACTTCCCAGAGTGTGAATTGGAGTATAAACATTCAATAATTCGTTCCCAGAGCGTGAACGGACTCCAACTTCCCAGAGTGTGAATTGGAGTATAAACATTCAATAATTCGTTCCCAGAGCGTGAACGGACTCCAACTTCCCAGAGTGTGAATTGGAGTATAAACATTCAATAATTCGTTCCCGGAGTGCGAACGGACTCCAACTTCCCAGAGTGTGAATTGGAGTATAAAGAACGGACTCCAACTTCCCAGAGTGTGAATTGGAGTATAAACATTCAACAATTCGTTCCCACAACGCGAACGGACTCCAAGTTCCCAGAGCGTGAATTGGAGTATAAACATTCAACAATTCGTTCCCAGAGTGCGAACGAACTCCAACTTCCCACAGCGTGAATCGGAGCATAAATGTGGATTACAGGTTCCCGGAGCGCGAACCAAAGCATCTGTGCGAACTCCAACTTCACAGAATGAGAAGGAGTATAAACATCAATCCCAGGTTCCTAGAGCGTGAACCGTACTACAAACGTCGATAACTCTCAAATCCCCACAGTGCGAACCAAGTTATCGATTACAAATTATCTTAAGTTCCCAGAGTGTGAACAAATTCCTAAAAAGCCCAAATAGGTGTGACTGACCATCCAACGACAAACTCCAGATTCCCGAAGCGCGAGTTGGAGTACAAGCATCAATTCCAGGTTCCCTAAGTGCGAACCCAAACATGCATGTTTTCTCCAAGTTCCAGGAGTGTGAATCGAAGCACAAATGCCACGTTAAAGTTCCCGTAGTGCGAACTAAAATGTTAATACTAACTCCAAGATTTGCAGAGTGTGAGTCAGAATGTGAACATCAATTCCAAGTTCCCGGAGCGCGAACCGTGTTACAAACATAGATAACTCTCGAGTTCCCGGATTGCGAACCGGATTATCGATCTCAAATTATCTTAAGTCCCCAGAATGTGGACATGTGCTTAAAGTTTGCAATAAACGCACTCAACCACCAAAACATAAATGTTATTCCCCGAGACTAGGGGGCAAAAAAGCTAAGTGTTAATCGCTAACCAAAGTGATACAATGTCCGAAGTTCGATTATTCATCGATCACAACCTGCGACCAAAATTCTCAGACTTGGCGAATAAGAATGAATTCTACTTGACAGTAGAAACACCACAAGTATGCCAGACTGAAAACAAGACACTACAAACACTTAAGCACAAAAGAAATGAGAGTTGAAACAAAGAAACTAAATTTTATTTCAACTAACTGAAGACAAGGACTTACATGCAAATAAGTTTTCCCAAAAAAGAATCCCTACTAGCAGGGGCCGAACCTGCATCTATACACGGCCTACTAATAAAAAATGAAAACAAGTTCCTATCTACCCAAAAAATCTGCTTGGGAAGCCGATCTATTCCTTCTTCCTTGGCTTCCTTACCAGCGGTTCGTCGTCAGAATCGCTAGGAACGGAAATCCTTCGTTTGGACGACCTCCTCTCCGGTGGTTGCTCTTCGGCCGGGGGCATATTATCTACGTCCTCCTCATAACTTGAATCTAAATGAAGGCTCCCCGCCGGAGGAGTAGGAGGGACCGGACCTGCAACGGAAGATGGGATAGTGCCACCCGACGATACTATCCTCGCAGGTGCTGGGCTCTGCGCCGCCGTGCCACCGCCAACACTACCACTTTGCCCCGCAGCTTCTAATTCTGCCTGAATCTCGGCCAGAATCTCTTCATCACGAATCATCTGGGCTTGGCTGGGGGAATCCGCAGCCTGCATCGAAGAGCTAGAGGTTGGCGGAAGGTCACTAATGATGAACGGCAGGTCTGTGGAGAAGCCACCCTGCTCACCGAGCAGCTCGCTCACCATTTGTTCCTCAAGAGATAATCCACTCCCCTGCGCCGCCTCGGTTGACCGCAGTTACAATAGTAGTCTCGGTGGTGATGGCCTTATTCCCTTTGCTTGACTCTTGGGTCGCGACAATCGGAGCAACTCCAGTCACTAAACAAAGATAAGAAGAGGTTATCAGTAACTGCTTCAGGGCAAACTCTCTATTTAGAAAACACTTGAGATAAATCCGAAATACCTTCCCCAGTTTGGCTTGCGAACGATTGAGCGGCCTCGGAAGTATGCTCATGAATAGGAGATAACCACGGCTGTTCCGGGGCATAAGCAGGAACAGATTGCGAGCCGACCGCAGATACAGGCACTGACGAAGGTGGTGCGGTGACTTCGGTGACCGCAGAATGGTGCTCAATGCCTGATCCCTCTCCAACCTCCAGAGATCGGCCACCGATCATCTCCTCCTCATGAGCGATAATAGCGTCATGAAGGACCTTCTTCTCGTCGTCTGTCAGTAGCCGGTTTTCAAGTTCGAACCGATCGACCGATTCACCCGGACGTGTTTCCTCTTCTTCCTCGATCAATCGACCCCAAGCGCTGCGGAGGTGTATCGGGTAGTCTTGGAGCCAGGCCAAATTTTGGTGTCTCAACACGTTGGCATTGTAAGTGATAAGCAAATCTTCGATATCGGCCTCCAGCCTGGCCTCCGCTTGATGAACTTTCTCCTCAACCTCCATCTCAGCCGCCTGGACCTTAGCCACTGCTGCATCACGTTTAGTCCGGAGAATCACGGCTTGTTCACACGCCTCCTGGGCTGCATTATTCGCATCGTCCCTATCCTTGGCGATTTCGGCGAATTTGGACTTAAGCTCGTTTAACTCCTTCAGGGCTGCGTCCCTCTCAGCAGTGACCAGGGTGTTTCGTTGGCCCATGTCTTCTACCGTGGCATAGTGCTCACGTTTCATCCTATCCATGGTTGCCTGGGCTTCATCGGCTCTTTTGATGGCCTCCATTTCAGACTTCCGAGATGATTCAGCTTCAGTATTTAGCACATCAATAATACGGCTTTTTTAGGCTAACTCAGCTTGCATTTTCTCGATAGTAGCCCCACGCTCAAAGGCCAATGATGACGCTTTCTCGGCCGCCTTGTACCATGCCCTGTATTGGGCATAAAAGTCGTGCACATAATCGTGCGCCGTCTGCTCGGCCTCCGGCGGAATTCTTTTCAAGTGAAGAGGAAAGATGTAGTTATCAAAGCAAATATTTGGAAAGTCCTTCTTCAGTTGAGCAAGCCTGATTGCTCCTTCTCCCGAAATTTCAGTAGGAGGTTGTTCCGCAACTACTGGAGGCATTGCCTCAGATCTGGGGTGGCGAGATTCATACTTAGAAGATTGAGAAGCCGACTGGTAGTGCGAGGAATCAGAAGGACGAGAAACATGGACATGAGGCTGTATAGGAGCTCTTGGAGGAGGAGTGCGCGATCGAGACCGATGTCTATAATCCCTATCTCTCCGTTCTTGGCTAGAATACCTGGAGTACCTGCTATCGTAATCCCTATCTTTTTCTCTCCGTTGTGACTCGTAATATGAGGAAGATTTGCGAGCATGTCGTAGGCTCCCTAGCATCGAACCACGCCCAGTCATAATATCTGCAAAGCGAAATGAGAATAAAGTTAGTGGTTTCTCGAAACCGATGACCTAAGACTCGGGGCTATGTAGTGTCGTGAAGTGTGTATGAATATGTATTCCTCCCGACCAACCAGAAGTGTCGACTGAGCTAGTAATAAAAGGCTCGCTCAATTCTAGAGTACGATGAAACTCCTCCAACCCGGCGTCATGCTGAAAAGACACATCATCCGGGATTGGAAGGTCGGTAAGCCCTTCGTAAAGACTTTCAGTTCGCGGAGGAGACATCTCGAAAATTCTAACTCCCGGAGAGGATCGGGCTGTAACAACCGATTTCCATCTCCCCTTCTTCGTTGACGAGACGACGGCTGCCTTGCCTTTTCTTTGCTCTTCAACATCTTGAACCACGTCTGTAGGCTCCAACAACGGCTCATCGTCAGTATGAGTTCTTTCAGAATCAGACTCCTCGGCTGTGATAACTTTGGGCTTCTTGTGTTTGACTCGCTTCTTCGAAACAATCCTTAGTGCCCCGTCAAACAGTATGCTCTGCCCCCGTTCAATCAGCCCGTAAGTCCGGAGATTCCTATCGGTCAAAAGCGACTCGATATCCCTATCCTCGCTCGGGACTCCCCGGAGTACTCGCACCATCTCCTTAAAGCGCTCGCCCTCAGGTCGCTGAATCGTCGCTGTAAAAAAGAGAAAAAACATAAGTTTCGCTTTGACCGCAATTGCCTTAGTAATTACTTGATAACTCAGCTACACTCACGTTTGAATAACCATCGCCGGGCAAACCCCGGAGGACACCTGACATAGAACCATTCCGTCCTATAGTAACTCAACCTGGTCCAGGACCCAGTGACCACTTGGCAGTTTCTCACCGCTTCCAGAAATGTGAAGGAAGGGTAATCACCTCGAGTTTTGACGTTAAATAGATATCTGATCTCGGTCGGGATCGGCGGTCTATGAAGGTTCTCCATGAAGACGATGAATAAACTATTCACGGAGGCATACCGGTTCGGGTGTAGCTGAGATGGAGCGATCCTCAAAAAAGACAACACCTCCCTTATGTACTCGTTGAATGGAGGAAGCGTCCCAGCCACGCACGCGTGGCGATTAAATGCTGTATATCCCTCCGACGGGTTGTGTGGTCTATCATTCGGCCCTGGCAATAACACGTCATCCAGTGACAGACCGTGCCTCAAGCATATTCTCCCTAACATGTCTTCAGAAATATTCGATTGAACGGAATCCGACGGATTGGCAATGAAAGACGCATTGGGAAGTTCGTCCGGGGCCGGACCAATGATCTCAGGTTCGATATCTGGAACCTCTAGTCTCGGAGCAGCTATACTTTAAACCTCCTGCTGTTGCGAACTTGACGGTTCCATAACTAGCTAACTCATGAGAAACCATCGTTAGACGACAAAGAACCCGTGCGTTCCCCAGTGTAAAGTGTATGAATGTATGTTGTGCAGTGCCATGCATTACTTGAATAAATATCGCAGAGTGAAAAGAAATATACAAACGAAAAAGCTACGGAGTCCAGTTATAATGATCGTCATCGCTGACCGTCATCGTTGAACCGTTTGTATGATGGAAATTTGATTTGAATAGAAGTCGTTATTATTCCATCGACGAGCTTCAAAAGGGTTCGAACCAAACAAAGGGAGCTCATTCGAACCCATGCCAACGTCACTTCGAATCGATGCAGAAAGGCGCACTCGAATCGATCGATGAAAGAGGACTTCGAATCCAACCTTGGTTAACTGGTTCGAACCGATAAGCAAACCCTCAACTTCACATCAATCACGTTCGAATCGATGCCCTTCGTATCGATGCAAAGTCGAGAACTTCGAACCGATGGCTGATGGGTTCGAAACCATCGATTCGAATGAACCCATCGAATCCATCAATCGGTGCGAACCGCGTCAACCCCATAAGGTCACCCCAGAGATCGATACGAAATCCAAGAAAAATGATGCCGCCATCATCGATTCGAACTTGAATCCACGCATCGGTTCGAGGCCCTCCCAAACCAGATCTAGTTTTGCCAATCACTGAAGTGAGCAATCGATGAAGATGAGATAGGTTTGAAATAACTTTGCCGTTTGGATTTGAGGCTAGTTACCTAGTTTGAATGATGGATTCGAGAGATTGAAGACTTGAATCTTGGTTGATTTGATGACGCAGCACAGTGTTTTCTTCTCTGAGAGGCTTCGAAACGATGCAATGCACAGAAAACACGAGGCGAGAGTAAAAAGTAAAAAGTGAAAACTGTGAAACCCCTCTGCTATTTATATAAAGCCTCGAAGGCAACCGAGACGATTCCTCTTCCGGTGGACTTGACCGGTTGCAACCAATGAGAACGTGGATCGTTTCGAAACCATCCATTCGGAGCCATTCGCCTAATGCCGTGTGGGTTCGAAGTTACCCTCACACTTCATCGATACGAAGTACATAGCAGGATAGCAAGTTGCATCGATGCGAAACGCGCAGTGGGCACATCATTTTGAAGCCTCTGTTCGCGACTCCATCCACAACCTACCGAAGCGAACTGCTAGTTCGAATCCATCCTTTCACATCGGTTCGAATGTCAGTTTCGAACCCATCACAACACAAGTATACTCCATCCATACGAATGTAGATTTCGAATCCATCGATGCTCCAGCACATCGGTTCGAAATGTCACATTCACGCAACGCAGAGTCATTTCCTTCAGCCTTCTACATCGGTTCAGGAGAGGATCGATACGAAGGAACCTTCCAAAACAACCATCAAGCGTTGTCTCAATTCAAATTTCAAAATCGGTTCAGGAGAGAATCGATACGAAATTCAATAGCGAACAAAGATAACAACGACTTGTAGACGCACGACGTTAACAAAGATCAAACGCACATATGTGCATATATGTCGAACTAACATTCGATTTTAAACGTTTACAGGGATCAAGTATCCATCTTGTTACAAATGCAATAGCCAACGGCCAATCGCTATCATACAGCAATCAATCATATCAACGCAAGGTTGCAGCAATACAGAATACGAGCCTCAACAAAAAGAGAGCAATGATTGTTCGGAGAGAAGTTGTGGCTATTCAAAGCACGTCATGTTCCCACAAGATGTACTTTGGGGGGAAAAATGTTACCCCGCTTTTTGGCAAAGCCGCGATACCAAAAGATCGATCAGAAACGGAGGACAGTTCGTCTCAGAGACCGGTCATACTTCGTTTCGCTATGGATATCGATGAATTTTGTCCGAGTCCGAATTGTGCTACGATTGATAGGACATGACAAGAAAGACCGTAGAAGTCAGCATCTCAAATTTCGAGTCAATCCAAGTTCATACGCACAAGTTATGATCGATTCAACTTGAGGGGGAAAGCACTGATTTCGAACCCCCCGAGCTAAGCGTCTTCGAACCCATCGACAAGCATCATTCGAAACGGTCATCTTCGAATCGATGGACTTCGAACCCATCGGAGCGCCTCGGTTCGAATCCATCAAACTCGAACCCATCTAAGCTCGTATCTGTGGACCTCGTGGAAGGGTTGCAAAGCTCGAGCCCATCCAAAGGATCCTTGTTCGAATCCACTAAGCTTCGGTTGTTCGAACCCATCACAGAGACCTTGTTCGAACCCATCACAGAAGCCTTGTTCGAACCCATCACAGAGGCCTTGTTTGAACCCATCACAGAGACCTTGTTCGAACCCACCTGTGAAGCTTCATTCGAACCCACTGGGTCAACCAACCATGATGACGTGTCTTTCATCGGTTCGAATGCACCGAGATATATGGAGTCTAAGCGGTCAACGCGGAGTGAAGACCGGATCGATTCGAAGTTGGCGCTCCACGTCAACACGAAGCCACGTGCCACCATGGTTTCGAAACCATCGGTTCGAATGCATGGTTTCGAACCAAACATCCACGCCGTGAACCCTATTTCGAATCCATCATATCTCTCAATCCACTGATCCAAATGCCATGAAATTTTCACAGAAGTTTGCATTCATGTCGAAGAGTCTCCACGCCAAATTTCACCTCGATTGGACGAATTCTTGATCGATTCGAATGGAGTTCGAACCGATGCCAAAGTGGGCCCAAACTTCCTGAGACCGGGCGTGTGGGCCCCCTCATGTGCCAGAAGTGATCCCCCGAGTTTTCAGCGAAATATCAGCAGCCTACGCCTATAAATAGAGCCCCAGGGCCAACAGAAAAGGGATCTTTCGACTCTCAAGTGCCCAGAATCTGCCGGATCGAGATCTCCATCACCCTACATCATAATTTCATTGTTGATTTCGAATTTCCAGTTGTAACTTGCTGTTGATTGCTGCAACAACTTGTAATCATTGAAAGAAAAGCAATAAAACATCAAAACACTTCACAATGGACGTAGGCAACACGTCGAACCACTATAAATCGCTTGTATACGCATTTTCTGTACCGTTGATTGGAGTTTTTGTTAGATAATATCTGTTTTGAACTTACATTCTTAACTATTATCTCTTCAACGACTCCCGAAGAGTGTTGTGACCAATTTTGACACAAACAGATGCAGGGAAACAGGTTGGAGGGATCCAACTGGATCCCTCAACATTTATTTAAATTGTTTAATACCCTCTATTGTGATTATTTGTTTTTCTATGATGAATGATATTGGAATATTGAATGCTATGGTGCGACTGGATATAATTGGGTAAAATGAATTATTAATAATATATATATAAATTGGATTTTGGAAGGAAAATAAAAGAAATGAATTTGTCAGAATATAATTACAAAAAATTTGAATAAATTTAAGAATGAATTGGAAAGAAATAAAGTGACTTTAAAATTTTAATAAATAAAACTAGAGTATAGAAAGGAAATTTTGGATAACAGGAAGTTAATGAATTTTAAACTGTAATGCTATTACTTAAGAGAACAAAACATTTATTTAAAGTCTAAGATTTAAATTATTGAAAGGAAAAAAGAAAAACTGGGAAAGACCTGAATTTGTATATTTCAGGTAAGAGATCTAAAATCAAACAGAAAATAATAACCATAATAATAAGTCCATAATTAATGAATTTTGAAATGAATTGAGTAAGTAATGAAATTTATTTCAAATGGAGTAAATTGGAAATCAATTTGGGAAATTGATTTTGAGTGATTGAGATTGGAAATTCTCCCTGAATAACCAAGTACGTCTTTTTCAAAGTAAATTTTTAAAAATAAAAGTAAAAGTTTTAAAGTTGTTTTTTTTTAAAAAGATTTGGAAAATTTATTATTTCTAACATTTAAACTCTTAAGTAAGTTTTTCCCTTCAATCTATTATGATAGTAATTATTTATATAGGTAACTTAGTGTTTTGTTTTAAAGAGTGAGAACCTAGTTTTATATTTTATAAAGTAACCATATTTTCAATTATTTAATAGTATGTATTTTCAACCAATTAGTGAAGTAGTTTTAACCTAAATATTTTAAAGTAAATTCCAAAGTAAGTATTTTCTTTAAATCTATATTTATAATAATTATTTAAAATTTGGTATTTGGTTTAAAGTATTATTATAAATTAAGTATTAAAGTAAAATTTTATAAATTAAATGTCAAATATATTTTACAATAAAGTGTTTTGAAATTATTTTAAAATCTAATGTTTTGTGCTTGGTGATTCCAGTGGAAATAGAAATACTTGGAATTTATTCTGAGAAAGGCAGATGGTTTTGAAAACTGTTTTCGAAGGAATTTGAAAAGTAAAAATATATCTTGTGAAGATATTTTTGAGATAAATAAATAATTTAGAAAATTATTTATTGTTTGATGGATGTTTGTGAATATAAATTGATAGTTAAATCATTGACTATCAATATTGGACAAATACATTGATCGTTTCGAAGAGACCGTGATCGAGATATATTTCTCGAAAACCACTGCGATCTGGTTTGTACGTTTTCTTGAAAAACGTTTTGGATTCGAAGATGGAGCAGTGAAGTGCAAGGGCTAGTCGCTACTAATCCTGAGGATATTTCCAAAATGGATGTAGTTGGAATAGTGCCTGCGGTTCCGTTCGAACCCGGGGCGGACTTGTATGGATGAATGCTTGTGAAACATTGTCAGGTGGACGATGGGCATTCTAAGGGATATGTTCTATAAGGTAACGCTTAGCCTCAAGCCTCATCAAATGGGAATGACTGAAAATTAGGGGTTATGCAGCAAGGCTAGGTGGGTAGCACCCAAGCAGGGTGAGGTCATTCCAGTCTAGATGTCCCTTTTTATTTCGACTTAGTGGGCGGTTGCCGATCCCAACCGCGGGGTGATCTCACTCGGGATTATCCAGTAAGGGGTAGTCCCGGTCTTGTATTGCAGGGGAGCGGGCGTACTCCTCGGTACGGTGATCTAGGCCCCGTACTGTGACAGGTGGTACCCCAGTGCCTTGTCATTAATTGGAAATCCATTCTCCCTACGAGCTTTGTACGAGTTTTGTTTGTATTACCCACTTTGTGGCTAGTAGCTGGAATTTAATGAATGTAACAATTTTTACTATTTTATAAGTACTTGTATATAGACCCTATTATAATATTAGAGGATTTCTATAAAAATTATTTAGCTATCGTAAGGTAAAAACCCGACATGTTTATTTATGGCGTGGTCTTACGAGATGCTTTTGTTTTCAAAGGATTTTTGAACTTTAATAATCAATTGGGTGTGATTTTCTCACGCTGGTATTCCAGACTGATTCGGGTGCTATTTAACTGTAATGCTCGGGTCAGACCGAGTATTATAGGGTACAGGATTTGTTGCTGTGGAGCCCATGAGGCGAGCTAGATTATGATACGTACTTCCGTACTTGTTTATATATGTATATTCCACTGTGTTGAGTTGTTGTGTAAACATTTGTATGATATTGATGTTGAGATGTGATTGATGTACTCTGATGATGTAATATATAAACAGATATATTTGATTTTGAGTAAGGATCATTTATTATCTATTATATTTTATTTCGCTGCGATGGTTAGATTCTGTTGTTGTTTTCTATTTTCTTCTTCTACCTCTTCTTCTTTAACCCAAATGGTTCGTATTCCTGTACAACTTGAGTTGATTTAGATAGAATAGTGTTGACTCAAGGGGTACGGATTTGCGGGCGGTTACACTTGGTATCAGAGCCAGGTTGGTGATAACCTTGGCTCTGGTGGGAATTACTCATAAAATAGAGTCCGTAGTACTCTAGAATGAGTTTGAGAGTATTAATAGATATGAGCGCGTATTTGTTAGTGAATATAAAATTATTTTTATATTGTGTTGATTTATCGGTTGAGTGTTTATGAATTCTGATTGACATATGGGGTGCCATATCGCCGATAGGAATTTCTAAACTCTTAAACAAGGCAAACCAACACAATATTGTTTTAAATAGGGTGAATGAAATAATTTTACCCAAAATTATTTTGTATATAAAGAAAATAATTTTCAAAATTATTATAGTTATATATGGATGTTTGGTTGTTAGAAAGTGATAATATTAAATTATTATCATTGTATGATTTTTGAATAAGAAATTAAAATAATAACAAGAGATTAACGAATAAATTAACAAATGAAATATGTAAATGTGATTCATAATTGAATATGGAATTGAACTCATAATTAAAAACTAAGAAAAAACAAATTCATAAACAAATGAGATTTGTAGATATAGACTAAATGTGAATTATAATGTGATTAATTATTAAAGTAAGATAAAATTCCAAAGTAATGTTTGAATATAAATTTAAAGAGTTTGTAATTTGAAAATTTGGAAATTTAAATTCCTTTGAATTTGGAAATGTTTCTCAAAAGTTGAGAAGGTAATATATATTGAGAAATATTTTGAATCGGATGTGAAGTCTAGAGAGATTTGGAATCTAAAAATATTTGAAGGGTTTTAAAAGAGATAAAAACATTGAACTCTTACGGTCGTTGGAAAATAACTTCGGTGATGACTACAGCATCATCGATGTTTATTTTCGAGTTTCCAAAAGAGGAATTACTACAAGGATGTTTTGGATTAATGTTTGTTGGAGGAATTTGGTTGATTTTGAAAATACAAGGGAATAATTTGGTGATATATATATATATATATGTTTTCAAAATTGGATGTTGAACTTAATTTGAAGGAAAAATATAGTTAAGTTGGATTAAATAAACAAGTTTTAGGATTAAAATTTGTAAGTAACTGAATGATTTATATGGTATGAAAACGAAATGAACTTCAATATTGGATGATGCTTGATTTAATGGTGTAAAAATAAGCGTAGAATAAGTTCAAATGGACTAAAAATAATTAATGTTTGAAAACAAAATTCATTGGTTGAAAATGAATTTGTGAATGAATAAATGAATCAACTATTGAACTGATAAGTAAAGTTGATATTAATAAGAAGGAATTGAAAATTTTAATCCGGCAATTAAAATTTAACTTAAGTGAATGAAAGTGAAGAAAATATATTTGAACTTAACTTGAGATAAGTTAAATAAAATTAAAATTTAAATTGAATTAAATTGGATTATAATTGGAAGTGTTGTTGAATGAATTGGATTAAAATGGATATGATGTGAAATATAAACAAATCCAATTCAAGCATAAATTGAATGGCTTTATTTCCGACAATGAATTGTTAATGTAATTAAAATTAAAAATGGATAAAAGAAGAAACTAATCGAATTAATTAGTGAAATGGTTAGGGATTTGATCAAAGGAAAATCAAATCAAAGATTGTGAATATGTAATAGAGTTTGGAAATAAAGCTTGAGTTGTATGGAATTGGATTAAGATAAAAATGATTTGTGATGAAATAAATCCAATTCGAGTATGAATAAATTAAAACGAGAGCGAAATTAAGTTATGAAATGGTGGTGAATTGAAGTAAATTAACTTAATTTTAAAGCTAGTTTGAATTTTCAAATGAATCCAATTCGAGAAAGAATGAATTAAATATGGCCTTGGGTATAATTCTAACAAAATTTAAATGGATGTATGAGAATGGCTAATTAAAGTAAATGGAATTTGATTACATGAGTATCAAATAAATTGGAAATGAAATTAAGTATGAAGTTGAAATAAATAAATTAACTTAAGATTAAAAATTTATGAAAGGGTGATTTCGAGGGAAGTGGAAAGTTTATTATATAACAGTTTGAATAATTTAAGTTGAATGAAATAAAATCTTTATTCGAATAGAAATAGTTGGATATGGATTAAATTGAATAAATAAACTTCGATTGCTTATCAAAAGAAATTTAATTGCTTGAAATGAAAG
Organism: Allium cepa; assembly: GCA_030765085.1. Lineage (NCBI taxonomy): Eukaryota > Viridiplantae > Streptophyta > Magnoliopsida > Asparagales > Amaryllidaceae > Allium > Allium cepa. Next base: position 148,510,672 of record CM060928.1, read on the forward strand.
TATGTTTGGCTTAATAAAGGTAAGATCTCGAGTTAAAAGTGAAAGATAAATGTGATTGGGTGTAAATGAATGGAAGCGGGGGAAAATAAATGAGTGTGTGACTTATAAAATTTTAAAAGTGGAATAAATAAGTCAAAATAAAATATTCTGTATCTTGGAAATGAAATAGACATCCAAACTTGAATTATAAAATTAGAATTGAACTCAAAAAATATAATGAAGTGATTTTGTGATAAAAATCAATATTTAATTGAAAATGGAAGTAAGCTAATTTGGGATAACTTAATAAGCTGAATTGAGAATTAATAAACACTGATTATGACCTAGAATTGAGTTATAAATTATAGTCAATGCATTACTTATGTTGTTGATATGTTGTAGCAGTTTAAATGAATGCAATGTTATAAATTTCATAGTTATGTTACTTATATGTTTAAATTGAGTAAGTACAGGTTCAGGGAAGCCATATGGATGGATTTGATCGCATAAAATGCTAAAATAAATAAGCAACTTACTTATAAATGCTAAATAAGGTACGCCTACGCAATAAAAATAGGAAATATGAACTGTTTTTGGTTTTTCCGACCGTGTGGGTCGATGTATATATATTTATATCTTTTGTCAAATTGCAAAAGCTCCTCCGTACAAAGGAGACTCTGCCAAAAAAATTCGAAAATTTTGGGAGTTAGAATTTTTTTTTGAAAATTTAGTTAATGTCAAAACGATTTCAAATTGGAAATTGAAATAAGTTAGTAGATGAAACTAAATAAAATAATGACATGAATTAGTTATATATGAAAAATAAAATTCAAATATTCAGAGTTAAAGATAAATTGAATTCATATGGAAATGAAAGAATCAATTTGAATAGAAATAAATATAAACTAAAAGTGGTAAAGTGAAAATAAGTAAAAGAACATATAAAATGTTTATACTAAACTTAAGAAGGGATAGTGAATTCTTAATTGGAAAATTTGATATTACAAATAAATCGTATGTAACAACCCGCATATTTGTCGATTTTATATTCAAATATTTTATTTGAATAATTTATCGATACTCGGAATTTAGTCCGAAAAGCTACTTTTTGCATACGGTCGAATTAGGACTCGGGACAACTCCCGTTGAGTTTAAAATGTCGTTTGCGACCTTTTTGAGTATAAGCTTCGATATGTTTGGAGAGAGTTGATTTTTGCTACTTTTTCACTTTGGGTTTGGGTTCAACCCTATGTTTGACTTATACTCAAATCTGAGCCACTCATCCCCATTCACCCTCACTTTCTCCTCTTTTCAGTTCGAAAGCATCAATGGGGAGAGATTGAAAATTAAAACTCCAAAACCCTAGTTTTCTTTTGCAAATCAAACTCTAGCTCCAAACTAATAGAAGAACCCATTGGTAAGCTTCTCTTCTTCTTCTCCAACTCTTTCTCTCTTTGATTTCAGAAAATTCCTAAACATAATTTGGGAAATGTTTCTCTTTTAGCTTAGAATCAAGCTTCTTGAGTTGGATTTGAAGAGTGGTTGATTCCCCTTTTGCTTTCAAGCTTTTTCTTCAATTGCTTGGGTTCAAAGGTGAGATTTTTATCTCACATCTTAGTCTATAATTATCTTCGATTGTTGGGTATGAATTCCTAACACTTATTTTTGTGCAATTGATTTTGGTTTGGATTGATTTGGTGTATATTCCAATTTTTGGTGTTTTGAAATCAAAATCTATGAAAATCCTATTATGGATATTTGGACATTGATATTTGAGGCGTATCGAAGAGCCGTTAAGGCTGGGTTGACGCTCGACGTAATTCCTTAGTCGTTGTCGCTCGATCGATCGCTTTCGGTATCCCTTTGGCCATTTTTGGCCTAGGTTGAGGGAATGCCCTGAACCCTTCATTCAGACGTCTGAAACGTAAGATTCAGACGTCTGAATATTGTTCTGGGAAGATTTCTATTCTCAAATTCAGACGTCTGAATATATGATTTCAGACGTCTGAGTTGGTTCATTTTGAACCAGATAGGAAATAGGCTAAAAAGTGCCTATTTCAGACGTCTGGATTCAAGGATTCAGACGTCTGAATTCTGTCTTTGGAAAATATCTATTTTCCAGATTCAGACGTCTGAATCCTTGATTTCAGACGTCTGAATCTGCACTCTTTTTGCCTATTTGCCTATTCGCTTGAGAATTCCAATTTAAATCGATTCGTGATGATCCTATTTGTTGTTATCATTTATTATGCCTTTGATGTCTCCTTTTTAGGGATTTTTGAATATCCATTTCGATGGATTCTTTATCGGTTTCTTTGGATTTTATTCACATCTTCGTATTGATTGTTCCTACAATCTTCTTTGTGATTTCTCACTCTAAAAATATAAAGGTTTTCTATACTAGTAGTAAATATCAAAAATCTTTCTTCAAATGATTTCAACACTATTTTATTACAAGGCTCGTTTTCTCAAACCGACTTCTAATCTATTAGTATATACAAACCTTTACCTCACTCGTTTGAGAAATCTAATTAAACGGCTTAGTAAAACTAGTGGTATGAAACGCTTGCGTTTACTTCGTCGGTTAATTCTTGGACTTGTTCGATTGAAACTCTTGTGACGATTTTCTAGTGGAGATCTACAATTTGTTCGTAAATACTTAAGTTAAGCTAGTGGTTATGGAACATGAAGCTAAATTTATTTATTTACTAGCTTAGTGTAATTGACGCTTTCTTAATGATCATGACGATCATTTTTGTGATTTAGATTAGCAATGTGCGATGTCTCTTTGTCTGCGAGGGAGACTAAACCCCGTTTTGTGGAGTTTCGACTCAAATTGATGGGGTAGCGCCCCATGGTCTTAAGGCCGTTCGTGTGTCAAAAATTAATGGCTAGCTACCATGAGATAGCGTCTCGTTCGTGTGATACATATGTTGGTGAGTTTTCATTCTCCCGTTCGTGTGATAGGCCTTTCACCCCCATTTTGTGTGATTTCTAGATTTCGTGTGTCGAAGTCTGGAATTTTCTTCTTCGCCTATTTTTGTGATTTCTATTGATATGATTTATCAATTTTTGTGCATAGGTGAATTTGTGTGTCATTGACTGGATTACTTGAGATGATTTCTAGAATTTGTGCTTCACCAATTTTCGTGATTTCCATTGATAAGTTTTATCAATATGTGTGCATTGGTGAATTTGTGTGTCATTGACTTTTGTGATTGACATTGATATAATCTTCAATATTTATGGTTTGGTGAACGAAATAAGGAGTATGACATTTCCCTTGATTCTTGTGTGGATTTGGTGATATTGATTAATCTCTTGTTGATTTTCAATTATTTATATATATCACAGCTTGGTATTGTGATTATTATGTGTTTAGTCATATCTCCTACTCTATATCGTTTCATCTGATATTTATAGTTAGACTGATCCGTTTATTATTTTCTTATTAAATAATACTCGGGTCAGACCGAGATGTTACATGTGCTTCTGCTTGACTTTACATCCGGGATTACCTCCTTGACTTTTGGTTAACTACTTAGATTAGTACTTTTTGTTGTATACATTTGAGATATAGACTCCATAATGTATACTTATTCTTTTGTGTAGTTCGTGTAACTATTCTTTTGTGATATTGTGGATCTTTTTAGACCAGTACTCTGATGTACACTTCCTAGTGTAATATTCATATCTATTTCCGCCTTCGTGATATGAATTGTCTGTGACTGATTTACGTTATTTTTATTTCTATATTTGTTTCTGAAGATATTATAGCCACTGTGTAGTAGCTTTGAGTTTGTGTCGGCATGTCGGATTTCAGAAATGCATGTTATACTATCTGACATATCGACGCTCGCGCAAATCAATTACACGGATGGTCGCTCCTCAACAGCCTTATTCTCCGTGCTAGTTGACAGCATTCACTGTAATGTTCTTGGCTAGCGTGGGTATAGAGGTGGGGCCTCACAACTTGGTATCAGAGCCAAACTTCGGAACAATATGGAATATTATAACAAGGATCATCGACCTAAGTCTTTCTTAGGAGTCGTGCTTTAGGATTTTATTCGAGTCTTCGTACAGATTCATCCTATTTTCTTTTATGATTCCTTGTTTTATCTATCAAGATTGCTTGATATTCATTAGTGAATAATCTTCTTCTTGTTCTTCTTTCTTTCTAAAGGAAGAGAAATGTCTAGACCAGGCCGCCCCAGAGTCGTACCATCTAGCACTCCACCCCAGGATGGAGTTTTTATGACTACCCAACAACTTCTTGACCTTGTCACGAATGCTCAAGCAGCTGGTTCTAATCCCGAACCTACTCACCCTAAATATAGGTTTGTACGCTTGTGCAATGATTACACCAACCTGGGCGGGAAGCCATTTAAAGGTTCCGAAACTATTATTGAAGTACAAGCTTGGCTAAGGTCATGCGATCGAATCTTTTCTCGCATGAATCTTATTGACCTTCACCGAGTTCAGGTGGCTTCTAGTATGCTCCAAGAAAGAGCATTGGACTGGTACGAGCTTCTTATTTCTGAGATTAATGAAGCGGATCTCACCTGGGAGCAATTCTGGGAACGCTTCGAGTTGAAATTTGTACCAGAAGCAGAGAAAGTGAAATTGGCTCGACGATTTATAGACCTTGTTCAAGGTGAGTCCTCCGTGACTGATTATGTCGCCTCCTTCGAGTCGCTTTCCAAATATGGGGTTGAATACATCAACATCCCTTTAAAGAAGAACCAGAGGTTCGTCTATGGCTTAAACAAAAATCTCAAGAAGCCATTACTTCTAAAGTTAGAAGTTTCTTTCGACCAACTCATAGATATCGCTCTTCGTCTTGAAGAGGCGGATAGGGAGAATGATGTTGAAGTGGTGGGTTCCAAACCAAACTTCAACAACAAGAAGAGGCCAAACAAATTCAAAGGTCCTTATCCCAATAAGAAAGGGAGGCAAGCAACTCCTGCTGCAAAGACCTTTTCCTCTACTGAAGGGAAATGCTTTAACTATGGTTCCAGAGACCATTTTGCGAACAAGTGTTCAAAGCCTCGTACTTGTCGCTATTGTAAAAGCCTGGACCATTTTATGCATGTGTGTCCCAAACTTCAAAATGGGAAGGAGGGAAAGCTTAATGTTGCTCAAGCCCCTGGCAACACATCTCGTGGCCAAGGTATTTCTCATTCTATTCTGGATGGAATTATTTTATTTCGTGATCATCCTATTCGAGTTCTTTTTGATACGGGAGCGTCCCATTCTTTTATGTCAAAAGAACTTGTTGATACTTTTTCTTTGGATGTTTTGTGTTTAATGACTTCTTTGAGAATTGCGAATCCGGTTGGTGGATCCGCGACAATCAATTTATTGTGTAAAGATGTCAAGATTATTTTGTGTGATTTTTCTTTCCGAGCCGATTTGCATGTCATGCGTTATTTAGGCTTTGGAATGATTTTGGGAATGGATTGGCTTAACCGTTATGAAGCTCATATCCTATGTCCTGAGCAGACTATTCATCTTCGACATCCTCATTCTGTTAAGCAGATTTCTATTAATCTTAAAGATTTGGATTCCAGCTTGGTTGCATCTTTATATTCTTTAAATCCTCGTGATGACGATGATGATGATGAGGGTGATATTATTTCTCTTATTCACGTCGTTCGTGAATTTTCCGACATATTCGAGCCCGTTTTAGGATTACCACCTAAGCGAGCAATTGAGTTCAGAATTAATCTCATTCCTGGAGCTCGACCTATCACTCGCCCTCCTTATCGTATGTCCAATAAAGAAAACGAGGAGATGCGTAAACAGTTATCTGAATTGGAGACGAAGCAATTTATTCGCTCTAGTTCCTCGCCTTGGGGAGCTTCATCTATTTTTGTGAAGAAATCCGATGGAACACTTAGGCTTTGCGTTGACTACCGCAAGCTTAATGATTTTACTATCAAAAATAAATATCCTTTACCTCGGATTGATGATCTATTCGATCAACTTAGTGGTTCTAGAGTCTTTTCACAATTAGACTTAGCTACTGGTTTTCATCAGCTTCGTATTGCAGAGGATAACATTCCTTTGACATCGTTCCGTACTCGTTATGGATCTTATGAATGGCTTGTTATGCCATTTGGTCTAACGAATGCTCCGGCTTATTTCGTTGACCTTATGAATAGAGTTTTCAAAGACTTCCTCGACCGGTTTGTCCTCATCTTTATTGATGATATTCTTGTGTATTCAAAAACCAGGAGGAGCATGAGAAGCATCTTCGGATTGTGTTGGAAACTCTTAGGAGTAATCGTTTGAAAGCAAAATTTTCTAAATGCCATTTTTGGTAATCTCGTGTGAAGTTTCTCGGTCATATTATTCCGAATCCGGAATTTCCGTGGATCCTTCAAAGATTGAAGCGATTCAAGATTGGAAGAGACCGGAGAGTGTGACGGAGATTCGTAGTTTTCTTGGATTGGCGGGTTATTACCACCGTTTTATCAAAGACTTTTCTAAGATTGCCATGCCTCTCACTAGCTTAATGAGGAAAGGTGTTAAATACATTTGGTCGGACAAATGTGAAACGTCTTTTCAGAAATTAAAAGAGCTTCTTTCTGATGCTCCATTCTTAATATTCCCGAGGGGAATCAGGATTTCGTTGTTTATACCGATGCTAGTCGCGTTGGTTTGGGTGCCGTTCTTATGCAAAGAGAACGTGTTATTGCTTATGCTTCTAGGCAAGTGAAGCCTGTTGAGACTAGATATGCCACTCATGATTTAGAGCTCGCGGCTATTGTTTTTGCTCTTCGGATTTGGCGTCATTATCTTTTGGGAGAGAAATTTGTTCTTTATACTGATCATAAATCCTTGAAGTATTCATTCTCTCAAAAGGAACTTAATTTGCGTCAACAACGTTGGCTCGAATTTCTTGCACCATATGATCTTGATATTCTTTATACTCCCGGTAAGGGTAATCGTGTCGCTGATGCTCTTAGCCGTAAACAACAAGCTGTTGTTTCTATGATGATATCCAAATGGAACAATCTTGAGATTTTATCCACTTGCGAAATTCGAGACCATGTTCCCGATTTATGTTCATCTCTTGTTTTATGTAGCCTTGAGGCTCATCCTTCTCTTTTAGACCGCATTCTTGAAGCTCAAAGTCTAGATCCCGAATTGGCTCTTCTTGGCCAAAATATTAAGGGTAAAATTGATATTGAAGGTTTGAAAGACTTTGATATCGATTCTCGTGGCGGCATTCAGAAATTTGGTAGACTTATCGTACCAAATATTAGTGATCTTCGTAAAGATATTTTAGAAGATTCCCATCGCTCTAAATTTACCATTCATCCCGGTAGTAGTAAAATGTACGCGGATATGAAGCAACTTTATTATTGGAGGGAATGAAACTTGACATCCCTAACTTCGTTAAGCGTTGCATGACTTGCCAACTCGTTAAGGCCGAGCATCAAAGGCCCGGTGGGTAATTGCAACCTTTAGAAATTCCAATTTGGAAGTGGGACCAGATTTCCATGAATTTTATTGATGGCCTTCCCCGTTCTCGTTCGGGTCATGATAGCTTATGGGTGATTGTTGATAGGCTTACTAAATCTGCCCATTTTATTCCCGTTCGGTCTAACCGAACCGTCCCTCTTTTGGCCAAACTCTTTGTTAAAGAGATTGTTAAATTACATGGAGTTCCTACTTCTATTGTTAGTGATCATGATCCATTGTTTACTAGTGGATTTTGGAAGAGTCTTCAAAAAGATTTAGGAACGAAGCTTAAATTTAACACCGCTTATCATCCCCAGTCCGATGGACAAACTGAGCGTGTGAATCAAACTCTTGAAGATCTTCATCGTTCTTGTGTGCTTGATTTCGGTGGAAGTTGGGAAGATCATATTTCCCTTGTTGAATTTTCCTATAATAATAGCTTCCAATCTAGTATTGGTATGGCACCTTTCGAGGCACTCTATGGAAGGCCATGCCGATCTCCTTCTTGTTGGCTTGAGGCCGGTGAGAAGCTGGTTTTAGGTCCAGATTTTATTCGAGATTCCACAGAAAGGATTGATCTTATTCGTCATAGGATGAAAGAAGCCCAGAGTAGACAAAAATCCTATGCCGATAACCGAAGAAGGAAGTTAGAATTTTCTGTGGGAGATCTTGTGTTCATTCGTGTGTCACCTATGAAGGGTGTTGTACGTTTCAGTCGATCGGGAAAATTAGCGCCTCGATATATTGGGCCATTTCCTATCATTGAACGTATTGGTTCCATGGCTTATCGCCTTTTATTACCGACTCAATTTTCTGCTATCCATGACGTGTTTCACGTTTCTCAACTTCGGAAATGTCTTCGAGATTCTGATTCTATTCTCGAGCCCGGTGTTGTGGAAGAAATTAAAGTTTCGCCTAATTTAACTTATGAGCAGCATCCTATTCGAATTATTGCTTCGGAGGTCAAACATCTTCGAAATAAAGATGTTCCACTTGTGAAAGTTCAATGGTCTTCAAATCCTAAGGATTGTTCTTGGGAGGCTAGAGAGTTCATCGAGCGATCACATCCGGACTTACTTTCCCGTGCTCTTTAAGGTGAACCTTTTATTTTCAAACTTCTTTTGTGTTGAATATGCTTTTATGGTTGTTACTATATATCTTCTTCTTAAATATTGCGAGGACGCAATTTCTTTAAGGAGGGGAGTCTGTAATAACCCGCATATTTGTCGATTTTATATTCAAATATTTTATTTGAATATTATCGATACTCGGAATTTAGTCCGAAAAGCTACTTTTCTCATACGGTCGAATTAGGACTCGGGACCACTCCCATTGAGTTTAAAATGCCGTTTGCGACCTTTTTGAGTATAAGCTTCGATATGTTTGGAGAGAGTTGATTTTTGCTACTTTTTCACTTTGGGTTTGGGTTTGGGTTCAACCCTATGTTTGACTTATACTCAAATCTGAGCCACTCATCCCCATTCACCCTCACTTTCTCCTCTTTTTAGTTCTAAAGCATCAATGGTGGGAGAGATGGGAAAGTAAAACTCCAAACCCTAGTTTTCTTTTGCAAATCAAACTCTAGCTCCAAACTAATAGAAAAAACCCATTGGTAAGCTTCTCTTCTTCTTCTCCAACTCTTTCTCTCTTTGATTTCAGAAAATTCCTAAACCTAATTTGAGAAATGTTTCTCTTTTAGCTTAGAATCAAGCTTCTTGAGTTGGATTTGAAGAGTGGTTGATTCCCCTTTTGCTTTCAAGCTTTTTCTTCAATTGCTTGGGTTCAAAGGTGAGATTTTTATCTCACATCTTAGTCTATAATTATCTTCGATTGTTGGGTATGAATTCCTAACACTTATTTTTGTGCAATTGATTTTGGTTTGGATTGATTTGGTGTATATTCCAATTTTTGGTGTTTTGAAATCAAAATCTATGAAAATCCTATTATGGATATTTGGACGTTGATATTTGAGGCGTATCGAAGAGCCGTTAAGGCTGGGTTGACGCTCGATGTAATTCCTTAGTCGTTGTCGCTCGATCGATCGCTTTCGGTATCCCTATGGCCCTTTTTGGCCTAGGTTCAGGGAATGCCCTGAACCCTTCATTCAGACGTCTGAAATGTAAGATTCAGACGTCTGAATATTGTTCTGAGAAGATTTCTATTCTCAGATTCAGACGTCTGAATATATGATTTCAGACGTCTGAGTTGGTTCATTTTGAACCAGATAGAAAATAGGCTAAAAAGTGGATATTTCAGACGTCTGGATTCAAGGATTCAGATGTCTGAATTCTGTCTTTGGAAAATATCTATTTTCCAGATTCAGACGTCTGAATCCTTGATTTCAGACGTCTGAATCTGCACTCTTTTTGCCTATTTGCCTATTCGCTTGAGAATTCCAATTTAAATCGATTCGTGATGATCCTATTTGTTGTTATCATTTATTATGCCTTTGATGACTCCTTTTTAGGGATTTTTGAATATCCATTTCGATGGATTCTTTATCGGTTTCTTTGGATTTTATTCACATCTTCGTATGTGAATTTTAGTGATTGATTGTTCCTACAATCTTCTTTGTGATTTGTCACTTTAAAAATATAAAGGTTTTCTATACTAGTAGTAAATATCAAAACTCTTTCTTCAATTGATTTCAACACTATTTTATTACAAAGCTCGTTTTCTCAAACCGACTTCTAATCTATTAGTATATACAAACCTTTACCTCACTCGTATGAGAAATCTAATTAAACGGATTAGTAAAACTAGTGGTATGAAACGCTTGCGTTTACTTCGTCGGTTAATTCTTGGACTTGTTCGATTGAAACTCTTGTGACAATTTTCTAGTGGAGATCTACAATTTGTTCGTAAATATTTAAGTTAAGCTAGTGGTTATGGGACATGAAGCTAAATTTATATATTTACTAGCTTAGTGTAATTGACGCTTTCTTAATGATCATGACGATCATTTTTGTTATTTAGACTAGCAATGTGCGATGTCTCTTTGTCTGCGAGGGAGACTAAACCCGGTTTTGTGGAGTTTCGACTCAAATTGATGGGGTAGCGCCCCATGGCCTTTGGGCCATTCGTGTGTCAAAAATTAACGGCTAGCTACCATGAGATAGCGTCTCGTTCGTGTGATACATATGTTGGTGAGTTTTCATGCTTCCGTTCGTGTGATAGGCCTTCCCCACCCATTTTGTGTGATTTCTTGATTTCGTGTGTCGAATTCTGGAATTTTCTTCTTCACCTATTTTTGTGATTTCTATTTATATGATTTACCAATTTTTGTGCATAGGTGAATTTGTGTTTCATTGACTGGATTTCTTGAGATGATTTCTAGAATTTGTGCTTCACCAATTTTCGTGATTTCCATTGATAAGTTTTATCAATATGTATGCATTGGTGAATTTGTGTGTCATTGACTTTTGTGATTGACATTGATATAATCGTCAATATTTATGGTTTGGTGAACGAAATAAGGAGTATGACATTTCCTTTGATTTTTGTGTGGATTTGGTGATATTGATTAATCTCTTGTTGATTTTCAATTACTTATATATATATATATCACAGCTTGGCATTGTGATTATTATGTGTTTAGTCATATCTCCTACTCTATATCGTTTCATCTGATATTTATAGTTAGACTGATCCATTTGTTATTTTCTTATTAAATAATACTCGGGTCAGACCGAGATGTTACAGGTGCTTCTGCTTGACTTTACATCCGGGATTACCTCCTTGACTTTTGGTTAACTACTTAGATTAGTACTTTTTGTTGTATACATTTGAGATATAGACTCCATAATGTATACTTATTCTTTTGTGTAGTTCGTGTAACTATTCTTTTGTGATATTGTGGATCTTTTTAGACCAGTACTCTGATGTACACTTCCTAGTGTAATATTCATAACTATTTCCGCCTTTGTAATATGAATTGTCTGTGACTGATTTACGTTATGTTTATTTCTATATTTGTTTCTGAAGATATTATAGCCACTGTGTAGTAGCTTTGAGTTTGTGTCGGCATGTCGGATTTCAGAAATGCATGTTATACTATCTGACATATCGACGCTCGCGCAAATCAATTACATGGATGGTCGCTCCTCAACAGCCTTATTCTCCGTGCTAGTTGACAGCATTCACCGTAATGTTCTTGGCTAGCGTGGGTATAGAGGTGGGGCCTCACATCGTAGTTGATATTTGAATGAACAAATACTGACATTTTGTAGGAAAATTGATAAAATGTTTATGAAAGTTGTGATTGGCTATTAGTACTAAGCAGGATATGCAGGTATTATAAAAAGGAAAAGAGAGTTGGTTTTGATTTCAAAGATAAATTTGAATTGCCCGACCAAAAAGGTATGTGTTAAATTTCTGTGAAATTTGATTTGGGTTTTTGGATCGAGCCACTTGGCCTTTTGTTTTCTTTTTGAATTTGGGAGCCCGTAGAGGCCTTTTGTAGTTGTACCGAGCTAGCCGCGCAAATGAGACGCTTGCAAAAATTTTCGAAAATTTAGAGAGTTATCAAAATTTTGAGAAAATTTTGATAACTTAAATTTTGGATTTAAATTTAAAATTTGAAGGGTTGAGTAAGTAAAGTTATTTGAAAACGATGAAAGGTTTTGGAAAGTTGGTCGAAGTAATTGTGGGTCTTTTATAAAAAGATAGTTGGTTAGATGTTGAACTGTTTGGACTTGAGGAAAAGAATAAACGGGTATTGAATCATTCTTCCTAATTAGTAATTTCATGGACGAAATTCTTTTAAGGGGGAGGAATGTGACGACCCGGAATTTTCGCGCATTTAAAATCGGGATATTTAGTTGATCTTAAGTATTCAATAGAGTAATTTTAACTTAAATTACGAGTATCACAATTTATTTGATAATGGAATTGTTAAATTAAATAAGTGAAGTTGGGTAAAACGATGAATCTGAAATTTTGAAGCCTGTTTAAATGATTTGAAGGCTTATAAAATTTATATTGATAACACTAAGGATAATAGAAGTTTTAAAATTGAATTTAACAGTGAATTGTTCAGTTTTGAAAATTTCATCATTTTAAATTGAATATATAAATAGCCTTCCGAGGCACAGTCTCGGAATTCGATGAAACCAGTTCCATTGGGTCCATAATATTGAATTATTACCGGATTTCAAATTTCGTAGCTTTCGAAAATAACATGTGATCGTACGAGGTATAAACGCTTTGACGATAATTACCGATTTAAATTAAATATTATTATCTGAAAGAAAATCAAATCACAACCGCAATTATTTCACATCTACCGCTTCTTTTCGTCAGCTACGAGCCACCCTAGTATCTGTTTTCCGTCGCCCTAGTTGTTTCCCCCTCTTCATTAAATCACGCGATTCCTTTTCCTTTCTTTTAATAAGCACGAACCCTTTCTTCTTATTTCAGTAACGAAATCAAAAAAAAAAAGTCAGTAACGGCCAAAGCTTTTTCACAAAGGAAGGGCGATAGAAATGCGAATCAAATCGCCTTTCCAGATCCATTTTTTCGATCGAGCTCGCTTTTTCTCCTTCTATCTATTCGAGTCGCTGGTAATTGAAAAATGGCGAACGATTTCAATCGAGGTCGAGCAAGAGTTGGAGGTCGCGTTCGATTTTCGAAAGGAATCTCGCACATGAAAGGAGATGTCGGCTGCAATGATTCATGCTCGAAGATTTTGGGTTTGCCGTGCTGTTCTAGGGCAGGGCGCTCGAGTTTCTGGTGCTCGCGCACGTGTGAGCGCAACAGTGGATCGCGATCTGGTTTGGGATCCTCACGAGCTCGAGTGGGCTGACATCGAATAGTGGCGAGTTAGGGTTCAGCCGTAGTGGTTCGTGGTGGAAGAGACGAACATCGGGTTTTGCTTGAGGACAGAGGCAGTGAGGCACCCTCTTTTTTATTTATTTATTTATTTATTTATTTTCAATTAAACAGTTTATAAACATAGGTGTGTTTTAACTTACTGTTAGATTTGGAGAAGAAATGTCTTAAGGTAATTCAGTATTTTAACATTTAAATTAACGATAAGCAAGCCTAAACTTCTTGTTTAATTTGTGAAAAATAATTATAGTGAAGGAAATTTAGAGTTTATTCTGCCAATAAATTTAGTTTAAAATAAGGATATTATGGTAGAGTTTATAAGAAGATAGATTGTTTAATTTTTTTATATGTAATAGTAAAAATGTATGTAGATAAGATTTGGAAAATATAAGAAGTTATATAAAATTAGATTTTTGAGATCTGTAATTTATTTCAACAAGTAAATATGTAGTTTTAGTAGAAATAAAACAAATATACATATTCACATTTTAAACTTACTAGTTGTTTTAAAAATAATATGTTAAGGTGATTAATTTATTTAATTAACTTATCTAAATTATTTCGGTTGCTAAGAAAATTATTTAAAAAAAAGAAATCAGTTTAAAATTTAATTAATACTAGATTAAATTTTTGTTGGAGATAATAAAATATGGGGTTAATTGAATTATCAAATGGAATTTAATTTTTCAATTGACTCGAATATTAATAAAACACCTAATGTTTATACAAGATCTGAAAACCCTAGAATCAAATCGAGAAGGATGTGGGTTGCAAAACAGGAATCAAAGGTGAGTTAATCTCACTCAGTTAAATTTAAATTCAAATTTAAATTCAAATGATTAAATTTAAATAATTGTTGAGTGGTTGAATTGAATTGATGTGCTGTAGTATGGTATATTTTGTTGAGTCACAACTTCTATGAAGATTTTGATTGCTGACAACAATATTAAAGCGATCGACAAATCAAGACCTACATATGGTACTCTAGATTATAGGTTGATTATTTGATGTTATAATAGTAATAAAATTGTCAAAATCTATCCTCAAATAATCATGCACAAAATATAATATATATATATATACACATTTATATAGGTTGTGCACTTTATTGTGCAATTTAACAGAGACCGGTCGACCGGTCCAAATATAGGCGGTCGACCGTTCCTGTTGGATGTGCACAATAAACGTGCACACATGCACATAACGACTATATTTTTAAAAACCTGTCTACCGGTTAGTTTTTGACCTGTCGACCGTTTTTAAACAGAGAGCAAATTCTTCCAAAAGACACATCTTTCTTCAATGGTTGCGTCTCTTCTTCTTCATCAATGATCATAACTTTTGACTGCAACTTTTCACCAAGGGTTATAACTATTTTCTCTCTATAAATACACATCAATATCATTGATTAAAAAAAAAACAAGTTTTTACACGATCATATATGCTCTCTAATCTAATCTCTAACACTCCTGCATTCTAAAAATTAATTTAGCTTATTGAATCATTGAAATTATTTCATATCTTTTGATTCAATAAGTAAATACCTTCTTTAATCTTTACAAAACATCATTCATATTCTTTGAGGATAAGATTATAGGAAGGGTGTACTACTAGTGACAAATCCGTGTTTTCAAGAACACAAGTTGTCAACAACAATTGTATTTGTTTTTGTTGAAGTCCTCGTGTTGTAAGAGGCAAGTGTTGAAGTCCTCGGTGTTGTAAGAGGCAAGTGTTGAAGTCCTCAGTGTATTAGAGGCGTGAAATCCCGTTCGGCTGTTCGGGTATTGTAAACCTGTTCCTCCGGGTGAAGCGAGGTAGTTAATAGTGAAAATCCAGATAGGAGTCTGGGACTGGACGTAGGACGGTGCTCCGAACCAGTATAAAAATCTCTGGTGTGATTTTTCTATTTTCTATTTACAATGCTATTATCATCTATTTCTGCATTTGTATTGTAATCCATATTACACGATCCGTGTATACTATATTAGCACATATAATTGTATACACACCGCACTTTCATTTGGTATCGGAGCATAGCGAACTTTCAGTTGGTATCAGAGCCTGGTTTTCTAGAGATCGTAACAACATCCTAGAATAAATGGCTACAAAGAGATCTAGTCAAGGCAATAAGAAGAGGAAGAGCAATAAAGAACAATCAAAGGAGCAAACAAACAAATGCTTCATGGCAAAAGATAACGAGGTTAGTGATCTAACTTTTGATGATATGATAGAAATAAATTCAGAACTTCTAGACACTTTAAAAAGTCTCAAAAGAAAATATAAGGAAGCTCTGGAAAATCAGAAGAAAGCAGAATTCGAAAGAAATATGCTTAAAGACGAGAAGAGAATATTAGAAGAAGAACTTGAGAAAATTCAAGATTCAGACAATTCTCAACTCGCTCTATTAAGTCAAGAAATAGAAGCTCAAAAAGAAAAGAATAATGCTCTAGCTTCTGAAAATCATGAGTTAAAAACAAAAATTAAAATTATTGAGTTAGATAACACTAGTCTCAAAACTAAGCTTGATGACATTACTAAAAATATTTCCAATTTTAATAAAGGGAGAGAAAATTTATGCAGAATTATTGAAAATTCTCAACCTGCTTCAAATAAGAAGGGATTAGGTTATGTTAAGAATTCAAAAGCTCACAATGATAGAAGTGGTGTAGGCTATAAACAAGCTAAAAGTAAAAATAGTACTAGATATGCATTCATGTATACTAACTTTAGTGCTAGTACTAGTAATCAAGATAGTTTTAAAACCAGTTATAGTCATAATAGTACTTTGCTTAGAAATGATAGAAATTATTCTTCAAGTACTAAGCTAATGACTAATAGTATTAAGATATGGATTCCAGCTAATATGATTGATCATGATAAACAACTTTATATTAGCAACTATTACGAGAATGTAATTTGTAATGAAAATTATATTTATAAAGGTTCAACCACACCCAAATGGGTATGGTTTCCAAAGACCTAACCCCCCGGACCCTAACATAGTAAGTGGGTACCGAAAATTATTATTATTTTTTACAGGTACTCAGAGAAACAAAAGGAAAAGGATAGATTTTGGAATTTCAAAGAATGTTCCATATAGAATTACGTGCTTACAATAAAATATGGACTTCGGTAAATGTGGTAAAATTTATTTTACTTTTCCTTCATAATTAATAATGAGTTCATCTCGTTATATACAAGATATTTTATATATTTCCTCATTCTTTTTGATAATGACAAAGGGGGAGAAATTCATATGCATATAAATAGAGGGAGATATTATACTTAGGGGGAAATGTTATACTTAGGTGGAGCTTTAAAGATATTATCTGGCACTTGTATAAATAGTGTCGTGTTTTAATTCATACTAGACTTGTGTGTATTATCATCTTGTGTGAATGTTACTCTTGATCTATGGTAGTAGTTTTATGTTGCTTATAATCTCTTTTACATCCTCCATTTAAACAACTCCTTTTTGTCGATGACAAAGGGGGAGAAAATTGTGCTAACAGTATATATGCAGGACACAATCTCAGGGGGATATCGTATACAAGGGGAGATTCATAAATATGTTGTCATCAATCAAAAAGGGGGAGAATGTTGAGTCACAACTTCTATGAAGATTTTGATTGCTGACAACAATATTAAAGCGATCGACAAATCAAGACCTACATATGGTACTCTAGATTATAGGTTGATTATTTGATGTTATAATAGTAATAAAATTGTCAAAATCTATCCTCAAATAATCATGCACAAAATATAATATATATATATATATACACATTTATATAGGTTGTGCACTTTATTGTGCAATTTAACAGAGACCGGTCGACCGGTTCAAATATAGGCGGTCGACCGTTCCTGTTGGATGTGCACAATAAACGTGCACACATGCACATAACGACTATATTTTTAAAAACCTGTCTACCGGTTAGTTTTTGACCTGTCGACCGTTTTTAAACAGAGAGCAAATTCTTCCAAAAGACACATCTTTCTTCAATGGTTGCGTCTCTTCTTCTTCATCAATGATCATAACTTTTGACTGCAACTTTTCACCAAGGGTTATAACTATTTTCTCTCTATAAATACACATCAATATCATTGATTAAAAAAAAAACAAGTTTTTACACGATCATATATGCTCTCTAATCTAATCTCTAACACTCCTGCATTCTAAAAATTAATTTAGCTTATTGAATCATTGAAATTATTTCATATCTTTTGATTCAATAAGTAAATACCTTCTTTAATCTTTACAAAACATCATTCATATTCTTTGAGGATAAGATTATAGGAAGGGTGTACTACTAGTGACAAATCCGTGTTTTCAAGAACACAAGTTGTCAACAACAATTGTATTTGTTTTTGTTGAAGTCCTCGTGTTGTAAGAGGCAAGTGTTGAAGTCCTCGGTGTTGTAAGAGGCAAGTGTTGAAGTCCTCAGTGTATTAGAGGCGTGAAATCCCGTTCGGCTGTTCGGGTATTGTAAACCTGTTCCTCCGGGTGAAGCGAGGTAGTTAATAGTGAAAATCCAGATAGGAGTCTGGGACTGGACGTAGGACGGTGCTCCGAACCAGTATAAAAATCTCTGGTGTGATTTTTCTATTTTCTATTTACAATGCTATTATCATCTATTTCTGCATTTGTATTGTAATCCATATTACACGATCCGTGTATACTATATTAGCACATATAATTGTATACACACCGCACTTTCATTTGGTATCGGAGCATAGCGAACTTTCATATTTTGGGATTGATATTTATATTGTGCTAACGTCTGTGGATGCAGGGAAATAGGTTGGAGGGATCCAATTGGATCCCTCAACATTTATTTAAATTTTTTAATACCCTCTGTTGTGATTATTTGATTTTCTATGATGAATGATATTGGAATATTGAATGCTATGGCACGATTGGATATGATTGGGTAAAATGAATTATTAATAATATATATATAAATTAGATTTTGGAAGAAAAATAAAAGAAATGAATTTGTAAAAATATAATTGTAGAAAATTTGAATAAGTTTAAGAATGAATTGGAAAGAAATAAAGTGAATTTAAAATTTTAATAAATAAAACTAGAGTATAGAAAGGAAATTTTGAATAACATGAAGTTAATGAATTTTAAACTGTAGTGTTATTACTTAAGAGAACCAAACATTTATTTAAAGTTTAAGATTTAAATTATTGAAAGGAATAAAGAAAAATTGGGAAAGATCTGAATTTGTATATTTCAGGTAAGAGATTTAAAATCAAACGGAAATAATAACCATAATAATAAGTCCATAATTAATGAATTTTGAAATGAATTGAGTAAGTAATGAAATTTATTTCAAATGGAGTAAATTGGAAATCAATTTGGGAAATTGATTTAAGTGATTGGGATTGGAAATTCTCCCTGAATAACCAAGTACGTTTTTTTCAAAGTAAATTTTTAAAAATATAAGTAAAAGTTTTAAAGTTGTTTAAAAAAAAAAGATTTGGAAAATTTATTATTTCTTACATTTAAACTCTTAAGTAAGTTTTTCCCTTCAATCTATTATGATAGTAATTATTTATAAAGGTAACTTAGTGTTTTGTTTTAAAGAGTGAGAACCTAGTTTTATATTTTATAAAGTAACCATATTTTCAATTATCTATATAGTATGTATTTTCAACCAATTAGTGAAGTAGTTTTAACTTAAATATTTAAAGTAAATTCCAAAGTAAGTATTTTCTTTAAATTTATATTTATAATAATTATTTAAAATTTGGTATTTGGTTTAAAGTATTATTATAAATTAAGTATTAAAGTAAAATTTTCTAAATTAGATGTCAAATATATTTTACAATAAAGTGTTTTGAAATTATTTTAAAAATGTAAAGTTTTGTGCTTGGTGATTCCAGTGGAAATAGAAATACTTGGAATTTATTCTGAGAAAGGCAGATGGTTTTGAAAACTGTTTTCGAAGGAATTTGAAAAGTGAAAATATATCTTGTGAAGATATTTTTTAGATAAATAAATAATTTGGGAAATTATTTATTGTTTGATGGATGTTTGTGAATATAAATTGATAGTTAAATCACCGACTATCAATATTGGACAAATGCATTGATCGTTTCGAAGTGACCGGGATCGAGATTTATTTCTCGAAAACCACTTCGATTCGGTTTGTACATTTTCATGAAAAACGATTTTGGATTCGAAGATGGAGCAGTGAAGTGCATGGGCTAGTCGCTACTAATCCTGAGGATATTTCCAAAATGGATGTAGTAGGAATAGTGCCTTCGGTTCCGTTCGAACCGGGACGGACTTGTATGGATGAATGCTTGTGAAACATCGTCAGGTGGACGATGGGCATTCTAAGGGATATGTTCTATAAGGTAACGCTTAGCCTCAAGCCTCATCAAATGGGAATGACTGAAAATTAGGGGTTATGCAGCAAGGCTAGGTGGGTAGCACCCAAGCACTGTGAGGTCATTCCAGTCTAGATGTCTCTTTTTATTTCGGCTTAGTGGGCGGTTGCTGATCCCAACCGCGGGGTGATCTCACTCGGGATTATCTAGTAAGGGGTAGTCCCGGTCTTGTGTTGCAGGAGAGCGGGCGTACTCCTCGGTACGGTGATCTAGGCCCCGTACTGTGACAGGTGGTACCCCAGTGCCTAGTCATTAGTTGGAAATCCATTCTCCCTACGAGATTTGTACGAGTTTTGTTTGTATTACCCACTTTGTGGCTAGTGGCTGGAATTTAATGAATGTAACAATTTCGGCTATTTTATAAGTACTTGTATATAGACCCTATTATAATATCAGAGGATTTCTATAAAAATTGTTTAGCTATCGTAAGGTAAAAACCCGACATGTTTATTTGTGGCATGGTCTTACGAGATGCTTTTGTTTTCAAAGGATTTTTGAACTTTAATAATCTATTGGGTGTGATTTTCTCACGCTGGTATTCCAGACGGACTCGGGTGTTATTTAACTGTAATGCTCGGGACAGACCGAGTATTATACGGTACAAGATTTGTTGCTATGGAGCTTAGGAGGCGAGCTAGATGACAATACGTACTTCCGTACTTGTTTATATATGTAAATTCGGCTGTGTTGAGTTGTTGTGTAACCATTTGTATGATATTGACGTTGAGTTGTGATTGATGTACTCTGATGATGTGATATATAAACAGATATATTTGATTTTGAGTAAAGATCATTTATTATCTATTATATTTTATTTCGCTGCGATGGTTAGATTCTGTTGTTGTTTTTTATTTTCTTCTTCTACCTCTTCTTCTTTAACCCAAATGGTTCATATTCCTGTACAACTTGAGTTGATTTAGATAGAATAGTGTTGACTCAAGGGGTACGGATTTGCGGGCTGTTACATGATTAATCACTAATTAATCAACTTATTAAATTTATTAATTACTACTTAATTATTCACTTAATTAATTAATTAATTCTTAATTCTTAATTATTAACCTTAATTATTGAGGGGTCTATTGCTTTCAGGATATGGCATTCAGGGGTGTTCTAGTTTCTCCGTCCTTTATCTGTTTGGAGCTTGCTTAGAGGGATTCCTCTTCTCCTTTACGGCTATCGGCCAATCAGTTGCGGGGATGTTGGCCGTTTCGTGCTTCTACTATCTTGGAGGGTATTCTGTTGGGCTTGATCTCTATTTGCTAGGTTGATTCTCTACATCGTTTTCGGGCGGTGGCATTTGATGAACATATTTTTCTGCATTTTAAACCGTTTGTTTCATATATTTTTATTTTAATAAAGTGGTATTATACGTGTATTTTTTTGTGGTTTTGCAGATTATAGATTCCAAAGTGCAACATTTTGAATACCGTCGAAGAGAAAGTACATATCGTTCATGAAGAAATGCATCTCACGTCACCAACATGTGTACTATTCATGCAAGAAATCAATTGCAAATATTGAAAATACATTCAAAGTTTGACCTGAAAATCTCTCAAAGCAAGACCACTTGTTAATCAAATAACAAAGCAAAGACCAATTCAAAGTGCGGTGGCCTTATTTTTCTCCTAATATCAAGCACATGGACCTAAATAATAGGGTTATTTGTGGAGGCTGAAGTCTTTAAATAGAGAGAGGAATGCAAATGGAAAAGGATCTCTTACCTCATCACTTTTCTTCAAGTTTAGATTTAAATTCAGCACTGTTTTTATTTTCGAACAGAATACGTAGGATTGTCGATTAGATTTAGCAATTTATTTATTCTTGTTCTTAGTTATTTTCTGCACTCTTTTCAGTTAGTTAATAATTATTTTAGTTGTTTGCTCCGTTATCTTCTTTTTCGCAATTTCAATTTCTTTTCTGATTTTTTTTACAATTCTATATTTTGGTTGCAATTTCGATTAGTTTCGAAAACGATTCGAAGTATATTATTGTTTTTATTTTCTGTTCAAAATTCACTGTCGAATTCGTTTAACACGCCTAACTATGGATTTTAATTGTTTTAAAATACAATACCCTGTGTTCGACCTGCATACTACACGCCTGTGCGCTTGCAGAATTTATTAAAATTTGTGTTTTTCTAATCAATAGAAAAGTCGCAACAAGTTTTTGGCGCCGTTGCCGGGAAGTTGCTATTTTGAAATTTTCGATTTTTCGTTTTTAAGTCTATTCGTGTTAATTTATTTGTTTTTGTATTAGTTTTCGAAAAAAAAAATCGTTTTTTTTTTCGTTTTTCAGTTCCTTTCACCAAAGTAGTGTTTTACTTAAAAAAAAATCGCGTTTTGTTCGTTCGCTGCATTTGTTTTTTCCGTTACATTTTGCATGTGAGTTGCATCTCATTTAGTTGGTTTCTGTTCACATACCCAGCTTACGTTAGTTTAAATTGTGTTTCTCACGTTCATGTGTATGCTATCACATATAATCTCATTTTAAGCATTACTAGCTGTCACATATACGTGAACTTCTCCTTTCATTTTTGTCTGTCAACTTACTGCTGCTACACGTTATTTAGTTGCATTTCTATTTTGGTCTATTTTGGTTTCCACGTAACAAAAAAAAATTACTTTTTTTTCTCGTTTTTCAAAAATCACGTTTCATTTATATATACACAGTTGCAGTTTAATTTTTTCTAAGCTTATCATCTCTTAGATATTTGACAGGTAGCAACAACATAGCAACCACAAACTTTGGAGTTTGATCCGCTAGCGCTACTCAGCTGCACTAGACGGACAGCCATACATCTCTGTAAGTAATTTTCTACTCTACAGGTGCCCAACTGAAAACTGTTTAAATTTACTTTTTGTTATTACATCTTGAGTTGTTTATGCGCGTTTGGGCAAGAAATAATTTTAATCGTTTAGAAAGCCAAAATATCTCATTAAACAAATCAACGGAAAATTCAAATCAAACAAATATGAGCAATCACGGTTCACAACACGGTTCACAACACATTTCACCGAAATTATCACCTAAATCACATGTTGGAAATAATGAATTTCATGAGAACCGACCGTTATCCCTTAGAGACCGATGCTATCCAACACGGACTGTTCAACCTTCGGTTATTTCATTTCCACCTGCCGAAGGAAATAATTTTGAGCTAAAACATTCTTTTATCCAAGGGGTACCAAAATTCACTGGGTCTGAAAATGCATATGAATTTCTTAGTGAATTTGAGTTATATGCTTCTACAACTAAAATGCAACAACTTTCTAATGAATCCATCAAGCTAAGGCTTATTCCATTCGCGCTTCTAGAAAGCGCGAAAAGATGGCTTAATTCTCTTCCTAAAAATTCAATTAAAAGTTGGGACAATTTCCTTACTATATTTTTGAAAAAGTTTTTCCTTTCCATAAAACTCTTAAAATTCGAACTGAAATCAATCAATTCTCTCAGAATGAAGGAGAAACTTTTTCAAAATACTTTGAAAGGTTCAATCAACTGTTATATAGTTGCCCACATCATTCAATCCCTAAGCACGTTTTGTGCCAAATCGTTTATGAAGGGCTTAACTATCAAACAAGATCCCAACATGAATCAATGTGCGGAGGAGAATTCATGGCAAAAACAGACGAGGAAGCTTAGGAATTTTTAGAAGAGTATTCGGAAAAGGATATACAATGGGAAACAATTCGTGTTCCAATTCGTGCTCCAAATGGAGGAGTACATGTCATTGACCCATCACATCTTCCTATAGATGCCCAAATTCCTCAAGAAGGAGAAGGGCTACCTCATTACTACACACAAGACCAAATCAATGCTATAGCTCAAAATAGTCCTTATTCGTACACATACAATCCTAACTGGAAGCATCATCCAAATTTTTCGTGGTCAAATCCTAACAACGTGGCTAATCCATCACATATGTATCCAATGGTACCAAACCCGAATTATCGAGCCCCAACCTCTAATGCTCAAAATTCTCAACCCGCTCCTCAAACGAAACCTTCGAATCAACCATACAGGCATCCTAATTTCAATCCATCAACCCAACCTTCTCAGCCTTCACAAGAAATTGCTCGATTGGAAAAACAACTCTCTAAACAAAATGAACAAATCACCAACCAAGATGCAAGAATTGAGCAAATCACCAAACAAAATGAACAAATGTTGATAATGATGAAGGATCTCATGAAAATCAATGAGAAAGGTAAATTGCCTAGTCAAACCGAAGTAAACCCAAAGTATAACTCTCGTGGAGTAAATCTTTGTGAGAACGAAGATGTAAGTCCGGTTAATGCTGTCACCGCATTAAGGTCTGGAAACAAGGTAGACAACAATGTCGGCAACCCCGACGTCCTTCTTAAGTCTTCCCGTTGTTCAAAATTCTGAAACTCGGTCAACACCCACTGTTGTCAATCCAAACAACTCTAATTCTTCATCCAAGGTCGGCAGTCCCGACCACTCTTCGCTTTCTAATGTTGGCAACCCCAACATTTCTACGCCCTTATCTTCACCCCCTAATATCATACCTTCTTCTTCGAATGAAAAAACTTCTGAACGAGTCTATAAGCCTATTGCTCCATTTCCCCATAGACTCAATAAAAAGAAGAAGCCCGCTAATTTTGACCAAATTCTTGAAATCTTCAAACAAGTTCGAGTCAATATTCCACTTCTTGATACCATCGAGCAAATTCCTCAATATGCCAAATATCTGGAAGAGCTATGTACTCAAAAACGTGCCACTAACGTTCCTAAGACTGCATTTCTAACTGCAAACACTAGCTCTGTTCTTTCAAATCCCTCCCCAATCAAGTATAAGGACCCCGGTTGTCCTACGATCGGTTGTAAAATCGGTAACACTCACATTAGTCATGCCTTACTCGATCTTGGAGCGAGTGTGAATCTTTTGCCTTATACTGTGTACTGTCAACTTGGACTAGGGGAATTAAAACCTACAAACATCACAATTCAACTAGCTGATCGATCTGTCAAAAAACCATTGGGCACAGTTGAAGATGTTTTGATACAAATCGAGCAATTCTATTTCCCAATCGATTTCATAGTCCTAGAGACTGCACCTGTCTCAAATCCCAATAGTCAGATTCCTTTGATATTAGGTCGTCCATTTTTAGCAACATCAAATGCTATCATAAATTGTAGGAATGGTCAACTCCGACTTTTCTTTGGGCACCTAACCATTGAACTAAATATCTTCAATCTTAACAGACAACCAAGGGATTTTGAAACAGAAGAAGTTGACATGATCCAAACAATTGTTGAAAATGATTTTAGTGATACTACGGAATCTCTTAGCATGCGCCTAGATCATTTTATTTCCAACTTCCACGAAGATGAATACATTTATGAATTAAATGATATGCTATGCTCTTTTCATAATTCACTAGAATTCAATCAGTTGATGTCTACTGAAGCCTCAAAAGACGTACGCCCTAAATTAGACCTCAAACCTCTTCCAAACGATCTTAAGTACGCATACTTAGATTCTTCAGAAAATTTCCCTGTAATCTTGGCATCCGATCTCATTAAGGACCAAGAAGAACAACTTTTGAAAATTTTAAGGGAAAATAAAGAGGCAATAGGATGGGTAATCGCTGACATTAAGGGAATTACTCCATCAATTATTGAACATCGAATACATTTAGTCGACGAGGCTAAACCCACTCGCGAAGCTCAAAGGCGATTAAACCCTAATATGAGAGAAGTGGTAAAGGAGGAAATTATCAAATGTTTAGACAATAACATTATCTACCCTATCTCTGACAGTACTTGGGTAAGTCCGGTACAAGTTGTACCAAAGAAGTCTGGAATCACTGTGACAACAAATGAGAATAACGAACTTGTTCCGACAAAGGTCAAAACAAAATGGCGTGTTTGCATCGACTATCGAAAACTCAATGCAGCAACAAGAAAATATCATTTTCCCCTCCCTTTCATTGACCAAATGCTCGAACGCTTAGCTGGTCATGAATATTATTGTTTCCTTGATGGTTACTCTGGCTATAATCAAATTCCCATTGCGTTAGAGGACCAACATAAAACAACATTCACATGTCCCTTCGGAACTTTCGCTTATCGTCGCATGCCCTTCGGTCTTTGTAATGCTCCTGCTACCTTTCAAAGATGTATAATGAGTATATTTTCTGATATGGTGGATGATTTCTTAGAAATATTCATGGACGATTTTTCAATCTATGGGTCATCTTTTGATCAATGCCTCCTTCGTTTAGAACGTGTCTTAAAGCGATGTAAGGAGAAATCTCTTGTTCTTAATTGGGAAAAATGTCATTTTATGGTTAAGCGAGGAATAGTCTTAGGTCATGTTGTCTCTAAAAATGGCCTAGAAGTTGACAAATCTAAAGTTGATCTTATTGTTGACCTTCCTCCTCCAAGGTCCGTAAAGAACATTCGCTCGTTTCTCGGCCACGCAAGATTTTATAGGAGGTTCATAAAGATTTTTCAAAAATTTCAAAACCTCTTTCAAATCTTCTGGCTAAAGACGTCAAATTTGAATTCTCCAATGAATGTAAAAAGTCTTTTGAAACCCTCAAATCGATCTTGACCACTGCACCTATCATCCAACCTCCAAATTGGACCTTGCCTTTCGAATTAATGTGTGACGCTTCTGATTATGCCATCGGAGCCATCTTAGGTCAACGAATCGATAAACTACCTCGAACCATTATAAGTGACAACGGTTCTCATTTTTGTAATCGTGCTTTTGAATCTCTTCTTAAGAAATATTCTATCGCTCATAAACTATCTACTCCATATCATCCACAGACCAACGGTCAAGTCGAGATTTCCAATAGACAAATTAAACAAATTCTTGAAAAGACGGTTAACTCCAACAGAAAAGATTGGTCATCTAAATTGATAGACGCCCTTGGGGCATTTCGCACAGCTTATAAAACCAATCTAGGAATGTCACCATACCGATTAGTCTTTGGAAAAGCATGCCATTTACCCGTTGAGCTCGAGCACCGCGCACTTTGGGCAATCAAATACCTTAATTTTGACATAGAAAAAGCCGGATCGCATCGTAAATTACAATTGTCAGAATTAGAAGAACTAAGAAATGAAGCGTACGAAAATGCAAAGATTTATAAAGAGAAAACCAAATTCTATCATGATAAATCCATATTTCGTAAGACATTCAAAGTAGGTCAGAAAGTTCTCTTATATAATTCCAGACTTCATTTATTTCCGGGAAAATTGAGATCCCGTTGGACAGGTCCATATATTGTGAAAACAGTATACCCTTATAGCGCAGTTGAAATTGAAAATCCTAGGGACGGTTCCATTTCAAAGGTCAATGGACAACGCTTGAAGCCATTTCTAGAGTTTGAACAGCACGAGGACGATGAGTTCGTGGATCTTCACGAACCTAGCTATTCGGCATGAGACGCTCACTATCTTGCACATATCAGGTTGTATTTTTTTTAGTTTTTTTCCTTCTATTTTGCATTTGCATTCTATTTGACAGTTGGGACACTGTCTCATTCCAGTGTGGGGGGGGGGGACGCATATCTCATTCTGTTTGTTCATATTTCATAGTGTAGCATCATTTTCTTAAAAAAAATCATCTCATTATTTGTTTCAAATTTCTTTTCAATTTTTTTTTCATTTCCCAATATTTTTAGGACTTCGATTTATTTTTAATTAGTCAAGACAAAGTAAGTAAGCAGTTGCAGTCAATTGATGAAGATTTTTGTGAATCATTAATTTCAAATGTAAAATATAATGAAAAGTTGAATTACAAGCGATAATAGTGAGGTTAGTATATAGGTTAGTATATAGGTGATGGTTATGAAATCTTTTCTAAACTGTAGTCTTTGTTTAAAAAATGGCAGATTTAAAGTACATGCGTTGACATCTCAAATCATTAAAGTTAAGTGGTGCTAAGTTGATTTGCATAACACTCTTTAGCTCTTCTCAAAAAAAAAACTAATAAGAAACACCTACAGTCGATAGGTGTGCACACTTGTGAAAGTATGTGCACTCGCCACGCTCTATACTCTTCTCACGTAAGCCCGCAAGGCAGTGCATGGATGGTATATCTGGCCTCAGCATTCTGAGTTAGGTGTATAAATAATTAAATAAATAATCACCTAAGGATTACCGACCTTTTCTGACATAGTCAGCGTCGGTTTGCACAATCCGCCAAGCTCTGTCCCAACTCTCACGTAAGCCCGCGAGGCAGTGCATGGGTGGTATACCTTGGTCCAAAGGATAGGTGTAAAAAAAAAGAGAAGAAAAAAAAAACTAGTAAAGAGAGACTAAGCTTTGAAACCCAAACACTTCTTGACTTTTTTGATTTAGCTTGTTATACAAATGGAAATGAAAAATACCATTTTGAAAAAAACTGTGATCAACAGTGAAGAATTTATTTCATGGCTGCACTATGTTATCGACCGAAACAACTGGCCAAAGTAGAATCTAATGTATGAAAACTTGAGTTACATTGAAATTTGTGATTAGTGAGGAACCAAAAATTTGAAGAAGTTGACTAAAACTGATATACATTATTTTGTTGCAACTATTTTGAAGTAAATCGAGTCTCCATTTGTGCAGAATTTTGCATTCATGTAGTACATTAGAATCATCACATAATGCATTTGGATTTTGTGGGTAGTATCCGCTGAAACCCTCACGAGACACCACTCGTCCTACTAGGGACACCTAGAGGTTTAACGGCTTGTTGCATAATGCAATCGTGTTTCCTATGAAAAAGGATTTAGTTAGTTTTTATTTTCTTCTTTATTCGAGGACGAATAAAGTTCAAGTGTGGGGGTATTAGATGAACATATTTTTCTGCATTTTAAACCGTTTGTTTCATATATTTTTATTTTAATAAAGTGGTATTATACGGGTATTTTTTTGTGGTTTTGCAGATTATAGATTCCAAAGTGCAACATTTTGAATGCCGTCGAAGAGAAAGTACATATCGTTCATGAAGAAATGCATCTCACATCACCAACATGTGTACTATTCATGCAAGAAATCAATTGCAAATATTGAAAATACACATTCAAAGTTTGACCTGAAAATCTCTCAAAGCAAGGCCACTTGTTAATCAAATAACAAAGCAAAGACCAATTCAAAGTGAGGTGGCCTTATTTTTCTCCTAATATCAAGCACATGGACCTAAATAATAGGGTTATTTGTGGAGGCTGAAGTCTTTAAATAGAGAGAGGAATGCAAATGGAAAAGGATCTCTTACCTCATCACTTTTCTTCAAGTTTAGATTTAAATTCAGCACTGTTTTTATTTTCGAACAGAATACGTAGGATTGTTGATTAGATTTAGTAATTTATTTATTCTTGTTCTTAGTTATTTTCTGCACTCTTTTCAGTTAGCTAATAATTATTTCAGTTGTTTGCTCCGTTATCTTCTTTTCCGCAATTTCAATTTCTGTTCTGATTTTTTTTACAATTCTATATTTTGGTTGCAATTTCGATTAGTTTCGAAAACGATTCGGAGTATATTATTGTTTTTATTTTCTGTTCAAAATTCACCGTCGAATTCGTTTAACACGCCTAAGATTTAACTATGGATTTTAATTGTTTTAAAATACAATTCCCTGTGTTCGACCTGCATACTACACGCCTGTGCGTTTACAGAATTTATTAAAATTTGCGTTTTTCTAATCAATAGAAAAGTCGCAACAGCATTGCCGGAGCTCGATTACGATGTTGGATGGGCGGTGGGTTCCTAGAGATCTTCGGGTTTGCTGTGTGCCTACTGGCAGTGGTCCTTGTGAGCCGCCTCTTATTATGGTTATTTGGTTCCTTTTTTTTTGGTTATCAGTGTATTCTTCTCTAGAGTGTTCATGTTTTTGTATTTCTCTTTTTTTTGGGGGTTCGGTTACCTGTCAGGCTTGTTGACAGCTTTTGGTTGTCCTTACATATAATTTTCTTCTTTCTAAAAATAATAATAATTAATTATTGATTTATAAAACTTAATTACCATTTATAATTACTAATTTATTACTTAATTAATCATTAATTACCAATTTAATTAATCTTTAATTCTTAATTGATCACTTAATTAGTTAGCTACTATTATTTATTAATTAACTTTAAGTAGTTAATTAAATTCTTAATTACAAATTGATTTACGCATGATTATTATTATCAATCCTTAATTACAAATTTATTTAACCTTCAAACTGCTTAGTTAATTTCCTATATAAAATTAATTTACAATTCTGAATCAACTTATACTTTAAGTTAATTTATTATCTTATATTTGCAAATATTTCGTTTAATAAATTTTAAAAATCAAATTTTAACTTAAACATGTTAATATCATCAAATTCCTTAATACTAACTTTTATTTAACAAAATAACTTAAAGTTATTAGGCTAAATGACGAAGAAAATAAGACCCGAGAAAACTACTGCATTTACTCGAGTAAACTCGCGTCTTTCCTCCTGTTCCTTCCCGAGTTCCCTCTCTCCTCTCCCTTCTTTTTCTTCTGCTCTTTCTTTCTTCTTCTTTTTTTAGTTAAGTTTAAAACTACCGTACGTATAACAACTCATGCATGCACCCATTCCCGCACTCGAAGCAACCCTCAATTTTTCTCGAGTAAAGACCCACGACAATCCCCAAAGCTCGAATCTGCAGACACGTACGCCACCGTGCACGTGCACGGTGGTTCGCCATCCCTCCGGCGACCCCCGTTGCCCCCAGCAAATCGCAAATCGAACTCACGTTCGAAATCCAAACCCAGTTCAACACGATATGCTCGAAATCAAAATATTCTCGTTTATATGAACAATAACTCGAACACGGCAAAGAAAATCGCCACGACCACCCGACTTGACCACCGTTGACGATGAAGTTCTGGCCTCACCATAGCCACATCATCCTCTACATTCTCCTAAAATTTCGTGAAGCTCGGTCGATCCAAGGCGACGAAATCATCGAATATGCAGACCCCAAAATATTTGAACCCAAACCCTATTTTCGATTCGACCCAAAATTTCTTGCATTCGAAAATTTTCCTAGTATTTTTCCTGTGTTCGAGGATCAACAAGCTAGCTTCTCCATAAATTTTAACATCAACAATTCATTAAATCGACAGAATTTTGTAAAAAGATGATTTTTGATCAACTGTAAACTGCTCTTTTATTTCTAAACTAAAAATTATTATTCTTTCTTTAAAAATCTTATCTTTATGTGTTTATTTCAGATATAAAATCAAAACAACAATTTAAATTATTCGCATTTAACAATTTGTTTTTCTTTTTGCTGTAATATTTGATCTTACAGTAACTATGTTGCTCTATCATCCTTCAAACAATTTTCCAAGTCCTGATATTTGTTTATACAAACATAATAAGTTAAATTTCTAAATTTAAAATGCTTTTATACGAAGGAGTATTAATTTTCTTTACAATATTTTGCTCAGAAACTTGATAATATTAAAGAATATCACTTAGCAGAACTTATAGTAAAACAGCAACAACATCACAGAACAATATATAACAATCATAATACTTTCATGAACCAATAATTAAGATTTAAATTTCAAAAAGTAGGTTTACTCACTTAAGATACTATTTGAAAAAGTGGATAATTTGTTGTTGATGAAGAGCTGGAGTTTAATTATCATGAAAACCTTCTCTGCCTTGATTTTTTTTGAATAATTGAGTTGTAAATAAAGATGATGCTTTATTTTCTTTCTCTTTTCTCAGGTTAGCTTCTTAAGTTTGCTAAATTATGTGAACGAGTTAAAACTGGATGATATATAAATAGAAATAGCTTTGATAGTAGGTTATAACTAGTACAAGTCTCAACTTGTTTATGATCAAACAATTATCTTTAGGTTTAATTACTGTGATTTGAGATGATCTTTCAAATTTCGGCTGAATAAATGTTTGTGGTGCTGAGATGAAAGCATTTAATGAAATGGTCTTCAAATATGTCTACACCTAATAACAGTATGCTGATATGTATATTTGTACAAAGATTTTTATTTACAGCTTTTTTCTTTATTATCCTTTAACTTGAAAAATACATATACATATTTGTGTCCTCTCTGTACAAAGATATTAATATAAAGGCTTTTGTTTCTATTATCTCCTCTAGCTTGAACAACAACATACATATTTGACAAGTACTATTTATACTATGTCTGATTTCATGTTACAACCTATTCATTTATTTTATATGTTTACTTCTATTCTAAACTCAAATTATCAAGTACTTCATTTACTTGTTCATTTTATACTTAAATTAATATTATAGTCTCTTATGTTTATATACTTATGTTCAATATTTATAAGATTTATTTTAATTTAATCATAATAGTTGCTGTTAGAATAACTTCTCAGTTTTATTTTTATTTAGAGTTTAACTTCCAAATATTTGATTTATAACCTATATTTGCATTAATATATTTTATATTTAATATGGATATAATTATTTTATTTTAAACATTATTATTGACTACATTTATACATATATTATATCAAATATTAATAATATGGAATCTTTAATTTAATTGAATAAGATAAATTTTATTAAATATTGTTGAAAGAGAATATTTTAAATTTTTAAATTAAAATTTCCTTCACAA
This sequence comes from Allium cepa, assembly GCA_030765085.1. Taxonomy (NCBI): domain Eukaryota; kingdom Viridiplantae; phylum Streptophyta; class Magnoliopsida; order Asparagales; family Amaryllidaceae; genus Allium; species Allium cepa. Next base: position 148,542,958 of record CM060928.1, read on the forward strand.
GCACATATATAGCTGGAAAATGCCTAAAAATCTTATTTTTTTATGAATGAAAAACTTGTATTTTATTTAATTAGATTAAATTCTTATTATAATAGTATGGTCAAAATCCTGGGTCGTTACAGCCTTCGGTTCCATTTGAACCCAAAACGGACTTGTATGGATGAATGCTATTAGTACATTGTCATTGGAGGACAATGGACATTCTAAGTGAAAATTCCTTTAAGAGGTAATCCTAGCCTCTAGCCGCCTCATCAATTGGGAATGACTGAAATGCCGGAGGAATGTAACAAGGCTAAGTGGGTAGCACCCATTTAGGGTATGTTTATCACCTTTCTAGATACCCTCAGATATTATTACTACGATTCATGGAAGGAGCTCGGAAAAGGATGGGAACACCCGAGGTAATAACATACTCGATCTATCCGGTTAGGGGTAGAATGTTCTTGTGTTGCAGGGCATCCCGGCGTGGTCCTTGATACGCCGTTCTAGACGTGTACTGTGATAGGTGGTACCCCAGTGTCTAGTCGTTCATATGAAATCCTATCTCCAATAAGGGCTGTATGGTTTTGATTGTGTCCAACTACGTTGAAACGTGAGATGCAATTCAGCTATTTGAATAAGTATTTGTACTTAGACACTATTATAATATCAAAGGATTTGATATAAAGTTTTTTTGGTTATCGTAAGGTAAAACCCGTTGTGTTTATTTGTGGCATTGTTTTACGAGATACTTTTGATTTTCAAAGGATTTTGATAACTTTAATAATTCAATTTGAGTGTGTTTTCTCACTCTGGTTTTCTAGACCGACTCGGGTGTTATTTTATTATAATGCTCGGATCAGATCAAGTATTACAGATACAAAAGATAGGATGCTATGGAGCGTAGGAGGCGAGTGAGATGACGAAGACTTATTACACGTATCTGATTTATATTCCGCTGTGTATGGTAGGCTATATATTCAGCTTTGTGAGGACAAGTTATTATAACTGTCCAGTATTGTATTATTAATGTATTGTACTCTGATGATGTAATGTATAAATAACAGTTATAGATTTTTTTTGTATATGGATATGTTATATATCTATTATATAATATTGTTCCACTGCGATTGTGAGATTCTGTGTTGTTTTTATTTTCTTCTTCTACCTCTTTCTTCTTCTCTTTAATGATCTGGTATTTCCGGCATTCGATTGCTCGGCATGTAATACATGTGACGTATTGATGTCGATTTTTGGAGGTCGAAAATCCGGACTGCGACACACATGATTAATTTGACAATAATTTCATAACCTTAACCACCAAAGTATTGGATTATCTTGTCAATTTGTAATGATAGATACATTATTAACAAAAAAAAAGATACATTATTAACATGCATTTTACGAAACATTATTAAACCGAACCTATTTTATTTTAAATTTAGAAAATTTACGCTAATTAAATTGATATAGAATTTTTCAATTAATACTAATTATCAGATTAAAAAATAACCGATTTTAAAGTCAATGTACTAATTACAATTCTTAAAATTTTACATTAATTAAAATAATTTTAGATCTAAATAAAAAAATATAAAAATAACGACCAATACAGCTCTCACGGTATAACCAATTGAATAGTTAGTACCTTTGACCTTACATCAATAAGGTTCGACTCGCGGTTCAGTCTGCGAAATTATGCTTCCGTATATTTAAATGGAAATGTGTGGTTGGATCAAAGGGAAGTTGATGTGTAGCAAAAATGGAGTGTAGTTGATTCTTGTCCACACACACACACACACACATATATAGACACACACACATGCACAAAGAATTGTTCTCCAGATGGCAGAGACAGAAAGTATTGGTGTATACATAGTTCCATTGTGTTATTGTGCTGACCATTTATTTGGAAATGCATGATAACGTATCTTTGCATGCATTATGCTGTTGAAAGTTAGGTAAATGCTATCGTTGGATTAAATAATTGAAGGGCAACCGTAAATAGAAGGTTGTGCCAATACTATTGCGGTGAAGAAATTGAGTACAAAGGTTGTACACTTCAATAAAAGATTCCTAACACAAAAGGAAAATGATAGAATTGATCGGGTTCATTTGGTCCACTATGTCACAGATACCGTGGAATAGAGTTTTTCTTCTTTCTCCTTAGCTATTATATTTTCATGGATTTGTTATTATGGACACGGTTATTATGTGCCTTAAGGCACATGTTATATCTATTCACGAAAAGACAAAAAGAATTTAATTAAAATATCAACTATGTACTTACATCACAACTAAATATAAGACATTGAAAAAGACTATTACGGTAATTTAACAACCTTGACATCTATACGTATGATTACTTTTTTATTTTTTTTATGTATATGTACCTATAATTAAGAATCAAGTTCCAAACTTCCTGCGTAAATAAATAACAAACAAAGTAATAATTTTAAGTGGCTAATGATCATCATAAAGGCTTAAATTTTTTTTGTAGTTTCCTTATCGCTTTTATGTTTTAAATTAAGTAATAGACATTACTTGAAATATATAGTGGTTATGAAAATTAGACATAATAAATACCATTTGCATCGATTGCTCTGGTTACTTAACCCTAGTATTACTGTTGTCATTGGAATAAATAACATTTGAAAGAAGCGTATGCTTGAGCAAAAACAAAGAAAGAAGCAAGGCCCGTTCACTTATAGTCTGCTTGTACTGGTGAATGAGCACTTTCTTGTAAGAAAAAGTTGGAAGTTGTACTTAGACACTATTGTAATGTGTGGTTGGATCAAAGGGAAGTTGAGGTGTAGCAAAAATGGAGCGTAGATGATTCTTGTCCATACACACACACATATACACACACACGCGCACAAAGAATTGTTCTTCCGATGGTTGAGACAGAAAGTATTGGTGTGTACATAGTTCCATTGTGTTATTGTGCTGACCATTTACTTGGAAATGCTTGATAACGTATCTCTGCATGCATTCTGCTGTTGACAGTTAGGTAAATGTTATTGTTGGATTAAATAATTAAAGGGCAACCGTAAATAGAAGGCTGTGCCAATACTATTGGCGATGAAGAAATTGAGTACAAAGGTTGTACACTTCAATAAAAGTGGATTCCTAACGCAAAAGGAAAATGATAGAATTGATTAGGTTCATTTGGTCCACTATGTCACAGATACCGTGGAACAGAGTTTTTCTTCTTTCTCCTTAGCTATTATATTTTCATGGATATTATCATGCACACGGTTATTATGTGCCCTAAGACACATGTTATATCTATTCGCGAAAAGGCAAAAAGAATTTAATTACCAACCATGTCCTTGCATCATAATCAGGCCCGGCCCAAGGGCAAGGCCCATGAGGCATTTGAATTGGACAGCCCTCTTGATGGGGCAACATGAGGAGAAGAAGAACTTTATTCAAGCTTTAAATAAATTGGTATAATATATTTATTTAGTAAAAGGGGTTGGTTGAGTGGATAAGTTGATTAAAGTGAAGCAGCATGTGCCAGGTTCAATTCCCATCGATATAAGAATTTTTAGTCGTTTTGCTTTCTTTTTTACATTTTCTTCTTAGCATATTACTTTGCCTAGGGCAACCCAGCCCATTAGGCCGGCCCTAATCATAACTGCATATAAGACATTGAAAAATACTATTACGGTAATTTAACAACCTTTGACATCTATACGTATGATTACTTTTCTATTTTTTTATGTATATGTAGCTATAATTAAGAATCAAATTCCAAACTTCCTGCGTAAATAAATAACAAACAAACTAATAATTTTAAGTGGCTAATGATCATCAAAAAGGCTTAACAAAATTTTGTAGTTTCCTTATCGCTTTTATGTTTTAAATTAAGTAATAGACATTACTTGAAATATACAGTGGTTATGGAAATTAGACATAATAAATACCATTTGCATCGAGTGCTCTGGTTACTTCACATGAGTATTACTGTTGTTATTGGAATAAATACCATTTGAAAGAAGCATATGCTTGTGCAAAAACAAAGAAAGAAGCAAGGCCCGTTCACTTATAGTCTGCTTGTACTGGTGAAGGAGCGCTTTCTTGTGAGAAAAAGTTGGGAGTTGTTATGTAATATATAGTCACAAGTAAAAAGGGTATATTTAGAGCTTCCCTTTCGTTCAGTCATTTTAGTGGCTGAATATTAACCATACATTTTGTCGTCAATAAAATTTGTGTATAAATGCTAATTTAATTCATACAGTAGTTGTGTTCGTATACACAAACAGCCCATATAATTAACACTTGGTAAATATATAACAGAGTAATTAATACCAAAGCAAGAAGAAAAAAAGAAATATGAGAAGATAACAAAGATGAATTTAAGATGATTAAAAGGTGGGTGTTGTAGTACAAGATCGACCAATGTAAAATTGGACGCTGATATCACAACACAAATTTACTGAAGACAAGTACGAATTAAAAACACAACAGTCCTTCCTTCCGGAGAAGAATATATAGCTATGCTGAAGAAATCTCTAATTATCCTGCGAGTAATTACAAATAGACCTGTCAAAATATGACCCAACCCATTAACCCAACCCATTTACCCGACTTTTAAGTGGGTTGGGTCAACCCATTTATGAATTTTATTAAATGAGTTACGGGTTGGGTTGACCCATTTTTAAAAGGGTTATAAGTGGGTAACCCATTTACCCATTTACTAAAAACATTAAATTTTAATATAAATTTGAAAAATAAGAATTTTAAACATACAATGTAGTTTTCATGAAAATTGACAGTTGTACTTAAAAAATAACAAGCCACTGCATCTTCATATTTGAACTTCAGCGACTGTAAAAGCCGCTATTTTTTCTGTTTAGACTGCAATTAAAATTTCTAGTTCCAAGTTATAAATTCGAAATTTCAAAAAATTTCAAAATTTAAATTTCAAATTTTCATATTCCAAATTTCAAATTCGATATTTCCAAAAATTTGAAAATTTAAATATCAAAATTTCAAAATTCGAAATTTCCAAAAATTTCAAAATCCGAAATTTTCAAAAATTTCAAAATCCAAAATTTCCAAAAATTTCAAAATTTAAATTTCAAATTTAAAAATTTCAAAATTCGAAATTTCCTAAAATTTCAAATTTTAAAATTTAAAAATTTGAAATTTCCAAATTTAAATTTCGAAATTTCAAATTTCAAAATTTAAAATTTTCAATTTTTAAATTCAAAATTGAAAATTGAAAATTTCGAATTTTAAAATTCAAATTTTCAAAAATCGAAATTTCAAAATTTCGAAATTAAAAATCAAAAATTTGAAAATTCAAATATCAAAATTTCAAATTTCAAAATTCGAAATTTCCAAAAATTTAAAAATCCGAAATTTCCAAAAATTTCAAAATCCAAAATTTTCAAAAATTTCAAAATTTAAATTTCAAAACTAAAAATTTAAAAATTTCAAAATTCGAAATTCTAAATTTCCAAAAATTTCAAATTTAAAATTTTCAAAATTTAAATTTTAAAATTTTCAATTTTTAAATTCAAACTAGAAAATTTAAAATTTCGAATTTTAAAATTTAAAATTTGAAATTTTAAAAATTTGAATTTTAAAATTCGAAATTTGAAATTTTGAAATTTGAAATTTGAATTTTGTACTGTGAAATTTTTAAATTTTGAATTTTCGAAATTTGAAATTTTTAAATTTGAATTTTGAAATGTGAAATTTTGAAATTTGAAAATACATTTTTTTAGAATTTTTTCATATAAAAAATCGACTTATGTGAGTCGAAAAGCAAAAAAAAAAATGCTTTTGCAATAAGTTGAAAAATGACTTTTAAAAGTCGGTAGATTTTGTTTACAGGAAATTATTGTCAAGGACAAAATTTCACAGCTTTTTAGCCTCAAGGACAGACCTTCAATATTTTATCATGAAGGACAACTTTCTGTAGGTATCAGTTTTTAGTTATTCATAGCAGTTTTTAGGTATCAGTTTGTAGTTATCGGTAGCAGTTTTTAGGTATCAGTTTTTAGCTCGGTATCAGTTTTGTTGTCCTTATGAATAATTTTGGAAAATGTTTGTCCTTGTGAATAATTTTTAGAAAAATGTCTGTCCTTGTGGTAAAAATATTGAGGTCGTGTCCTTGAGGCAAAAAATATAGAAATTTTTGTCCTTTAAATTAATTCCCCGTTTTGTTTATCCATATTGACTTTTTAATTTTTTCATTTTATAAGCAAAAAACAACTTATTTATTGTAATCCAAACGGCCCCTAAATCTTTAAATGGGTTAAATGGGTAACCCGCTTATTAAACGGGTTGGGTCATATATGGCTAGGGTCATAAGTGGGTAAAAAAGAATGGGTCATAAATGGGTTGGGTCAAACTCAACCCAACCCATTTTGACCCAACTCAACCCATTTGACAGGCCTAATTACAAACAGTCAGTGTAAGGGCTGATGGCATAGGGAACATGGCCACCACAGGTCCTGGGAAGGCCATAATCAAAATTACAAACATAAATTCAAACCACACGATCAAAACGACATGGTTCAAAAGCCAGTTAGATTGCATTATTTTATCTTGAACTGATGTGTCATGGTTATGGAGCTTGTGAAAAAAAGGAAAGAAGATTTTGATAGGTTTTGTTAAGACTGCATCCTCACAAATATTCAGATGTCAAATTTGTATCTTGTCAGTTGATATCTGGTACAAATTACGAATGTGGCATTCTGTATTTGGAGTTTATTAGAAGTTTACTTAGAGCATAAGAAACCATGACACCTCTTAATTGAATCGATAGCTGGTTTGCAGGCAGTTATACTTAACATCGGTCATGCTATTTACAGAAAACATGGACTTCTATATCAAAAAGCAACCCGTTTGGGAATCTTTATGTGTCATTCAACTACTATCAGGCACCTGAGCGTAACGAATAACTATTGGTGTACTATTCGGAATTCAATGAACTAGGGTATACTGCAGGTATAGTATACAAGATAAGAATTCAACTACGTATGTGCCTTTTTTAAAATACAATGCATGTCATGAGTAGCCAGGTATCTTATTTCACTGCATGATGAAGTCAATGAATGCTATATATTCTAATTATAATTTTGTAGCTTTCAGGGTATAACTCAGCATCGCCCTGGCTAGTATTTAAGATGTCAATAAAAATGATAAACTTACATATTACATACCCTGATCTGGGCATTACATATCGGTGCAAATATCAAATTCCACTGAAATCTCAAAGAACAACTCAACTGATAAACCTTTTAGTTTGGTAATCATCTTATACACGAAGAACAAAACTAAATAATATTTTAACGATTCTAGAAACATGATTTAGATAATACATATACACACACAAAGAATTGTTTTGTTGATGGTTTCCACTATGTTATTGAGCTGTAGTATGATCATTTATTTGGAAATGTGTGATAATATATCTGCATATGATGCTTCTCAGAGTTAGGTAAATGCTATTGTCGGATTAAATAACTGAAGGGCGACATTAAATAGAAGGCTGTGCCAATACTATTAACGATGATGAAATTGAGTACAAAGGTTGTACACTTCAATAAAAGTTTCTTAACCCAATAAAATGTTAGAAATTGAAACTTGAGATTCCCAAATCGAATGAAATCCTAGCTGATCATCGACCGAAGAAGAAGAAGCGACGAAGAAAAGCTCGTTCGGGAGATGCTTGGAAGACGATTTGGAGGAAGGGGGAAGTTTGAAGCGGTGAAATGTTTTTGCTGAACGAGGTAAAGTGGAGCGGCATTTTTCATTCGATGGAAAGAATGTCGAACCAGTTTTTTCATTCGGTGTAAAGAATGCCGAACCAGTTTTTTCATTCGTGGAAAGAACGTCTAACCAGATTTTTCGTTCAGTATTTGAGCATGCCTCACTAATAGGGGAGATGTCGATCCAGATTTGAAGTGCACTTTGCCGAACCAAATTGTGCCGGACCAGATGCATGTCGAACCAAAACCTAGGGCTGCTGTATAGCAGTTATCTCTCCTCATTTTTACACTCTATAAATAGTGGAACTTCTGTACAACAATGACAGCCATCCTAGAGAGCTGAAACTCTGTAGAATTTTGCATGTATTGTTAATTTTTCTTATGTATAGCCTCCAAAAGTGAATCAATCTTGTAACCCTAATCTTTCAGTGATTAATAAAATCTACTCTCTCCAAGTGGACGTACACCGTCTCATGGTAGTGAAACCACTATAAATACTGGTGTTACTTATTTTTCTGCATTACATAGATCTGTGACTGTCTATTATGGTGTTTATATCTGTTTGTTTCTTCTCACTACAATCACAATCCAATTATTTTTCAGCGCGTTGGATTTTTTATTCTCTTAGACTAATCATTTGAAGGGATTTTCTCCCAACAATCTGGTATTAGAGATGCAAGGTTGATTGAGGAGTGTTAGACGTTATGGCAGAAGATGAAGCGACTCCAGTTGTTACAAGACCCTACACTGGAGGAATATATATCGCGTCAGGATCACAATTGGCAATTGAAAAATGAAATGGAGATAAAGATTTCGAGAAGTGACAATGGAGGATGAAGGCTGTTCTAGTGAGGAATGAAGTCCATCTAGTAGTGTTTGCCCCTAAGGAGTTGACGGCTGACATCTCAGTCGTGGAAAGGAAGGAGATGGGAAAATAGACGTTTACTACTTTACAAATAGCTATGGGAGAAAATGTTATCTTAGAGATTAGCAATGAGACCACTGCTAGGGGCATTTGGATCAAGCTAGAAAATCTCTACATGAAGAAATCTCTGACAAACCGTCTGATATTGTTGAAGATATTTTTTACTATGAGGATGAGAGAGGGTACTTCAGTGAAGGAACATCTTAATTTCTTTGATGATCTAGTGATAAAGATGAAAACTGTTGACTTGAAGATGGATGAGGAGCAAATGACAATGATTCTTTTATGTTCTCTTTCGGAGCGTTACACTGGTTTCACTAATAGCCTTATCTTCGCTAGAGACACAATGACAATGGAAGATGTAAAGTCAGGCCTTCTATCTAGGGCTTGAGAGATCAAATGAAGGAGATAATTGAAGAAAGTAGAGATGGAAGTAGCAGTCACAGCCTGTTTGGTGGAAGTAGCAATCATGACCTATTTGTTGAAAGAGGTAGAGAAGATAAAAAAATTGTTTAGAGGGTGTTCCAAGTCCAGGAAGCCTAGTAATGGAAGGAAAGGAAAGTCTAAAGATGGAAAGTGCTTTGTCTGCCAGAAACCTGGTCATTGGAAAAAATATTGTCCATATTAGAAGAAGAAGGAAGAAGACGGATCTTCATCATTTGCGGTGGAGAAGTCTATATCTGACGATGTGTTGTCTGCAGTAGTATTGGATGTCTCAGACCACTGGTGCTGGACTCGGGGCCGTCTTTCCATATGACGCCCAATAAGGATTACTTCGGTTCTTTCGTTGGATGAGAAGGAGCTCTATTCTTATGGTAATGATGCTAGTTATAGAGCAATGAGTGAATGTACATTGAGGATCAGGATGTTTGACGGAGTGATATGCACTTTGACAAGTATTCGGTATGTTCTAGGTCTTCGGAAGTCCTTAATTTTTTTAGGATAATTGACATCTTTGGGATGCGAGGTAACTATCGAGAAGGATAGTCAAAAAGTTTTAAGAGGTGCACTAGTTCTTATGAAAGGAGGCGTGTTTCATAATCTGTATTCGCTGAAAGGAACCACAGTTCTTGGAGAGTCATGTGTTGGAGTAGATAGTTCTCATGCATTGGATGCCACAAAGCTTTGGCATCTCAGGTTGGGTCATATTTTAGAGAAGGGCTTAGAGTTGCTTCGGAGATGGAAGATGATCAAAGGAGAAAACTTCGACAAGATGGACTTTTGCCAGGACTGTAAGCTAGGCAAGAAAACTAAAGTATCTTTTGGAGTTGGACTCCAGAGATCGAGGTGAGTACTTGAGTATGTGCGTATCGATGTTTGGGGGCCTGTTGCTACTCCTACCCTTAGAGGAGGAAAGTATTTTATCTCTTTCATTGATGACTTTTCTCGGAAAGTGGGTATATATGATGAAGGCCAAATCAGAGAGTTTTGAGAAGTTCAAAGATTGGAAAACGCTTGTTAAGAACCAATCTGGTTCTTGGTGGAAGGTGTTGAGATCTGAAAATGGCGGTGAATTTGTCTCTAGGGAGTCCGTCGACTTTTGTAGACATCATGGAATTTAAAGACATTTCACTATACCCGGAGATTCGCAATCCAATAGGGTTGCAGAAAGGATGAAATGACTCTACTGGAGAAGGCTCGTTGTTTGAGATTGACGATGGGCTTATCTAGAGGCTTTTGGGCTGGGGCATTATCAATGCAGATCATATCATAAACCGAATTCCGTGCTCAGCCATACATGCGAAGATTCCAAAGGAGAAGTGGAGAGGTAAAGCAGTGTATCTTAGTTACTTCCGAATTTTTGGTTGTTCTGTGTACGTTCACCATCCAGGTGATGATAAGTTGGAGGCTAGAGCATAGAAGGACATACTAATGGGATATACCGATGGTATCAAACGGTATCGAATTTGGAACCCTGCTAATCGGAAAATTGTTCATTCCAGACATGTTACTTTTGACGAGTCTGCTATTTTCAATCCAAAGGTAAAGCTACCTACCATGTCAGAAGATTCCGATAGGCCTAACGAGATGGAAGAAGTTCCAGTGTTCCAGCCAAGGAGTAGAGTTGTTGTTGATGCTGTCGAGGAATATGCAGTTGATGAAACATCACAGGATAGTCCACAGGTACCTTCCAGTAGTGCTGGTGATGTGCATGAATCTAGATGACAATTCAAGGTGGAGCTGAAAGGAGTTTAGGCGAAGCAGTACCCAGGTCAGTCGTAGGACTATTAGGCCGTCCTAAAGGCATGGTGATTGCAGTTTCCAAACCATAGCCTTGGTGATAATTTGACTATGCTCTACACGTGGTTCTTGATGAGCTGCTTATCCTTGATGAAGCTTTGTAATCATGTAACAGTTCGAAGTGGATGTGCACCATGGAAGAGGAGTTAGAGTTGTTGAAGAAGAACAAGACTTGGGATTTAGTACCACTTCCTCAAGGAAGTCGAACCGTAGGCTGTAAATGGATGCTCAAGGTGAAGGATGATAGGAGATACAAGGCTAGACTTGTTGCTAAAGGGTTTTCACAAAGAAAGGGATTGGAGTATGATGAGGTATTCTCTCCAGTAGTGAAACATATATCCATCCGCATTTTGTTCGCTATCGTCGCAGCTCCTGACTTGAAGCTGGAGCAACTGGACGTGAAAACCGTTTTTTTGCATGGAGACTTGGATGAGACCATCTACATGAAGCAGCAAGAAGAATTTGTTGTAGATAGGAAAGAAAATTGGTTTTCAAATTGAAAAAATCTATTGTATGGACTTAAGCAGTCTCCTAGACAATGGTACAAAAGGTTTGACTCTTTTATGCTTTCATTTGGTTTTGATCATAGCATCAAAGATGCTTATGTATACTTCAAGCATTTAAAGAATGGTAGACGGGTGTACCTACTCTTATACGTGGATGATATGTTGATTGCTTTCAAGGATAAAGCTGAAATCGATAGTTTAAAGCAAAATCTAAAAGCGGAATTCGAAATGAAAGACCTTGGAGAAGCAAAGAAAATTTTAGGTATGGAAATCCAAAGGGATAGAAAGCTAGGAATTTTGAGCCTCACTCAAAAGAAGTACATTTGAAAGGTGCTTGCTCGGTTTAGCATGGAAGGAACAAAGAAAATCAGCACACCCATGCCTTTGCACATAAACGTTCTAATAAAGGCTCTTCGATCTTGGAAAAGGACAAGGCTTATATGATGAAATTCCCATATGCAAGTGAAGTTGGCAGCTTGATGTATGACATGGTCTGCATTAGGCTTGACATTACACAGGCAGTTGGATTGATGAGCAGATTCTTGGCGAACCCAGGAAAGACACATTGGGAAGCAGTGAAGTGTATCTTCAGATACTCTTAGAGGAACCCCAAACCATGGACATGTATTTGGAGACAAAGGAAGAGATTTCATCTTGGTTGGATTTTGTGATTCCAACTATGCTGGTGATAGAGATCGAAGGAAGTAAACCTTCGGATATGTGTTCATCATTGGTGGTACGGCGATCAGTTGGAGAGCGAGGTTGCAGACGATTGTGCCTTTGTCTACTATAGAGGCAGAGCTTATAGCAACAATTGAAGCAACTAAGGAGGCGCTTTATTTGAGGCGAGTATTGTGTGATTTGGGCTTCGTATATGAAGGAGTGGATGTGTACTGTGACAGTCAGAGTGTAATTCACTTAGCTGAAAATTTGGCATTCAACTCGAGAATAAAGCATATTGAGGTAAGAGAGTCGTTCTTTGTCTCGATGTGTGAAGAGAAGCTAGATCGTCTTCAAAAAGTTCACATAAAGGAGAATGTAACAAACATGCTTACCAAGTCGTTGTTTGATGCTAAATTCGAGCATTGCTCGAACTTGATTTGCTTAATGAAGTTCTATGTGCCATGGGGTGGCTTGAGGGGGATTTGAGACGGTTCATGAAGACATTTGTTTTCATGGTGAAGTTTGATAGGTTTTACACGGACTGGATACTTTGAACACTTTATTGACGGGCGGTTGCCTTGCTGGAGTTCGTTGACAGAGTGTAATGGGTGATGTCATTGCCGAAGCTCATTGGGTAGCAATCCTTTGCTTGGAGCATAAAAGTGTAGACGGAGTTGGAATGCTTGTTTGAAAATCTGGTACTAAGGTGGAGATTATTAGAAATCGATACAAGAGATTCGCAAATCGAGTGAAACCCTAGATAATCATCGATGATGAAGAAGCAACATAGAAAAGCTCATACGGGAGATGCTTGAAAGCCGATTTGGAGGAAAGGGGAAGTTTGAAGCGGTGAAATGTTTTCGCTGGACGAGATAAAGTGGAGCGGTATTTTTCATTTGGCGGAAAGAATGCCGAACCAATTTTTTCATTCGGTGGAAAAAATGCCAAATCAGTTTTTTCATTCGATGGAAAGAATGGCAAACTAGATTTTTCGTTTGGTATTTGAGCATGCCACTCTAATAGGGGAGATCCCGGTCCAGATTTGAAGTGCACTTTGCCGAACCAAATTGTGCCGGACCAGATGCATGCCAAACCAAAACCCTTGGCTGCTATATAGCAGTTACCCCTCCTCATTTCTACACTGTACAAATAGTGGAGCTTCTGGACAATAATGACAGCCATCTTGGAGAGTTGAAACTTTGTATAATTTTGCCTGTATTATTAATTCTTCTTATGTATAGCCTTCAAAAGAGAATCAATCTTGTAACCCTAATCTTTCAGTGATTAATAAAATCCCCTCTCCCCAATTGGACGTACACTACCTCGTGGTAGTGGAACCACTATAACTATTGGTGTTATTTATTTTTCTACATTGCATAGATCTATGACTGTCTATTTTCGTGTTTATCTCTGTTTGTTTCGTCTCACTACAATCATGATTCAGATGTTTTCCACTACGTTGGTTTTTTATTCCCTTAGACTGATCATCTGAAAGGATTTTTCTCAACAGTCTGGTATTAGAGCTGCAAGGTTGATTGAGAAGTGTTAGATGTTATGGCAGGAGATGAAGCGACTCCAATTGTTACAAGGCCTACACTAGAGGGATGTATATCGCGTCAAGATCACAGTTGGCAATTGAGAAATGAAATGAGGATAAAGACTTCGTGAAGTGACAATAGAGGATGAAGGCCGTTCTAATAAGGAATGATGTCCATCCAGCAGTGTTTGCCCCTAAGGAGTTGAAGACTGACATCTCAGTCGCAGAAAGGAAGGAGATGGAGAAATATGCATTTACTACTTTACAACTAGCTATGGGAGAGAATGTTATCTCAGAGATTAGCAGTGAGACCATGCTAGGGGCATTTGGAACAAGTTATAAAAACTCTACTTGAAGAAATCTCTGACTAACCGTCTGATATTGCTTAAGATATTTTTCACCATGCGGATGAGAGAGAGTACTTCAGTAAAGAAACATCTTTTTTTTTGATGATCTCTTGATGAAGATGAAGGCTATTGACATGAAGATGGACGAGGAGCAAATGACAATGATTCTTTTGTATTCTCTTCCGGTGTGTTACACAGGTTTCACTAACAGCCTTATCTTCACTAGAGATATATTGACAGCGGAAGATGTAAAGTCAGGCCTTCAATCTGAGAGCTTGAGAGATCAGACGAAGGAGATAAATGAAGAAAGTAGAGGTGGAAGTAGTAGTCACAGCCTATTTTTTGAAAGAGATAGATAAGATAAAAAGAATTGGAACTCTAGAGGGCGTTCCAAGTCCAAGAAGCCTGGTAATGGCAGGAGAGAAAAGTCTAAAGACGGAAAGTGTTTTATCTGCAAGAAACCTAGTCATTGGAAAAAAGATTGTCTAGATTTGAAGAAGAAGAAAAAAGGCGAATCTTCATCTTTTGCAGTGGATAAGTCTGTATCTGACAACGTGTTGTTTGAGCGGTATCGGATGTCTCTGACCATTGGGTGCTTGACTCGGAGGCGTCTTTCCATATGACGCCTAATAAGGATTACTTCAATTCTTTCGTTGGATGAGAGGGATTCTCTATCCTTATGGGTAATGATTCTAGCAGTAGAGCAACGAGTGAAGGTACGGTGAGGATAAGAAAGTTTGATGGAGTGATACGCATCTTTGACAAGTGTCCGGTATGTTCTAGGTCTTTGGAAGTTCTTAATTTCTTTAGGACAATTGGCATCTTTGGGATCTAAGGTAACTATCGAGAAGGATAATCTGAAGGTTTCAAGAGGTGCACTAGTTCTTATGAAAGGAGATGTGTTTCGAAATCCGTATTTGCCAAAAGGAACCAAAGTTATTGGAGAGTCGTGTGTTGGAGTAGATAGTTCTCATGCATTGGATGTCACAAAGCTTTGGCATTTCAGGTTGGGTCATACTTCAGAGAAGGGCTTAGGGTTACTTCAAAGACGAAAGATGATCAAAGGAGATAACTTCGACGAGATGGACTTTTTTTAGAAGTGTGTGTTAGGCAAGCAAACTAAAGTATATTTTGGAGTTGGACGTCATAGATCGAGGCGAGAACTTGAGTACATGCTTACAGATGTTTGTGGACCAGTTGCTACTCCTTCTCTTGGAGGAGAAAAGTATTTTATCTCTTTCATTGGTGACTTTTCTTGAAAAGTATGAGTGTATGTGATGAAGGCCAAATCAGAGAGTTTTGAGAAGTTCAAAGACTGGAAAGCGCTTGTTGAGAACCATCTGGTTCTAGGTTGAAGGTGCTGAGATCTGATAATGGTGGTAAATTTGTCTCTAGGGAGTTCCTTGACTATTGTAGACATCATGGCATTTAGAAACATTTCACTACACCTGAAGATCCGCAATCCAATAGGGTTGCAGAAAAAATGAACAGGACTTTACTAAAGAAGGCTCGTTGCTTGAGATTGCTGGCAGGTAGGGCTTTCAACGGATACTTTCAGATACGGATAGTGCCATATCCGTATCCATATCCGAAATCATTTTCGGATATCAAATATCCGTATCTGCTTAGTTTTCGGATATTAGATATCCGTATCCGTTTAATTTTTGGATACGGACAGATATCGGATATTTATCCGCTCCGTCCATAATCAATAAATTTAAAAGTATAAATGAAAAAGTTTGGATCAACATAAAACAGTTTTTGTACTAATGTTCATAAAAAACCAAGGAATAAAAAAATGTTATAATAAAACATCGTTTTATACCAAAATCCGTATGTGTATCCAAAAATATTCGAAAATTAAACACTAAAACTGTTTGTTTTCACTAAAAATGAGAAAATAACTATATCGTAGTAACATCCAATGGTTAGGAAATAGTTGAAAAATCATATATTAATTAAATATAATTTTAATTAAATATAATTTTAATTATATATATATATATATATGCATCAGTTAATCGGAAAATATTTTTCGGATACGAATACCACAATAACCATATCCGTATCCAGAAGTTTTTCGGATATCGGATATCTGTATCCGCTTTTTGGATAACGGATATTTTTCATATTTTCGAATACGGATTCGGATGGATACCGTATTTTTCGGGTATCCATTAATAACCCTACCGGCAGGCTTGTCTAGGGGCTTTTGGGCTGAGGCATTATCAACTACGGCGCATATTATAAATCAAATTTCATGCTCAGCCATAGATGGAAAGATTCCAAAGGAGAAGTGGAGAGGTCAAGCAGTGTATCTTGGTTACTTTCGAATTTTTTGTTGTCCTGTGTATGTTCACCATACAGGTGATGATAAGTTGGAGGCTAGATCATACAAGGGCATACTAATGGGATGCACCAATGGTATCAAAGAGTATCGAATTTTAAACCCTGTTAATTGGAAAATTGTTCATTCCAGACATTTTACTTTTGATGAGTCAGCTATGTTTCCGAAGGTAAAGCTACCTACCACATCAGAAGATTTTGATAGGTCTAAGGAGATGGAAGAAGTTTCCGTGTTCTAGCCATGGAGTAGAGTTATTGATGCTATCGAGGAAAACGCAGTTGATGAAACATCAAAAGATAGTCCACAGGTAACTTCTAGTAGTGCCGGTGATGTGCACGAATCTAGAGGAAGTTAAGTTCAAGGTGGAGCTAAAAGGAGTTTAGACGAAGCAGTACCTACCCGGGTCAGTCATATGACTATCGGGACACCCAAAAGATACGGTGATTGCCAGTTTGCTTTACACAAATTACATCTTTGTCTATATATGATGATGAAGTGGATTTGAAAATCAAAATTTGATGGTCTATATTACTAATTAATAGTAAATAGATCATGCTTAGAATATATTTTATTTTTAACTTCATTTTCATTTTCATGAGAGTTAACAAGTGGATTAGTGAGTGTGTTATAGTTTGATGGTTTATGTTGGTATAATTAATAGCATAAATAGACCATTCTTATGATAAACACATCAACTAAATTCACTAAGTCTAAAAAAGAGAGGTTATAATTTTATTATGTTGATTTATGTGATCATTAGAGGGATTTACCTCTAAATTGCCTTTTAATCTCATATTTTTATCCACTTAGTTTTGTTTTGTTTTAAAAATTTGTAGTTAACACATCTCAAATTCTTGCCTTAATTTGATTGAGTAGAAATTTTAAATAAATATAATTTCTTACGGATCGACTTATACTCTTCGCGTATTGAAATTGTATGACATGCGCTTTCGGTTATATTTTATTACAAGTTTTCGGCTATTTTCTAATTCGATAAAAAATTAGCCATTAAACAAGTTTTTGACATCGTTGTAGAGGAATAACCTTTGGTGTTGGTGTTATAATCAATGAAGATGTACCTCTCACTTTTGTCATCTAATTCGCTTCGCTTCTCGTCCGGTACGTGTATGTGAGCTATGCTTCCAAAAATTCTTAAATGGTAAATGTCGAGCTTCCTTCCATTCCATGCTTCTTATGGTGTTTTCCCTCACACTCTTTTTGTTGGAGATCGATTTGATAGATAAACCGCATATGCAACTGCTTCCGTCCAAAACTCCTTTGGCAGCCTCTTACTTTTGAGTGTGCACCTCACTATCTCAAGGATTGTCGTATTCTTTCTTTTTGAATCAATTCGTGTCTTGAGTACTTGCACCACAAACTCTTTCTTCTTTTTTTCTTCATAAGCTTGCAATGAAACGAAAAGTTTCTCTGGCAAGGCCTTCAAATTTTGTCTCTTCGATGATGGTGAAAATATGTTCGAACATTGAATCTAATAATCTAAGAGTCCTCTTCATAATTCTTACATCATTTATCTTCTTACCGTTTCTTTTTTGGTTATTAGTAACCGTTAAAACTCATGAGAGGTAATCAGAGAAGTTCTCCTTCTTTCATGTACAAAGTTTCAAACTCTCATCTTAAAGTTTAAAGACGTACCTTTTTGACTTGATCAACTCCTTCGTAAGATGTTTGAAGCTTTTTTCATGCTTCTTTGGCTGACTTTAATACCGAAACTTTCTCAAAAGTATTGTCATCCAATGTTTGATAGATTAGATAGAGAGCATTCTTGTCCCTCATTCTTGAGTCTCTCAAACTATTCCTTTGAGTTTGAGATAGACAATCTTCATTCTCTTATTCGGTGTAGCCTTTCTCGACTATCTCACATACGTCATGTGCTCCAAGAAGAGCCATCATCCTTAAACTCTGATTATGATAACTGGTCTTGGTGAGCATGGGGCCTTGTAAGGGAACACCGCTATTCGCCATCATTTTAGGAGGATCTTTAAGCTCTGACATCATTTTGTTGGAAGTTTTCTTCAATAGTAAATATATTTGATTTCAGAAGAACATAGATGAGGTTGGAGAAGAAAAAAATCAATTTTTCCTTATAAGGAGAAAAACTTTATTGCTAAACTTTATTACAAAAGTTCGCATATATTTTTTCTTACATTTCACTTTTCTCCTACTATATTTCAAATATATTAGTGCATAAATATCTCCTAAATATTCTACAGTTTTTATTTTTTTTATATATTCTAGATTTTATATATTTCTTATATGAAAAATCCATATTGCAAAATTAAGTTTATTTCCAACACAACAGTCCTTTCTTTCAGAGAAGAATATATAGCTTGGCTGAAAAATCTCTATTTACCCTACGAGTAAGGAGAAAAAAAAATAGAATATCAATTCTAGGTTAACCTAAGCAGACGAAATAAAAATAGTGCAGAAAAAGACAGAAAAAGAAGAAAGAAAGCATATGTAAACCTAGAGCAGTCAGTGGAAGTAGGCTTGTTATGGTAATTGTAAGTTTGTCATTACCATATCATTACCGGTCGATCGGTTACCATTTTAAAGTAAAGTCGGTACACCAGCATAATCAGTACGGTAACGGTAAATTTACCATTTTTTAAAGTAAAATATCAGTAATATTTTTTCAAACCAGCGGTAACTGTAATTTACCAGTCCATTCATAATACATTGATATTCATGTAAGATGTTGTATTATGGGCATTTAAAAGCAAGAAAACGGTTCAATTTATTTCAGTAAATCAACCCAAGTGATGATAAATATATTTCTTTTCTATGTTCTTTATTAAATGATCCAATTAGATATATAATAAATCATCATTTAGTGTAAAAATATAACAACTTGTTATTTTTCTACACAAACAGTAATTTATCATTACCAGTGTAATGGTTACCAGTTTGTCGATATACCAGCCAATCGGTAACGGTATACAATTTTATTTTACCAGTTAAAACGATACGGTAACGATTTTTACATAATGGCAACGGTAATCATTGTCGTAACAACCCTAAGTGGTAGGGCTGATGGCATAAGGAACATTAACACCACAGGTCCTGGGAAGGCCATGATCAGAATTACAAACATAAATTCAAAAGGCATGATCAAAACGACATGGTTCAAAAGCCAGTTAGAATATTGCATTAATTTTATCTTGAACTGATGTGTCATGGTTATGGAGCTTGTGAAGGGGAAAAAAAAAAGGAAAGAAGATTTGATAGGTTTTGTTAAGTCTCCATCCTCACAATTTCAGATGTCAAATTTGTATCTTGTCCGTTGGTATCTGGTACAAATTACGAATGTTGCATTCTGTATTTGGAGTTTATTAGAAGCTTACTTAGAGCATAAGAAACTATGACACCTCTTAATTGAATCGATAGCTGGTTTGCAGGCAGTTATACTTAACATCGGTCATGCTATTTACAGAAAACATGGACTTTTATACCAAAAAGCAAACCGTTTGGGAATCGTTATGTGCCATTCAACTACTATCAGGCACCTGAGCGTAATAAATAACTATTAGCGTACTATTCGGAGTTCATTGAACTAGGCTATACTGCATGTATAGTATACAAGAGAAGAGAATTCAACTACGTATGTGCCTTCCTTAAAATATAATGCATGTCATGAGTAGCCAGGTATCTTATTTCACTGCATGATGAAGTCAATGAACGCTGCATATTCTAATTATAATTTTGTAGCTTTCAGGGTATAACTCAGCATCGCCCTGGCTAGTACATTAAGATGTCAATAAAAATGACAAACTTACATATTACATGCCCTGATCTGGGCATTACAAATCGGTGCAAATACCAAATTCCACTGAAATCTCAAAGAAAAGTCAACTGATAAACCTTTTAGTTTGGTAATCATCTTATACACGAAGAACAAAACTAAATAATATTTTAACGATTCTAGAAACATGATTTAGATAATATATACACAAATAAAGAATTGTTCTGTTGATGGTTTCCACTATGTTATTGTGCCGTAGTATGATCATTTATTTGGAAATGTGTGATGATATATCTGCATATGATGCTGTTGAGAGTTAGGTAAGTGCTATTGTCGGATTAAATAACTGAGAAGCAACATTAAATAAAAGGCTGTGCCAATACTATTAACGGTGAAGTACAAAGGTTGTACACTTCAATAAAAGATTCTTAACGCAAAAAGAAAGTGATGTTTTGTTATCACGTGCCATGTTACAAAAAATCCAACTTTAAATATCTATTTTACTCTGAAACAAAGTGGATATGTTAAATTCAAAAGGCTACTTTGATAAATTCACAATCTTAACCATGTGCCCTAAGAGTACATGATAATATTTCCTTAAAAAACGATATACAAACATTAAAAGAGTGATATTTGCATGTATACATACATACATAAGTTGCAAATATTAAAAGAGAGATATCAGATAAGAGTTTTTCTTTCTCTCTCTCCTTAGCAATTATATATTTATATATGTACATGTAAGAATCAAATTCCAAACGTTCATAGGAAATAAATAACAAATAAAACAATAAGTTTAAGTGATGGCTAGTGATCATCAAAAAGGCTTAACAAGATTTTGGTAGTTTCCTTCATACTTTTACGTTTTAAATTAGCAATATATATTACTTCAACTATCGAGTGGTTATGAAAATTTTGACATATAAACACCATTTGAAAGGAGCATATACTTGTGAAAAAAAAACAAAGATTCTATAAAGGGTCAACATGTGTGTGTTCATCATGGAATGTTAGCAATGGGCAAACGTTCGCTAAACTACAAGGGAATCGCTATGGTAAAATGAATGATCTTCTGATGATCCAACTAACTGTACTGATCCGAAGGATCTTAAAGAAATTAGAAACAATTTTAGTGAAAAGAAACAAGTTAGGCTCCGCTCAAATTTATAGTCTGCTTGTACTGGTGAAGGAGTGCATATTGCTTTCTTGTGAGAAAAAGCTGGGAGCTGTTATGCAATGTATATAGTCCGCTTGAGCTGGTAATTTAGTCATAAGTAAAAAGGGTATATTTAGATTTTAGAGCAGCCCTTTCGTTCAGTCATTTTTAGATTTTAGTGGCTGAATATTAACTACACGTTTTGTCTTTGATGAAAGGGTTTTGTATAGATGCTAATATAGTTCATACAGTTGTTGCGTTCATACTAGCAGCCAAAGTAATTAACAGCTGTTTCATTAATTGAACTGACTAATTAATACCAAAGTAACAGGAAAGACAGAAACCATACGAAAAGAAGATATATAAAATGATGCAGTAAGTAGATAAGGAAGACGAATATCACATTAAAGAAGGTGGTGAAGAACAAGAGAAATTGGACGCTGATGACAACACAAATTTATTAAATACAAGTAGGAATTAAAAACACAACAGGACGTCCTCCCACGAATTATATATATATATATATAGCTTCGCTAAATCAAAGCACGGTTTTTTTTTTTTTAGGGTTTTCTTCTGCCATGGGAGAAAACAAAATCCCTCTCAAATCTCAATCTAATCCTCCTCTCTCCCGTCTTTCTCCTCAAGACAGGCCACCTGAATCTCATATCAGTAAGCCAAATAATAATAATATCATCATTGATAATGAGGGCTTCCAATTGGTTCAGCCGAGATTGCATAGAAGAAATCAGCCAAGAAATAACCAGAATTGGTCTCAATCTAGAGATATACAGAGAAAGAAGGATATGACCAACTCCTCCGTACAAGACAAGACCAAACTGATGCAAATCAGTAAACCACCAACAAAGTTCTCTTTGAATAGAGAACTTGGGCAGAAAAGTTGGGCTGATATAGTTTCTGAGCAATCGAAGGAACCAAGGGATGAAGAATGCAGTCTTGAAACCATTGCACCCATTAGAATTAATAACAAGAAATACGGCGTTGTTAAGGAAGATGTCTGTAAGAGAGCCACTGAGTGCTGGAATAACTCCATCTTGGTTTATGTGGTAAGCAGCAAACCCTATTTCTTGTTTTTCAAGGAATATATTAAACGTGTTTGGAAACCAAAAGATGAGTTCGAAATATTCTCGAGGGAAAATGGGTTTTTTCTAATTAAGTTCAATAATCCGCAAGACTGCAATTCTATAATTCAAAATGGCCCTTACTTCTACAATGGCAAACTCATCATAATGAGAAGGTGGACTGAATCTTTGAAGTTGGACAGAGATCTTCTGTCAACTATGCCGATATGGGTAAGGCTACCCAGTGTTAACCTTAAACTTTGGGACAGAGAGGCATTTAGCATCATGGCAAGTATAATCGGAAAACCCATAAAGATGGATGCAGCAACTGCCATGAAATCGAGATTGAATTATGCTCGACTTCTTGTAGAAGTCACTGCAACTGATGAACTCCCAAATGAAATTTCTTTAAATCTTTATAATGGTGAAATCATTTCACAGAAAGTTGAATATGAATGGGTTCCACCAAAGTGTAGTATCTGTAAATGTTTCGGGCATCACACTGAACAATGCAACCCGAAACAGATGTGGATCCCCAAAAAGAATGATAAAGATTTACCACCTATTCAAGAAAATAACTATGAAGCTATTCAAGAACCGAGAAACAGTGAAACTTCAAAAATCCATCAAAAATCTCAGGGAAACAAAGATCGAATCAATCAAGAAGATATCACTTTCGATCAAGAAAACAATAATAGAGAGCTCACTGACCAAAATGATCAGATCATGGCTATGGAAGTTCATCAGTTTAAAGAAAGCACTGATATATCTAATGATATGAATCTGACAAGTATGGAAGAGGGTAATAAAATACAGTTCTTTAACTCTGAAACCCCCCATGTCTCAGAGCCATGTTTATGTACAGACCAGGTTACAAAAATAATCAACCAAATTCAATTGCCTCCAAATTCCATTCAGGAAACAATAACAAAGAAGGATCCTTCCTCTTCACTTGCTGCAGATGCCGAGAAAATAAAAAGCAACCCAACACTGCCACGCAAGGGAGATCCCCCTTCAGAGCAGGCTGCAGTGACTGACTCTGTTGAATCAGTCATGCCTTGCACAGACTCTTTTGATATTTCTTCAATCAAGATTCCAGAATCTGCACATATGGAGGAAGATAAATCAGAGAAGGGAGATATCATAGAGGAATTTGATTTATCTGATTTACATATCACTAAAATGAAATCATCTGGTAAGATAAAAGGCAACAAAGAGAAAAGAGCCTTTAAGCAAAAATATATTTCAATCAATCCAGAATGGGAGCATATGTCTACAAACTTAAAAGCTAAAGGGGCTGAGAAAAAGAGGAGAGGTAAAAGCACAATGGTGTCAGGTACTATTTGATACATATTTTATATATGTCTATATTTGCTTGGAATGTTAGGGGGATGAATACCCCTACTAAACAGTCAGATATTCTCTTAATGATCAATGCTTATAAACCATCTATTGTTGCTTTAATTGAAAATAAATTGAATGATGAGAATTTTGAAAAATTTGGCTTGAAACTATCCAGAAATTGGAAAGCAATTCATAACAATGATTGTGGCTGTAAAGGTAGAATCATTGTTCTTTGGGATTCTAATATCTGGACCAATATTAATATAAACAAGGATAGTCAATTTATAGATTGCTGTTTTGAAAATGTAGGTGGATTCAACTTGCAAGTTACTAGTGTTTATGGTAGCAATTTTGATATAGAAAGGAATACTTTGTGGCATAAACTTAAAGCCTTAAATTTGATATATGATCTCCCCTGGATTTTACTTGGTGATTTTAATACTGTTTTTCATGCTAATGAGAAGTTCGGGGGGATTAAAATCCCTCATAATAAATTAGATAGAGTCAACAAATTCTTATTAGAGTCTGGTCTTATTGAACCAGTGATTAGTGGTAATAAATACACTTGGAAGTCTGGTATAGCCAAAAACATTCACTGCAAATTAGATAGAGTTTTATATAATAAAGACTTTTTAAATAAATTTCCTAATAATATTTGTTCCACTCTGGAGCAGAATTTAAGTGACCATACTCCTCTTTTGGTCAGTCTTTTTATAAATAATGATTCTGCTACTAAAGCTCCTCCTTTTCGATTTAAAAATAGCTGGGTGTTGGAAAAAGATTATAAACCATTAATGGAAAATTGTTATAATTTTGCTTGCAGTGGTTCTAATCAATACCAGTTCTATAGTTTTTTGAAATTCACCAAAAACAATCTCAAAAACTGGAATAAAAACATCCTTTTAAATAAAAATAAAATTGTCTGTTTGAAAAAAGAGGGTAAAGTTCTTCAAATGAATGCTGATAACAATCCTGCTGATAATAATGAGATTAATAAATTTTTTCTGAATCAAAAGGAACTATCTAATGAAATGCATAAAGAGTCTGTCAATGCTAGACAAAAAGCTAAAGTAGATTGGCTAACGGTTGGTGATGACTGTACCAAATTTTTTTATGCTAAAATGAGCAGTAGAAAGCATTTAAATAACATAGGATGTATTATTGATAAAGAGGGAAATTTAACTAATGCTCATGATACAGTTGCTGAAAATGCTATAAATTTTTATAAAGATCTGTATTTTTCAACAAATTTTAATAAGAATTTCCCTTATATAACTTGCAAAACCATATTAAATCATAATGCTTCTGAAATTCTATTAGCCCCTGTAAGCATTGATGAAATTAAATTTATTATATTTAATGCTGGGGATAATAAAAGCCCGGGTCCTGATGGTTTTAATGCAAAATTTTACAAAAATAACTGGGAATATATTAAACAACAGGTTTTGAATGTTGTTACTGAGTTTATGAACAATGGCAAAATTCTTAAAAGTCTAAATCATACTTTTATAACTCTTATTCCAAAAAATAAAAATCCCACTGGTATCAGTGATTATAGGCCTATTTCTTGTTGTAACTTTATCTATAAGATTATTGCTAGTATTCTTAGTAATAGAATTAAAGTATTCTTGCCTTTTCTGGTGTCAGAAAATCAGAGTGCTTTTGTGCCTGGTAGACTCATAAATGAAAATTCTCTGTTAGCTCATGAGATGGTAAGAAAATTCAATTCTAAACAGGGTGATAATGTTTGCATTAAAATTGACTTACAGAAAGCATATGATAAGGTTAATAGACATTTTATTCATCACATCATGAAATGTATGGGATTTCCTAAAAAGTTTTGTGATTTGGTGTTTGAATGTATAGATACTCCTACATTTTCTATCCTGATTCAAGGAAAACCAGAAGGATTTATTAAATCAAATAGGGGGCTGAGACAGGGAGACCCCCTATCTCCTTATCTTTTTGCTATTGTAATGGAGTATTTTTCTATCCTTATGGAAATTGAGAGTATTAAAGGTGCTGTTCAACCTATAAACAGAATCCAACCTAGTATCAATCATTTGATATATGCTGACGATCTTATGGTGTTTGTTAAAGCCAATAAAGATAATGCAGTCTCAATTAATTCAGTTTTTGAAAACTTAAAAAAGTATGCTGGTCTTCAATTAAATGTGAACAAATGTAAAGCATATTTCAGTAAATACTGTAAATACAAAACTGAATTTCTTAATATTTTACAAATAGAAGAGGGATTTCTTCCTATAAAATACTTAGGTCTGCCTCTTTCTACAAATGTGATTAAAGACTCTGATTGCTCTACCCTTATTGATAAAATTCAGAATAGAATGGAAACTTGGTCTTGTAAGTTGCTGTCAATAGCTGGTAGACTAGAACTTATTAAAACTGTCATTTATGCTATTATTCTTTACTGGATTCAATCTTTTCAAATCCCAGCTACATCTATTAAAAAATTAGAAAGTAGATGTGCAGATTTTTTATGGAAAGGCAAATACCATAAAATCAGTTGGGAGAATGTATGCAGGCCAAAAAATGAAGGGGGTCTTGGCATTAGAAATATTAAGGATCTGTGTACTACTTGCCATTTAAAATTATTTTGGAGATTCTTAAACTCTGATTCTTTATGGGCAAGATGGATGAGGTCTAAATATTTGAAACACAATAATTTCTGGTCTACTGTTTATAATAGTAACCAATCAAACACTTGGAAACATATTTTAAACAGTAGAGATATTGGTAAATTACTGATTGAAAGAAAATTCAAAAATGGCAAAGAGACTAGTTTATGGTTTGATCCTTGGTTTAAAAATGAGACTTTTATTAATAGAGTGGGGTGGAATAGCCTTGTTATTTGTGGTGGTTCTAACAATAAAGTTTCAGATATCATAATTAATAATCAGTGGCAACCTCATATTCATCCTATTACAAATCCCCATAAAGATGAGATTTGCAAAATACAAATTGATGCTTTTGCAGAAAATGACTACTGGGAGTGGAAAGCCAACAGCAGAGGGAAGTTTTCCTTTAAAGCTACTTGGAATTTTATTAGAAGCAAACACCCAACTGAAGAATGGTACAATTGCATATGGAACAGGGTGAATTGTCCCAAGATGGCATTCTGTACATACTTTGCAGTTAGAAACAGATTGCCAACTTGGGACAAATTAAACAAATGGGGAAATAATTTGAATTCACTCTGCTCCCTATGCAATATGTGTAATGAAGATTCTAATCATATATTTTTTGAATGCAGCTACTCTGTCTACATTTGGAATCAGATTAAAGCTACGTTGAATATTGATGATAACAAGCATATGGATCTGCTCAATATTATTAAGCTTATAAATAACATGTTCAGAGTTAAATCTAAAGAAATGGACTTTGCTCACATCTTACTAACTACGGCTGTTTTCAACTTGTGGAAAGAGAGAAATCTTCGCGTGCACAACAAAAACAGCAGAAGTAAAGAACAAGTGTGGATTACTATTTTTTCTGATAGCAAGATTATTCTGCAGAAATCCAAAAAATTAGTTAAAAATCACAAATTTACTTCCCTTGCTGATGATTGGTGTTCTGAAGCTGGTAGCAAGCACCTTGAAACCTACTTGCTGCGCTCGAAAATTGTCCAAACCGAGCATAATAACAAGCTGAATCAAGATAATAGTCTCTGCAAATATCGAGATCTAGTCACTACTACTGTCAATAAGCATATTGATATTGATAACGACAGAGATACTTATCTCAAGCATACTCTCGACGCTAATAACGTGAACTTGAGAGTCAGCAGTGTGAATAATGGAGATTATGAGAAGAAATTGTCAGATCTAGGTCACAATGACACTAGATCTAGCAAAAATCCCCTTGATACTAGCAGATTCAGTAGAGCCAGTGTCTCACATAATATATGCTTCTCGAGTAACTGTAATAGTCAGCGAGGCATGAGAAGAGAGATGAACGAAGATTTATCGTACTGGGAACGTGGTGAAACTAGTGGTTTGAAGAATGGAGAGGAGACACTGTAAATCGCCTCCGCCATTTTTCTTCCTTTTCCTGTTTCATTTTAGTTCGTTTTGGTTTGTTCTGCAGCTAGGGTTTGTATTGTGTTGTTGCATTGGGTGAGTGGTTGCGGGTATTATGCTTATACCCGTTTTGTTGTATTATTTGGGCCGGGCCCTATTTACCTTGATTCAAAAAAAAAAAAAAAAATATATAGCTTCGCTGAAGATCAAATCTATTTGACCCTGCAAGTAAGGAAAAGAAAAAAGAATATCAATACTGGCCGGTTAAGCTAAGCAGACGAAATAAACAGTGCAAAAAAGAAAAAGGGAGGAAAAGATACCTAGAGCAGTCGGTGGAAGGGCTGATGGCATAGGGAACATTAACGCCACAGGTCCTGGGAAGGCCAGCAGCCTTGGCGTAGTTCATGCCTTTGAGATTCTTAGACAGATTCTTAAGGCAATTGCAGGCGGTCTGGCGATCGGGTGTGGTGGTGGCAGCAGCGTTCAGCTTCTTGACTCCAGCACAGCAACCGCCAAGTGGCCCGTTTTTGGTGAGGTAGTTGACGCATGGCGATATGTCAGAGGCCACTGTTCCGCAAGATACACTCGCATCAGCTTGTGGCGTTGCCAGTGCTATTGATGCAATTGCTACCATGGCGCAGATGATGAATGAGTAGCCAGACATTTTCTTCTTCTTCTTCTGATATATTTGATTGCAAGTGTATATGCTTTTTTGTTGCTTGATAAGTGCGAGTGAATATAATTAGAGTGTCGTGGCGATTATATATAGATACAGGGGGTTTGACGCGGGTATGGGGTACAGGGGGTTGGGCGTTGGCCTCGTGTTTAATGTTTTAGAGTTGCGGACCATAAATTCCATCTTGGAATCAGGTATGTGCAGTCATCCATCTTTTTTTGGTGATGGATGTATTCCCATTGTCCCCATCCTTCTTTGTTAGTTTTGTTTGTCAATTTTGTGCACTTGATGGTAGAATTGAATTTTTCTCAAGAATTACTCAACTTGGTGATAGTGCACTCAAGGAATGCCACATTCCAAAATTTGCATATAGCAGCAACAAAGAGTAACACTCAACTTGGTGATAGTGCACAAGTAACAAAATTTACCTAAAGTTTTGTTTCGATCACTTATCTATGCTATTATATTATTAGTGAGTTCAATTTTAAGAGCACACAAACCCCTTTGAATTTTAAAAACTGAACAGTCACCAATTTATGTCCATACTATTATATTATTTATACTATCTATTACTTACACTTAAAAGCACAATACTAAAACTATTAACGTGGCCTTTCACACGCCCAAGTTTTCAAATTCCTCTACTCCACTGCCTTTTCTGCTTTTCCACCGCCTAATATTATCGGCAAAATTAAAAAGGAAATTTTATATATATAGCCTAGTTTTGAAAAAATATAACAAATATAGGTCAGTTCTAAAAGTATTTACAAATATAGACCAGTTTTTGTTTTGCTGGTCTATAGCGTTGGCGATTTTTCGAAAATCGCCAACGTGCGATTTTTTAAAAATCGTCCAGATGGAATAAATCATTTTGCTTTGTACGATTTTTGAAAAATCGCCAGATGAAACCCTGCTATAAATCCAACCAGCCACCCACCTTCTTCTTCACTATCAACTTTACCAAACTTACCAAACTCTCATCAAATTCCCAAAACTTTGCAAACTCTACTTCATAGAAAACCCAAAAAAATTACGATTCTCACAAGATACAATCAAAGCTTCTGAACAAGTAAGTGTAATCTTCGGTACATGGTAATGTATATCGATTTATAATATGTTTACGCTTACTAAAATCATAATTCGGAACTGTTGTGTATTGTAACCAATGTTGACGTACTCGCAGCTGAAACAAACATGGATGATTGGAAGATAGACGACGAGACGATGTCGAAATGTTATGATGATTTTGAAGCTCGAAGGGACATTACGCATCTAAGTGATGTTGAATTTGTTCCGGAAACGCAATTTGGACCAATACGTCAAAAGTTCCATTCGGGAACATCATCACTCAACACTCGCTTACGTAAAGTTGTAGCGAACCAAAGACCGGGCAAGCAAATTTCTTTTGAAGGTAAAGTACTTAGTCCTTGTAATCCTGTAGGGCCTACGTTGCCATCCGGTGAATATCCAGCTTGCCGATGTGGCCATGAATGCGTGGTTGTCGTAGCCAAAACTGAAACCAATGCTGGACGAATATTTTACGGTTGTGCTTCTTACGAAGATCACATAATGAATCATGGCGAAGTGGGGTGCTGTAAATTTATGAAGTGGATCGATCCTCCATTATGTGCTCGAGGAGTGGAATACGCCCTCGAAATGCAAGCTGAAGTTAGGCGTTTGAAAAAAACAGTTGAAGAAATGAGTAGAAAATGTTGGTAGAGAAGAAAATGTCATCTTTAGCTTATGTACGCAATGGAAACATTTGACAAACGGTTTCATATCATAAACTCTATGTTGGGTACTTCATTTATTTTCATGTAGTCGATGGATATTTTCACCATCGTAGATCGTACGTTTTTAGTTTTGTGTTGTTATTTTTTTTTTTTGTTAGTACTCTGTAATTGAGGAATAATCTCACCTATTCGTAGAATGTATGTTTGATTTTCTCTGAAATTGATGGTTATATCCAAGCATTTCTCGTCGGACGAATTTATATGATCATATAGAGTTGTTTGGAGAAATCTCTATATCACTTCTATCTTTTAAGTGAAAACAAATAGTTGCCAAAACAGGCAGCCCACTGTTTTGAATCTGGTGATTTTTGAAAATTCGCCCTTTGGTATTTTGTTTTGGCGATTTTTCAAAAATCGCTCATTGGCGATTTTTGAAAAATCGCCCGTGTTTCGCTTGTTACAAAACAGACAGGCAGCAAGCCCTCTTCCACTCACTCTACAACTTTCAACCTAACTCCAAAAAATCCATTTCGGGTTTGAGCTCTCTCCCTCCCAAAAATTAATATTTTCTTTGCTTTTTAATCAAATTCGAAGCTCATTCGGACCATGGCTTCGACATCCGGAAAAGTGGAGGATACTGGTAATGCACTCATCTTCAATTTCTTGATTTAGGGCATTTTAAGGGTTTTCTAGATTTTAATTTTTTGCAAGTTGTTGTGAAAGTTAAGTGTTGTAGATTGCATTACGAGGTATTTGCAAGTGAATGTTCATTCAATTGCGTGTACTTTAGTGTAGATTGAAGATAATTAAATTTATGATAGTTAATGGTTGTATGCATTAATCTTTGTGTTGTAGATTACATCGAGATGGAGCCCGGTCCAGTAGACCCGAGCGTGTTGTACTTACAGCCTAGACATCGCACGTCTAGTGAAGCGTATATGATAGTAATTTCTTATGATTTTCATTTCACAAATTGTGTGAATGCTAATATCTGTACATGTAATGTTAAACAGAGCGAAGAAGCGGATTTCACCATCGATCACTCTATTTCTCTCAAGAAAGTCACTTCACATCATCCTAGAGTATTAGAGGAGATTGATCGAGCGGGCTTTTCGACAGTACTACGGTTAGGCTACCTCCAGTTAGATCATCATCTGGTCATAGCTCTTGTCGATAGATGGAGACCGGAGACGTCTACATTCCATCTTCCTGTCGGAGAGATGACGATCACATTAGGGGATGTGGCCATGCTTTTAGGTTTGCCTATAGAAGGCAATCCAGTGACGTGTGAGGACCATCATGATTATATTCAGTTGTGCACGGATTTGCTCGGTATTACTCCTCCTCCGCAACAAGTAAGGGGGAACGACATGGTAGAAGTGAAATGGTTTCGACACACTATAGCTGATGATATACCTACCGATGGTACAGAGGTTCAGATACAGCAGTGGGCACGAGCCATTATTCCACACATCATTACATCCCGTTTATTGTGCGATCATTCCAAAAATCGCGTGGACTTGAAATGGCTACCATATTTAGCCGATCTCGATCAGTGTGCCCAATACTCATGGGGTAGTGCTGTTTTGGCGTACACCTATACGGAGCTCTCCAATCTTGCTCTTATGGTGACTAAGCTTATAGGCGGGTGTTTGACGCTTGTTCAGGTACACGTATAATTTATCTTGCTACTTCGACCAAATTCGAAATATGTTGTAAGTAGCTAAATTGGTTTTTTCCTATAGATTTGTCATGGACATATCTACCTGTCGGACGGATTCAAGTCCGAAATGCTGTCGTCGATCATACACATCCTCTTGGATCTCGGTATAACTTCATTTCCTTTGAAAATTAATTTTGTAATTCGAAATTTGTTTACGCTAAAATATTGTTTCTTCGCATGTGACAGATGGGTTGGTCCAAAAAAGACATCTCAGACCCCCCCCCTCCGCGGAATGTACGCTTTTACCGCAATGAGCTAGACGTTCTAGACCCAGCTGCAGTGACCTGGAATCCATACACGTGGATGTATTGTAGGGTCTTCCAGCTATATGTACGGCCGTTAGATATCTGTGGACTATCAGGCTTCCACTCATTTGCACTACTCGTTGCGCACACCACCTACCCGTTAGGGTCATGCGCCAGTTTGCAATGGCGCAGCATATTCCAGAAAATGCGCCAGTCTATACCGACGAGTACCATGTTGGGGAAATTGCAAATGCTATGGAGATATGGAATGAGCGTCATTTGTTTACGCAATTTGAAAGAGAGCCGATCACCCCTCTAGAGACATATATGCGGTGGTATTGACATATCACGCGTAGGTATGTTCTTCAGGCGCCTGTATAGGCTGTTCCCCATCATCCATACACCCCCCGTGCGCCTCTTGAGAGAAACGTTGTAAGTATACTGAACCCGGTTAAGTTAACCATATTTTCGAAAAAAGATAACTAATTGTCTTTGCGTTGTATAGGTTGATGGCATTTACAAGACGTTGGAAACCATCGAAAATCTCGAACAACGTCTAGATCACGATGCACAGTCGAAAGGAATGTGCATGAACATCAAAAACATTCTATGCGCAGTCTTGAGAAGAAACAAATTAGAGAGGCCAAGACGTCCTTCCGCCCTATACCTCCACCTCCAGCAGATATACCTCCACCTCAAGGGGAGGCACCACCGCTCCTACTAACTTACAGGCGGCGTCACAGAAGAGGTGAAGGAACTTCGTACGAAGAAGGCCCTTTGACATCCCAACAACCGGAAGATTTCGCCCATGGACCTTCTCAACCACCATGTACATTTGATCCTACCACCGAGATCGAGAAAGAAGAGTACCTGTCTCAACGGCCGGAACGTCGTCGTCGCCGTACGCCTTTGGAACTTCGTCGCTTGCGTAGATGATACATGCATTATATTGGATATGGCTATGCAATTTGAACTGTG
Source organism: Allium cepa (assembly GCA_030765085.1). Taxonomy (NCBI): domain Eukaryota; kingdom Viridiplantae; phylum Streptophyta; class Magnoliopsida; order Asparagales; family Amaryllidaceae; genus Allium; species Allium cepa. The sequence continues at coordinate 148,575,967 of CM060928.1, forward strand.
TTGTGTACGGTATAATTGTGTATGGTATGAACATGCTTTTGTGTATTGATTGGATAAGGCTACTACTGATGTTTTTGTATGTGATGGAAAAGACTGTGATATTTGTATGCATTATTATGAGTGTGGACTTGTTGCTGTTTGTTAGCAGCATCAGGTTGTGGAAGGCAATTTTTGAAAAATCGTCCACTGGCGGTTTTTGGCGGTTTTTCAAAAATCGCCCTATGGAGATTTATCAATTTTCAAAAATCGCATTATGGCTGTGGACTTGTTGCTGTTTGTTAGCAGCAGCAGGTTGTGGAAGACGATTTTTGAGAAATCGCCCACTCACGATTTTTCAACAATCGCCCTATGGCGATTTTCCAAATATCGCCCTTGGGCGACTTTCCAAAAATCGCTCTTTTCCTGCTGCAACTACCGGACAGCAGCATGTTGTTTCATATATAACAAACAAAGCAAGGACCTGCAATATATAGCATTTGACAAATTTTCTTACAGCAGCAAACAACATGACATATTAAGTAAATAGTAGAGTTCAATTACATAGAAGTCAAATAATACAAACACAACTACACTGTAGTAACACATCGCTTACGATTATGGCCTAGCACACCGCATTTGGTACACCTGTTTGATTTGGACGACTGGCCTTCATTCATCACACCTTTCATCCTTGTAGACCGTGGCCTTCCCGGTTGTCGTCTCACAGTCGGCGGCAATATGTGAGGACCATTATATGCGCCCCAAAATCTCCGATCACGCACAGGATGAAACTCTGTCTTATAAGCGGCTTTGTAGCTGCCAACGGAGTACCAGCTTGACGCTAAGTCATGATGTGCTTTGTTAGCCTCACCTGTTTGTGCCGAACAAGCTGCCATTACATGACAGCATGGTATCTTCTGCAGTATCGGAATGTTGCATGTGCACGAGCAGTTGGTGCCGTCGATTATAACTTTGTATTCATCACCAAAGTAGTGAATTACCTGCCATTTGGTTTGACTAAATCGTACTAGTCTGCAGCGACGTGCTTCACTGGCTCTTTCTGCTATTTTGGCTTCCCACTTTGGAGTCAAGCGTGTCGCTAGTTCATCTGCAATTTGGCGACGCTTGCAGAAATATTCAACTGAGCGATAGAATGTTCGTGCAATCAAGGCCTTTATAGGTAGCGATCTAGCTCCTTTCAATACATCGTTAAAACTTTCAGAAGCATTAGTTGTCATTACATGAAAGCGTCCTCCATTGTCTTTGCACAAAGCCCAGCTTTCTTCAAAATTTTCCAGACTACGCTCAATCCACTCATGCGCATGCCTACTTGTTGCTTTTATCTCTTCTCTAATTTTCATGTACTCCACTACCTCAGACGCGCACGCTGCCGAATAAAATAACCCCGTCAAACGCTTATCTCTGAATCTTGCCGCTTGAAAGTTGGCTTTTATATGTCTTGAACAATAACGATGTTTGTGCGGTTGTCGCCATTTTCCGTGTAAATCTTTTGGAATTTCTTTCATCCTATCGGATATGAAAGTAATACAACGACCGCGAACACTATGTATGAATTCTAGCATGTAGGAAAAAAACCAACCCCAAGAATCACATGACTCCGCAACTACTGCGTATGTCAAAAGATAAAGACAATCATCTGCATCTATCGCGGTTGCAACAAGCAATGTGCCTTTGTATTTACCGTACAAGTGCGTACCGTCGATACATAACAACGGCCGACAATGCGCAAAATCTATCATGCAAGGTCAAAATGCCCAAAAAGCTCGATCGAACACTCCCACTTCATCATGTGTCACGTGACCTATAGAGCCAGGGTTCATTCTTTTTATCTCGTCAAAGAACTGTGGTCAAGTCGAGTACGATTCTGCCCAATCACCATAAATTCTCTCTATTTCTTTGCTTAATGCTCGCCACGCTTTCATGTAACTTATGTTGATGAACAACTGATCGTGCACAAGCACTTGGACTGTACCCGCTGAAATATCCAAATCGGCTTTGACAAAAGACATGATTTTTGTCATAAGAAATTTCGAAGTTGCTTGCTTATGGTTGGAATTAACTATTGGGTTGACACAAGTGTGTTTGCTTGGATGCTTTCGAATTTCCCACCATCCCCACTCGGATTTTTTCGAAACTATGGCATGTATTCTCTACGGACAATTACTTTCAACGGTGCATATAGCGGTATGTTGTGTTTTGTTCGACTTTATTGGTTTGTATGAAACAGCATGCAGAATTGACCATTCTGTTAATTGTTGAAGAAACTTCTCTTTTGTCTCAAAAACCATTCCAACGCTGAAACCAGCTTGAACGCAAAAGGTCGAAAATCGTTCGTCGGAAAATTGAAGATTACCAACAACAGATCTTGCCAACATTTGAGCGGTGCAAAGATCATCATCCAAAGGTACTTCCATCTCTGCTTCATCACTATCTGCATCATTGTCATCTGCTGCAGGGAAGTCATAGTTCAATGGCTTGTTGTTAACTTGCATTCTTTGTATCTAAGAGTCTTCGTTAACATTCATAGAAGAAGCGACCATGCTATCTACATGACGTTCTTCATCCACGGCTGCATTCCCACCAACATCCATATCATTGTCAAAATTTGCATACGGAGAATAAGGGGATGGTCTAGCACTCCATTGCGCACCAGAATCAAGTGTCGTATACCTAATTCATATATAGAAGTCAACTAACCGACAATAGAGACCAAATGAGACAAAAAATATAGCCCAATCTGTAAACATACCTTTGACTCATATCATATAGCTCGCATGGATTAGGATACATTGACTGCGACATATTTGCATTAACATGTCCATCGCTTTCGTCATGCTGAATGTCTTGTTGTTAGAAGCTGTTTAAATTATGGCATAACATAAGAAAAATTAACTACATAATAGTACATCTACCAGTTCATCAAAAAAAATTTCACCTTGCAGTCGTATTTGCATCCCTAGGCGAGTTGCAATAAATGTTGTTGCGTAAATTGTTGCGCGTCTTCGTACGACATAAATCCGTACTGCATAGATGTAGGACGGTTTATTCCATCGTTTGGAAAAGAATTGCTATAGCTAGGAGATACGTAGTAAGTAGATGGATCCGCAGTCTCCAACATCTATATATAGTATCCAATTTCAGTACTCACAACGGGAGATGCCACCTGATGTTCTTGTTGTTGCTTTGCTACTTTTCCTACGTATAATTCAATAGATTTTGCAACAGTAGAAAACATTACTTCTACATCGTCATTGTCCGCCAATGCTATTGCTTTAGAACCCGAGTCCGTAGGCCAGTTAACCACTAGCTCAAGTTCAAATTCTTCTTTATTAATCTTCATCGTTCTGTACACAGCATCTTTTAATTTCGTCAATTTACAACCTTTTCGCACTCTTCCTGGTTTATAAATACCGCCAACATATTTACCATTCCTTTTATCATCGACAAGTAGTTCGCCATCGTAGTAGCAAAGCGTAGGAATCATATTTCTCACCATTCTACAGATCAATATACAAATCATTCAGTACGTACACATTATACCAATTTTCTAACTTAACATGACCAATTACTAAGTTCACTAAAATACAGAAATTAGACAAAAAACTAGGGTTTGGTGAATTTACCTTCAACTAGCTGAAATTTGCTAAGCAACGTGGACTCGATCTACAGATTTACCACCGAAACAAGGTTTTGAAGAATATGAAGAATGATTTCTGAACAAATCTGCCATTAAAGAAGTTTGTTTTAGTTTTGAGGAAATGATGGAAATGAGAGAGAAAGGGAGGGCTGTTTGTGATTATTTCCATCTGTGCGATTTTTGAAAAATCACACGTTTGCGATTTTCGAAAAATCTCCAACGCTATAGACCAGCAAAACAAAAACTGGTCTATATTTGTAAATACTTTTAGAACTGGTCTATATTTGTTATATCTTTTCAAAACTTGTCAATGTAGGTAAAATTACCAATTAAAAAAAAACTACTTCCCCTCCCACGTTGTAGTTGCTTTCCCCAGTTCACAAACTTCTCCCCACTCTAACCCTCTGCCCTGCCAATGGCCTCCAATTTCTGAAATAACCCTTCCTACCCGCTGTTCTTCGACATCAACCTCCCCACGTACCCTCCATCCCCGCTTGCGAACAACCACTCTCCACTAAAACTCTACAACCTAAAACTACCCTTCAATCTACGGAATCGTCTTCCTTTCCCCCTCTTCCTCTTCCTGTATCGCGTTGCATTCGCTTGCTCCATTTTCCACCTCCTCTGCCGTATCCAACCACCACAACATGAATTTCCAGCAACCTGCCAAAATCGGTTTCCATCTTGCTTGGCGGTGCGGAACATTGACCGGTATTCTCTATGCCTTTTAATTTCCAAGCTAGATTACCCTATCTGCTGCCATTTTTTTGTCAAATTCATCACCGTGTTGTACTAAGCTTCGTTTATTTGCTTCAGTTCAACATGCTTGCTTGCTTTAGTTATTTTTGTGATGCTTTCATCTCTGACAATATGATTTTTCTGTACTGTACTAAATGCTAGCACTAAACTATGTTAAATGCGACTCTATCACTCTAGTAAAATATAAAATAATATGCTTAAGTTCTGATAAAAATTTGATGCAGTATAAAAACTCTGTACCGACTCATTTTTGTTGCGGGTATCCCACTTTCCTTTTTATTTTGACCATACTCTTTGGTTTCTTACACGTGGCCTAACAGCCTAACCTCTTTGTATGTACAAATATTTTTTTCCTACGAACAGTTAGGTAACAATGATGTGTAAAATGGTTTTTTTTCTTCTTCTAAATGTTATGAGTAGTCTGTAAATGTATTGTTGTGAATATGCAGGCTATTCAAATAAAAAAGGCCAAGTTTAAAGCTTAAATAAGTAACCTCTTTGGTTTTCTTACATGTGACCTAATATTGTAACCTCTTTATGTGTATAAATATATTTTTAAGAGAAATAGGCAATAACGATATGTAAAAGTATCATTTTTCTTCTTTTTTTCCATATTATGAGTTATCTGTAAATGTATAGCTGCGAATATGCAGGCTTTCAATCAGAAAAGGACAAGTTCAAAGCTTAAATAAGTTAGAGGACTTGAAGAATACGGGCGGTGAGATCTTCTATTTCAATCTTGCGTGCATGAAAAGGCGATTATGTTCTATGAAAAGGTAGATACTATGTTACTTTAGTGAACTAAGCAATATTACTTCCAACAATTGTCTTTTTCTTCGTCATGCTCAGGATCGTTGATTTTGTGTACCATTTGAATAACTATGAGAAGGAACGTATATTGTGCAGTTTTTGTCAATGGCATAACTGGGGGAAAACAATGAATTGTGTTAACGATAAAAATTGGTTTAACGCTAACACCCGATGTATCTCGTGATGAAGTGAAAGCACCACCCGTTTATACGGGAAACAAAGTAAAAAGGAAAATAGCCGAAAAGGAAAAGAGACAAAGATTTTTATAGTGGTTCGACTTCTAGTAAGTCTACATCCACTTTACATTTTCCATTATCTTCTTTGTACACACTTTTACAAGATTACAGCACTTTTACAGCACGATCTCTCGATTACAACACCTTTACAACACGATCTTACAATTACAACACGATTGGAGAAAGAAGTTAGAACTTTGATGGTGAATTGCTCTTCGAATCTCTCTTGAATGAAGTGGATCTCTTGATGAAGAATCTTCGATGGTCGAAGTGTTGGAGGAGTGGAGAAAACTGCAGAGTATCGGCGTCTTGGAATCCGAAAAAAGTCCCTCCCTAGTTGGAGTTCATGCCGTATTTATAGGAGTTTCTGGGCATAAGTTGTGAACGACCTAAAGTAGGTCGTAGGTCGTGTGAACGACCTAAGGTAGGTCGTAGATCATGGATAGCTGAGTTACGACCTAAAGGGATGGGTTGAAGGTTGTTGGCGACCTAACTGAGTAGCAAAGGAAGAAGTCACGACCTAAGGAATCACGATCTAAAGGAGTGGCGACCTAAGGATGCTGAGGAATGTCTTTATAGGTCGTGAGCGACCTAAATGATAACGGTGTGAGGTGGGACGAGTTAAAGGAATTGCGACCTAACTGAATAGTTGTTAGGTCGTTAGGAACTGCTTTAGGTCGTTATGGTATTAGGTCGCGGAGTTAGGTCGCACGAGTTTCTGGGTGCTCTTCTTGTTAGGTCGCTAGGTGTTAGGTCGCTATATCGTTACTTGATAGGTCGCTTCCCATGCTGAGTCGCTCCAATCTTTAAGTCGTAGGTCGCTAACTTGTTAGGTCGGGTATAATGCTTGCAGCACTAACTCGCTGAGTTGCTTTAGCTTGTTGGATACTCCATGCCCTAGGTCGCATACCGTTTTGAGCGGGGCGTTGCCCCGCACCCCGCCGGGGGCGCTGCCCCCTGTACCCCTGCGACCTGACCGGGCAGGTCGAACACCTAGCGGTGGCGTTGCCCCCGCACCCCCACCTTGGGGGGTTGGCACCCCCCTGGACCCTCCTCCTTAGGGGATCTTAGATGAGAAATCATTCAACAGAACTTGTTTTGTTGAGATGTTGAGTTGATCATTCTTCGGAACGAACTATCTTGCTTTTCTCGGTCGATCTTTTGATACCACGACCTTGCTAAAAGGCAGGATAACAAATTGAATGAATGCCCTCACATGCATGTAGCTATTCAAAAACCTGCATTTCTATTTTTATTACATATTACACTTCTAATAATGTTTTATTACCGCTCTGATGATTTGTTAAAGCGACAAAGCTTTGTAGCGCCTTCATACTGTTTTTATGTTACTAATTTAATTTGCTTCTGCTTTGGATTAGTTGTCCAACATAGTACAAAATTATTATCTCCAACTGCCTAATCACTGCACTTACATTCTGAGTTTTGTTTTTAGAATTGTATGTATGGTGTTATGCCTTTTTGGTTTAAGGTCATATTCGTCAGGAGTAAATATTAGAAGCATTTGTTTTTTGAATTTTAAGTATGGTGTTATGCCTTTTTGGTTTAAGGTCATATTCATCATGAGTAAATATTAGGAATGCTCCGTATATCACGTGTAACCATAATGAAATACATTTTCCCCAAAATGAATGAAATATTATTTGTAGTTATAGAAGGCTAGGTTTTCGTGATTCTGTTTATACCCTGTTTATAGATTCTGTTTGCTTACGTTTAGATTGGACATTTTGTTCATGTTATAACAGACTCGATTTACTCTTTGCTTATGCCTGACCAAATGATTCTCATACTTGCTGAAACTCTACAAGTAATTGTTTATAAAGTTCGATTTTTGCTGTCATCTATATATTTGAAAAATTCGCTGTAAGTTTATCTTTCTTACCGACACCTAAAATTTTCACTAGCTGCCCTACTGACAAAATTTAACTGCAAAACATTACACCACTTATTCAGGTCACCTTTTTATATATGACTTTGCTTTATTATATATGATTAGTTTTAGAATTCATATTACTCTTTTCCAAACTGGACGGGAGACTCAATCCACGCAATCAAAATTTTTGTTAGTAATATTTGTTATTATAACTGTTGAGGTATTTAATATGTTTTTGCTCGGATATGCCATTGGCACAAGTTTATTCTACCTAAGCGGTATTCCTTTTTTACTTCTATTATTTTGTTTCATATTTACCAGACAAAACTTTTTCAACCACCTCAAATTTGTATAGTCATTTTGCATTGCAATAGAACGACCAATATAGATGCTGCTACTCTGTACATAACTTAGTCAGTATTAACTTAATACCTTAATTTCACTCTGATTCAAATTTATATCCATTATCAGAGGATGTCGATGGATGTTAGATGAGCAAGAACTCAATTGCAACTAAAATTCAAGAGAAGCTTTAGCGAAACTAATCTCAATCTAATGCCCCATCGCTGTTCCAATTTGCTTCTATTTCCTACACGTTTGATTTGTTTGTTTCTTCTTAGACCACTTTTCTTTCCCTCTTGGTTTGGGATTGTACTTAATTGAACAATGTATTGATTTAATTCTGCTGCAAAAAACTGAGCAATATTTTGATACAGACGTTTGTTACATTTTCTAATATCCAATAGTATACGACCATGCAAAATATTTTTGTTTCGATTTTATTTAATAAAAAAATTCTTTTGTCTCTTGCTACACATCGCAGAATTCGGGGGTCGTACCGAGTTTTTATACACACGTCTATATCATTGTTGTTTCATAAGAAACTATGTTTGGTTCTCTAAACATCTTTCCACCTGTCAGTACTTGTGTTTTAATGCATCTGCTTATCGTTGCAACAAATTGTTTTTTTTATAAAAGGTGAACTTATCATGCATTTGTAAATGTATCATTAGCTTAGACTTCTAACATTTTTATGATATTAAGAATTGTTTTGGATTTAGAAATAATTCTGGTAAGACAATTATAACCGGTGAGATAATGCTCTTCTGCAATTTTTTTCACAACAAATTGACATGGAAGAAAGCAAAGTAATAAAAATGCATTTCAAAGTCAATGAAGTTATTCAACTATTTTTTTTTTAAAATAAAAAATAAATAAATAAAGTTATTCAACTATTTTACTAATGTTTATTAATCATTACTTGCATACTGACCGGATATATGAAATATGAACTCATGCCACAATGTATAAAATATATGCTGAAATTAAATCACTGTTAAACTCATCTTAACTGTACTTCTACATGTGTCTCGGGAATTATTCAACTTAGCGCAAACAAAATATAGCCTAAACATTAATACTGTAACAAAACTGTTATGTTCAAGTTAATATGCACCATTGTGCTGACAAAAGTTCTCATATGCTAATTGTGCATGCTTTCATCTTTTTTTTCCATCAATATTCACTGATCTTATATTAATTTCACTAGGCTGCTCTTTATTTTTACAACCATTTTCCCTATTATTTTCCAAACACATTATGTACTACTGTGGTAAATTGGCAAACATATAACATTTTTAGGTACTATATGTATACAAAAAAAATCTGACTTATTATGCGCTTACATTCTTTTATCTCTGGATTCAAAGATGTTACCACTTGATATTTGTATTTTCATTTGGACTGAACGATACTTATTTGTCAATTTGTTTATGTTTGGATTAAAAAGCATATCAAGTATTATATTTCAATAGTTTACAGCTTTCCAATATGACTGCTGCTTTATAAAAATATAACAACATTTTCATTTACACTGCCTCTTTAGCTATATACAACTATTCACTTACTACAAGATGGTTGCTTCAATGTTTGTTTTGGTACCAAGCATTTATTTATTTTTACCCCACTACTCTCTTATATTTATATTGGACACGGGTTTGCCTTAGTACTGCCTGTAGGTTTTTTTTCACTGCCATAACAACGTAGGTATTTATATACGAATATGCTATCTATGTAGGAGTTGATGATGTGCTATATCAATTATTTTTTGAATTTCCAGAAGTTAATGTACTGAGCCTCTCGGTTGTATTCACACATGTACCTGTTGGCATATGCATATTTTACCAAATGTGTATAGGATGACGGTTCCCAAAAATTAAGAAATACTTGGCTTCTTTAAGAATTCAGCCTGCGTGTGCATACCATCTATTTGATGTACATTTGCTAACCTATATTTTATGTGCAGGTAGAGATATGGTAAAGAAATTCAGACAACATGCATTGCATACGCGATCGTGTCAGCTTTTGGTACGATGTACCACCTCTTCTGTTATTTATTTTATGTTTCCCATATGCTGCTCATTTTTCATATTTTCCGTAATAATTCTACTACACGTTTTTGAAATAGAAATAAATTCACTAATTGATCACTGTACATTTTCACCGACTTAAACAGTCATTTAATAAAAATTCTTGCCTGTTCAAAGCATTATATTTTCCTAAAAGGATGGTGTTTGAAGCATGAATATTACCTGCTTTATTAATACTAGCATGGGAACTAAAGAAAAATGATAGTGGTGTTAATTTTGTATGGTACTAATTTATGATAAACATGTTTACTATAGGTTCTACAAATATTGATAATCAAATACATCATAACTCTCAAACCATATGTGGTGCTTCGAATTTCAACTCTTTATCCAAAACCGATGATCATTTGACTATTGAGAGCTCCTTTCAACCTAATACGAATGAAAATAGTAAGATTGAAAGAAGTGAGATTTTACTGAACCTAGTGCAGTTGATAAAAGTCTTAATCAACATTAATGCAAGGTGGTTTTCATCAGCACTTTTAAGTCGATAAATAGGGTTGCGTTATGCATCAAAAAAAATATACTGGTAAATTATGGTTATTATGCAGGCAGTGCAGATAATAAGAATCATGAGTTTCAAACTTACAATAGCACATTTAACCCAAGCTCTATATCGACAAACAACTTTGACATTGGTAAACTTATCACTTCTCAGCCAGTTATTTCTTCCTCAATGCCAACCAAATGTCAAAATACTACTCAATTAAACTACTCAATTACAGCTAATCAGAGTAAGAGATATCTTTGAAGTTTCTTTATATTGTTATTATAGTTGTGCATACTATTAAATTGAACATGATCGTGAATTGTTATCAGATAGGTTCAACAAGTCTAAATCCTCAACTTTAGAATCAGTTGCTATTAAAGTCAGTTGTATTATCGAGTATCAATTGGAGAAATTATTTTTGCATGAATACGGCTTACTGCTTTACCTGGGAATCATTTTCTGGACTTTATGTGAATCAAAAACGCAGTAGCTCTCAAATGGCTATAGTTTCTCAATAGGAGCCGAGTCCTTCCTTTCATCTAATTATATTGGAGCCAATATGGGGGTTATGGAGGAGGCATACATATGATCAGGTAGTTTTTCCCTTTTATTTTGAGTTCGATTTTTTTTTTGAAATATTCAAATTCTAAAACAATTATTGACTACTTCCAGTATAATCAATATACAAGTTTTAACTTAACTGATTATGCAAATCCAATTATTTGTACCAAAAGATGAAGCTGATAATCAAAGACTTCCAATTAATGGGATGCATAGTGTTGAGATTTCCTAATAGAATCTAAATGGTAATTAACTATCTAATAACCAACTGTTTGTCAAAATGAAGTTGTGTATACAAGCTAATTGTTGGGTATGCATTTGTAGTCAATCTACAAAATTCAAAATTTATTTTAGTGCATTTAATCACTATGTGATTAGTATGATATTTTGTAAAATATGTAGCTTTTATGAAAATGTAAGGCATTTCATAATGTTTTATGAAAATGTACGCATTTCTTCTATTCTTAATTCCAATTTAAATAGAATCATGTACTCTCTTCAAGTTGAAAAACCTATAAATGATTAGTTCGAAGTGAACAAATTTTTCATGCACTCTTTGATCAAAATAGGCATGCCTACTTTGTTATACGAATTTCATAATATTTGATAGGAGCTGTAAATTTCAGGGTTTTCAATTGAAAAATATTATGAAAGAATTTTGGCATATCCCCAATAGTTTTAGAGCCAATTGACTATTATCATTTTACATCATTCAATGTCATTAAATAGCATTAATCAATTATTGCATGGCTGTTATTTCTTAACCGTGGTATTGGCAAAATGTGTTTAGTTGTCTATATACTACATCTATTTGATTTACTGTTGGTTGATTATTGAACTAGAATGGAGGTAGAATGTCACGATACATTCTTATCACATCTTTTTTTATGTTTCTTTTCCTATATAATGAGTAATAGGTTGTTCTGCACTTGCGAACTATCATTTACTTCCCTAGTTGATTTTTAACACACTTAACTATATGCACTGAATGGTTTCGAACAATCACAACATACAATTCCAAGATGTTGGGTTTTGTATACAAGAGTGATCACTCTAATACTTAATTATGTATCAGGACATGAATGCAAAAACTATATACATATATAGGTAGTTTTTCCATCCTCATAACTTGCTATTCCACTTGGTGTATTGTTGAATAATAGCTCTTGCACAAATGGGAATAAATAGATAAATAAAGATGACTATTGAGCTTCCTGACTAATTAACTATAAAATTAATTGATAGTACATTTATCCACTAACATAATTGTAGTTATAAACAAATCAGAATTGTAGAAAAATAAATGGCCATAAATATGTAATGCCTTGGTGTTCATTGCTATAAGAAAAAATCCCGACCTCCCGATAATAGTATCAGTATTTTCATAAGGGTACTATCCTACTTTAATATTGGTGTCCACCCTACCGTTGTAGCAATGATCTTCAGGTTTATACAATGCAGTTTCTATATTTTCTCCACTTTCATTATTTGCACTATTGATTTTTTAAACCTTTTTCATACATTATTCATTTGGGTATTGGTAAAACTAAGTGGACTTTTGAGTAATTTAGTATTTTTGAGTATATGATTATGTTTGATTGATGCATAGTACATATACTTGCATGGTGTAAGCTTTGGAACAAATGACAAATCTTTTCAAGGAAATATGCAATTTTATTTAACAGTCCACAATTTGAATCCAACTATCATTGTTTATGATATATATTTGCAATGTCAGCTTTCTTGATTTTAAAATTGACTTTACTCAAACTGATACTGAACAAATTTATTTTCTCCATTATTATTGCATGCATAATTGTTATCAGTAGATATATTTCTCTTTCTCCATTGGCTGTAAATGTGACGGAGAATAATATGTGTCCACTCATCTAGGTTGCATGGTTATATATATATCAATTATGGTTAATTTGTTTATTATGTGTAGGTTACTGTGCAGTTAATGCGCTTGACAGATTCATAGCAGTGGAGGTGCAAAAAGTCATAGTGGAGATACAACGAGGATATAGCGGGGTATAGCGGATGACTCTAAAATAGCATATAAAACTTGTACTTAATGTTTTTACAAATATATAAATGGTAATTAAATGAAAAATTATCATTCATTTGAATTATAATTAATACATAAATAGTTTTAAATAAAAACATGTGCGAGTATACTTTAAATAAACGTAAAATTGTTATATAACATAATTGAATTTAGTAGAACATTAGAGTATTTTCATTTCTGAAAATATATCAAAAATTAAATCAAATAAATTAGTTTCATAATTTTTATAATGTATAAATGCAAATTTTCAATTCACTTTATTAAAGAAGGTATAGCGAAAATGGAGGAATATAGCAGAAATAACGGGATATACCGGAAATAGCGGGGCTTAAAGCGGAAAGGCTATATTTTGGGGCTACATGGAAAATCGTAGCGGTAGAAACCCGCTATGAGATATAGCGGGGTAATAGCGGGGCATTAACTACACATGTAGGTTATAAAGCTAATGTTGGTTAACCACTCCTCCTTTAGTACTGTTGTGCACATTTTTCACATATCCATTTATTATATATATATATATATATATATATATATATATATATATCAATTATGGTTAATTAGGTTTATTATGTGTAGGTTATAAAGAATTATTTCACATATCCATTTATTTCAGGAAACAGAGTACTGTTGTGCACGTGTTTCATTAATATTTCGCTTACAACTCTGTGCCGAATTTCCATTTTAAACCTGTGGCAATCAAACTCAAGACATTTTTAATGTGTGCATGGTATTGGTCATGTGATCTATCATACTACTTTTGCATTCCTTGATTTGCTGCAATACATGGAAGTCATTTCCTCCTCCTGGAAGTGTTTGCCACAAAGCAAAAGCAGCGTGATAAAAAAGTATTTTTAAAGGAGTTGAAAGGTGAAAGTTGGACGAAAAAAGGCACTTTTTGTATCATGAATGTAAATTTTTATTGTAACAAATAATGTTATTATTAGTCACGTCTAAATTAACAAGTATAATGCATATATATCAATTGTTGTTAATTATGTGTAGGTATAAAGTTGATATTGGTTTGAATGATACAATCGTTGGAGATGATTGGCATCACAAGATATACGGTTGGATGTTCATTAGCATCCTTTATTCCTTGTTTAACATTTATATCATACAATTTGAAATAAGTTAACTGCCAAAAGTGTACAAAGTGAGGTAAAAATGATATGGATGCATGCTTAATATAAGTGGTAAGAATACCCAAAAATGATGAGCATGTGAAAGTATTTGAAATCTGACTTCAACTTTGGAATTATATGATGGTTGCATCCCATAATTCAATTTGTTATTTTATCATTCACGGTTTTGTGTTTTACATGATGCATGCAATTATAGATATTAATAGTTCTAAGTAGTGGTTTTCTAACTGTTATAATGTAAGATCATTCATGGCTGAGAGATAAGGAGGGATACTTTTTATAAGTGAAAAAAAATCATGTCTAAATGCAAGTCTAACGTGTAGCACTAAAGTATATATTTTTTCTCATTGTTCTCTTCATGTTAGTTTAGATTACATTCATAGAATTTTTTTATATACATGTAAAATATTAGAATGGGTGTGTCAAAATTTTAGATTTCAAGATGAACAAGAATGCATTGTACAAATGTACCATGCACGAGATCTCATTTAATTTTTAGAAGTTATGTTCTATATTGTGCACTTCTGACTTTTTAAATGGAATATTTTTCAAGCTATTGGTAAAAAGGTTATATGATAAACACCGTGTGCGTAGCACGGGTTCACACTAGTTATTATTATTATTATTTCTCCTTTTCTCAATACACAACAAGTTGGGTTGATGACCTTCGATTTTCTCTATTTTTCTTAAATACAATTAAAACACGGTTGCAGCAAAATAGTTAGAATTATTCAAAAAATAACACACTCAATTAAAGAAGAGAGCAATGAAATCAATATTACGATCAATGTTTCCAGCATAAAAGTAACTCTTAGCAGCTGTCATTATTTCTACTGTCAAAAGAGAGACAAATGATGGTAAAACATTATCAATAGAGTAGTCAATCCCCTCATCAAGATCAACATGGTGTGGAATACGAGAAGTGAGTAGATAAGGGGCGGTGATGGTGGAGGCGGCGACTGATGGAAGGAATAGATTGCAACATGTGAGGAGTTACTAGATGGAGCAATAGAAAGGCAGCTTTTCAATTTAGTATGATTGTCGTCATAGGGCTTGATCAACAAGTGTAATAGGTACAAAAGATGCAAGTTCCCCAACGAGGGGGATACCATTCTTATCACAGAAAGGAAGATCTAAAGTTTTTTACTTTTTGTTTTCCAAACATGATATTTTGGCAGTGGGATCGTAATAGGTAGGAAAGACAAAAGGAATGGCTCAACATCGATGAAGGAGAGGGATGAACACAAGTATCAAAGACGTGACCCAAAGAGTGATAGTAAGTTAATATTTCCAACTTCTAGAGGTAAGGAACATCGACATTACAAATCTCGTCGATCAACAAATGAACATGAAGACGCTTTGGACACAATTTGTCAAATGTACTCTCAACTATATTTTCGCATAATCAACCCTATCACGACATTTTAACGTCTTATCAGAACGTAGTAGGTCGTTAATATGATTCATTAACCAACTTGCACCAACCAAAGGTTGATGTAAAGAAAGAGTATTTGACAAAATAACCCAAGCAGAAATCCATGGTAGTTGTTCCCAGGCTATGTCAATTGAAGACTTCCGCTAAATAATCACTAAAACCTTGTTGTGAATGATAATAATGTCAACTTCAAGAATGCAATAGCATTCATCAAGGTACAAAGATCCAAAAAGAACATGTACTTGTCAACATTTACATAACCCGTAAACATCCATGATCGTATTAGGTGATTTCTAATCATTGTGTCGGATGGTTGGCATCTGGAAAAGAAAACACTAAATGGTTCTTCCAAAAATCCTTTCTTGCATCCACAAGCTTCCATGCTCATACATGCAAAGCTTTTAGCTTGGATTATTTCGGATTTCAATGTTCTCTTAACCAAGTAGGAATATTTTAGCTCGTATTGTTTTATGTCATAATTCTATGAGCTTAACAAATTTTTCTTGTAAAACAACATATTTTCCCATCAATTTTAACTAGTTTCATTAAGTATTAACCATCCGCTAACCGAAAATGTTATTATGATTATTTTTTTTGCTGTATAAATAAATCACTTTTGTGCTTAATTCATCCTACGACCGATGATTCAAAGTTCATACACATATTTCTTTTTGATTTTCTACACGATAAATATTTTTTGACTCATTGCATGGTTAATTACAATTCTTGTCATCCTTGTGTTATCAATAGCTGAATTGATGCTTTGAAAATTTTGTATTCCAATCACGATTAGTTTAAACTTAAAGGCTAAATTGATGCTTTGAAAATTTTAATCTTCATATTGTAAATATGGGGTAACAATAATATTATTACAACTATTAAATATCAATAGCACACAATGTCAACCCCAAATATCAAACAAACCAATCATAACCAATATAGTTACACATATATAATAATCATCCACTACTAGTAATACATCATCTATGCAAGTATAAATCAAACAAATGTATACTAATTGCTTCACATTTTAACACAATATCAATCTCATCAAATGTGTACATCAATCAACATTAGCAACACAAACATCAATGTCGTCTACACAACTAAGCATAATTAACTATCCATCATCTGATAGTAATAATGGTAAAATATCACACACACATCCTAATGCGATTCCATCGTTATAAGACAAGCATATGTGATAATTCATATCAACATTAATCAAATATACTACAACCATCCAAAACAAGATATTATTATTTCATCTTAAGCATAAAATCATTGATTATTGCTTGTTATAAAAGCACCTTTGCTTATTTTATCTTAAAACAATAATAATTCTTCAAAAACGAGAGTATCTCAAAAATCTTTTATTATACATTTACTACATAATGCCTTAAAATATTATACTTTAATTAGAAACGATAATTTACGTCAAATTACATTTCAAAATAATAATAATATTATTTTATCTCAAAATAATAATATATACCCAAACCACTTTAATATTTTCCAAAACCAATTTATTTCTATTTATCTCAAAAATGATAATATTCTATTTTAAAGGTCAAAACTCCATTTAACTGTTTGTTCGCTTCGACTCTAGGACTAACTCAAACAACTTTGTTTTATCAATTTGAATCTCCATCATTTGTGTAATCATCCTAGATGACCTATCTTATAGCTACTCTATATGCACGAGATCCAATCCACTAAAATAATCCTAACTCTAATTCGTCGTCGTTAGGCGTTTTCAGCTCCAACATCCATACAAACATAAAAAAATATACAAACAAAGTAATACATACATATAAGACATCCATACAAACGAATCTGCGTTAATAACCATATCATCCAAATTTAGCCTATTATAAATAAGGGTGTATCGATATGAATAGTTATGTAAATCCTTTTTAAATCGTTCAAAATTTGTTTATAAAATATGGGTGAGTTTAGATGTAGGAAAAATCACATTTTTCACATTAAATGGGTTTAAAACACTATTAAAATCATATATCACCTTTTAAATCATAAGGGAATAGAATCATTCAAGTTATTTTTAGTTTAATTTGTTAATTCGCTATTATTTACAAATATAACTCAAAATATGTAAATAGCCTTATCTTTCAATTATTTATCTATTCTTCCCATTATTACACAATTTCATCCATTTTATTTTAATTAATTTTTTTTTCCATTCTAAATCGATAATTAAATATAGTTAAACATCTAACAATTCAACAATCAACGGTAAATAATCCAATCGAAGTACAATATATCCAAAATGTCACATGTAACTACCATTATTGTCATCGAGAAAGTTCCGCACAACGTTCAGCCTCGGCTTCATTAAATTCAGCGATGCCGACATTAATATGGATGCAACAAGGGTTGTTACTATCGTTATCATCATCGAGGAAGCCTTATACATCAACTAACCTCGACATCATTAACACGATGATATCGACATCAATAAACACAGTTAGAAGGTTACCAAAGACGTCTCCAATCAACGTTAGAACTATTAGACTCGTTGAGGAACACCAAGCTTCCTTCTCAACATCGCCATCAACCCACAAACAGTTGTAGTTGAAGATCGTTGAGGATCAATACTGCCAAGTCATCAAGCCAAATGGAAAGCACAGCATATCTATATACACGATATCGATATCTATCAATGTCAATGTCTATAAATAGAGTTACATCACATTATGTCACCAATAAGTCTTGGCGTTGAGTATTGGAGCTATGAAGGCCATGCCGAGGAAGATGCAACTGTACATACTTCAATGCGCAACAATGTTGTTCATGTCGAGGCCGATAGAGTATTCTGACACTCAACGAAGCTAGAGATGCCGAGATCCGATGATGCTGAAGTTTGCCACCTGCCAAACTCTATAAATAGGGAGCAAGGATCTTTATTTTAGGGGCCGAAAATTTCTTTTCTCACTTCTTACTCGTTTAAATCCCTAAATCGAATTAGGGATTTTGCTCGTTGTAAAATTGGAAGTGCTACATCAATAAAGATTTGTTCAATTAGTATGGAAATGGTTTGATTAGCATGATTTGATATGCAATTTACACATATTCATTTCATATCGAGTTTTAACTAAGTTTATAGCATTGACATCACTATGCACATTGTCGTGAACCTCGCTGAGCCTTGTAGTTGTTTTTAAAGCCTTGATGACCTTCATATTAACTGCCCATTGAATAACATCATCCTTTATAACATCACAGATCCCGATATCAAAGCTGGGACTCGACATGAGCAAATACATTACCTCAATGACTATGACAGCTACGTATCCAACTTCAATGAGTCCAATACCTTCATGTCCAACCTTGATGACTCCATGCTCAACCTCGATGACTTCCATTGACCACAGGACTCTCCATTAAAGAAATTCCTTATTTTATGCTTCGGGGTGTTAACAAATTTATTCGTTAACATTTTTGGCACTAGAAGGAGGGCTTGAACCCCCAATCTCTTATAATTCTATCCACGAACTACATGCATATAACTCTTTTGTTTCAAGAGGGAAATGGTAAGGGCCAGAAGTAGTAATGACATCCCAAATGAAGAAGCTGCGTCACAAGCTAATTTGGAAAATAATATTGTCCCGAACTTTAATTTCGAAAGTATGGAAGCGGGACAACTTTCAACTCTAATAAGATTAGCAACAAAACCAAAATTCAATATCTAGTACAACAAATGATAACCATGCGAGAACTTCTTGAAGGTGCCTGTCTCAAAGATCTTTAAAGATAACAGAACTTATGGAAGGGGAGATGAAGTGCAATCTCCAAGTAAAGTCCAAGATGAAAAACAAAATGAAAACCGAGAGAGTCATGCAAAAAAAACCCTTGGCCAATCAAATAGTTCAATTCAAGGAGACAATAGAGACTATTATGATGACGAAATCAACCAAAAGGACATCCTCAACAAAGCAATAAAGGACATACTCCTTGGCTTGGAGAAAAATTGTAACCTTCGAAAGGCTCTTTTTTAAAAGAAATAATGGCTATTAGAATTCCCTCTCGCATTAAAATTCCCCACTAAAGTATGATGAAACCACTGACCCAGAAGATCATCTTTTATCTTTTCAAACTTAAATGGATTTATATAACGATGCTGGGGCAATTCATTGCAAACCCTTTCTAATAAGTTTTCAAGGTACGACTATCAAATAGTACAAGAATTACGAAGGGAAAATTATCCATTCTTGGAGACAATTCAATTATGATTTCATTACACAATTTTATATATTCAAAGACCCAACCATGGATTTTATCCTGTTAGCTAGTACTAAGCAAAGGCCCGGAGAATCGCTTGGCGAGCACTAAACAAGATTTAATATAAAGCATTAAAAACAAAAATACAACTGATAGAGAAAAGATTATGGCAGTTCGTTCAGGATTGATCGAGCAAACTCCTTTCTAGGAGGAACTTTATATTCATGGATGTAAAGATCTACGGTACTTCTATTCCCAAGCTGAAAATTTTATTCAGATGCAGAAGAGGCATCCTGCCACAAGGGAATCTCAACAAAATCAAAGAAAAGGAAGGTTCAACTTCGAACATCCTAGTAAAGATCGAAAGGAAACAAGAGTTGAAGAAAGAGTCAGGGGAGATTTTTGATATTTGAACAGGCCTCTTTCCCACATTCTTGCTATAACAAAGGACGATAAAATTTTCTCCACTCTCTATGAAATATCAAGCCATCTTGAGCCAAATCAAGAAAGTGACTATTGTGCTTACATTAAAATAAATGGACATAAAACTGATGAGTGCCTTGTCTTGGCAGGAATAATTCAAAATATGATCAAATCAGGATCTCTAAGAAAATTCATTAAAGAAGCTTAAAGGAACTCTCGTGCTAAAAAGGACGTCTTGGATATTCATGAATTAACTTCCTTTACAAGGGGAGAGCAGCTTAGCAACTTCAAATTCAAATTCCCTCCAAGCTATGTAGTCTTATGGAATCACCGCTAAGAATTATCTTTACTCATATAATTTTTTTAATTTTAATTTTACATTGATTTGTACTTAAAATTGATCATGTATTAACACAATATTCGAGTGTCTTTACAAGTAAAAACAAAAACAGTCCACTGCATCCAAAAGACTCTGAAAGCATAACAAATTTCTAAACGTTTCAAAAGAAAGACAACTCAAATGTCTAGAATGAAATAACTCATCTTTATCTCAAAACTTGAATCAATGTGAAGAATTGCCCCAATGGAATCCTAAAATACCGACAAACTTATGTTATAAACTTGTTTTTGGTAAAAAGTAAATATCCAAGACTTTCCCAAAAGAGGGGATTCTTTGGAAAAAGCATGCTCTTGTCCATGAAAATTGATTAGTCCATGAATCATGGTCTTTCATACTGGCAAACAAGACATTTCTTTTTGCTAAGCAAAACCTAAAGAGGCATGACTATGTATGCTACATGAAGACGGAAGTAATATGCACCAACACTATTTTTAACAAGTCATTTCGTTACCAAACAAAATTTCTTGATCATGTTGATGTGCACACAAATGTGCATATTTTTACCATCATATTTGATCTATTTAAATTAAATAAATGATCATATTAGGTATTTTAATTTGTTTTAACCAAAATCCATATTAATCCCAAATTGTCACATATCCATCTTCATTTTGGTGCAAAACGGTCATTGTGTGAATATATTTCTTTGAGAAAAATTAATTGAAAATTTACATATATTTGTGTAGGAATTTTATCTCAAATAAGAGTGGTTTCATGACACATGCATGCACAAAATGAATGCAAATGAATGAAGATGGAAATAATTCAAAGTAAAGAACATGAAGAACCCCACTTGTCCACCTACCTTAATGTATAAATTAGAGGCTAATGCACATGCTTATGGAATTAATGGCATCATGTACACTTAAGTGATGATTAGTAGAAACTAATGATTACTTGGCCTCCACACTTTCTCAAGGGTATTTGGACATTCTTCAAAAATATGAATTAGGGTTTAACACATATATATATACCCCTTATGTTTCATGTAACCCTCTTCTTCCTTAATCTCTCTTTTAGGCTCTCTTCTCTTAGAAAATAAAATGAGAGATCTCTTTCTTTTCATGGCTATTAGCCACTTTTTTTTTCATGTAACTTTTTTATGCAATTTAATACATGTTCTTTTCGTTTTCTTATTTATTTCTTTTCATGTTGTAGTGTAGATCTCTTTTATTTTATGCAATTAGATTAGTTCTCTTTTCCATTAGCTTTCATTTTCCTCTTTCTTTTGTTTTTGTTTATTTCATATTGCTTTCTACTTGTGTTGACATGATAACACAAATAAGAGGCTAATCCCTTCAATTTAGGGGTAGTAAAGCTCTCTTGAATCATGTAGATGCAATATAATTTTACATTTATGTCTCTTTTGTGCTTAATGGAAAGTTAGATGTTTGTGTGATTTTATGTTTAATATTGAGTTTGATAGCTTACGTTGTTCAATACAAATAAGCTATGCTTAGTCATATGAATCACTAATTACCTCTTCATCTATATATGATCATGGTAATTGTAATGGATTATAATTAAAATTTGATGGTTTATGTTTCTAATTCAATAGTTAATAAACCATGCTTAAAATAGATTCTACTTTTATTTCATGCCATTTCGTTGAAGTTAGTAAGTGGATTAGAGGATGCATTAAAGTTTGATGATTTACGAGTGTTAACTAATAACACAATTAGGCCATGCTTATGATAAATGCATCAACTAAACTCACAAAGACCAAAAAGAGATCATAATTTTATTATGTTGATTTATATGATCATGAGAGGGGATATACCTCTAAATTTCTCTTTAATCTTATATTTTTATTCTTTTTAGTTTTAATTTGTTTTTACTTTCTTTTAGTAGTTAACAATCATTCGGCTTTGGTTTAATTTGATTGAATAGAATTTTAAAATCTACAATTCCCTACGGATCGATCCGTACTCGGATACGTGCTACAATCGTACGCCGTGCACTTGTGGTTATTTTTATTTCAAAATACATTTGGGTACTTTCTAACTCAATAGACATTTAGTCGTCCGAACAAATTTTTGATTTTGAACTTTTTATTTTTTTATATATGAATGAACTAATGCAACTAAATGAATGCAAGGGTTAATGACACATGATTTATCCTAAGTTAATCCAAAATTGTATAACCACACAATGTCTTAAATCAACAAGATAGCTCTCAGCCAGGTAACGGACATGAGTTATCGGTGCACCATAAATCACCGTAGCAATGCAGCCGAAGGTTTAAGTACCTTCAGAGAAACAATTTAGTATAATATTTATGAATCACCATAATATTTATACCTGATTATTGCTATGCCGTAGCCTAAACACCAAGAAATTAAATTGTTCAGAGAAGACAAATTGTTAATATACAATTAAGTGTTATCGATGTCTAACCATTATTATTAATCAAAATTCTAGGACGAAATGCAAAACTGAAATTAAACGTGTATTAACAAGACAACTACAAATAATTTTTGTTTTTGTTTTGAAATTGTATGTAATTGTTTTAATTTGCAAATGCAAATGAAAATTGACTAGAAAACAAGTACAAAACACAAAAATCACACAAAAACACAACCAATTTTTTTTTTAAAATACAAACAAACACACAAAATAAAAAACATACAAAAATCAATCGAAAATTATTTGAAGAATAGAAAATCAAAATCAAAGCAATTTCCCGGCAATGGCGCCAAAAACTTGTTCGAACGGCTAAATGTCTATTGAGTTAGAAAGTAGCCGAACGAATTTTGAAATAAAAATAGCCGCAAGCGCACAACGTGCGATTGTAGCACGTATGCGATTACAAGTCGATCCGTAGGGAATTATCTATTTTAAAATTCTATTCAATCAAATTAAACCAAAGTCGAATGATAGTTAACTACTAAAAGAAAGTAAAAATAAAGTAAAACTAAAGAGAATAAAAATATGAGATTAAAGAGCAATTTAGAGGCAAATCCCCTCTCATGATCACATAAATCAACATAATGAAATTATGATCTCTTTTTGGTCTTTGTGAGTTTAGTTGATGCATTTATCATAAGCATGACCTAATTGTGTTATTAATTAACACACTTAAACCATCACACTTTAATGCACTCGCTAACCCACTTACTAACTTCAATGAAAATGGCATGAAATTAAAAGTAGAATCTATTTTAAGCATGGTTTATTAACTATTGAATTAGAAACATAAACCATCAAATTTTGATTCCAAATCCACTTCAATTACCATGATCATATGTAGATGAAGAGGTAATTAGTGATTCATATGACTAAGTATAGCTTTTTTGTATTGAACAACATAAGCTATCAAACTCAATATTAAACACCAAATCACACAAACATCCAACTTTCCATTAAACACAAAAAAGACATAAATGTAAAATTATGTTGCATCTACATGATTCAAGAGAGCTTCATTACCCCTAAATTGAAGGGATTAGCCTCTCATTTATGTTATCATGTCAACACAAGTAGAAAACAACATAAAATAAACAAAAGTAAAAAGAAGAGGAAAATGAAAGCTAATGGAAAAGAGAACTAATCTAATTGCATAAAATAAAAGACATCTACACTACAACATGAAAGGAAATAAATAAGAAAAGGAAAAGAACATGCATTAAATTACATAAAAAATTTACATGAAAAGAAGAAATGGCTATGTAGCCATGAAAAGAAAGAGAGCTCTCTTTTTATTTTCCTAAGAGAAGATAGACTAAAAGAGAGACTAAGGAAGAAGAGGGTTACATAAAACATAAGGGGTATATATACATGTGTTAAACCCTAATTCATATTTTAAAGAATGCCCAAAATACCCTTGAGAAAGTGTGAAGGCCAAGTACTCATTAGCTTCTACTAATCATCATTTAAGTGTACATGAAGCCATTAATTCCATATGCATGTGAATTAGCCTCTAATTTATATATTAGGGTAGGTGGGTAAGTGGGATCTTCCATGTTCTTCACTTTGAATTATTTCCATCTTCATTCTTTTGTATTCATTTTATGCATACATGTGTCTAATCATGTCTTCAAGAAAATTACTTTTAAGAATAAAAAGGATTATTTCTAATTATCCTATTAATAAGGGAAAGTAGACATTTATCTATTTCAAGAATGAATTCATATAATCTTCAAAGAATATTATTTAGCATTAGTAAATGCACTCCAAAGATCTTTAAATAAGCATGCTTTGACAAAAGCATTTTCAAAACTATCCTAAATTGTTAGCAAAGAAAGATCGACACACTTTTTCCATGGAAAATATTTTAAAAACTATCAAGATTCATTGGCTAAAAGCTCTAAATTAGGAGAGTCTATTCTTGACTAAAAGACTATTAGTTCATGAATCATGACCACTCAGTCTCTCATTTGAGATTGGCATTTCTATTATGGGAGTAATTTAAAAACTCATTATCAAAAAGCTTATCATTCAAATCCTTTTGGAAAAATAGTCTCTCAATTTATCAAAAAGTTCCTTTCACCATAAATGTTTTCTTCCAAAAGGATTTCATGGCAACAAGACTTTCACAAACATTACAACTGACCAAAAATTGTTTTCAAAAAGCAGATTTTGAGAATGAGCCTCCGATGTCCACTCCGGAGCACCAATGAGCCTCCGATGTCCACTCTAGAGCACAACCTCCTAAAGGGAGGGTTAAAACCTTTAACATTCAGTCTAGAGTACCTCTTAGAGGGAGGGTCTAGTTTAGCACGCACTAAAAACCTTTTAGAGCAAGGTCAATCAATCATAACTGTAATACTACAAGGTAAAGTTAAAGCCCAAAAGGGGCGAAGATAAAAGAAAGGGTTAAAGATGTCTCCAGCTTAAAATAAAGTCAAAAAGGTTAGAAAAAGAGGCACAAATAAGGAAAAAGGACGAAAGGGTCCAAAGCCTAAGGCAGAGGCAAAACTTAGAAGGGAATAAAGACATAAAAAGGAAAAAATGTCAAAATGCACAAAACAAGTAAATAAACAGAGATATCTACAATTCAAAATAGAAACAAAACTCTAGGAGGTGGTAAAAAAGGAAAAATTTCAATTTACGCAAAATCCAAATGGATGCAAAGATAAAAAGACACAAAGAAATTTGAAAACCAATGGGATGACGAAAGGAATAAAATAAAGAGCTAATTCTTATTAGAAGGATAAAGGTAACGTCGTTTGAAACATAGATCAAATCATACTTTCCATATATCCAAATTAGGTCTAGGAATAAGGAGGGCTTAAGGTAAGGATTATGTATTACACTTTCCATAGATCCAATCTAGGTCTAGGAATAAGAGCCAACCGGACCATTGCATTGCTGAACGACCAATCAGTAGGATGGAACTTGCATTGCTGAATGACCGAATAGTCAAATGGTGCATGCATTGTTGAGCGGCCAAGCAACCAAACGGAACTATCTACTAAACGGCTGAAAGGCTAAACAACTTAATGGAACCATCTGCTAAAAGGTTGATTATTCCTATGGAACTACTATTCCAAATGACTGACTGGTTTTGTGGAACTACTATTTCGAATGGTTGAATGGATTTACGGAACTACTCGGCTTCAGTATAACAATAACAATAATATGTTATTAGTGCTTTAGGATTATTCATTTATTAGTAGGAGACTTTCCTTTGAACAACGCGAATTCCCGTTGCTATTCAAAGTATTAGTCCCTAATACGATGGCGATAGGACATCTTGGGTGAGGCTACAGAATTGGCACTAGATAGGATTAAGAATCTTTTTATTTAAGTCTACTCGGATTACTATTACTAGATAGTTTTATGACTTTCTACCACAATCGAATGATCTTTTGAGTTTTCTATTTGTCAGATGAGATCCTGACAAACTTTTGACTATGATTTGGTTGAATTCCTGATTTTATTCTCGATTTTCTTACTGAATTTGATAATTATTTGTTGCTTTCCTTTTTGAATATTTGGTTTTGTAGATCCTGATTTTCTTGCTGGTTTTCATGATAATTTTTGGATTTCCATTTAATTTATGGTTTTCTTAGGAATTCAGTGTTTTAATGCTATTAGCAGATAGGAATTCTAAACAGGGATCTCTTGTCACCAAATGGATTTTCAATCTTCTCATTATTGGAAGATGATTATAGCCCCCTAATCTTCTTACTACCAAACAAGGTCCTAAATAATTTTTTAGCGCTTTCTTTCAAATTAATACCAAACCACTTATTAGTTTATTGTGAAAAAACGTCTAATTTATTAAAATGACTAACATATCATTAAAGTAGAGCGCAGGATTGAGAATAAAAATTATAATTAGAAGACAAGCTAATAATTACACATCACTACACATCAAACTAAGGATCTAAAAAGCGAAAAACTTGAAAAAAGAGAGTAATTTTAAAAGATCCGCAAATAACAACAATGATGAAGGTGACATGTTCCGTACCACTATTGGTAGTGTTAGAACCTCTATTATGCGATTTCAATGACAACAATTATACAATCACATACACATGATATATCTTATCATATTACAGGTATATATGTTAGAAAAAGATCACGGTTCACAACAAAATCATGACTCATGGACAATTAAAGAAAAATAAATCATACTATTTAAAAGTAAGGTCATATTCCTGTATTATAGCCACAGATATATGTTGTACAATCTTCTTGAGGGATCAAAACACACACAATTTCATATTGACAAATCTTACTAATAAACTACTCAAATTTTATATTTCACAATTTGACAAAAGTCTGTCACTTTGTCTCAAACGTCTATGATAAATCTCTATTTATTATTTTTAAACATCGGCAGACGCCTGTGATATAAGGACATACGTCTTTGAACTGTCTTGGCCTAAAAGTAAAAAACCGCAACTATCGTTTTTGAATAGATGCTTCCCTCTATTTTGAACAAACTTCTTCCTCCTTCAACAGTTGCAATCATTAATAAAAGAGTAATCTTTCAAAAAGTGATAACTTTTTAAATACAACTCTTTGATTCTATAAATACTTTAATCGATTGAGAATTTAATTTAACTTGATTTACTATTCTCTAACTTCTATATTCATATTCTCTTGTGCTATCATCGACTTGGTATTCTCAGTCACCTTCAACAAAAATCTATATATTTTGGTTAAATTATTTCCTACAAATCCAAGCAAATCACTCATTATCATTCAAAGGAGATTATAGGAAGAATTGTACTAGCAGCCAATATCCATTTTGCATTGAACACAAGATTGTCAAAGTAATACTTTTGTGTCAGCCTTTTCCGCCAGACGAAGCGAGAGTTACTGTTTAGTGAAATACCGAAGGAAAGCCTTGAGACTAGACGTAGGACGGGAGGTCTGCTGGTGTGCTCATTTTTATACTTTGCTTTTATACTTTGTTATATTGCTATATTTAGCTCATATCTTGGTATACACTCACATGCTAATACACAAGTCGTATTAGATACGATCCATCGGACCTTCATTTGGTATTAGAGCATAATTATCTCAATTTACAATAACACGTGATTGAAAACTTTTGAATATGATAAGTACATTTAAAACAGGTCAATCAACTACTTGCCCCCTACTATTTACTGGTTCTAATTATGCTTATTTGTCAACACGTATGTAAGTTTTTATGGAAGCTAATGGTTTCAAAATTTGGAAAACTACTCAAACTAGATATGAATCACTTAGAATTGACATAAGCACTGGGATCTATGCACAAAAAACGTGGCAGCTAATGATGCCAAAACCAAGAATGTTTTATTTTGTTCATTTGATAAAAATGATTTTTCATGAGTTATGATTTGCACTAATGCATATGATATATGACGCACTTTGCAAGTTACTCATGAAGGCCCGATAACAGTCAAGCAAACAAAATTTTCTATTTTAACCAATTTTTATTCTTCAAAATGAAAGCAAATGAATATATTATTGACTTTTATGCTAGATTTCAAACTATACAACACGAACACATGACACTTGGGGTCAAATTTATTGATTTTGATTTAGTTACACGAATCGTAAATTCTTTAACTATCGAATGGGAACGAATGGTTTTAGCCATCAAAGAAGTCAACGATCTCTCTCAATTGAAAGTCAAAGAACTAATAGGAAATCTGATTTTATATGAAGCGAATTTGCGGGCAAGAAAGGAGCAAAATCAATAAAAGAAGAATAATTCTTTCAAGAGAATAATGACAGTTCCGACTTGAATGAGAAAGAAGTTATATTCATAGCTAAGAATTACAACAAATTCAATAAATCAAAAAAGATGACAACATTTCAAAATGATGGCAATTTAGACTCATCAAATAAAACATCAATCAAATGTTATGGATATGACAAGTTCGGCCATATGAAGAAAGATTGTCCATAATTCAATAATGACAAAAGGAGAAGCAAATTCGAGAAATTCAAAAAGAGGCGAAGAGCCTTTCAAGTAATTTGGGATGACTCTAGTTCTTTTTCCTCTAACATGATGCGAAAGTGGCTTATAATAAGCTAATGTATGTTTTATGGCTAATACCGATGAGGCACGCCCTGAATTATCATATGATGAAAATTTTGAAATTAGCAAAGAATTAGATAATAAATATAGAGAATCTAAGAAGCTAAACAAAGAATATATATAGGAAATATAAAAGAGCAGAAATATAAATTGGTTTATTAAAAGATGAAAAAAAATATTGTAAGAAGAACTAGAAATGGCTCAAAAAAAGTAAAAAGTTATCTTCTCAAAATACAACCCTATTACATGATTTAGAAAATACAAAACTTAAAAAAGAAAATGTAGAACTTAAGGCCAGTTAGACTCTAGCAATACTGAATTTTTTCATCTTAAAAACAAGGTAGATAAAATAACTAATAATGTATCGAAATTTAATAAAGGAAAACAAAGTTTAGAAAGTTTGATCAAAATATCAAGACCATCAGGAAATCGGAATGGATTAGGATTAAAAACTAAGTAAGAACATAGAAACTATAGTACAATATACACTAAGTTTAAGAAAGCTATCTCAAAAAGTAAGATTAATATTCCTGGAACATGTAGTGTCAAAATATGGATTCCTAAATCAAATAACAATTTTATTAGACAAAACATATAGATGAATACTCAAAAATATTGTGTATAATAATAATAATTATATCTTTAAAGGTCCAATACCTACTTAGGTATGGCTACCTTCATCCATTAACATATAAGACTCTAACAGAAGAGTTGGATACCAATTGAACTTTTATTATTTTGAAGGTACCCAAAAAAAAAGTTAAAAGCAAGGAGAAATGGATACTCGATAGTGGATGTTCCAAGCATATGACGGGAATGCACACATGTTATCATATGTATGTATGTATGTATGTATGTATGTATGTATGACTGCACTGTGACATTTGGAGATAACTCAAAAGAATTTGTCATCAACACTGGAAACATCATCAACATTGGTATATCCACTTCTCCCCTTATTACTAAATTTTTTGTTAGTGGAATATTTAAAATATAACTTATAAAGTATAAGTCAATTATGTGATAAAGGATTTAAAATCGAATTCGAAAAAGATAAATGTAATATATTTGATCAAAATAAAATTTTAATTTTTAAAGGATTAAGAAAATGAAATATTTATATTTCAAATATGAATATTAAAAAATAGTGATCTATGCCTAACCACCAATCATAATAACCCATGGCTATGGCACACACGCTTTGTCATGTAAACTTTAATATATAAATAAATTAGCAAAGAATTATTTAGCAAGAGGATTACCCGAAATAAATTATAAAATTAAAAATTTATGTAACGCTTGTCAACGTGGAAATTTAAAGGAAAATTCTATTAAATGTAAGAAATAAACTACAACTAAACAACCGCTTGAATTAGTTCATCTAGATTTGTTTGGCCCAACTCAAGTAAGATCAATAAATCATAAAAAATATGTATTTATTATCATTGATGATTTTTCATGATACACTTGGGAATTGTTTTTAAAACATAAAAGTGATACATTTAAAATGATTAAATTTTTTGCTAAGAGAATTAAAAATTTTAAAAAATTAGAAGTATAAGAAGCAATCATGGTGGAGAATTTGAAAATGATATCTTTGAAAATTTTTGCAATAAAAAGGAAATTAGTCATAATTTTTCATTTTCACGAATACCACAGCAAAATGGCGTAATAAAAAGGAAAATTCAAACACTACAAGAATGTGCATGAACATTACTTGGTAGAAGTCGTAACAACCTGCATATTTTACGATTTCATATTTAAATATTTTATTTAAATATCGTGAGTTGATTGAATGTAAAGTCCAAAATGCGACTTTTTGTAAACAGTCGAATTGGGACTCGAGACTACTTCCATTGGTTTCAAAACAATGTTTACAACTTGTTTGAATATAAACATCGATATGTTTGGAGTTGATTAGGATTTTGGTATTTTCATTTGGACTTTGGGTTTGGTTTTAACCCACAACCCAATAAGATAACCCAAACTCCACTCCTCTTCATTCATTGTACTCCTCATTTCTTAACACTCAAGCCCTAATGAAAAATGAGGGAAAAGAGGAGAGATTAGAATTCCTAAGCCCTAATTCTCTTAGGAAATTCAAATCTAGGTTATAAATCAAGGAGAAGTTAGGGTAAACATCCTCTTCATCTTCTCCATCTCAATTTCTCTTCAATTTTGAGAAATTCCTATAACCTAACTTAGGAAATTCATTTCATTTGATAATAGATTGAAGATTCTAGAGGTGTTGTTGAAGAGAAATCAATCTTAGCTTGTTATAGAGCTTCTCATTTCTATGTTTGGATTTAAAGGTGAGTTTTTGAACTCACGCCTATCTCTATACCTTTGATAGTTGTTACATATGAATTCCTAACATCTATTTCATGTCTATTTGCTTTTAAATTGAATTGTTTTGGTGAATTTTCCAGTTTTGGTATTTTAAGGTCAAAATCTATGAAAATCCTATTAAGTATGTTTGGACATGTTGTTTGGAGTGTGTTGATGAGTCTATAAGGCTGGGTTGTCGCTTGGCATAAATCCATAGCCATCGTCATTCATTCGATTGCTTCAAAGTTGATTTGGCCATCAATGGCCTAGGTAAAATCTTTCCCTGAGCTTCTACTCAAATGTTTGGTAAAGCACTCAGGCGTCTGGGTAGTCGGAATAAAAATACCAGACTTACAGCTCAGACGTCCGAGTTTGTTCCCTAGACATCTGGGCGATCTGGAAGAAAATTTCCAGACCTTCAACTCAGATGTCTGGGAAACCACCAGACATTTGATGCTGCTAATTTCAGCCAAATTGTTTATTTTTGAGTGTATTTTTGTTTTATCGATCTTGGTTGTTCCGGTTGGTCGTTGTCATTTATTATCGACTTTGATGACCCTTTTTTCTAGATTTTTGGGAATATCCATTTGATGGATTCAATACGATTTTCATGGATTTAATTCATGTTGTCAAATGTGAATTTTTGGTGATAGATTGTTTTTTACAATCATTTCTGTAATTTGTCACTTTAAAATACAAAGGTTTCTATACTAGTAGTAAATACTCAAACTCTTTCACAAAAATGATTTCGACGTTACTTTTATTACAAAGCTCATTTTTAAAACCGTTTTTCCAATCTATTAATATATACAAACCTTTACCTCATTCGAATGAGAAATCCAATTAAACGACTTAGCAAAACAAGTGGTATGAAACGCTTGCGTTTACTTCGTCAGTTGATTCTTAGACTTGTTCGATTGAAATCTTGCGATAATTTTCGAGTGGAAATCTACAAGTTGTTCGTAAATATCTAAGTTAAGCCAGTGGTTATGGGACATGAAGCTAAACTCATTTATTTACTAGCTTAGTGTAATTTACAATTATCAATCAATGATGATCCTTTGGTGATTAGACTAGCGACGTGCGATGTTTCTTTGTCCGCAAAAGGGGGACTATACCCTGTTTGGAGGAGCTTTGGCTCGTAGGAGGAGCTTTGACTCATAGTCCATAAAGGGGGACTATACCCTATTTGGAGGAGCTTCGGCTCATAGGAGGTGCTTCGGTTCATAGTCCGCAAAGGGGGACTATACCCTGTGTGGAGGAGCTTCGGCTCATAGTCCACAAAGGGGGACTACACCCTGTTAGGAGGAGCTCCGGCTCAATTTATGGGATAACGACCCATTTGAAAAACACGTGTTGGTGAGTTTTCATGCTCCTGTTTGAGGTAGGCCTCCCCCTTTTATGTTTTTTCTGGATTTTCTATTATGGCTTCTGGAATTTATGATTCACCAATTTTTGCAATTTGCATTGATATGTTTTATCAATATTTGAGGTTTGGTGAACAAGCTAAAGGATATGATATTCTTTTTGATGTTTGAGAAAATTTGAGATATTGTATGATTTTTGTTGTTATCATATATATATATATTTGTCATATCTCTTATCCTATCTCATTTTATATGATATTTATAGCTAGAATGACCCGTTTATTATTTTTCTTCTCAAATAATACTCGGTTCAGACCGAGGTGTTACAGGTGCTTCCACTTGACTTCTAATCAGACTATCTTCTGACTTTTGGCTAACTACTTTAGCTTAGTAGTTTTCATTTTTATACATTTGAGATGGAGACTCCTTGATGTATACATATTCTTTTGTCTAGCATTTGTACCTATTCTTTTGTGATATAGTGGATCTTGTATGACCGCTACTTTGATGTACACTTCTAATTTATATTCATATCTATTTCCGTCTTAGTGATATGAATATCTGTGACTGATTTATGTTATGCTTATTTTATATTTGTTTCCGAAGACCTCATAGCCACTGTGTAGTAGCTTTGAGTTTGTATTTGATATGTCTGATTTCCTCTTGAAATGAAATGCATGACATACCAACTGACATATCGGTACTTGCACAAAGCTATTACACAGATGGCCGCTCCTGAGCAGCCTTATTCTTCGTACTAATTGATGACATTACCCAGTAGTCCTTGGTTAGTGTGAGTATAGAGGTGGGACGTCACAGCTTGTTATCATAGCCAAACTTTGGAACAATGTAGAATAATCTAGCAAGGATCATTGTCATAAGTCTTTCTTAGGAATCATGCCATATGATTTAATCCAAGTCTTAGGAACCGTTCTATACTATTTTCTTTTATGATTCCTTGTTTTATCAATCAAGTTTGTTTGATATTTATCCTGAGAATAACCTATTTCCTCTTCTTTCTTTCTTAAAGAAGAGAAATGGTTAGACCTGGGCGTCCCAGCGCCAGTCAATCTAATGCTACTCCTCAGGATGGTGTATTCATGTCTGCCCAACAGCTTTTGGATCTTGTAAAGAGTGCTCAAGGTGCCAGACACATTCCAAAGCCTACTCATCCTAAATCTGGGTTTGCATGCTTGTGCAGTGATTATACCAATTTGGGTGGGAGGCCATTCAGGGGTTCCTAAACCGTTATAGAAGTCCAAGCTTGGCTTAGAATATGCGATCACATCTTTTCTCGCATGAATCTTATAGATCTACATTGCGTTCAAGTGGCTTTTAGCATGCTCCAGGAGAAAGCATTAGATTGGTATGAGTTTTGGTTTCTGAAAGTGTTGAAGCGGATCTTATTTGGGAACAATTCCGGGAAAGGTTCGAGTTAAAGTTTTTGCCGGAAGCTAAAAGAGTAACTTTACACCGATGCTTTATTGACCTTGTTCAAGGTGAATCTTTTGTGACAGATTATGTCGCATCTTTTGAATCCCTCTTTAATTATGGGGTCGAGTATATTAATACCCATTGAAGAAAAATCAAAGGTTTATCTATGGGTTGAATAAGAACCTCAAGAAGTCTTTACTTTTAAAACTGGAAGTATCTTTCAATCAGCTTGTAGATATTGCTCTTCGACTTGAAGAGGCCGATAAAGAAAGTAATATTGAAGTCTTGATTGCCAAACAGAACTTTAACATCAAGAAGAAGAGGCCTATTAAGTTCAAACCTAATCCCAACAAGAAAGTAAAGCAAGTAACCGCAGTAGCAAAGACTCCAATCCCTAATCGTGGAGAATGCTACAATTGCGGTTCTAAGGACCACTATATAAATAGGTGTCCAAGGCCTATTTCTTGCCGTTATTGCAAAATTTGAGATCATTATACATCTTTATATCCCAAACTTCAAAGCAATAAAGAGGGAAAGCTAAATGTTGTGCAAGCCCCTGGTAACACTTCTCTTGGTCAAGGAATTTATCGTTCTATCCTTGATGGCACTTTTATGTTTGGTGATCATCCTATTCGAGTTCTTTTTGATACGGGTGCATCTCACTCTTTTATGTCAAAAGAACTTTTTGATACCTTGTCTTTAAATATTATGGGCTTGATGAATTCACTGAGAATTGCGAATCCGGTTGGTGGATCCGCAACACTCAGTTTACTTTGTATATTGTCGAGATTATTTTAAGTGACTATGCTTTCCGAGCCGATTTGCATGTTTTGCAATACTTAGATTTCGGAATGACTTTGGTAATGGATTGGCTTATCCGTTATGAATCCCATATCCTATGTCCCAAGAGGACTATCTATCTTTGACATCCCCAATCTGTTAAGCAGATTTCTTTTGTCCTTAAAGATTCAAATTCCAATTTGATGGCATCATTTTATTGTTTAAACCCAAATGATAAGGAAGATGTTATTTCCCTCATTCAAGTAGTTCGTGAATTTCCCGACATCTTTGAGCCAGTCTTAGGATATCACCTAAGCGATCTATTGAGTGGTGCTAAGGCCTTTTTAGCTCAACCTTGCCACCGATTTTCAGCAGCTACGAGTTACGGAGGGTAGCTTTCCACTTACCGCATTCCGCACTCGTTATTATTCTTATGAGTGGATCGTCATGTCATTCAGTTTGACAAACCCTCCATCTTATTTCATCTATATTATGAATCGAGTATTCTACAAATATCTCGATGACTCTGTCCTTGTATTCGTTGATTTTAGGTGAAAACAACAATTTAAATTTGTAAATATTTGCAATAAGACATATTTATAAGTACAATTGGATTCTTTTATTAAGACAAGTAAAGAATACTTGTAAATTCTATAAGTGACATGTTTATCATATAGAAGATGATTTTGTGTTGTATTGCCCATCGAGTGCTTTAAGAATTCTGGTCGATGCGTCTGATCAACGTTATCGGTATGAGCCTCCTAAACGCTATGATGAGACAGTTAGGAACAATAAATTGACTTGTAATAAGTAAATTTTTCTAAAAATATGATTACATAAAGTTAATTATAATTTTGAATGTCTTAGCTTTTCGGGAAAGAGGATCATGAAATAAATTTTTTGGCGTAGAAGCTGCTTTTAAAAAAAAATAAAAGGATGCTTTTTCGATGCTCCTATTTTTGTGATTCCCAAAGGGAACCAAGATTTGATTGTTTATACCGATGTTAATCATGTTCGTTTGGGAACCGTTCCCATACATGGGGAATGTGTCATTGCTTATGCTTCTAGGCAATTAAAGCCTGTCAAGACTAGATATGCCACTCATGATTTAGAGCTTGCGGCTATTGTTTTCGCTCTTAGAATTTGGCATCATTATCTTTTTGGAGAGAAATTTGTTCTCTACACCGATCATAAATTTTTGATGTATTTATTCTCTCAAATGGAACCTAATTTGCGTCAACAACGTTAGCTCGAATTCCTTGTATCTTATGATCTTGATATTCTTTATACTTTCGGAAGGGGAAATCGTGTTGCCAATGCCCTTAGTCGTAAGAAACAAGCGGTTGTTTCCATGATGATACAAATGGAATGAATTCAAGACTTTGTCCACTTGTGAGATTCGAGATCGCGAATCCGATTTGGGTCCATCTCTTGTTTTATGTTGCCTTGAGGTTCATCCATCTCTTTTAGACCCCATTCTTGAAGCTTAAAAGCATGATCCTGAATTTGCTCTTCTTAGCCAAAGTTGTAGAGATAAAATTGATTTTGAAGGTTTGAAAGACTTTGAAATCGATGCTCGTGGTGGCATTCGAAAATTTGATAGACTTATTGTGCCTAATATTAGTGATCTTTGTAAAGACATTTCAGAAGATTCTCATCGTTTTAAATTTACCATTCATCCCGGTAGTAGTAAAATGTATGCGGACATGAAGCGAATTTATTATTAGGATGGAATGAAATCTGATATTGCTAACTTTATTAAGCATCGCATGACTTGCCAACTCGTTAAGGCTAAGCATCAAAGGCCCGGTGGGTTATTGCAACCTTTGGACATTACTGTCTGAAAGTGGGATCAAGTCTCCATGGACTTTATTGACGTTCTTTCCCGTTCTCGTTTGGGTCATGATAGTTTATGGGTGATCGTAGATAGACTAACAAAATCTGCCCATTTTATTCCCGTTCGGTTCAACCAGACCGTACCTCTTTTGGTCAAACTCTATGTTAAAGAAATTGTAAAATTGCATGGAGTTCCTACTTCTATTGTTAGCGATCGTGATCCATTATTTACTAGTGGATTTTGGAAAGTCAAAGCTTTGGGAACAAAGCTTAATTTTAGCATTGCTTATCATCCTCGATCCGATGGACAAACCGAGCATGTGAATCAAACTCTTAAAGATCTTCTTCATGCATGTGTTCTTGATTTTGGTGGAAGTTGGGAGGATTACATTTCTCTTGTTGAGTTTTCTTACAATAATAACTTCCAATCTAGTATTGGTATGGCACCTTTCGAGGCACTCTACGGAAGGCCATGACGATCTCCTTCGTGATGGCTTGAAGCCAGTGAGAAGCTGGTTTTAGGTCCGAATTTTATTCTAATTCCACCTAAAAGATTAACCTTATTCGTCATAGGACGAGAGAAGCTCAAAGTAGAAAAAACCCTATGCTGATAACCGAATGAGGAAATTAGAATTTTCTGTGGGGGATTTGGTATTCATTCGTGTTTCACCTATGAAAGGTGTTGTGCATTTCAATCGTTCGAGAAAATTAGCACCTTGGTATATTGGCCTTTTTCCTATCATTGAACGCATTGGTTTCATGACTTATCGTCTTTTATTACCAGCTCAATTTTCTACTATTCATGACGTATTCCACGTCGCTCAACTACGGAAGTGCCTTAGGGATTCTGATTCTATTCTTGAGCTCGGTTTTATTGAAGAAATTGAAAACCTAGTTTGACTTATGAGCAACATCCTATTCGTATCATTTCTATGGAGGTTAACCTCCTTCGAAATAAAGATGTTCCGGTTGTGAAAGATTAATGGTCCTCAAATCCTAAGGATTGCTCTTGGGAATCTAGAGAATTATCGAGCGAGCACATACGAACTTACTCTCTCGTGCTCCTTAAGGTGAACTTCTCACTTCAAAATTTTCTTTTGTGATGTTATGCCTTAGAGTGGTTGTTACTCTTTATTTTCTTATTAAAGTATTGCAAGGACGCAATTTCTTAAGGAGGGAAGTCTGTAACAACCCGCATATTTTACGATTTCATATTTGAATATTTTATATATCATGTCATTGATTGAATGTAAAGTCCAAAATGTGAATTTTTGTAAACAGTTGAATCATGACTCAGGACCACTTCCATTGGTTTCAAAACGACGTTTACAACTTGTATAAGTATAAACATCAATATGTTTGGAGTTGATTAGGATTTTGGTGTTTTCATTTGGACTTTGGGTTTGGTTCTAGCCTACTAACCCAATAAGATAACCCAAACTCCTCTACCAAATACACTAACTCCACTCCTCTTCATTTATTGTTCTCCTCATTTATTAACACTCAAGCCCTAATGAAAAATGAGGGAAAAGAGGAGAGATTAGAATTCCTAAGCCCTAATTCTCTTAGGAAATCCAAATCTAGGTTATAAATCAAGGAGAAGCTGGGGTAAACATCCTCTTCATCTTCTCCATCTCAATCTCTCTTCAATTTTGAGAAATTCCTATAACCTAACTTAGGAAATTCATTTCATTTGATAATAGATTGAAGATTCTAGAGGTGTTGTTGAAGAGAAATCAATCTTAGCTTGTTATAGAGCTTCTCATTTCTATGTTTGGATTTAAAGGTGAGTTTTTGAACTCACATCTATCTCTATACCTTTGATAGTTGTTACGTATGAATTCCTAACATCTATTTCATGTCCATTTGCTTTTGAATTGAATTGTTTTGGTGAATTTTCCAATTTTGGTATTTTAAGGTCAAAATCTATGAAAATCCTACTAAGAATGTTTGGACATGTCGTTTGGAATGTATTGATGAGTCTATAAGGCTGAGTTGTCGCTTGGCATAAATCCCTAGCCATCGTCGTTCATTCGATTGCTTCGAAGTTGATTTGGCCATCAATGGCCTAGGTAAGATCTTTCCCTGAGCTTCAGCTCAGACGTTTAGTAAAGCACTCAAACGTCTGGGTAGTTGGAATAAAAATTCCAGACTTACAGCTCAGACGTCTGAGTTTGTTCCCCAGACGTTTGGGCAATCTGGAAAAAAAATTCCAAACCTTCGGCTCAGATGTCTGGGAAACCACCAAACGTATGATACCGTTAATTTCAGCCAAATTGCCTATTTTGAGTGGATTTCCATTTTATTGATTTTTGGTTGATCCGGTTGGTCATCGTCATTTATTATCAACTTTAATGACCTTTTTTTTTATTTTTTGGAATATCCATTTGATAGATTCGATATCGATTTTCATGGATTTAATTCACGTCGTCGAATGTGAATTTTTGGTGATAGATTGTTTTTACAATAATTTTTGTGATTTGTCACTTTAAAATACAAAGGTTTCTATACTAGTAGTAAATACTCAAACTCTTTCACAAAAATGATTTCAACGTTACTTTTAATGCAAAGCTCGTTTTTAAAACCGTTTTTCCAATCTATTAGTATATACAAACCTTTACCTCATTCGTACGAGAAATCCAATTAAATGACACAGCAAAACAAGTGGTATGAAATGCTTGTGTTTACTTCGTCGAATAATTCTTCGACTTGTTCGATTGAAATCTTGTGACAATTTTCGAGTGGAAATCTACAATTTGTTCGTAAATATTTAAGTTAAGCTAGTGGTTATGGGACATGAAGCTAAACTCATTCATTTACTAGCTTAATGTAATTTACACTTATCGATTTATGATGATCCTTTAGTGATTTAGACTAGTGATGTGCGATGTCTCTTTGTACGCAAAAGGGGGACTATACCCTGTTTGGAGGAGCTTCGGCTCATAGGAGGAGCTTCGGCTCATAGTCCGCAAAGAGGGACTATACCCTGTTTGGAGGGGCTTCGGCTCATAGTCCACAATGGGGGACTATGTCCAGTTTGGTGGAGCTTCGGCTCAATTTATGGGATAGCGACCCATTTGAGATACATGTGTTGATGAGTTTTCATGCTCCCATTTGAGATAGGCCTCCCCTTTTATGTTTTTATGGATTTTCTATTATGAATTTCTGGAATTTATGATTCACCAATTTTTGCGGTTTGCATTGGTATGTTTTGTTAATATTTGAGGTGTGGTAAATAAGCTAGAGGATATGATATTCGTTTTGGTGATTGAAAAAATGTGAGATATTGTAAGATTTTTATTGTTATCATATATATATTTGTCATATCTCTTATCCTATCTCATTTTATATGATATTTATAGCTAGACTGATCCGTTTATTAATTTTCTTTATAAATAATACTCGAGTCAGACCGATATATTATAGGTGCTTCCACTTGTCTTCTTTTCAGGGACTATCTTCTGACTTTTAGCTAACTATTTTAGCTTAGTAGTTTTTGTCTCTATACATTCGAGATAGAGACTGCTTGATGTATACATATTCTTTTGTCTAGCACTTGTACCTATTCGTTTGCGATCTAGTGGATCTTGTATGACCACTACTTTGATGTACACTTCTATGAGTAATATTCATATATGTTTACGCCTTAGTGATATGAATATCTGTGAATGATTTATGTTATGCTTATTTTATATTTTTTTCCGAAGGCCTCATACCCACTGTGTAGTGTTAACCCGCCTTTTTACAAGACTACGGGCAGGCGGGTTTAACTTAATCGACCGCACATTCGTCAAGGCTGGTGAACGATGGATTCAGCCCACTAAATGGATGGATGACGCAACGCACTTGAAAGATGGAAGTTGGATTGGACAGAGATGGATCGACTATAATTTGGGTCAAGGAAATGTGGTTCGGTCTACAAGTCAGAAGCTATTTGGCATTGGAGTGAGAAGAAGTTCACTCGGCAGTGGACTAAGGTCGTTCGGCACAAACCTCGCTCGGCACAAGCCCCGCTCGGCATTTGGGTCGTTCGGCACACATTGGTGGTTCGGCATTCGGGTCGTTCGGCACTCGATGGTTGTTCGACATTTGGGTAGTTCGACACTCATTGGTGGTTCGGCATTCCAGGAGCACTCGGCATCCAGGAGCGCTCGGCATCCAGGAGTGCTCGGCATTTAGAAGCGCTCGACATTAGAAGATCGATCGGCATGATGGGCGCTCGGCATTAGAAACTGTCCGGCATCAAACATGGTTCGCCATCAGACATGGTTCGGCATGATGGAGGTTCGGCATTAAGGATCGTTCGGCATTGGATGGATCGTTCGGCATTGGATGAATCGTTCGGCATCAGGAAGCATTCGACATTGGATGGATTATTCGGCATTCGGGAGCGTTTGGCATTCGGCATCAGGGATCGTTCGGCATTGCAACCTCGCTCGGCATGAGAGCATGTTCGGCACGGCTACCTCGTTCGGCATACGAGTGCGTTCGGCATGGCTACCTCGTTTGGCATACGAGTGCATTCGGCAAGGCATTTTGGTTCGGTCTGGGCCGTTCGGCCCTGATGGGCACTGGTTATTCAGAGAGCCCAACAACTACCTGGACATGTCTATAAATCGAGCATGTAGGGCTTCAAGAAAGGGATCTTCTCTTCTGCTCTCGGACTTTCTACTTTCTAAGACTAAGGCTAGTCTATCACTTTGTAACTGTAATCAATTGTTACATCAATAAAAGAAAACTTCTAGAGTGGACGTAGGCCGAAGTTAGCCGAACCACTACAGAAACATGTTGTTCTTTACTGCTCAATTTCTATTCTGACTGTTCTTCATGTTATTACTCTCTACACACACTTTATCTATTATCAGTGACTGTTAGTTGGTGCCTTCATTTACATTTGGGTGTTAGCGACCAATTTTGGCGCTAACATTTTGGTGCTTTCACTGAGAATTGAACTCAGGAATTTTGGAGTTAGGAACTTGGATTCTAAGGAGCAATGGCTAGGCCATCAATAAGGAAGCAATTGACAGGAAGAAGCAATGAAGAGGGAAGTCAGGAGGCTTCCTCTAGAAATGAAGTAGG
The DNA here is from genome assembly GCA_030765085.1 of Allium cepa. Taxonomy (NCBI): domain Eukaryota; kingdom Viridiplantae; phylum Streptophyta; class Magnoliopsida; order Asparagales; family Amaryllidaceae; genus Allium; species Allium cepa. Next base: position 148,617,799 of record CM060928.1, read on the forward strand.
TCAAACATCCATCTACATCACCAGAGAGGAGATGGAAGCGATGATGAAACGGCAAGAGGAAATGATGCAAGCTCTTCTTAGGCAATTTGGACAACCAGGAACTACATGTACTCAAGGTCTTGGGGCTGGACCAGAGGAACTTAATTAGCAGGTTGATGGAGTGACTCAACAGGGGGCAGCCCCAATCGGCAGGCAACTATCAATCTGGAAGGACCTGGGCTTGGGGGCACACCACCAGGAAATGCTGGACCAAATCATAGAGGCATTCCAGTTAGCACTACACAACAAGATGCTGACAGGAATGCAGGAGCGAGGGATAGAGAGTATGTACTAGAACTCCCTCGGGGACTCGGGGGGCAACCCGTGACGGACAATGCCGGATTAGCCGAGATCATCAGGCGAACAATGTGCGGAGGTTTGACCAATACAGATCTGGAAGGAGTAAACAAGAGTTCGTTCATTCGTGAAATCATGATAGCTCGGAATCCACCAGATTTCAAGTTACCTAACATGGAAATGTACAATGGAAAAGCCGATCCAACAGATCACTTAATGAGATATACAAGACACTTGAAATTGCTGGGGACATCAGAAGAAGTTATGACTCGATGTTTCCCTTTATTCTTGACGGACATAGCTGCTATGTGGTTCAGGAAGCTGGAAGAAGGATTTATCGAGACATGGACAGAGTCAGGTTTCTGAAGCGGTTTCGGGTACATATCAAAAGGCCAAAGAATGTAATGACGTTGACATCAGTAAAACAGAGGACAGACAAATCACTCAGAGCTTTCTTAACTCGGTTTAATGCAGAGGTTGCTTCGGTAGATCGGCCGGATCCATCGATGGTTTTAATGGCGGCAATGTCAGTAGTTAGAGAAAATTCAGATTTCAAAGTGTCACTTATACGGGGCCCTCCCATGGATCTCAGGGAATTCTTTCACGAAGCTGAGAGATTCCTTCGGCAGGAAGATGCATGCTCAGATATGAAGTTAAAGGAGGCGAACGCAGCTGAGGATGGAGGGACATCCAGCGAAGGCTTGGAAAAAGATAAAGATAAAGATATAGGAAAAGGGAAGCTGGATGATGAATTAGGAAAGGCTAGGAAGCGATGGAGAGAGCAAAGATTCTCCACCTACATAGGATTGAACGAGACGCTGGAACGGATTTATTTGGAGACTCGGAATCGCCTTCCTTACCAAAGGCCGGCTAGGAGAGAACCCTCCGAACGTGAGAGGGCATCAGGAAAACATTGCCTCTTCCACGATTTGGATGGGCATGATACTAATAGCTGCAGGCACTTAAAGGACATGATTGAGGAGCATGTAAGGAATGGACAGTTGCGACAATACGTCGAAGCTCGAAATGCAGCGGTGGGGCAGGAGCAATCACCTTCTACCTCAAATAGTGATGGTGCGAGGCACAGGAATGATGGTCGATTGGTCATCAATTGACTGGGATATTATGAAATAAGTAGCAAACTACGGGTAAACGGTCAAGTCACTTGCTCATGTACAGCGGCGGAGATAGCCCCTAGGCATGCTCTAAGATGATGATAAACCGCGATGCTCTAGTTTGTGAAATCTGCTTTCTCTTTTTTGGCTTGGACACTTTCTTTTTCCTAATTTGGTTTGAACTTATGGTTTTGTTTGTTTCTTGGTTTGTATTTTTATTTGGATGATTGTTTTCTGGTTTGGATATTGGTTTGGATTTTTGATATGGATTTTTTGTTTTCTGATTTGATCTGGATTTTGGATTGGCTTTCGATTGGATTTTTTATCTCGTTTTTGTAAACGGTCGTCAGGTATGGATTATACCTGACAAGGGGTAAGTCGCTTTGTCCAAGCACAACAAATCTACTTATTTAGGTCGTCGAGTATGGACTATGCTCGGCAAGGGTCCGGAGAGACCAGGATTCAGCCTAGGACTTAGGCCCCAAAATTATCGGTCACTATTTCAGGTCGTCGAGTATAGAGTATGCTCGGCAAGGGTCCGGAGAGACCAGGATTCGGCCTAGGACTTAGGCCATGTATTATTAGTTATTATTTCAGGTCGTCGGGTATGGACTATACTCGACAAGGGTCTGGAGTGACCAGGATTCAGCTTAGGACTTAAGACATGGCATTACTCAACGTCCAGAGACACTGGACCACGGTCGTCATGTGGAAATTGCGCTTCGCAAGAACCCAGAGAGGTTACGAATTCAGATGTTGACCCGGAGAGGTCATGGATTCGATTACTCGTTATTGGATAAGTTTGGATTAGGACTCGGTTATCGAGTCCGGATGGATATGGAATTGGCTATGGACTTTGGATATCAGATTCGGAATTATTCAAAACACACCTTCCAACAGCAAGGCATGTTTTGGGGGGCAAGTGTTAACCCGCCTTTTTACAAGGCTACGGGCAGGCGGGTTTAACTTATTCGACTGCACGTTCGTTAAGGCTAGTGTATGATGGGTTCAGCCCACTGGATGGATGGATGACGCAAAGCACTTGAAAGATGGAAATTTTATTGGACAGAGATGGATCAACTATAATTTGGGTCAAGGAAATGTGGTTTGGTCTGGAAGTCAGAAGCTTTTCGGCATTAGAGTGAGAAGAGGTTCACTCGGCAGTGGACTAAGGTCGTTCGGCACAAACCTCGCTCGGCATTCTCCCCGCGCTCGGCACAAGCCCCGCTCGGCATTTGGGTCGTTCGGCACACATTGGTGGTTCGGCATTCGGTTCGTTCGGCACTTGATGGTTATTCGGCATTTGGGTCGTTCGGCACTCATAGGTGGTTCGGCATTCCAGGAGCACTCGGCATACAGGAGCGCTCGGCATACAGGAGCGCTCGGCATTTAGAATTGCTCGGCATTAGAAGATCGTTCGGCATGACGGGAGCTCGGCATTAGAAACTGACCGACATCAAACATGGTTCTACATCAGACATGGTTCGGCATGATGGAGGTTCGACATTAAAGATCGTTCGGCATTTGATGGATCGTTCGGCATTGGATGGATCGTTCGGCGTCAGGGAGCGTTCGGCATTGGATGGATTATTCGGCATCAGGGAGCGTTTGGCATTGGATGTATCGTTCGGCATTAGGGATCGTTCGGCATTGCAACCTCGCTCAGCGTGCGAGCATGTTCGGCATGGCTACCTCGTTCGGCATACGAGTGCGTTCGGCACGGCTACCTCGTTCGGCATACGAGTGCGTTCGGCAAGGCTTTTTGGTTCGGCGTGGGTTGGGTCGTTCGGCACTCATAGGTGGTTCGGCATTCCAGGAGCACTCGGCATACAGGAGCGCTCGGCATACAGGAGCGCTCGGCATTTAGAATTGCTCGGCATTAGAAGATCGTTCGGCATGACGGGAGCTCGGCATTAGAAACTGACCGACATCAAACATGGTTCTACATCAGACATGGTTCGGCATGATGGAGGTTCGACATTAAAGATCGTTCGGCATTTGATGGATCGTTCGGCATTGGATGGATCGTTCGGCGTCAGGGAGCGTTCGGCATTGGATGGATTATTCGGCATCAGGGAGCGTTTGGCATTGGATGTATCGTTCGGCATTAGGGATCGTTCGGCATTGCAACCTCGCTCAGCGTGCGAGCATGTTCGGCATGGCTACCTCGTTCGGCATACGAGTGCGTTCGGCACGGCTACCTCGTTCGGCATACGAGTGCGTTCGGCATACGAGTGCGTTCGGCAAGGCTTTTTGGTTCGGCGTGGGCCATTTGGCCCTGATAGGCTCTGGTTATTCAGAGAGCCCAACAACTATCTGGACGTGTCTATAAATAGAGCATGTAGGGCTTCAAGAAAGGGATCTTCTCTTCTGCTCTCGGACTTTCTACTTTCTAAGACTAAGGATAGTCTATCACTTTGTAACTGTAATCAATTGTTACATCAATAAAAGAAAACTTCTAGAGTGGACGTAGGCCGAAGTTAGCCGAACCATTATAAAAACCTGTTGTTCCTTACTGCTTAATTTCTTTTCCGACTGTTCTTCATATTATTACTCTCTACACACACTTTATCTATTATCAGTGACTGTTGGTTGGTGCCTTCATTTACATTTGGGTGTTAGTGACCAATTTTGGCGCTAACATGTAGTAGCTTTGAGTTTGTATTTGATATATCAGATTTCCTCATAAAATGAAATGCATGACATACCAGCTGACATATCGGTACTCGCACAAAACCATTACACAGATGATCGCTCCTCAACAGCCTTATTCTTCGTACTAATTGGTGGCATTACCCAGTAGTGTCCTTGGTTAGTGTGAGTATAGAGGTAGGGCGACACAACATTAGTTTACCAAAGAATTTTTTGGCCGAATCTGTTGCTACCACATGTTATGTATTAAATTGTGTAATAATTCGACCAATAACAAAGTATACATATTAAGAATTGTTTTTCGGAAAGAAACTTAAAGTATCATATTTCGTAATTTTGGTTCTAAATACTTTTTTATGAATACTAAAGATAATCTTGGAAAATTAGATCGAAAAGCCAATAAAGGAATTTTTCTTGGATATTCAGGTCGTAGCAAAGCATATATAATTTTTGATAAATGAACTAACATTATTGAAGAAATTCTTCTTGTTTCTTTTGACGAAGATTTTCAGAATACCAAAAATGCCGATGATGACAAAGTTTATAACATATTAACAATACTACTATAGCTGAAAATAATAATACCATAAATAATACGATAATCTTTTAAGAACACCACCTCGAATCTTAAAGGATCATCCAATTAATAATGTAATTAGTGATTTAAACACAAGAATTTAAGCTAGAAATTGATTAAATCAAATAAGTCATGTTGCATTTATAACTAATTTTGAACCTAAGTTTTATAAAGAAGCGTCAAAAGATGATTTTTTGATTATTCAAATGCAATAAGAACTTAATCAATTTGAAAGAAATGATGTATGGGAACTCATTCCAAGACCAAATGATCAATCCTTAATAGGAATAAAATGGGTTTTTAAAAATAAAGCGGATGAAAATGTAACATTGTTCATAATAATACAAGATTAGTTGCTTATGGATACAACCAAGAAGAAGGAATTAATAATGAAGAAACATTCACTCCTGTAGCATGTCTTGAAGTTATACGAACATTACTTGATTTCTCATGTCATCATAATTTCAAATTATTTCAAATGGATGTTAAGAGTGATTTTTTAAATAGTTTCATAAAACAAAGCGTTTACATTAAATAACCACCCTTATTTGTTCATGAGAAATATCTCGACCATGTTTTCAAACATAAAAAGGCATTATATGGATTAAAACAAGTACCTCGTGCTTGGTATAGGAGATTAAAAGCACATTTATTAAATTCTGGTTTTCACATTGGTAAAAAAGATTCTACATTATTTATAAAAAGAGAAAATAATAATATACTAGTTGTACAAACATATGTTGATGGCATCATATTTGGATCAACTAACGAGAAACTATGTAACGATTTCTCCAAATAATGAAAAATGAATTTGGAATATCGCATGTGGGAGGATTAAATTTCTTTTTAGGTTTAAAATATAAAAAATTGAAAACGGAATTTTTATTAATCAAGAAAAATGTTGTATAGAGTTATTAAAATAAATTGGAATGGATAGTACTTCAAGTAAACCAACTCCAATGAGCACGAGTTTCTATTTAGATAAAGATGAAAATGGAAAGGATTTCAATCAAAATTATACCAAAGTATTATAAGATCTCTGTTATACTTAACGACTAGTAGATTAAATAGTATCACGAGCGTTTGTCTATATGCAAGATTTCAAGCACAACCTAAGGACTCCCATCATCAAGTGGTTAAAATAATTTTACGATACTTGACCAACATCAAGGATTATAGACTTTTCTACCATAGAGGCAGCTCTTTCAAACTTGTAGTACATAGCGATGCAGATTTCAGAGGTTGCAAGACAGATAGAAAAAGTACGAGTGGCACATGTCATTTCATCGGTCAATCTATGGTTTTGTGGTTCGGTAAAAAGCAAAATTGTACTTCTCCCTCGACATGTGAAGTCGAGTATATCTCAGCAGCCTTAGCCCTTGCACAAGTAATTTATATGCAACACACTTCAAGATTTTGGTAAAATTATAACTAACTCTCATATATATTATGATAATACCAGTGCTATAAATTTATCTAATAGTCCAATTAATCATTTTCATACAAAACATATCGACATTTGTCACTATTTTTTAAGAGATAATATAGAAAAGGAGTTATTTCTTTTGAATTTGTTAGCACCGAGAATCAAATTGCCGATATTTTCACAAAACCGCTATGTGAATCAACTTTTGTAAATCTACGTTGAGATCTTGGTATATATTCAATTAATGAATGAATGAATTAATATGTCAGATTTATTCATCATTATAAAATTTTGAACATTATTTCTCTATATAAAATTTTAATTTTAATTTGTTTCATTCAATCTTTTAACAACCATAACAAAAAACCTTTAACAAATTTACAGCTAAAACAGTTTTATCCATACAAAATTCTAACTATAAATAGACTATACATTCTATTTATGCATGATTAAAGAAAAATTAAAATAGAAATATTAATTATAAATCATAAATTAAACACGTCTTCACATCACGACTCCAATTACTCAACTATCAACTTTAGCTCACCTTCGTCAAATAGCACCTATGTATCACCAACAAAAACCACACCTCAATCAATTCGATCAGACTCACTAAATATTATAGCATCACCTACATATCACACCGGCTGCTCTTTCAAGGAAAAGAAAGCTAAACGAGTGATTGATCGTGAATCAACATCTCTAAATACTAAGTTGATGCAATATATCATTATCAATAAGAAATGATGAGAGTTCAACGAGAAATGTATCAGGAGCAACAACGTCAAGGATCTCATCTTAAATTTCTCGAAAAATGTATTCTAGCAATTGTGGTCATTCACCAACCAAAAATTACTTACCTAAAAATTCTCCTTGTTTAATAGAAACTCCCATAAAAACTTGTAATATTACTCCAAGAAATTTATGGAAGGCAAGGCTATCAAACCAAGACTGGATTGACACTCTGGCTTATCCAAATTGGTCTCCACTTAAGCCTCAAGATAAGTAAACTAACACAAACTCTGGAGATCAACTTGAATTCAAAAAAATTTCGGCAGATGATTAATTCTTTATATATACACACACATACACACACACACATATATATAGAAATAAATATGTGATTTTATGAAAATATTAAATTAATAATAAAAAGTACAAATAATAAATTGAATAATACAATTCTGCCTCTCTTAGATGTTTGTGAAGATGAGGTAGACGTTTGTCAAATTTCTTGGGGAAACAATCCTGAGCGATCTCAGACGTCTGTCACACTTCCTCAGACGTCTGAGCCAAGTTTCGGCTGTTACAAATGGCACTTCATATATATTTTTCTCTCCCAACTTTTCAACCATCACCCAATCTACTTCAATTCTAAAACTCCAACTTAATAAAACCTAGCTTCCTAAAACCCTAATTTGTCAAAAATGGCCCACAAAGTGAAGAATCCAGTTAACAAGAGATTAAAGAGAGGCCAATCTTCTTCTTCTCAAACCTATCTTGTCACCGATGCTCATATTCAAGAATGGCTTTGAAATAGTCCAATCATTAGTAAAAGATTCAAAGAGCTAAAGCACCTTCATTCTAGTCCATTCTACTAATTATGAAAATTTGGAGAATATGGTTTTCAAGAACTCAACAACGCCTTCGGCTATCGAGATTTAATCAATTTCAATGAAAATGAGGTGCAAATTGCTCAATTGGCCATTTTTTTATGCTAACTTATGCAGTAATGATACGTGGACACCTGAAAATGAAGATGGCTGGTTATGTACAAGTGTGTACAGTCGTGTTTTGAAAATTATGCGAACACAATTGGTCATTTACTCGATTGTTCCTCAACTGGATTTGATTTAGAGAAATTCCCGACCAACGAAATCTGCCCGCGATCAAGTTACACACCAAATTTGGGAAGATAGAATGCCACAATAGAAATCCATTTATCTACAATCAAAAGCTAGATTATAAAATCGTATGATAATTAATACGATAATTTCCTTATTAGGAAGCCATGAGTAAATATATGAAAATGACCACAAAGCCCTATGTGTTATATTTGGTGGAATTCAAGTAAATTATGATAAATTTATTCATAATGAAATTAATTTTTTTTTGTCTCACCATCGATGCACAATTATATATGCTCCATACATCCTTTACAAGGTCTCAGAGTACCTTCTTATATTTCTCATTTCGAAGAAATTCCCTTCAAAGAAAGTGGTAAAAGGTTTTTATCCTTAATGCATCTTTTCGAAAGACCACCTCCAATCATGTCTCTGACTCAATGGACTAAATAGCAATAACAACAATTGCATCTGATTCCTCCACAACAAGCTTAAGCACCTCCTCCTCCACAACAAGCTCAATTACCTTATCCTCCATAATAATCTGGTTTTTCTCACCATACTACCGAATATCATTCTGATTCGAAGATTTACGAAGCTTGCACTAAACCGACTCAAAATGAATCCTTCTGCGATTTAACACTTTGAAATCAAAAATTGATCACAGTCAATCAAAGAGCTTTGGTGAAAAATAAAAAATATTTTCACAATAAAATGGTCAGCTTGGAACGTTCTTTTTCTGCACGAATGACTAAAATGAAGAAAACTTCGAAAAAGGTTGTTTCCACTTTGGGCAAAGTTTTGAGAAAAGCTCATGGCGGATCATCTTCTAGATCATCCTCCTCTCCTTCTCCAACACCACCTCCTTCAACACAGACTCTGTTTACCATCCTCATAGATAATCTTCTTATGGAGGCAGTTCTCAACAAGATCAAGGAAAGAATATAATGCTAGAAGAACCAAAAGAAGAACAAGAAGATAGTGATGGCATGTCTTACTCTGATCCTTCAGCGCCACAACAAATGAATCTTTAGACATTTCAAGGATTGTCTATTCATGGAAATGAAGAATATAAGCACTAGCCGAAAAACAATCATTCTACTTCATCCGCCTACCATGACTATTCTAATAATTATGATGATTTCTTTAATTACAATTATCATGACTATCAATGATTTTTCCTTGCAATTTTAGGATTGTTTATTTTCTGTTCCTGGTTGTTCATTCGTACTAGTACCGATGTAGTTATTTCCCTAACTATTTCATCATGATTTTTATGGCTTTGTTTTTAATTTATTTCCGCTATTCTTATTTTTTTGATAATGCCAAAGGGGAGATAAAATGCGCATATACATATAGGGAGATAACATTCAAGGGGAGTTATCTTTTCGCTACTTATTACTAACTATTGTATAGTTGTCATCATCAATAAGGGGGAGAATGTTTGAATCTCTATTCTGCTATTTCAATGACAACTATACAATCACATATACATGATGTATCTTATCGTATTACAGGTATATATTTAGAAGAAGATCATGGTGCATAACAAAATCATGGCCCATAGACAATTGAAGAAAGATGATCATACTATTTAAAAGTAAGGTCATATTATTGTATTAATATCATAGATATATGTTGTACAGTTTCCTTGACTGATCAAAACACACATAATTTCATATTGACAAATCTTACTAACAAACTACTCTGATTTATACTTCACAATATGACAGATGTCCGTCACTTTGTCATGGACATCTATGAAAAATCGCTATTTATTATTTTTTAGACATCTACATACATTTGGGACATAAGGACAGACGTCTATGAACTGTCTCGGCCTGAAAATAAAAAACTTCAATTGTTGTTTTTGAATAGATGCTTCTATCTATTTTGAACAAAACTTCTTCCTCCTTCAACAGTTGTAATCATTAATCAAAGAGGAATCTTTCAAGAAGTCATAACTTTTCAAATACAATTCTTTAATTATATAAATACTTCAATCGATTGAGATTTTAATTTAACTTGATTTACTATTCTCTAACTTCTATATTCATATTCTCTTGTGCTATCATCGACAAAATATTCCCAATCACTTTCAACCAAAATCTATTTATTTTGGTTAAATTATTTCCTACAAATCCAAGCAGCTCACACTCATTATCATTCAAAAGAGATTATAGGAAGTGTTGTACTAGCAATCAATATCTATGTTGTATTGAATATAAGATTGTCAAAGGAAAAATTTTGTATCAGCTTGCTCCTTTGGTCGATGCTAGGGTTATTTTTCAGTGAAATGTTAAAGGGGAGCTTCAGGACTGGATGTACGATTTGAGGTCCGAACCAGTATAAAAACTTTGGTGTGCTCGTTTTTATACTTGGTTATATTGCTATATTTAGCTCATATATTGGTATACACTCACATACTTATACAAAAGTCATATTAGATATGATCCACTAGACTTTCAGGTATTGCCAAAAAGGTTTTATGGTTTTGTTTTTTGAAGAAAGTTCTGGATGCTCTATCCGATAACATTATCAGAGGAAAAGGAGATTATTAAGGGAAGCTCACTAAACATGAAGCAGTACAAAGGAATTCTTAGGTTTTTCTCATAAAGAACAAAAGCTTCACTTATACTAACGGGGTGGGGAGGGGGCAAATGTTACTACCATTATTGTCATCAAGAAAGTTCTGCACAACATTCAACCTCGACATCTTTAAATACAACGATGTCGATGTTAACTTGGACGCGACAAGAGTTGTTACTATCATTATCATCATCGAGGAAGCCTTCCACATCAGCTAAACAAAACATCATGAGCACGACGATGTCAACATCAATAAACACAATCAGATGGTTACCAAATACGTCACCAATCAACCTCAGAACTGTTAGACTCGTCGAGGAACACCAAGCTTCCTTCTTAACATCGCCGTCAATCCACAAACATTGTAGTTAAAGTCTGTCGAGAATCAACACCGCCAAGTCATCGAGCCCAATGGAGAGCACCACATACATATACACTTGATATTGATATCCATCAATGTCGATGTCCATAAATAGAGTTAACATCAAATTATGTCAACAATAGAGTGTTGGCATCAAGTATTAGAGCTACGCAGGCCATGCCACGGAAGATGCAATTGTACATACTTCATTGTGCAACAATGTTGTTCATCTTGACGCCGATAGAGCATTCACCTTTTACACTCGACGAAGCTAGAGATGCCAGGATTCGGGGATGCTGAAGTTTTCCACCAGCAAAGGGTCTTCATTTTAGGGGCCGAATTTTTCTTTTCTCACTTCTTACTCATTTAAATCCCTAAATCGAACTGGGGATTTTTCTCGTTGTAAAACTGAAATTGTTTCATCGATAAATGTTTGTTCAATTAGTATGGAAATGGTTTGATTAGAATGATTTGATATACAGTTTACATATATTCATTTCATATTGAGTTTTAACTAAGTTTACAGCATCAACATCACCATGCACATCGCCCTGAACCTCGCCGAGCCTCATAGTTGTTTTAAAGCCTTAATGTCCTTCATATTAACTTCCCATTGAATAACATTATCCCCGATAACAACACATACCTCGATATCAAAGCTGGAATTTGACATGAGCTAATACACTTGCTCGATGACTATGAAAGCTACATATCCAACCTCAATGACTCCAATATGTTCATGTCCAACCTTGATGACTCCATGCTCAACCCCGATGACTTCTTTTGACCTCGACAAGGCTATCCTCTAAAGCAATTCCTTATTTTACACTTTGGGGTGTTGACTAATTTATTCGTTAACATTGCAACATCTAAACAATCATCAATAGAGTAGAACATATATCAACAAATACAAATTTTCATCATTGGATGTACATTTTGTTTTAAAAAAAAAACTCAATTAGTTAAAATAAATAAATAATACCAACACGCTTTTGTAAATAGCTCCAAAACTCAATAAACCATGAGCCAAATTATTTGGAATTCCTCCATGAGTCTGACGGAATAAACTAAGCTGAATTGGAGTTCATATACAAAATGCACGATGATTAAAATTTATAGTGTTTAAATTATAATTACTTAATATTCAATGGCTTTTGAGTAAATTAACCATTGTCCCTCTTCCCCCATCGCATGCTAAACCCACTAGACTACTAATATCAAAACATTATCGCTGCCATCACGAATCCCTATTCATCGATCAACCACCACCTTTTTCCTCCTCATCACCACACCGAATTAAACAACCATGCCAGAGCCACCATACCGTCGCCATTCGCATCCGCTACGCATGGAAATCCGACCATTTTTCTTGATTTCTGGCCATTCCAACGCCAAGTGAATTGATACATCCGTATGGATCAACTCCCTTTAGTGTCCTCTACACGATTGTTCCCTCTAATTGTTTAATTATATTTTTTTCACTATTGATTGAAAAACCCTAAAACGGATGGCTGAAATTTTATTTTTAGTTTCCGACCGCATCGAACCCCATCTCCAAAAATGAACACTTTCCACCTCTTTTACACATTAAGAAAATCAAATCGCTGTATTATAAGGTACTTTGAATTTTTATAGATTTTAAATTTATTGGTTGATCCAACACTAGGGAAAGAGTAGAGAATTTCAAGATCAGGGAAGAAAAATAGGGATAGAGGTGATGGCGATGGTTTTGTAGCTTCTTTTATATAATCATATAGATGCGTTATGGGTTTTATATCCAGTTTGACCCGAAATAGCTATGTACATCGTTTATAGCTTGTGAAACATCTATCTTTCTAACCGTAAATCTAAATTTAACAAATTCATAGTCGAAACCGTTCAATTCAGAAAGATCTGTGCAACAGTTATAAACATGATACTCAATTTATCCTTTAATTAAAAATTTATTTTTACTTTATTTAATATAAATAGTGTCAAGTTTGTAGGTCGATTCATGTAACACCTCATATTTTGGAGTGCCACAATATGAGATTAAATGATAGAAAAGATAATTTAATTAAAGGTATTACTAAAGGGAAATTTAATTAATTAAGTGTGGATATTTTAAAAGGTTAATTAAATGGACCAACAGTAATTAGGACAATTAAATTTAGCGATATGGATAAAGGGAATGAATTAGAATGTTTATTGAAGAGGATTTTATAGTAAGGAATATGAATTAATAACATTAGGCAAGGAGATTTTAGTCCAAGACAAAATTATTAATATATATACCATTAAAAATATCGTTCTCTTCATTTGCTTTAATTTAAAAAATACAAATTAAAATCACCAAGCAAAAGCAGCCAACTTTTGTAACATCCCTAATTTTGGTTGTAATTATTCAAGATATTAATCATGAAATAATTAAATAATTAAATAAATAACTAGGGAGAATACAAATGTATAAATAGTGAGGATAATCACTAGATAAATTTGATTTTGAATTTCAAACTTTAAATGGAGAATTGGTTCATAGAAAAAGAAATAAAAAAGGGGACTTAATTATATAAGAGAGATATAAGCAAAATAAAGGTAACACACACATGTGTGTGTATTATTCCCCTAACATACAATTTGCTCTAGTTATCTATACTATTATATTATTAGTGAGTTAGAATTCAAGAGCGCAGAGGCCCCTTTACAATTTTAAATTGAAGTGTCGCGTGTTTTTTTTCTTTCGTTCTTCTCTACTTTTCATCCATACTGTCTTCGGCATAGGTCATCTTTCTCCAACCTAAATCATCTTCCCCAATTTTTTAATACCCTTAAACAAATCGCCTGAATTAGTGATTTTGCTTCCTTCCCCTCCCTTTTCCTACTAACCCTAATCTTGCGATGACCCAACGTTGTCGACCTGCTTCTTCCAAAATGATCGATCTTCCTCCATCGCAGTGGCGCACTATTGTCTCTAGGTCTGCCTTCATCATCCTATCATCGACGATAACCTTCTTTTCTCAAAAACCCGGTAGGTTGTTGTGTACGTGTCGATATGTCATCATGGGAGCTTCCAGCAAAATTGATTTTCAATTTTACGGCGCAACCGCCTTCTTGACGAAGTATTTTTCTCTTTCAGGTATTACGTACTTGATAAAGTAGGAGCGATGCATAACCGAATAGCCATCGAAGGTTAACACCCTCCAGTCAACGCTGAAATTGTCGCACAAGGTATGCCAACATTCGTAGATTTCATGTTGTTTCACCCCACTCTGTCGACAGGTTTAATTTAATGTAGATTCAAACCATTTCACTAGGCGATAGAAATTTGAAATTATTGTTGGTCTTCTATTCACAACTCATTTTTGGTGCACTTATAAGAAAAAAAGGTTTGATGATACTAGGTTTACTTCCTACAGAACAGTTAGAAGTGAAATACAAATGTGATAGCTAGATTGAGCATGTATAGATTTGGCTTTAATCAAATTAACTTAAATATATGCGTAGGCTACTTTATCTTCTCTTTGTATTCAACCATATGAGTAAAGACTGATTCTAATGTTATTTGATATAGATGAAATCATCAAATCATGTAGGTATTGAAAGATATAATAGTTTTCAAACTATTTGCTTTTAATGTAAGTTAGATAATTGAATGAAATCTGAATCAACATTTATGCTTCTGGTATTATTCTGCATCGTCTTTAATTGTATGGCCATTAGGTTATAGGATGATGGAACATTGGCATCAATGTCAGATTTCAATGAAACTTGATAAATGAAATAAGTCCCACAAATAGAGAAGTCAGACGACACTTTAAGGTGGGTATATGATTATTTTTACGATTCATGTGACGTGCATTTTGCATTGATTTTTTTATAACAGGTCAGATTGATCGAGTTCTTAATACTGTTTATGCTGAAAAAACATGGGTATACCATCCCAGTTTGATTTTAATATATAGTATAACTTATTTGGTATCGAATTTAATACTTCTGTTACAGTTAGCTTGGGTAGTTATTTCATATTTTGGAATATGAAACAGAAAGGACAATTCATAATAAATTGTGTCAACGTGTTTGGAATGAGTAAACCAAACAAAAGAAATTTGCATTGGTAGTTTGAAAGTAGTTCTAAATGAATAGTCAAAAGCAGAGGAGTTACATAGGTAAATTATCGGTAGTAGTATATGTGAAAAATATTGACATGCTGCTAGACTGTTACTGTCAATTTGGTGGACTTTTATGGTTAGATATGACTGGTTGATAATTATAGGTGGTTTTAAAATGGTCGAAATAACATATTTCTGGCTAAATGATATAATTTTTGGAAGTGCTTGAAGTGAATTTGATATTTTTTTAAAATGAGGTGCCACGCATTTTGATGCTTATCGTTTAATGTTTGCTGCCGTTTACAGCACTGGTTTGAATTTGCTTGCTTCAGGATAAATTGAACGAAATGTGAAAAATGTCAGTACTCCCAGGACTGTCCCATAAAATAAACTTCCACAATTTACATCTATATGCATCGTTTGTTTCTAAACTTCCCTGGATATTTGTAATTATTTAAACAGAACTTTATCTTTGCCAAAACAGAAATTGGGTATTTGATGAACTATATTTTTTGTATGTTGATTTTGCCATAATTCATGTTTGCTTTTGTTTTTACATTAATTTCTCTAGTTTTTTTTACTACCTAATGATTATGTCCTGTTATTTGCTAATTGCGTGATTTTATGCTTTGCACTCCACTAATCTTCAGAGGTCGGTTTCCTATTGTGAATGGTAGTTACTACTATGATTTTTAAGTGGGATTGCACAAACTATTATAAATGTGAACTATAATTTGTTATTACAAAATGATATACACAAAGTGAATTATCAATATTTGATGTGTTGCAAAATGATCCAAGTCATACCAATTCACTTTTGAATATAAAGCTGCAGTTTAGCTTAAAATTGGTACAGATATTCATATAACTTGGTGTTTGATAGGTTTAAGTATTGTTCTTCACTTCTTTGTCAGTGACATAACTAGAGACAATAGTTATCATGTTTTTATCCTGAATATTATTGAAACATGAATTATAACATATCCTGCCTTGAATTAGATTAGTGACATATTGCTTATTTATATTCAACTGTTGGGTAGTTGATTCAAAGTTCAGATACTGATATGAAGTTATATTCCTGTTCATTAATGGACTTTTTAATTCCTCCTTAATAAACCATTGGTTATAAGGGACAATTTTGTTTGCCTCATGCAATATCAAATGACCACAGAGTATCAAATGACTAAATTTACATTGTTTGGTCAATCTTCTAATTTCATTTTTAATCATATGAGAGAGTAATTTAAGCAAGTTATTTATTTCAACCATGTTGATTTATTTCTCTTCAAATTTTTTACTGTTGGGTATGCTAATGATTTATCTGTTTAGCATGCAACGCACACGAAAATGCACATTGAGTAGTAACGCCTAGGTCCCGGTCCTTCACCTAAAACCCAGCAGGACTTACTCATCCGCACTAAATCGACAAAGGCCCACCATTTTTGTTTGTTGATAATGGCCCAAATAATGGTTGCCGATCTACCATGTACATTGTGGCAGAAGTTCTATTTGAGTTAAGCTGATAACTACCAAGAACCATCGGGTTTTCTATTTATATACGTCGCTAAATTCAATATATTTATATTTTTTAATTAGGCTAGATCAGTTTGTTTATATCACTTCAAGGCTACTTAATTGATTCAAAATTTGTTCGAGGGCTGAACAAATTCGGAAACAGCCACCATGGGAAAGTGTGCATTTTCTACCATAATAGAGTGATGATTTATGTGACTGACTCAGACATGATTGACACCTTATCCAATTTATTATGATCCACTTTCAGCTTATAAGATGCACTTTTTAGTATATTTTTTCCTTTCTATGGTATCGGTCTATATCAAACGTTACTTAATTTGCTTATGCACTTTTCATGGCGGTAAATCTGGACACATGTTAATTTTATAGAATTTGTGTTCAGTTTGTTATGTAATTCCACTTCATATATTTCAATTTGACTCTAGAAACTCAAATTGTTTTCAAGATAAAATCTTTTATACTTCCATGAAAATATATGCAGGACATGTTTATAACATATGGGATGAAAGTTAAACCAACATATCATTTTTTTATGTTGTTTCAATAAATAATTTATGTGGTTTATCATGAAAGAGTTGTTTATTAATGTATGGTATTTCGGGTTTTTGGTGAGTACACATGTAATAAATATGAATAGAGTGTTAAAAATTTTGAACTCAAGCAGGAAAGTGAGGAAAATTTTGGAAGTCCAAAGCTTTAAGGCGACACATTTAAAATAGATTATTCAACATATCACAATTTATTAGGTAATGTATTGAAAATTTACATCCATCAAGTTTTAATGGATATATAGAGTATATAGTTACCATGTTTAAATACCATGTAATTCTATCTAAATACATATTACCTATTGTTGAGTTGTCCTTGGTCAAATTTTGTAAAATTCCTTTTGTTATGACTGCTTCATTTTATTGAAGTAGCATAACAAAAGAAGTCATTGCAGCACGGCTTATTAGTATATTTCCATATAATTTTCTTAAAAAATGAACATAATAAGTGCACATTGACCGCTAAAATAATTGATGAAATCCATTTTTCAGTACATAAATTTGATTTGGGTTAAGCTTTTAAAGATCTTTTGTAATACATATTAGATACTTATTTCTTTATTCTTTCTGTTATCTTTTTTTTTTTTTTTTTTTTTTACTTACATTCAACTATTTTGAAGTATGATATGACAATTTGTAGATTGGAGCATAGATTAAGTGAGTGTCTTTTTCATTGTTTGCCAAATTACAAACTCAACCTTTTATTCAAAAAAATTAGCATGACCTTTCTCTTTAGAATCTCTAACCACTTTGCTTCATGTAGATCTCAAGAGCTGAGAACTGAAACTAGAATGTATAGGAGAAGAGGCGAAATGAAACATATCATTAGTCACCTTAATCAATACTCCGTTCAATAGGTAATTGTACCACTGGTTGAAATTTCTTTTTATGCTATACATCAATTATTATTTTTTCATTGTTTAGTGTGAATGAAGTTAGATTTTTTTTTTCAAATATCTTATATAATGTAAAAATGATGGCTGATGTTATATTCATATTTTTTGGTTGCACTTTATTAGTTTAACTTGCATTAATTAACATTATATGATCACCACTACATGAAATTGAAGAAACAAATAAACGATTGTAAAATTTAGAGCAGCCAAAATATACAAGCTTATATATCCAACCCATATATTGTTCCAAGTTATAATTTGGAGCAGCCAAATAATATGATATCTGTAGTTTATTTTGGTATCAGTCGGTAGATCCATTTTAATTGATGCCTTTTGGCATATTTAATTGCTCAAAAGTCTCCTAAACATCATATCTAATAGTATGTATTTAGGTAATTAAAAACTAGACTCTTACTTTATATCTATACATGTTTTTAGATTGTAGGAGGTGACTGAATCGGAAGACTTTTTTTACCAACAAAAAAAATCAGTTCGGCTGAATTATTTTTTCATATTAATTCAAAAATAAATGTCACGATTGGTTTTTTCATTCTAAGTCAAAATTGTCGTTTTGTTAATGAAAAAAGGAGGAGAATTGCTTTTAGAATGCAAAAGTCTACTTTCAAAATCTATCTAAACTACAACACTGTTCTATTTACCTTAATGCATGTTTTTATGAGATCAGACAACCCAATCTTAATTCATGTATTTTAAATTTCCTTACTTCTTCTAACTTATATTTATCTAAACTAAAACATTGTTTTTGCATCTATTGACTCATGCATCATATGAGATCATAGGAATAAATCTTAATGCATGGTTATTATTTTTCCTTCACTTCTCATCAACCTTCTTTTCATTTAAACAGTGTTTTGTTTTAACTATTCCATCAAAGGATAAATTATTAGCTACTAAGTAGAGATAAAGCGTGCAATCCATCCTGTCATAGCAAGCCCTTGCAATCAAGAGTCAAGATCAACATTAATATCCATTATCATATAATAATATTTAGCAATAATTTTTTAATTTTTTCAATAGATGAAGAAAAATTACTTGGAAGATATTTGAAGAATTATGATAATCCAGTGTTGGATCATTATGAAGCTAACATTAAGTAAAATAAAGGTATGCGTGTTATGTTTTAGAATGAAGCCAAAGGTTTAAGTGAATATGAAGTAATCATGGGTTGGATCGATGAATACTCAATACAATTTCAGCATTAAAAGCAATATTATTTTACTCTGTGGACTAAGTTAAAAGATCACATAAATTAGTGCTGAAGGTGACTACGAAATCAAAAGCAATATTTTTTACTTAACAAGATAAGTTGAATGTCCTATAAATAAATTTTAAATGCTGCCTACAATATGGAAACAAATAGAGAAGAGCTTAACCTTTTTAGATTTAAGTCAATATAAAAGGACACCTGAATTGACTTAAAGGTAGAAATGCATGAAGTCATCAATATTTATCATTAAAATGTACCCCAATATCAAAAAAATAAACTGTGTGTTCTAATAAAAATCTTGAAAGAATTAATCATCTTAAACCGTTATTTTTCAAATTGCATAATAGAACAGACAAGTAATTCAAATGGTTTGGCCTAAAATTCAAGAACAAATAACTTCATACGCAACGAATATTATATAGCTTCCACTCTCATGTGATGTCCATGATTTGACAAATGAAATATTGGATATCTTAAGCAAAAATAGGTTAATGTCATCAAAGTGTACAATCAGTTAAACTGTATTCCTGCATCTTGAATGATCATAAGGTTTTCATTATAAGTATTTCAAAATTCCTAAAATTATTAAAAGAAATTAGCCGAGAAGGTTAAAATTGCCGATGTAATCATTAAACTTTTAGCTTCATGTGCAATTTATATATTATACTTGATCATTATATATATATATATATATATATATATATATATATATATATATATATATATATGCTCCTTACAGATTTAATCTTAGGAATTTATTTAGTTATTTTTCTCATTGAATTTATAAGAATATTATAGTTTATAAGTGTGTGTGTGTGTATATATATATGCTTTCTTTGGTGATAACCGAGTTCCAGCCAACTACAATAATTTCATTCTCTTCCGTAGGATAGAAAAATTGCTACAATATAATGTTTGTTCTGATTTATTTCATATTGGTTTCCCAAGGTTATATCAAGTTATCTGAGTTGATGTTATTTAGTTTTCAGCTTGCATGCTATCTGTGGTACTGCATTCTCAAAGCTATAGCCAAAGCGTTAACTAATTTCAACCAATTTGTTCAAGTATGATCTTGGAAAGACTACATGTAATTTATTAATTCTCAATGTCTCTAGGTGTAACTCTATTTTTGTTTTGCTGCAATTCCAAGATGACAGTTGGCAACTGAGCATTAGATTTCAGATTGCATTGATTGTTTTTTAAGCAAATAATTGGCAATATAGAATCTGTGATGTTTCTCAACTTTATAAGAGAACTACTTATTCAGCCAACCAAGACATTGGATATTTAATATATTTATATAGGGGTTTATCATAAATCATTTGGTGTAGAAGCATAGATTTAGATGACATAATATTTGGCGTTTCCCATTAACACTTTCATTTCACTTCCATGTTCTTTAGATGAACAATGATCATGCTAATGAATATTCCATATACTGACTGTTCTACTATGTTAATGCTCTTTAGCTAAAGTTTGTTTGTGCAATATTACCCTCCATATCATGATTGTTTTACTGTGTGTATCTCATGCTTTGCTGTTATATGTTCTCATCAATACGCTTCAAGTAATTTGTCATAAATTTTGATATCCAATTTACACTATATGAAGCAATATTGGTAACATAGGCTAAACTTATTTTGGTGTAGCTTTCCTCTTAGTATTTAAAAATTTATTTATTCTGAAGGCATCATATAAAATATTTCATCAATGGCATACTTGCCGATGTTTGACATCAGGACCTTTGCCATGTTGCATATGTTTTCATAGTAAGACAAGAAAGTGTGTATAATTAACTTAAAATAATGAAATCTATAAGGGACTTATATGCTATATGATTGCATTAGGCTATGTTTATTATGCCAAATCAGTAACTGGTGTAATTAACACATGTTTTGACCTATCAAACTATGCAACAAGTTATTTTACCCTATCTCCCCTTCTTTCATCTATCCTTGCACTTCATCTAACTGCTAATTGTATGAATATCCAAGTTTATACATGATACATGTTTTGATCCATACCTATATGCTCTGATTTACTATAACTTGAAATTCTGAATTTTAATTGTGATCATCACAATATATTTATACATTATTTATCCTATCGTTCAACATTGTTTGATAATTACAATTATATTATAATTTTTATACATTTGGTTATGGCTTATGAAACAACATTATTTTTTCGACATTCGTGTGCGAAGCACGGGTGCACACTAGTATTTTTAGCCAATCATAAACCAAAAGAAAAGAAGACAAAGAGCTCTCTATTAAAACAAATTCAATCAAGAAGAAGAAGGGAAAGAAAAAGCTAAGGAAAAAACAAAGTTAATTATTTCTATATACAATTAAATCTAAGGTGAACAATATTTTCATTTCCTTGTTTTCGAGACGTTTTTTCAAAATTAATGGTAGGTCTGAAATTTGGTTGATTATTATTATGCATATGGCTTAGATAATAATTTGTGTGAATTATGGTTATCATACATGATTTTTGTGGAAAATTTCTAAGGGTTTTGGTTTAAAAACCTACATTTTTATCTCCAAATTCTTTGAGTTTCTGATATAATGTTTGTAATATTATCATGGAGATGAGTTTTATTTCATAGTTTTTAGATGAATAATGAATTTTGTTAGACCAAAAAATGGTATAACACCCTGAATGCCGATAATGACAAGTTAGCTCTTGACTTTAACATATGTAAGAACATAATCGAGCTTTAGCGATCAATGTCACCATCAAAAAGAGCCAAAATCTAACTTGCCATTATGATACTAAGTGTATAATAAAATCATTAATAAAGGATGATGACAAGTCTTCGAGAGAAGATTCATACTCATTTATCATTATTCAGCCATTAGACTCTATATCCCAAAAGGGACTCAACATCCTTAAAGGAAGCTAGAATAGTATTGTCTCATCATTTCACACAAACATGTAGATGAGATATTCCGACAAGGACTTATGTCATATCATATGATCAAACATAAATATAGAAGATGTGACGAATTGGGGACGTGCTCTATTAGGCATGATAATAGACCAATTGTTCTTTTGCTCTCATATTCGAGAATTCAATGCTCATATAATCTTGCGTATACAAACTCGTTGATGCTTGAAACTCAACGAGAATGACCATGCCGAGGCTATGCATTTGTTATTGTTAAAGGTTCATCGACGATGGTCATGCCGAGCTTTGAACTTCACATTGTTTTTATCACAGCTCAAAGCTCATTGAGATTGATCATAACGAGTTTCAAACTCGAGAGTCTATATTACCAAGCCCAAATTGATAATGATTGAATAAATCATAATCAAAGTCCATAAGCCAACCCAAGCCTTTGTTTCTATTGATCAAAGATGATTACAATCGAATACAACATTTCTCCAATTTGATTTAGGGTTTTTCTTAAATGTAATTTAAGAACAAGGGAGAGAAATGAAAAATTCGAACCCCGGCATGGAGCCCCATGGTCTTTATTTATAAGATTGGGTGGGTAGTAGGTACCGACAATCTTTAGCCTCGTCATGCTTTAGCATTGTCGAGCATTAATGATAGTAGCCTTATTGGCTTCGGCATGGATAAAGTCGTTGCACTTTGACACTTGTGCTCTTGTTCCTCCTTGATGAGACCTTGGTATGACCTCAATGCTCGAAGTCATTCTTCCTTAATGATCCTAGGTGCTATTGAAGCGTGGCATCGATTTTATTGATGTACCTCGGCAACAGCAGTTGTTGAGATTTCCTATATAAGGTTGATACAATGTTACTTCTTAACCCTTGATGATGTCTTTGATTTTTGGTTCTGGTCATCGACATGAAGTGGCCTATTTTGAAGAAAATCGACATCATTGGATAATAACGGCATAGTTCTTTTATCACCACCTTGTGTTCTTCGATGTCGACAAGGACTTTGACATTGATATTCATCCTTGCATTCTAACGCTCCAAACCTCAACATGGACCCTTAGCCTCGGCATTGACTCCTTGACTCATATCCTTTGCAAATTAGTGGAGTATCATTTAGCCCACTTCCTAGTACTAGAGAAGCTTTTTACTCTTTAGGGTAAAATTAAGAATCCCATCGTATTGTCTAATCCTCAATGAGATTTCCTTACTAGTTTTGTTTTCCTATAATACATGAAGTACAAGATATTATTTGTTATTGATTCTCATTCTTGATTTAACTTATGCGGAATTCATCGCTTATATTATTCATGTGCGTTAAAATTATAATTTTTTATAAGAGAGAGAGCGGTAAATAATAATAAATTTTCAAATGAAAGCCCCAGAAGATTATCTTTTTATATCATAGGAGGGAGCATGAAAAATCTTTTATAGTAGTGAATAGAAATTTAGAATCTCATCAAATAATAGAAGACCAGAAATTCATATTTTGCAATAGAAGAAGATCATAAATCTGTCTGATAATTATAGAATGGAAGATCAGAATCCCATCTAATAATAATTAGAACACCAGAAATCCTCGTATGGAAATGATAATGAAAGAAGTCCAGTAATTCATATTAGCAGTGATAGTAGAAGAGTGAGAATCTGTTTGCTAATAATAAGAAGAAGACAATAAAACTATGTCTGGCGCTAAAAATAACAGGAAACCAGAAGTCCATATCTAGAAATAATAGAAGAAGACCAGAAACTCTTATTTGGTAAAGGCAATAGAAGTCCAAAAATTAGCATACAGAAATAATAATAAAAGACTAGAGATCTATTATAAAAGACCAGAAGTCCCCATCTAGTAATAATTATAGAAGTCTAGAAATCCATATTTGGTAATAAAAAGAGAAGACTAAATATCCATATCAAGTAATAATAAAAGAAGACCATAAATCTATATCTGGTAATAATAAGAGAAGATCGGAAATCCATATTTGAAAATAATTATAGAATTTCAGAAATCATCATCTGGAAATATTAATAGAGGTTCAATCATTTGAAAATAATAATAGTTCATAAATCATCTTCCAAAAATAATAATAGAGGCCCTTTGTTTTGCACCACCCTCCAGGCATTGGACATTTGAATTCTTTTGTTTTATGCCACCCTCTGGGCTTTGTTTGTCTGAATCCTCTGTTGTGCCACTCTACGAACTTTGGATGTTGCTAATCCTTTGTTGCGCCACCCTCCATTGCACCACCCTCTTGGCTTTAGATATTGTTAATCCTTTGTTGTGCCACCCTCCGAGCTAGGAAGTCTTAGTCCATTGTTTTGACACCTTACCACCATCTTAGGCAATGAATTAGGTCGTTTGGTGCATTTGGTTAGCTTCCATCAAGCAGGACCAAAGACTTACCTGACCTCCCTCTAGGAGGCACTTCAAATAAGCCTTATAGGCAGAAATGACGACTAGTTTGGTGTTTTGGCCAGACCATTATTAGGTAAAATAAAAGGCTTACTTCGCCCTCCCTCTAGGAGGCGCTTTAAATAGGCCTTATAGGAGGGAATAAAAGCCGGTCAGTGCTTTGAAACTTTTGAGGCAAGGTCAAAGGCTTACTCCGTCCTCCCTCTAGGGGGTGCCATGATATGACAACGTAGGCGGTATCACGGGCTTATAGATTGTAACGACCCGCTATTTTAGACTATTCGCATCCGCACATGTCGGACTTGAATAATTCAAAATACCAAATTTAATTTAAATTTGGCAAAACTCAGATATGCGGTAAATAAATAATCACAGAATCACAGACACAGAGTAATAATATGCAACGGAAGTAAAAGAGATAGTAGTTCATGAAGCTACTATATAAATATATAAGATACACCAGAGTTAAATAAGTTACAACAGAAGTTTCGAATACAATAGTCAAGTATAAGAATCAGAATACATCACTGGAATCAACTGAATATCTGAAAGCTGGATAGATAGCTGGATCTCCAAGCGAAGCTCCAACTCCAAAGGTGAGTCCCGAAAGCTGAACCCCTCAGTCTGACCTGAGCGTAAAGCAAAACACAAAACACTCGAGTCAGGATTAACATTCGTATATCAATAAATCCAGCTCAAGTGAAATAAGAATTGAAATACAAGTAACTCAAAGGATATTGGAATAACCATCCTCTAAGGATCCGTTAAACTATCTAATATGTAGTAGTGTACGCTAAATAGATAATGCCTATCAGTAATATAAAGTATCAAAATAGTGTTAAGGCGTTACCATTATCCCCCTTAACACATTTTATAAGCGTTATAGTCTATACAACACTGTGAACTCCACCGTAAACTAGTGGGATATCAGGGAGTACTCCATAGGTATAACACAAAACAAATTCGTAGTGGTCGCGTATATAGGGATACAAGTATAAGAAGGCACATGAGGCAACGCCCAAGGTAGTGAAACTACCGTTTGCCTAATCCGGACTGATGAGAACGCATCGGCGCAACGATCGCAACACCGCGAAACAACACTCCTGAAATTTCGAGTGTGCACCAATCAATAACAAGTAATGAGTAGTTTACGAAGAAGTGTGTTCGCTCGAGGTGGCTAACCCCATTTGGCCCGGCTCGACTCCTGTTTTAGTCATTTCCAATTTGACACAAGTGTCAAGGCTATCCATTATCGTTCTCTTTCTTCAGTCATCACGTACATCAATCCAACCACTTCATTCTGGATCACACTCCGCGTATAGTTATTAATGCGGTTTCGGTTTAGACAGAGATTATGTCCATAACCGATCCCGGTTTCTTTAATAACTTTGTAATTATTGCACCAATTGGTCGTTTAATATATTTCAAACCGAATCAAATTCAATTTCAATTCGTAAACCAACATTTCATTTGTCTTTCTAATCAATTTCCAAAATTGACGTTTCATAACTTCCAAATTACCATTTCAAAATCTTGTAATTCGATTTCAACTTTTATTTAATCAATTCAAATATTGATTCAAATTCATATATAAATTTCATTCCGTAATCATTTAAATAAATTAATTTAACACTCAAATCAATTTCAAATTCATTTGTCGATTTCCTTCAATATTCGTTAAGTTAAATTATTATTCAAAACGATTTCTATCAGATTTTCCAATTCATTAAATCAATTACTTAAGTTCAACTTTATTATATCAAAACCTACAGATTCAATTAAATTAGATTCGCCAAATCAAATTCTTAAAATTACAAGTCTAACATTTATTTCAATAAAATGCATTTTTTTTCTTGTTAAAGAAATTCAATTTCACTTATTTATTTACTTAGTTAAAATTTCCAAAACTCAATTAAAACAGAAACTAAATTCCACATATTCAAGAAGTACAATTTCACTTATTAACATACTTAAATAATTTTTCAAAGCTAAATAAATAAAGAAACCCAATTTCATTTATTAACGAAGTTCACATTCACTTATTCATAAGTTCAATTTCTCTTATCAAAGAATTCAATTTTATTCAATTATCAAAGAATTCAATTTTATTCAATTATTAAATAATTTCAATCTTAATTATTAATACTTTCAAAACTTAATAATTAATGATCTCAAAACTTAATTATTAATAATTTCAAAACTTAATTATTACTAATTTCAAAGCTTAATTATTAATAATTTCAAAACTTAATTCAATAATAATTTCAAAACTTAATTATTAATAATTTCAAAAATTAATTATTAATGATTTCAAACTTAATTTTTAATCAATTAAATTTTAAACAATGTTCTTTCGTCAATTACTATGTTAATATTTATTTCAAATTTCAAATATTCACAATTTCCTTTCATTAAAATCTAAATTCAAATTTTATTTCAAACCTTATTATTGTTCAAATAAAATCTTTATTTTATTTCAAATCAAATTATTGACCAATCGGGTTTAATTTAATTTTCTATCTTAAGTCAAGTTATTTGGGTATTTATCATTTCAACCCGTTTCCATTTCAATTCAAAAATCAAAACATAGCAAAGGGAACTTGCAGTGTGATAACTGGGATGGTGTCAAAGTAAATAACAAGCAATAGCAAACATCAATAACAATCTAATAAATTTATTTAAATAATCCCGAAATAATCGTATTAATTCACATTGTTTTTTGTGCGAATTAATATAATTATTTCTAGAGTCTACATTATCATTTCATGTAGATTAAAGATTATTACACTAATTATTCTATGCAATTCTACACTTTACATCAATTATTCAATTTCATACTTCATCGATTAATACAACATAACTTCAAATGGTTCGAGGGTAATTAACCATTTTTCTACATGTCGAATAATTAAACATTTAAGCGTCATGTTATACAAATTTGTCTAATTAAATTCAACATATATCAATTTCAAGTTGTTAATTATCCTACATCAAGTTCAATTTCATATTTTTTTATCACTTTAAACATTAACAATTAAACGTCCAATGTAAACATCAAACAATCAATCGATTATCAATCAAACTGGATTATTATCACATAATTAACAGATAACGGTGTCAGATGTCACAGGTGAACTGATACGGTAATAACATATATAGTAGTGTAAATAACCAACAGCAGCATATTCAATTGTCGTTTCAAGTGAAATCAAATTTAATAGATAAAAGAACGTTAATCGTGAGTGACTGCTCATCTTTCGAGGCAAGATAGAATTGACAAAGACCGAGCAACGAATTCCAAACCATCGCTAGATTGGAACGAATTTGACAGACAAGCTGATAATTCGAATAGACGAAATAAATTAGAACTGGGTCGACAAAGATAATTGGCATACGAAACATATATAGAATCAGATTTTTAACTTGAATATATATTCATTTCAAATCCATTGTTTTTAAACTAAACTCAAATATTTTTCAGTCAAATATATAGTATATAACTAATGTAAAATGACCTATATACAAACTGTCGTGAAATATAACCCTGCTGCAAAGTTTGCAAAAATCAGAACATATTTCATATATAAATACTCTTATTAAAATGCAGGATATTCAGGTATTATATCTTAAGGTCAAATGTTTGATTTTAAAACACCTTAAAAATTAAAACCTTTATATGACATGAATATCTCTTTATGTAATATATATATGTTATAACCAACTCGCCTACTGCAACATAAATATGTACGAAAGCATGAAATTTCATAAACACGTATTTATATATAACAAAAAAAAAACTTGTACGGTTAAATCAGTACTATATATATCCAAACTTCGTAAATAAAATCTACATATAAATCACGCGCAAAATGTCTTTTAAAATTATATATAACAAATCATATATATATAAAATATACAACTAACAAGGTAAATATAAGGCATAGTAATAAAAGAAAAGCACAGTTCTGGAAACGGGAAGAAAGAAAACCATATAAATAAAATAATCTATATATAAACTTACACACTGTAACATTAATTATACAACAACACTTTATGTATACAGAAAAGAAAAACTTATATTCATTAACATATATATATATATATATATATATATATATATATATATATATATAAACAGGATAAATAGATGTATAAAATCAACCGAAGAAAGTATAAATTAATGTATATAAACAGCAACCAAAAGAAATGATACAGATATAAATAATGCATAGACTACCGTATACTTAAATATAACAATAGGTGTATAATATTATATACTTATGAAACATATGACCATTAAAAATATCCAGATGGCTTCACCTTATACTGTAATATAGTATACAACTCAGATGCATATTGTAAAAGATGTATACTATGAATCATAAAATTGTAAAGAAGAACAAACGAAAGTCTGTAACTCATGTAACTCATCCATAGATATATCCTGTCATATAACATTATAAACTAAAAATGACAATCGAAATATCTTCAAAGTATAATTAACGTAACTTTAAAAAAAAATCAAGATACTATAACATGTTTCAAGTATAATATAAATATAACTCAAACGTTTACAGGAAAAAAAACAAACATATGCATATAGTGCTCACCCGAAAAATGTAAATATATAGGTATAAGAAACCCATATATACGCATGTAATATATATAAATATGCAAACAACTTATATCATATATATATAAATATCACCCATTACCTGACCAAGAACTAAAGAGGAGAGGGGGAATATGCATAATGAATAACAAGGAAGGGAAGGCAAAGAAGATGATGCTAGAGCTAGGTGTTTGAAGTGGCTTGACTGTGGCTGCTACGGCGCGGCAGAGGGGCATGGCCAAGCTTGGTCGTTGGATGGAAGGCCGATGGGTTGTCATTGGCGAAGATGGAACGTGCTGGAGGTGGACTCGGAGGTGCGGTGTGACTTTGGTGGCGAGGACGCGTGGGAGGGGCGCTGACATGGCCGGTGGTCCATGCGGTAGTAGCTGGAAACGATGGAGATAGTGGCGGTTAAAGCGGAGGGGGAAGGTGATTGAGTTAAGGCCGGAGGGGAGACTGAGGTGGACGGAGTAAGGCCGAGGTTCGGTCGTGGAGGGCGGTTTGCTAGGGATCGGCTGCTGTAAGGTGGTGTGGGGCTATGCAGGTGATCGGCGTCTAGCGGTGGACAGAGGAAGATGAACGAGATGCCGAAGTGGAGAGTGAATGAGGAAGTTTGGAGTGGAGGTTAGAGGAGCTTTGATGGTGAATTGAGGTTGTTGCATGGGAGAGTGGACGTGATGATGAGTGGGCTAGAAAACTGATGAACAGTTCATACGTGCTTACACATTATATTTTCCTTTCTCAGCATAAAGGAAATGAGCACCGAAAGGACACGAGCAATACAAATATTGAACCAATGGAAATGTTAAAAGTCAATTCTTGAATTTAGAGAGAAATTAATGCAAGTGGTTGCCTGGTTTACGGTGGATAAATGAAGGGTAATGAAAACCGAAAGACTCAAATTCGAAACCGATACGTTAGGCATTATGCAAGTGCAACGTATACCGGACTCCGAATTTGACAATCGAATACACTGTAGAGATCAGTACGATGAGATGATCAAAACGGTATACGGATATGGTGGAACGATTGAATTATAAAAATTTGAATTTCTATACTAGCGGAAAATGCATGAAAAAAATAGAAAAATAAGATCGACGGAGCTAAAAATGTCCGAATTTGGAAAAACGAAAAATATCGTTTGCTCAGAAGATGGTTAGAATTTTTCTATATAAAAATATTTAGGTTTCGAAAACGTTTTATTTTCATCGCTTTTTAACTGATTAAATTGAAGTATATTTACGCGCGAAATAAACTTCATATTTTCGGACGAAAATTTACCGGTTGCTATGTTTAACTAGACGCATTCCAAATATCAAATTTATATTTCAAAATTTTATTTTTATATTTTTATTAAATTTCACACAAATTCAGTTAATTAAATTAATTTAAAACTGTTAAAATATCCGGGTTGTTACATAGATGCTTTAGCCTGGTCATTTTTGGCACGGATAAAGACTTACTCCGACCTCCCTATAGGAGGCACTTTGAGCCGGCCATCTTGGCGTAGTCGAAGGCTTTTTACCATCTGAGTCAATTATTTAAGGAGAATGCTACTCCCAACCATGTAGATACACTTGAGAATTTGATCCTTATTCATCCATTATTGGGAAATATGGTCGTAAATGTTTTGCATTCCGGTATCTAGGGAATATGTTGCCATCGGGTCGGCATAATGATGTGCACGTAAATGTGCATATATTTACATCCATATTTTATCTTCTTTTATTTACATATACATCATATTTGGGCATTTTAAAATGTTAAAACCAAAATTCAATTATTTTCAAATCATCGTATTTTCATCTTCATTCAGGGGCAAAATGGTCATTTTTTGCGCATGTGTCAATTTAAGAATTTTTACTTAGACAATTTTTGTGATATATATAGGATATTTCGATGCATATGGAAGTGGGATTCATGATGATATGTGCATGCACAAGGAAATACAAAGAAACGAAGAGGAAATAATTCAAGTTATAGAACATGGGGGACCCCACCCACTTATCTAAATCTACAATTAGAAGCTAATGGACAACTAAGTGAAGGTTAAAGCTTCATGCACATTAGATTATGGATTAATTAGTGGCTAATGGTTAATTGGTGGCCACACTTCCTTAAGGGTATTTTGGGAAGCTCCCTAAGAACGGAATTAGGGTTTTATGCATGCATAAATAACCCTCTTATGTACATGAACATATCTTCTACTCTTTCACATTGGTTAGGAAAATAAGAAAGCAAGTTGTAATGGCAATGTTTCATGAAATAAAAATGGCTTTCAAGCCTCTTTTCTTTTCTACATGCTTTTCTTTGCTTTTATGTTAATGTTTAATTTTATGCTTTCTTTCTTTTAATGTTCATAGCTTAGATTTACATAAATGCAAGTAGTACAGCTTTAATTTTTATGCAAGTGGCTTAATAGTTAATCTCATTTTCTCCTTTATTTAGTTTCTATTTCTTTTGATTTTAATGTTGAAAATTACATGTGTTGATATGATAACATAAATGAGTAGCTAAACCCCTTCAATTTAGGGGTAATGAAGCTCTTAAATATTATGCAATTTCAACATTTCTATGATTTATGATCTCTTTTGGTTTGTGCTTCATGAGAGCGAATTTTGATGCAAGTTTATACAAGTGGGTTTGATAGCTTATAATGCTTTTGCAAATGATCTATTCTTATTCGACATAAACATAATTTTCATCATCATTTGCTAATCCATTTTTGATTTTGAAAAGAAAGTAAAAACAAAATTTGATGATCTATCTTACTAATTACAATAGCAGATAGATCATAATTATAATAGATTTTGCTTTGGCTTTATTTTCATGAGAATTCGTAAGCGAGAATTGTTGTATTATAGTTTGATGGCTTGAATTATGTTAATTAATAACATAAATAAACCATACCTATGACAAATGCAACAATTATTTCACTTGAGTTTATAACTAGAGATCTTAAATATTTTTTTGCTGATTTATAAAAATGTGAGGGTGGATTTACCTCTAAATTGCTTTCTAACACTACAAGAAAACTGCCCATTGACGGAAAATAGTACAGCGTTGTTTCTTTGAATGCAGTCGTTATTCATTTTTTCCTTTCCTAATCCTTTTACCAAACACTGTCGGATCATTATTTTAATGGATGTGATTCTAGATAAAGGCAGAGAGCTGAGGAAAATGTAGAAGAGACTTCCAGACAAAGGCAGAGAGCTGTTGAAAATGAAGAGGAGATTTTTCGTGTGGAGCATGATTTTGAAGCATTGAGGTCGTATGTAAGTAGTCTTATTAGTGTTCGAGAAGCCCTCCATTCTTCCGAAAAGCAATTTCAAAAAATGGAGAAGCTCTTTCAGAGTTATAGCCACATATCGGTATTCGATTTGTTTTAGTATGTTATTTTCTTGATCTCTCCTTTATCCATAGATGGTTTGTATTTGTTCTTTTTTTAACTACATTATCAAATATCCAAGATAATTTATTATGGTTTGTTGCTAAGTTGGGGTGTGGTTGAAAATAGGCACATCCTAAAACTGATCATCTAACAACATTAAAGTTTTTAAACACCTTATCTAGGAAGTACCCTTTATCTATTTTCTCCACATGTATGTCAATAAAATGGCATATGGCTTTACTGATCACTTTTAAGGCTACAAGACTCAGTATCATGGAAGTTAACATACAATTTAATTTTCGATATAACTAATAATGAAGGGACATTTTAAACTTTGACTAAAATTTATATTCAATTTTATGAAGATTATGCATATATACCCTAATCAAATTATGAAAAATGACAGAAGTATTATAGTGTACACATGCGACTATTTGATTGTAGATACCTTAATTTAAAATGAAAATTGTGGTCGAATACCTTGGTGAGGTTTTAATGCACCTTCATATAGGCTCCTTCATCTGCATAATTCAGGTGAATAGGATTGTTAAATGTTAGCCTTGATATGATTTTTTTTTATCCCTCTTTATTAACAGTTTTCTGATGCATCATTCCAAAATTTTCGATATAGACCCCTCTGTCATCTTTGCCTTAATTGCACTGAATTGAGATAGTGGAAACATACAACTGTGTAGTGGAATAACAGTTTTCCATTATCCATTCTGAATTGTGACTCCTATTTCATACCTAAGATTACATATCCTTTTTTGTTTCTTCCTCTTCTTCTTTTAATTTGTGCCTCTGTATTTTTTTCTTCCTAGGAATATACTTGATCATGAGGCCCTAAGCTATATGCATAGCAACTGAAAATGGCTAGATTGCAGAAGTATGAAGTAGAAGAAGAGACATGAAGCTACTAATTGGATTATCATGTTAGTTGAATTATCATGATGTATGAGGAAAATTACTCAGGCAATTAATTGAATTTTCATATTAGTTTATAAAATGTGATCTAAACATCATGTTTATTCTGTATAGGTATATTGTTGCAATTGCAATATTGGGGTTTCTTTATACATTGATGCAGCTAATTGTAAGATTTATAGGTAGCGAGAAGGTACATGAATATGGTATTTTATTGTATTTTGTAGCAATGTATTCTGATATAGAGTTGTAGACTTATGGATGATGTGATTCTTTAGTTTCATATGTTCTCTTCCAAGGAATTTTATAAGACAACGGCCATATCTCATGAAGGATAAAATTTGAAGAATCCAAATATACTGGCCATAGTCCATGAGGAAGAAATGGATATGGAAAAAGGGGAATTGCTGCTTCACACATAGGTAAGTAATAGTATGTCATATGGTGTTCGTATACCCTTTTTTACGTTTTTTGTTTTGGCTTATATTATATGGTTAGAAGGTAGTTGTATATGTTTATCAACATGTAACATAGGAGGATTTTCTGAAAACTGATAAGTCTACATGCATTAAGTTGGTGGAAAAAAAGGAAGGAACGATCACCTAAGGTATAGTACGTAGTACAAGTAGTAAGATAAGCTCTCTAGTTAATGTAAAAAATGATACCACTTGCCTTCATTTGTCATATATAGTTTAGTATATAGTGAGATTTAAAAATTATTTTATGCACATGATGAGTAGGCATTATATTACCATGTTTCTAATGTTCACATTTGAATGAACCCCCATGGTTTATTACATTTGTGGTTTTTGATTTCTGTTTATAGGCATGATTACTGAATATCTACATGTAACTATTGAAATGTGTTTAATGTATATGTTACTATTGTTAGGAGCATACGATACTTGCTGACAGTTAAATAATTTAAGTTTTTCAAAATTAATTACAGCTTAAAATGTAAATAATTCTAAAATTATCATCCCCGGTTTATATTTATAGAGTAGCTAAATTATATTCTTATAGTCAACCATGGACGGTATTTTGCAAAGTCAAAAATACATGTCAAGGGAGGTAAAATGCTTGTGGATATTCTTGAATCCAAACACAAGATATAATGCAGTTATCATACTGACTGAGACCTAGCAATGAAAATTTTGAGATCATAAGTTTGATGCTTCTTTAAAAAATGAAAATTGTTGAAACTGAATTCATAACCTTATTAAACTAGTAAATCATACGCTAGACTGTACGCAGACACAAATGTAATTGAAGCGGAACAATATTAAACGTGTTGTATTTAAAAGACTCGAAAGGTAAAAAATATAAGGGTTATAATTTTGATAGCCTTGGATCAGGACCTGACCTGGTTAATAAAAAAGCAAAGTGTTTACAGTAAGCAACAAGAAAAATGATGGCTGTCATTTATAATCAGTTAAGCAAGGACATTCATGAACATGACAAGCAACACATAAATCTTTAATGTGTAAAAATAAAAAAAATATAGAAGAGAAAAGGAATGAAATAAATTTGAGCAAATTCTATAAGAACTAACCAATTAAATGATAACAATATACAAGAGAAATATGTCTCGTTAAAACTAAAATTGCCCTCCCAATCAAAAAAGAAAACCAAGTAACTCTTCAATCTAGTTCAATGATTTAGTAATGACTACCTAAACTCATGCACATTTTAATAAAGTAAATGTGAAAGTAATCTTACTTTATTTGCCTAGAAAAAGAGAAAGAACAACATATATTCTGACAATGTATATTTTACTCTAGTTGTCTATCCCAATACTTCTCAATTCTCTTAGATGACAGGAAATCTCTGTTGTGTAACGACGGTCGGAACAAGTTCCCCATCTCCAGCAAGTGGCGTACGCACATGGGTTGGCACACACTTTGTTGTAACAAAAGGAATCCCTGATGTTACATGCCTACCAACCTATATTTATACACCATTTCTCCATATTATTTAGCAATGTGGGATTTTTTTTTCAATCCAAATTGTCGTTCCTCCATTAAACATGCGAGATAACCCTAACAGTCTCCCCCTTGACTCGCATCCCTTTGCGGTGACCTTTGAGAGTACTGTTGTGTCTGCATGGACCAGTCCGTAACCTTCGGCTCTGATACCACTGTTGTGTAACGACGGTCGAAACAAGCTCCCTATCTCCAGCACATGGCATACGCACATGGGTTGGCAAACACTTTGTTGTAACAAAAGGAATCCCCAAATGTTACATGCTTACCAACCCATATTTATACACCACTTCTCCATATTATTTAGCAATGTGAGACTTTTTTTTCAATCCAAACTGTCGTTCCTCCATTAAACATGCGAGACAACCCTAAGAATCTCATAAATTGTATACCACAGCTTCCATTTCTAAGTGAATTAACAGGATGTTCAAGAAAATTAGTACCGGAAAGGTACAATTATAGCGTGCATTTTAATAAGGCAGTGGTACAAAGGCAGTACTCAAACTTCCTTTTACAAGGCAGTGCTACTGCCTTCTATAAAGGCAGTACACGAACTGCCTTTTACAATGCAGTAGCACTGCCTTGTAAAAATGTACGGTATAATTTTTTACAAGTCAGTGCCCAGTGCTACTGCCTTGTACTAAGGTAATGCTAGTGCTTTGTACAAATGTAGAAAGGCAGTGCATGCACTACCTTTTTCTAGGTATTGTATTATTTCTATATTTAGTTGAATTGAGGAAGCATAGCTTATGTTGCCTGCAACTGACAAATAAGACGGATCAATACATAGCATTTAAGGCATTTAATGTTCATATTTTGCTTAAGATACTAATTTTACTAATTTTAATCTTAAACAGTTAATTTAGAACCGTGTATGGAATTTGTAGGTGAGGACAACCAATCCAAAAAAGTATTATGTGCACAGGGTTGTAGGGATTGTTGTTCCTGGATCAACATGTGATATAATAGGTAAATTTGTTTTTATATTTCATTGCAGTATTGTGAATGGGTAAGCAATATATATTATTGATTATTGATGATAGGATCATTATTATTTTACGACCCTAATTAAACTAAATTTAACTGCTGTTGATGTGGTAATGTGAGCATTCCAGTCTTTTTGATTTTGTATCATTGAGGGATAAAGTTCATTGACAAATTTATTTAATTTTATTGTGCAATCGGTAGAAGATCTTTTTACCTTGCTCTTTCTAATCACAACTCACCTCCATGTATATTAATTCCATTTGCCTCCTAAAAGAGGGATTACACATGGAAATTGTGGATAAAGAGAGGGAATATGACTTAGTTGAGCTTCTCAAACAATTATATAACTTATGAAGATTGAAAATAAAATTACATGATTTAAATTGTTCTAGTCAATGCTTTTCCTAAACTTCATATTTTTCAACTTAGTGCCCAATTAGTTCCTACTGTTATTACAGTGATCCATATAGGCATAGCCTTCAATATAATTTCTTATTATGCTGTCAAAAGCTCTGTTCGAGGTCCATTAGGCTTTGTCTAAGCTGAACTTTTGAGCATTGGCGCTAAATGCCTAATGATGTTATAGCATTCTGCCTCATCTTTTGTTACGTTGGTTATCGGCATCCATAACTTTTTTTTTAAAACTACTAACGTCATAGGGATGTTTGTTCTACTTCACAGTTAAATAGTTGGTAATTGTAATGTTATTATACATTACCATGTTTTCCCTAGTTTGAACTTTGAACTTTCTTATTTGTGTCATTTATATAAAATCATTCAAACTTTAGGTTTTTTGGTTTGCTCACCCTAACTATAGCTGACTTCAAATGGAATGAGCTACGACTAGTTACGCTATTCTATTATATTCAAATTGTTGCTGTAAGAAACTGAACAAGTAAAATCATATCCATATAAATTGAAATGTGATAAATTATAAATAAGCAAGACCTATGGGTTTGTGGCTTGAAGCGACTGCTGTGCACTAACTGATAATTTAGAAATATGCAAGACAAAGTATACATGATTTAGAAAATAGTTTGTTATGCACTAAATTTTTTTAGTATTAAGCCATGGGAATAAAAATAATTATATAATGTTATTATGCATGTTTAGAATATATGATTATAATATTGTATTAATATATTTTGACAGAGTAAGAAAATTGGTGAGAAGCAAGCTCACATCAAAAGGTAAAATAAATTGTATTAATATTGTGATATCATTTGAATTTGGGTAATTAATTCTATAACCACTATATTTTTCTATCGGTCAGTTGTAGGGCAATCATGAAGACAAACATGACAAATGTGAATTAATGGATTGGTGTGGGACAGATGAAACTGTTGCAGAAGGAAGAGTTCTATCAAGTGATCCAAATGAGCTTGTCCAACTAAGCCCTTTAGGGTCAGATGCTATGAAAATTATTATAGACATTTCGGGAAAACCAGATTCTTTTTTATGGAGGCCCACACTTCGTTTGACACGCATTGGAGAAGTTGAAGGCGAGATAGTAGCATGGCCAGTTACCAGAGTTATTTTGCGCAACGTAGACCATTTGGAGAAAGAAGACAATGAGGCAACTTTAAATTATTTCGCAACTAACATTTAATCTGATTATATAAAATAATAATAATAATTCATTAATATAATATTTTTTCTTTAATAGAGTAAAACTGGTAGCACGGATCATAAATGCAAGTTGTATGACTGGAGTGGGACCGAAGAAATAGTTGTTGAAGGATGGCTGAACTTGACTAATCCAATAGAACTTGTGAATGATCTTCCTCTTGGACCATCTGCAATGGCAGTTTGAATAGATAATCCAAAAAATCGAGATGCTTATTTATGGAGACCAACCATTGGTTTGACACGAGTTGGAGAAGCTAATGGTAAGAAAGTAGCACGGCCTGAACCGAGGGTAGTTGTGGAGCTGGTTAATATTGTAGCGTCTTCTACTCATACGGTTACTACTGTAGTTGTTGGAAAGGTTAACTTAATTATAATTAATTCATTTATTCGTCTTACCAAGTATTTA
Source organism: Allium cepa (assembly GCA_030765085.1). Classification (NCBI taxonomy): domain Eukaryota; kingdom Viridiplantae; phylum Streptophyta; class Magnoliopsida; order Asparagales; family Amaryllidaceae; genus Allium; species Allium cepa. The sequence continues at coordinate 148,656,249 of CM060928.1, forward strand.
GTCATATGATAAAATAGTATATTCTTAATTGATAGGGTATAAATTCAATGATAAATAACAAGTGCAAGTTGATCGATTTGGATCGAAAGGGTTAGCTGAAGGACGTATCTCTTCATTCGATCCAAAAGTATTGGTTCATTTTGTTCCTCTAGGGATAAATGCAGTTAAGGTTTGGGTTGAATGCTCCAAATGCACATCTATGGAGACCAACATCCAACTTAAAAAATATTGAAGATGCCATCGGCACTACAATTGCTTGGCCTACTGGTAAAGTTATAACAGATGCAAGTTTCGGTAAGTCCAATTTAACGTAAGGTATAATAGGTTATTTGATGGTTTCGGCAGTTATTCGCCGATCATAGTTAAAAATTGAAAATCTAATGACGGTCTGTAGCAATCAGTTGGATGCATATTAAAGTGCATAATTCATAGAATAATTTGATAATTTGTTTTAAATAATTATTGCAGGCAAAATATTTTATACTTGTTAGTGGCCATCGGAAATTCTAGTTATGTTTGATGAATAGATATTTTTTTGTAAAAGAGAAAAGGGCCTCGTCGATAGTTGTAATAAATTAATGAGAGGGCCAACGACTAATAATTATGTGAACCGTTTTCAATTAAAAATCATATCAGATGCAGCGGTTAATTCATTAACTATTAGTTACATCCGTATTTCTTGTATGTATTTCCTTATTTCCCCTTATTTTTATTTGCTTTTATATTTATAATTGGGGTTGGATGATATAAAATGGAATTCTTAGTCCTATTGCATAATACATACGATAAATTTACATTTATTTAAGTTCTTACAATATTAAAACTGATCCAAAATTGTCTAATCACCATATCTACTTTGGTTTATCAAGTGCAATGTATAAGTTCAACCTTTTTGAAAAATTATTACTATACAGATTTAAACAGCAAGATCAAAATCTTATTTTGTAAATAACCAAATATCTAATTTATTTTGTAATTAATTTTTTTCGCTTAAATCATTATTTTCTTTTGAAAAAAATTATAGTGACAAAGAATTTCACGAATAATTTCGATTTCACTTGTGTTGTCATAGCTGATAATTCAAAATAATGTTACAACTCTCAATTAACAATGGCATAAATAATTGGATTACACAAAAGATTTCAATGATAATTGGATGAAATAAAAACATATTTTGCTCCTCGCATTTATATGTGGTTAACAAGAATAATTAGTCATGAAAATATGTTTCCATATATACTGTTATCCTGATGTTTGGTACACGTGGATTCGCCAAAACCATTCACAAGTGCACGTGGATTGAGTCTAGGCCTGACTGTACAGACTTTGACCACGATAGTTAAGCTAAGTTTTGTTCATATTTCACTAGAAGCAACCACGCTATGTTCCTTAAAGTTGTATTTTCTTCCATATAGATGTATCTGTGTATGTGGGTAGGGTATTTAACTTCACAAATCATTTTTATTTGACAGGCTCTGCGTGATTTGTGATACTTATTCCAGGGCAGAAGGTTGAAGATAATATGGTGGTTGAAAATGGTTGAAGAGATGTTGTCATACTTGATGAGGTACGTTCTACTGTTGTCATTATACTTTTGCATTATACTGTTTTGTTCATACTCCCAGTCCATTGATTATATTAATAGTTTAGTGCGCTAAGTTTCTAAGCCTTCAAAGTTAATGTCATGTATACTAAAGTTTTAAATACAGCAACTGTTATTTTATAGCTCGTTTTAATTTTTTACGAGTTGTAAAGAGATTTAAAGTATTCATCCTCCATCTTTGTATTGTTATGTAGTGATTTAGACTTATGCACATCAATTGCACTATCATTTGAGATAATTCCATTGCTTTTGCTTTACAGGTAGATAGATGACTGTGATGCAAAAAAAGGTTGCAACGAGTTATGGATCGAAGTTATTTTTGCTGCTGGAACTACCTTTTGGTTTTAATGTATGCACTACTTGCTTTTGTTTTGCTATTGCTACTTGTTATATATTTTGTTTGTGAACTATTGATGACGAACTATTTATGTTTGGTGTAAGAATGTTGTGTATTTTGATTATGAAATTTCATACGTTGGTTATCAATTATGTGTCCAAAATGTGGTGTTGAAACAATATTTTGATTTTGAAATGTGGTATTGATATAATATGCTTATTTTGAAATGTAGTATATATACACATTGTGACTGATATTTACTGAAATGGAATTTAAAGAAAAGTAAGAAAAGACTAATTGACTTAGCTTTGTATACAATTTAACGGCATTTTAAAAACGCCGTTAAAACATTCCACGGCGTCTTTTCAATGCCGTTAAATGCTTCAACAGCGTTTTAAAAATGCCGTTAAATTGTATCTAAAAACATAAAGCATGATTTATTGCAATAGGTAAACGTTGTAAATAAACACCACAATAATGAAAAAACACTATAAAATCTTATCTTAGCACGAAACAAACGCTAAGAAAGATCTCTAACTACACCCATAAAACGATAATAGAAGTTTTACCAAATTAGACCAAACGTTTTTAAATGATTTCATGACACCAGGGAAATGCTGAAAAATGACATTTAACTGCGTTGAATGTTTTAATAACGTTTTTAAAACGCCGTTTAATTGTATCTAAAAACATAAAGCAAATCAACTAAGTGGAGGAAGCATGACAGAACTGTTTATTTCTTCTACTTTAAGAAGTACTTGAAATTGGTTTGGGAAGAATGAAATTTAAGATGTTTTGAAAATAAGAGTAGGAGTATGGATCAACTATGGGAAGCCCTAAATAATGTTATAAAAAATGGTATGAAGGAAAGCCTTTATGACTTCGGCAGTCAATTGTCTGAAGTTTGGCTTTAGCTTATGATTGTGTTTAGGTTCCACCTTCACCTCCCTCATGTCTTGTTTCCTTTGTGTGGATTTCTTTGTTGCTTGCCTTAGTGTGGTTTTTCTATTTTTTTATTTTCTTTTTCTGGTGATTATGAGCATGTTCATAATCATTTTCTTTTTTCTATCCTCAATAAACTGGTAGGGGACCAGTTAACCCCGCTTGCCTTGCAAAAAAAAAACATAAAGCATGTTTTATTGTAACAGGTAAACGCTAAAAATAAATATCACAAAAATGAAAAAACGCCATAAAATCTTATCTTAGCACGATACAAATTCTAAGAAAGATCTCTAACTGCAGCCATAAATCGCAAATAAAAGTTCTACCAAACTGGACCAAACACTGTTAAATGATTTCAGGACACTAGGGAAACGCTATAAAAAAGGACAATTAATAGCGTTTATTCCTTGTCATTGTATATCTCCGACATATAATGCATGTCGATATACAACGTATGTAAAAACGCTGTTAATAGCTTTTATAACGTTTTTGGAACGTTGTTAAAGGTCCTGTTTGTTGTAGTGTAATCCCATAGTTCTTAATCTCATTTTAATTCTAGCTTTAGATTCATTTTGCTTCTAGTTAACAATTGCTCCTCCATTTGTCTAATTTGATTGAACAGATTTTTTAAACACTAACAATTCCCTACAGATCGACCCATACTCGCCATGTACTACGATAGTATGCCGTGCGTTTGCGGTAAAATTTAATTTGAAATTTTTCGACGGCTTTCTAATTCGATAGAAATTCCGCCATTAAACAAGTTTTTGGCACCGTTGCTGGGGAATTGATTAGATTTTGATTTTTTATTCTTCGAATTATTTTTGCTTAATTTTTATATGTTTGTTTTGCTTGTGTTTAATACTTTTACAAAATAGTAAAAAATTGTGTGTTTGTGTGCATTTTGATTTTGTAGTTTGCTAGTTTCTTTTTCTTTAGCATTTGCATTTTCTATACAAAGAACACAATTTAAAAAGAACTTTTTTTTACATTTGCATTTACAATTTTACATTTCATATTTGCATTTACATTTCATTTCAATCTCATTACCGTTTCATACAATTTTCCTGTTCCACTGATCTTCACCCTTTGTTAAACTGCAACATCAAACCACACATACAAACCTGTCAAATAAATCAACCATGTCAAACCATGACTGCAACAAAAGTATCATTGCAACTTAAACCATCTCCCATCAAATACTGTGCACACTTCATAATAACACCACCAGCAGTGTGTCTCACTTCCATAATCATCACACACCACCACTGCAATTCAAACATGCACCCTTCATCTGCCTCTGATCAATAAATACCCTTCCATAATTTCCTAAGCAAACATTAACAAATCCCCTCCACCAATAAGTCATTAACAACCCTATCTAAACTGTCTTCAGACCAAGTTTACCACCCCACCAAAAATAAAAATAAAAACTTCAAAACTTACACATCATTTGCTCTGTCCATCACCCACCATTGCCTACATTTTCACAGTTCCATCTATGTTCTTCCTGGACAACCAGTCGAACATCTCGACCACCCAATTCGCATTAAACCACCATGACACTGAGTACATCACCGCTAACCAATCCAGACCTACTTGCCTCTTCCCATCTTTGCCTCTCCCAAGCTACAACTTCGGACTAACAAATGCCTCTGTAAACACCATCGGCACCACCTCGATCGAGACCGCAAGCTCCAAGCAACACTTTCCTCTACCACATTTACCACCATAACCAAATTGCCAAAACTCCAACCAACTGCTCCAGAACTTCCACCATCACCAGAAACCCAAGTCGACAATCGAAACCGCCGCGAAATATCACCACCTATTTGAGTTGAATTGACAAATGAATTCGTGAAATTCGATAGAGAATTGGGTTGCAAGTTTTCCTTATTTTTTCTTTTTCTTTCTTTTCCCTCTCTGAAAATTTGTTCGAAGATTGAAAATTGCGTGCGTCTTGATTGTTTTGACAGAGCAGCACTTCATTGTTTTGAGGGATAATTTAAGTTGGGCCGGGCTTTAGTCCAATATATCTTTACTACTAATAATAAAAATTCATTGAACTAATTTACCCGGTGTCTTTTTGAAATTCCAAAAATGGCATTGCTTTCCGTTTACATATTTACGCCCAGACAAAATATCAACGTATACGATAACACAAACAGCCCGTACACAAACAGCTCATGTGTGAAGAATAGGCCCATACTAGTATATATAAAAATGGTTTGTTCCTTTTGTTTATAGTTTTCTTTTATTAGAAAAAAAAGAGTTTCGATTTCTAGTTTTAGTTTTCATTTGTTTAATTTTCATTTCTCAATTGTTTTCACTTTTTTAGTTTTCATTTGTTATTTAAAAAAAGTATTATAAAAAAACAACTTGTATATATCTAGTTTTCATTTCAAGTTGCCAAAGCAGAATATCAAACAGAAGAAGCGCTAGTCAAAAATAATTGCTTGTCTACTTGCCTTAAAAAAATTGCCACTTAAAAATAAATTGCTAATCTTATATGATGGACTCGAAAATAGCTTGGGCTCGTGACACAACAACAAATCGTTGGACTCGCGAATCGATAGCTAATTGTTTAACTCAAACAGACGATCCGCCCGAAATGGCGAACGAGAACGCCCCTCGAACTCTTATGGATAGAATCTTTTCCGATAGAGTTCTATTCCATCTTGCATCACGTACCCACCCCTACGGGTAGCCATTTCGAAATCCACTCGAACCATAATGCCACACTTCCGAAGTTTGGCAATTTCGAGTATGACGACCCATACATTTTCTTGGCCAAATTCGAACAAGTTTGCATAACCATTAAACTCCAACAAATTTCCAATGACGGACTCAAACTTCAATTAATCTCATTCGCTCTTACGGATTATGTTGAAAAATGGTTGTACAGCTTACCATCGAACTCGATTAAAACATGGGAAGAATTTGTAAAAGCTTTCTTAAAAAAATTCTATCCCTTGGAAAAAAACGAGTAGAATCCGAAAAAATTGCAAATTTTCATCAATTCAAGAGAGAACCATTCGGAAAATATTTTGAAAGATTCAAAGAGCTTTTGATAAAATGTCCACACCATAACTTTGAAAAATGGACGATTTGCCAAATCTTATATGATGGACTCGAAAATAGCTCACGAACCTGCTCGAATCAATGTGCAAAGGCAGTTTTCTTACCCAACATCACGACGATGCTTGGCAATTTTTTGAAAATCTCACTAAAAAGTCGTCCCAATGGGAACGTTCGAACGAAAAATCAATTTACTCACGATCGATTGCACACTCGATAGGATCTTCTTTTGCTTTGAAAGCTAAGATCGACGTAATGATTAAAAAAATTGATAATATTTTCTCATCGAATCAAATGAACCAAGCTTCCCAACCGGTGTGTTATGAATGCAATGATCCTAATCATATAGTCGATCCGTGTCCCAATTCTGTCGAACAAATCAATGTTTTCAATAAAGCCAAAAATGACCCGTTTTCTCCAACGTACAACGCTGGTTGAAGAAATCATCCAAATTTTGCTTGGAACCAAACCAATCCCAACAGGAATACGATTCCTCCCAATTTTCAAGCATTCTCGAATAATGCTTCGAATCCTCCCTTTCAGCCCAACAATTTTCAACCAAACTTTGCAGGTCCGTCTAATAATTAACCACACCAATCAAATTTTCCACCAAATTATGCTCACCCTCCTCAAGACGATAAACGTTTAACTTCACTTAAGAAAAATCTTAAAACGTTGGCAAAAGCAACTACTCAAAGCCTTCAATCAAACAATAATTTGCAAAATTTATTGACCTCATATATGTAAAACACAAACCAATCGATTGCAAAACTCGAAATGCAAATGAGTCAATTAGCCACATATGTAAGTGAACGAGAACGAGGAGCATGCCCATGCTAGCCCCTTTCAAATCCCCAAAATCAAAACGCAAATTCAAATCAAGCTCATATTGTTCAAGATAGCAACGTCACCCAATTAAATGCTATCATAACTTTACATTTCGATAAACAAATCGATAATCAAGTCGTTAGCCCAAATGATTTACCAAAAATTTCTTTCGACACTTCTAAAGCAACGAACGAATCTGAACAGAACGTGGAACCAAACGTTGAATCAAATGCCAATCAAAATTCTTCTTCTTTTACTCGAGTAAACTCGCCTACCGAGTATCGTGTTCCATTTCCACATTGTCTTCGGCCAAAGAAACACTCGGACCAAATGGAAAAGATGTTGGAAATTTTTAAACAAGTCAAAGTTAACATTCCGCTTCTTGACATTGTTCAGCAAGTCCCCACTTACGCGAAATTTCTTAAGGATTTGTGTGCCTAAACGCGACACACTCAAGTGCCAGAAAAAGTCTTCTTAGCCGCCAGTTTGAGTGAAATCTTGTCCCAATCCATGCCCGTAAAATACAAAGATCCTGGCTGTCCTACTATTTCATGTACAATTGAAGACAAGACGATTAACAAATGTCTGATAGACTTAGGCGCGAGTGTCAACTTGATTCCATACTCCGTGTACAAACTATTAGGCTTAGGCGAGCTCAAACCCGCGAAAATTACGCTTCAATTTGCTGATCGTTCCAATAAGAAGCCCGTGGGAGAAATCAAAGATGCGCTCATTCGAGTAGGGCAATTCATATTCCCCGTTGATTTTATCATTCTCGAAACACAGCCCTTGAAAAATCCCGTGAGTCAAATTCCATTGATTTTAGGCCGACCATTCTTAGCCACCTCAAATGCCTTAATCAATTGTCATAATAGTTCGATGAAAATCTCTTTTGGAACATGACTTTGGATATCAACATTTTCAATCTTGAAAGCCAATCGAATGAACCTCGTGACCAAAATTTTGAAGTTAGTGCCATTCACGAAAACTTCAAAAACGAGACACTTGACCTTAACAACAAACGTGAGGCCGAGTACGAAATTTTTTTCACGAAATTCCCAACGAGATTGAATACATTCTTCCTTTTGAATCGCTTCCAATTGAGTCTGAATCTCAACCTAACTCTTCGATTGAGAAACTCCCGAAGTTGGACTTCAAACCACTTCCCCCCTTAAGTATGCACTATTAGGTGAAAACGAAACTTATCCTATCATAATTTCTAACGATCTTTCTCCTGACCAAGAAACTTCTCTTCTCTCTATTCTTTCGGAAAACAAGGAAGCGATTGGATGGTCGATCTTCGATATAAAGGGAGTTAGTCCCACTCTTGTTCAACGTCGCATCCATTTAATCGACGATGCCAAGCCTGTTCGTGACGCGTAACGAAGGCTTAATCGGAAAATGAAAGATGCGGTGTGTGATGAGTTTCTTGAACTTCTCAACAACGGAATCATTTACCCAATCTATGATAGTTCATGGGTTAGCCCAATTCACGTTGTATAGAAAAATTCCAGGCTAACCGTTGTCAAGAACAATTCAAATGAACTTATTCCAACTCGTACTCAAACCGGTTGGTGTGTTTGCATTGATTATCGAGAACTAAATGCCGCAACACGTAAGGATCACTTCCCTCTTCCTTCATTGACCAAGTGCTCGAAAGTTTAGCCGACCACGAATTCTACTGCTTCCTCGAAGGTTATTCCGGCTATAACCAAATTCCAATCGCTCCCGAAGATCAAACTTTTACCTGTCCATTCGGTACCTTTGCTTATCGACGTATGCCATTCGAACTTTGTAACGCTCCTGCTACTTTCCAACGATGCATGGTTGGCATTTTCTCAGACATGTTTGAACGCTTTCTAGAAGTTTTTATAGACGATTTCTCTATCTTTGGTGATTATTTTTCCCAATGTTTACATCATATCAAGTTGGTTATAAATCGATGTAAAGAAAAACATTTGACTTTGAATTGGAAAAAATGCCACTTTATTGTCAAACAAGGCATAGCCCTTGACATATCATCTCAAATAAAGGCATTAAGGTAGATAAAGCGAAAATTGATGTAATTGCAAATCTACCCATTCCCAAATCTGTTAAGGACATTCGATTATTTCTAAGACACGTTGGCTTTTACCGACGCTTTGTGAAAGATTTTAGCAAAATCGCTCGTCCTTTGACGACTCTTCTTGGAAAAGACGCTCCATTTAATTTTAACTCTGACTGTACCTCTTCTTTTAAACATTTCAAAAACAAACTCATTTCTGTTTCAATCATTTGCGCACCCAGTTGGGATCTCCCATTCGAAATAATATGCTTTGAACTTTACAGTTGGTGCTGCCTTAGGACAACTCATCAACAAAACCCTTCATGTCATTTACTATGCAAGTATTACTTTGAACGATGCTCAACTCAACTGCACAACAACAAAAAAAGAGCTTCTAGCAGTTGTTTTTGTGCTCAAAAAGTTTTAACCTTACTTGATAGGATCACACAGTACTATGTATCTACGTTTCGATATCTCTTTGCTTAAAAGGATGCAAAATCCCGTTTGATACATTGGATCCTTTTACTTCAAGAATTTGACCTTAATATTAAAAACAAACAAGGATCCAATAACGTCATAGCCGATAACTTGTCTCGTATTTCAAACGCACCATCTTCTTTGCCAATCAATGAAAACTTTCCCGATAAACAACTTCTTTCAATTTCTATTGATCCATGGTACGCTGATATAGTGAACTACTTAGTCACTAAAGAAACTCCTTCATCTTGGTCCAAATAGGATAAATGCAAATTCATGTCCCAAGTGAAATATTTCTATTGGGACGATCCATACTTGGTCAAATATTATCCCGACCAAATCATCCGACATTGCATTCCGGATAATGAGATAATGAGTGTTCTTTAATTTTGTCATGATCAAGCATGCGGTGGACATTTCGGTCCTTGAAAAACTGCAGAAAAGGTGCTTCAATATGGTTTCTATTGGCCTTCTCTTTTCAAAGAAACATTTGAATTTTGTAAAACTTACGATCGATGTCAAATGCTTGGAGAATTTCTCGACGAGATATGATGCCTCTAAACCCCATTCTTATGATCGAAATCTTTGATGTTTGGGGTATCGACTTTATAGGACCTTTTTCCAATTCTTTTGGAAACTTGTATATCCTTCTCGCTGTCGATCACGTCTCAAATGGGTTGAAGCCGTTCCTTACAAAACCAACGACCATAGAATTGTTGTGAAATTTCTTAGAGAAAACATCTTTTCGAGGTTCGGCACACCTCGCACAATAATCAGTGGTAACGGAACCCATTTTTGCAATTGATCTTTTGAAACATTAATGAAGAAATATTCAATAACCCACAAGTTATCCACTCCATTTCATCCTCAAACTTGTGGGCAAGTTAAAGTTTCAAATCGTTAAATAAAACAAATCTTGGAGAAAATTGTCAACAAAAATCGAAAAGATTGGTCTCATAAATTGACTGACGCGCTTTCGGCTTACCGTACTGCTTTTAAAACTAACCTTAGGATGTCCTCATTTCGTTTAATTTATGGTAAAGCTTTCCATTTACCCGTTGAAATCGAACACAAAGCGTTGTGGGCAATAAAGAACTTAAACTTTGATCTTTAAAAAGCTGGTGAAAACTGAAAACTACAACTCAACGAACTAGAAGAACTTAGGACGCGTATGAAAATGAGAAAATTACAAAGAAAGAACAAAAAAATTTCATGACAAGTCAATCCTGAGGAAAACGTTGTCGCCCAACCAGAAAGTTCTTTTATATGACCCGAGACTTCATTTATTCCTTGGGAAACTTAAATCAAGGTGGACCAGACCATTTGTGGTACGAACTATTTTTCCACATGGTGCCGTAGAAATAGAAAACCCCAGGTATGGATCGATTATCAAAAGTCAACGGTCATCGTTTGAAACATTTCTTGGAATTGCCACGTAACCAAGAGGAGAAGCTCATGATTATTAATGAGTCATACTACATCTAGTAAGAATGTTAACCCTCTTTTGTAAATAGTGCATATTTTTCCCGTTACACTCATTATATCGTACATTGACTGTGGGGACACAACCAAAATTAAGTGTGGCGGGGGGAGTCTCATTTCATTTTTAATTTTTTAGTTCATGTAATTTTTGAATTTTCATTTTCTTTTAACTACAAAAGAAATCTCAAAATTTCTAAATTTCCAAAACATTTTCATTTTAGCATTTTGATTTATTTTTGAAGAAACACTATGCGATAAGTATAAGTTTTGGTTAATAAATTGAAATTTTTGAAAATTTATTTGTCTTAACAAAAATAAAAATGAAGTTTGATTACAAATAACAATGGTTTAACTAGTATATAGGAAGGTTCTTATATGTTAATTATGAAGTATGTTCTAATTGAAAATCTTTGTTTAAAAAAGTGGTAAATTTAAAGTAAAGGATATAACATTTTTATCTTCTAAGTTAAATGGTGCTAAGATAATTTTGCAAAACTCTCTCTTTTTAAAAAAATAGAAAGAAAATATATAAGTAAATAAAAACATTTGTGTGTGTGTATATATATATATAACACCTACATTCAATAAGTGTTTACACTTGTGTGTTCACTCGCCATGCTCTGTACTCTTCTCATGTAAACCGAAAGGCAGTGCATGATCGGTATATCTGGCGTCAGTTTATTCCAGTTAGGTGTATGTATATAAAATTCTTTTTAATAACGCCTACAATCGATAACTGTTCACACTTGTGTGTTCACTCGCCACGCTCTGTATTCCCCTCACATCAGTCCACAAGGCAGTGCACGAGTAATATATATGGCCTCAGCTTACCCGAGTTAGGCATAAGTAAACATTGTTAATATCAATGAAATTTTCAAGTAAGAGAGAGTAAGAAATTGATATCCAAGCATCATTTTAACTTGTTTGATTTAACTTGTTATTGACAAGAAATGAGAATACCACTTTGACAAACTTTGATAATCAACTAAGGATCCATTTCATAACTACATTGTGTTATCAACCAAAACAACTAGCCAAACTATAGTTTATCTGTTATGACAACTTAATTTTTGTTGGAAATTTTGACAAGTGAATGACTTAAATTTTCAAGATAATGACCAAGACTTATATTTAACTTATTTCTGTCTATTTAAAAACCTTTCATTTGCCAATACTTTCCAAAACTTTCATTCATCCCATTGTAAATAAATCTTGCATTTGTTAATATTTTCATCATGCATTTGGATTTTGCGGGTAGTATCCGCTGAAAACCCTAATGAAACAACACTCGTCCTACTGGGGACACCCAGAGGTTTAACGGCTTGTTGCAGATACTCAATGCAAGCTTCCTACGAAAACAGATTTATTTTATTTTTCCTTTATTCGAGGACGAATAAAAAGATAAGTGTGGGGGTATTTGATGTGCACGTAAATGTGCATATATTTACATCCATATTTTATCTCTTTTTATTTAAATAAACATCATCTTTGAGAATTTTAACATGTTAAAACCAAAATTCAATTATTTTCAAACCATCATATTTTCATCTTCATTCAGGGGCAAAATGGTCATTTTTGTGCATGTGTCAATTTAAGAATTTTTACTTGGACAATTTTTATGATTTTCATAGGATATTTTGATGCATATGGAAGTGGGGTTCATGACGATATATGCATGCACAAGGAAATATAAAGGAATGAAGTGGAAATAATTCAAGTTCAAGAACATGGAGGAACCCACTCACTTACCTAAATCTACAATTAGAGGCTAATGGACAACTAAGTGGAGGTTAAAGCTTCATTCACATTAAATAATGGATTAATTAGTAGCCAATGGTTACTTGGTGGCCACACTTCCTTAAGGTATTTTGGGAAGCTCCCTAAAAATGGAATTAGAGTTTTAGGCATGTATAAATAACCCCCTTATGTATATGAACATATCTTCTACTCTTTCACATTAGTTAGGAAATTAAGAAAGCAAGTTGTAATGGCAATGTTTCATGAAATAAAAATGGCTTCCAAGCCTCTTCCTCTTTTCTTTTCTACATGCTTTTCTTTACTTTTATGTTACTATTTATTTTTATGCTCTCCTTCTTTTAATGTTAATAGCTTAGATTTACATTAATGTAAGTAGTATAGCTTTAATTTTTATGCAAGTGGCTTAATAGTTAATCTCATTCCCTCCTTTATTTAGTTTCTAGTTCTTTTTCTTTTAATGTTGAAAATAACATGTGTTGATATGATAACACAAATGAGTAGCTAAACCCCTTCAATTTAGGGGTAATGAAGCTCTCAAGTAATATGTAATTTCAATATTTCTATGATTTAAGATCTGTTTTGGTTTGTGCTTCATGAGAGTGAATTTTTATGCAAGTTTATACAGGTGGGTTTGATAGCTTATGTTGCTTTTGCAAATGAGCTATTCTTATTCAATATAAACACAATTTGCATCATCATTTTCTAATCCATTTTTTATTTTAGCAATTGTGACTACCACATACTTGGCGCCTTCCTGAGATATTAACAAGGTTCTTATTAAGTCATTTCCCCATACATCTGGGGGCCACGGCGTGAGGTAGGAGTTAATTTGCTTGGCGGTAACAAGGCATTTTAGAATACTTCTGGTACCTTTCACATCTTTTCACATAGTCGATGGCTTGATTGGTCATCGAGGGCCAATAGAAACCTTGTCTCCTAACCTTCTTAGCAAACTTTATTCCGTTAGAATCCTTCATGTGCTTCCCTCAATAATCTCGATCTTTTTTCTGGACTTACACATCTTAATAGGGAAGGGCACATCCTTTTTATAAAGTATTCCATCCATCATGGAGAATTTTGGAGCCCGATGTCTGATTCTTTTTGTGTCTGCCTTATTAACTGGTAATGTCCTGTAATGACCCTAATTTTGGTTAACATTATTTAGGAAATTCAATTAGTAAAATTAAAAGAAATACTGAAATGGTTAAGGGATTGATATTTGTATATCTAAGGGGAGGCCGTGCCTAAAAAAACAAATGAACTACGGGGAAACTAAATGAAATAGATAAGGGGCAAAGTAGTAATAAGTCATACACTTATACCCTAAACCCTCACTCACGTTCATTTTCACGTTCAAAACAAAAAAGTCAAATATTAGAGGCCGGCCACCATTAGACAAAGCTAGAAGAAGAAAAGCTAAAGATCAAAAGGAAGATTAATCAAATCCATTCTCAAGTCTCAACTCCTTAACAACAAAGCAAAAGATGAATAATAGGTTACATCTAATGTTTTCATTATTTTCGGTTTTAAATGGAATTCCGTATTATCTTGCAAATTTCTGCCATGTTTTTTATTGCTAAAATGAATATATATCTTGTTGATGATTTATGATATTTCATATGGATTTTATGATAAGTTTTAATGTGAAAATCCTATTAGATGACATCCAAATACCTTGCGATTTTTACATAAGGTTAGAAATGATATTTTAGAGATGGGTTTCAAATTTCAAAATTTTATGAATTAATGTTGATTTATTATTAATTTTCTAGTATAGAAATTGGTTAATTAGGCATAAAATTAAATAAAGATAATTTATATTGTTTTTGGGTAAGAATTTAATATATGTTAGAAAACATATTAAAAGCGATGTATGGGAATTTTTGTAGAATTTTCCTAAATGCTTTATTAATTATATAAAAAATTATTTAAGGTATGAGACTTAAATGTTTTATATATTTATAAAAGGAGATGGGGCATTTTGAAACCATTTTAAATTATTTACTTCTAAAATTTTGGTAGCACATTTAGAAAAGAATTTATAAAAGTAATTAGCAGCAAATCATATGTAGATTAATAAAGCAGGTTAGTTGAAAAGAAATAACTTTTTAAAGTTAAAAATCAATTTTACCATGTTTTTCTTGTTTTGCCACTTTCGGCACCAACCTTTCGACTAGGTACTTCCACATCCATCTCGATCGAAACAAATGCATATGGTATCAAAGACTTGGTATGTAGTGAATTGGACATGTGAAAGGTTTTGATACAAAACAAGGGGTTCTGAATGGGTCGAAACCTTGCTTTGCTTTAAAAGGAAATGCACCTACTTTGTTTTCGAAAAGAATGCTTTCGACTTAGATAGCTGTCGACTTGGTTAAATGGTTTTAAAGAATGGTTTTGAAAGAGGTTGTGCATTTGTTTTATGCTTTGAAGGGGTCGAAACCCTTGCTACTGCATCCTACCATTTGAAGCAATGCTTTCGAAAGGGTTTCTTTGTTTTAAAACCTAAGCCGCTTTTCCAATGCTTTCGAAGGGATTGGTTTCAACACTGTCCACTTCTTTACTTAGGAAATTTCTTTCGGATGAGTGCTTTCGACTTAGTTTTTTTATGACCCTTGTGCTATTGAAAGTTAAACCCAAATGGTTTCGAAAGGAATAGTTTTGGATGGTTTTGAAAGGTTGTTCTACATGTTTTACTTGAAACCAAATGCTTTTGAAAGTTTAATTTATGTAAATAACGTAATGCTTTCAGAAGGTTTAAGTTAAAGGTTTTGAAGGGGGTGGTTCCCTTATTTTTTCGAAAGGTCTTAAACGGAAGGTTCCAATGGTTTCGAAAGGCATGTTTTAAGTGTTTTAAAAAGAGGATGTCAATGGTTTTATAAAGCTTTCGAAAGAGATTATTTCAATGTTTTCGAAAGGTTTGATATAATTGGTTTTGAAAGGTATGTTTTGGCCTTTCTGTCTAAGCTTATAAAGTAAAGTAGTTTACTTGTATTGAAAGAGGTACTTTCAATGGTTTCGAAAGGGTTACTTTCAAATGCTTCGAAAGAGAATGTTTAAAAGTTAAACAAAGGTTTCGAATGTTTTCATCAACAAAGTTTTGAGTAAAGCATATATCATGGCAAAGAGATTTGAGTAAAGCAAATAGCATATCTTCCTTATTTAAGGTGATTTAAAGAGTTAAATCAATTTGAAAAGATTTTCAAGGTAAACTTAAAGGGTAGTTAACCATAAGTAAACTGATTTAGATATTTGTATACCAGATGAGACTGGTGTAGGGTTGTGCCCTATACATTAGCTATAGCCCCTAGTAATTTTAGTCTAAAATTCCAGTTTGTAGGGCTTAGTCACATGCAAGACTTAAATGATGGTTACATATAGAAAGGAGTATATGTATAGAGAAGGAGCATAAGTTATTAGTGAGCCCGAAAATTTATTAGGATCATGTGACTCTGAAAGAAGTAAGTCAAGGATAGGCCATCCAGAAGTTTGTCTAACAGTTGTTAGGTTATTTGTTTGTTTTGTCTGGTAGGCCCGAGTCGGCCAATGGTTAGTAGTTAGCCAAACAAAACTCTATTTTTCGGATAGATGGTCTATTTATTCCCTGATTTGTATGCATACATGATATTGCTAATATTGTTTAACCAGTTTGGTTGTAGGACTTTGGTTTGCAAATGTTATATTTTAAAAGGAAATTAGTGAGGTGAAACCCGTTTCGCTAAGTGGCATGGTTTCACTTAATATCATATAACCGAGATGTATAGTATTATTCATAAAAAGCTTTATGTCTGACTCGAAGTTTTTCCCCCCTTAAACTCTTGGGTGCTGAAAATGGATTTGAGTAAGCTGAGAGTTGAGGTTTACAGGTTTTAGTAGACGGACGAATAAAGCTTCCGAAGACGAGAAGGAGGCTGATGCAAGCTATATTTAGGAGTTGTTTTGTTTTATTTCCACTCTTTTGTATTAAGTCTGATATGATTATTTAATACTCTGATCAACCAAGGAGGCATCTTCATATGTCGCTCTTGGTGTATTTATGTAATGACAATATTTGATCTGAACCTGGAAAATGATTAGGATTATGTAATAGAATATAAAACATGTAATGTGAAATGTAATCAAAAAGTTATTTTTGAAATCTGTGATTTTGTTTCATACTCATGTGGTTCTGATATTATGGATACCATTAACATACTGTATTTTGTCGTTGGAAGTTAATACTTTAGATGACTGCAACATTTGTAGTACTTAGCTTTGTGCCTCAAGATAGGGTACGTTACAACTTGGTACTAGAGCATAGGTTTCTAAAAAAAATTTAAATTTAAAATGATTTTGAAAACATAATCCTAATGGATAAGAGAAAAGATCAGAGTATGGGATAATGCTATAATAACGTACTTGTATTTTCTATTTATAAGCTTATGCTTTATCTCTATTCTCCCATCTCTATTAGGCTATTCTTCTGTATCTTACGAAGACTCGAATGCCGTTATGGATGCTAGAGATGGAAGAGTTAACCTTGGTGGAGGAAGCATCACAACAAATGGAAATGCCAGATCTAATACCAGGAGAAATTCAAGTCAAGCATAAGCTGGAAATGTCGATGCTAGAGTCCCGCAAGTTGACATAGGAGCGATGTATCAGTTCTTTATCAACATGATGTAGGCGAGAATTGCTGCTGAAGTAGTTGAAGGAGATGCTGAAGGATGAAATCAGGGAGCTCTAGTGGTGAATAACTATGTTATTCTGAGTAGAGATTATGCTCGATTGGGAGGAAAGTCGTTTATTGGTACTGAAGACGCAATCGAAGTGGAGAACTTATTACATCATTACGAGAGGATTTTTGCTGCATTAGGGCTTAACAATGAGAAGAAAAGGAGACTCGCCTCTAGGATACTACAAGGGGGTGCATTGTAGTGGTGGAATAGAATGACAGTGGAGTCAACGAGGAGAATATGACTTGGGCTGAGTTCAGGAGGAGATTCAAGGAAAGGTTTATGTCAGAGATTGCTACGTCCACTCTGCTCAAGAAGTTTGCTGAGTTAGAGCAGAGGGATATGACTGTTCTCGAGTATGCGACGAGGTTTAAGGAGCTAGTAAGATATGGCTATGCTACGATTGATACTGTAATTAAGAGGAATGAGAAGTTCATCAAAGGGTTGAAGCTTGAGCCTTCTAAGGCCATGTTACTACATATTAGGGTTCTAAGTGATGTTGTTGAGATGGCCTTGAGGAATGAAGAGATGCAACCTTTTCTTAAAAAAAATAAGGCCAAGGAAGCTCAAGGAGGGCAGAGTCAAAAGATGAAGTTTTTTCCTCAGAAAGGAGCTCAGAAGGGTGGAGCTTCTAAGAAGGGAAAGGTAGAAGTGCTCTGTTACAAGTGTGACAAGAAAGGACACTATGTCCATGAGTGCTAGATAGGCAAGAGAAAGAAAGCTGCTAAGAAGAAAGGAAAAAAGTGTTTCAACTATGATCATATTGGGCACTATAAGAACCAGTGCAAGGAGCCAGCCAAGGATGGGAAATGCAAGATGTTTGCATTGGAACCAGCTATCTCGAGACCAACAACAGAGGAGAGGGGAAAAGCTATGTTGGGAAGTAGGCTTTTGATTTATGGTGTATCAGTTAGAGTTCTATTTGATGTTGGTTCATCACACTCTTTTATATTTCATTGTTTTAGATAATCTTAACCTAGAACCCTCATACCTAGTTACTTCCTTAAGGGTTGCAAATCTGATAGGAGGTTATGCAACTCTTGGGATGAAATGTGACCATTTAGAGTTCGTATTGTTAGGTCATGTGCCTATTTGTAGTTTGCATGCATTTGATTTCGTAGGGTTCGAAATTATTTTAGGCATGGATTGGCTAAGTAAGTACAATGCTATGATATTTTTCCATAATAGGAAAATATCACTTAGACACCCTGACTGTAAAGATCATATCATATACTCCGTAGAAAACCCTAGTATTGAGGTTAATGCTTCGTTGGGTGCTAAGAGGTAGAAGATGAGTTGAGTTGAGTTTTCATTGTTTGAGAATTCATGGATGTTTTTGAACCTGTAGTTGGATTGTTGTCGAAATAAGCCATTGACTTTCGGATAGATTTGGTATCAAGAGCTGAACCGAGGAGTAGACCGCCAAGCAGGATGACACCTGCCAAGATGAAGTAGCTAAAGGTGCTGTTGGTTGATTTAGAAGTCAAGAATTTTATCAGACCTAGTAGTTCACCTTAGGGAGCAGTCGTGGTGTTTGCTAAGAAGCTGAATGGATCGTTAGGGTTATGTATGGATTTATCGTAAGTTAAATGAGAAGACAATAAAGAATCGATATCCATTGCTTAGAATTGACGATTTGTTCGACCAATTGAGTGGAGCCAAAGTATTTTCCCAGTTGGATTTAGTGAAAGGGTTCCATCGACTTAGAGTAGCAGAAGAGAGTATTCCTTTAATGGCGTCTAGGACCAGATATGGATACTACGAATGGTTAGTAATGTGTTAGGACTAACTAATGCGCCAGCATTCTTTGTAGATTCGATGAACCGAGTTTTTCGAGAGAACTTGGATAGGTTTGTGTTGGTATTTATAGATGATATTTTGATTTACTCTAAGGATGAAAAGGGGCATAAAGTTCATCTTAAAAGTGGTGCTTGAAATGTTAAAGCAGCATCAACTGAAGGCAAAATTTTCAAATTGTCATTTCTAAAAGAATGAAGTGAAGTTTCTTGGTCATGTAGTCTCAGAGAAAGGATTCTCTGTAGATCTGAATAAGATCGAAGCAGTGAATAATTGGAAGAGACCCGATACAGTGACTGAGAAAAAGAGTTTTCTGGGATTAGCTGGATATTATCAGAGTTTCATAAAGGATTTTTCACAGATAGCAGCACCGATGACCAAACTAACATAGAAGGATATGAATTTTGTTTGGACCGGTAAATGCGAGGAGGCATTCTAGAAGCTGAGACATTCATTTACTAATGCACCTGTGTTGGTTGTTCCAGAGGAGAATCAGGACTTAGTGGTTTACACATATGCATGTGGAATAGGGTTAGAAACTGTGTAAATGCAGAGAGGTAAAGTGATTGCCTATGCATCTCGACATCTTATACCACATGAAGTTCGGTACTCGACCAATAACTTGGAATTAGCTGCGGTAATTTGTATGTTGAACGTATGGAGACATTACCTTATGAGAGACAGATTTGCATTGTATATGGATCAAAAGTCGTTGAAGTATTTATTCTTTCAAAAGGAGTTGAATATGAGACAACATAGGTGGTTATAGTTTTTGTTGCTTATGATTTTGGAATTGAGTACACACCATGAAAAGGCAACAAGGTTGCGGATGCACTTAGTAGAAAACATCAGAATGTAGTATTGGCAATGATAGCTTAGAGGAAAGTTTTAGAGGTGTTGATGACATGTAGAGTATAATGGAGATCTAAAGCTGGATCTAGTAAGGAGATGGTTATGTTCTCAAATTTAGAATTTCGACCGGAGATGATCGAAAGGATTGCTTCTAAGTAGAAGGAGGATCCATTATTAATTGAATGGATTAGAAATTTAAGGGATGGAATAGAGAGTGATGACTTAAAAGATTTTAAACTTGACCAGAATGGGTGGTTGAGGAAGAAAGGAAGATTATGTGCTTCGAATGTAGGAGACATTAGGAAGGAGGTTTTAGAAGAATGCCACCGTTCGAAGTTCACTATTTATTTGGGAGGAACTAAGATGTATAAGACATGAAGAGAAGTTTATTTTGGGAAGGTATGAAGAGAGACGTAGGATAATGGGGGAAGCAGTGTTTGAAATACCAACAGGTAAAAGCCGAACATCAAAAACCAAGTGGGTTACTTCAGCCTTTAGATGTTCCAGTTTGGAAATGAGATTCAATTTCAATGGATTTTATAGGCGTGTTGCTAAGGTTAAGCAGAGGAAATGAAAGTATATGGGTCATAGTGGACATGTTAACCAAGAGTGCCCATTTCATTCCAGTTAAATCATCCAGGATGGCACCTATTTCAGCTAAGTTGTTTATGAAGAATGTAGTTTGACCGCATGGAATTCCTACTAGTATAGTGAGTAATAGAGATTCTTTATTCACTAGTACGTTATGTAAGAATCTACTGGAGATTTAGGTACCAAGCTCCAGATAAGTACCACTTACCATCCACAGACTGATGGGAAAATGGAAAAAGTTAACAAAGTCTTGGAAGGTTTGTTACGAGCTTGTGTGCTACATTTTAGAGGATCATGGGGAGACCATCTACACTTAGTCGAGTTTTCATATAACAACAGTTATCAGGCTAGTATAGAGATGTCACTGTTTGAAGCTTTGTATGGAAGGCCATGTAAATCTCCAATTTATTAGGTAGAGACTAGAGATAGGTTGATACTTGGTTCGGATTTAGTTATAGAAGCTATAGAGAAGATTGAGTTAATTAGAGCTAGGATGAAGGAAGCTCAATCTAGGCAAAAGAGTTATGTAGATAAGAGGCAGAAGGACTTAGAGTTATCAGTAGGAGATCATGTTTTCGTCAAGGTATCACCGATGAAAGGTGTAATTTGATTTGGTAGATCAGGAAAATGGGCACCGAGGTTTGTTGGACCATTTCCTATTATAGAGAGGATCAGGAAAATCACATATAGAGTGGAGTTACTAAACATTTTGGTAGGGATCCACGATGTTTTTCATGTTTCTCATCTAAGGAAGTGGATTCGAGTTCCAGAGACTACTATTACACCGACTGTGCTTGATGACTTAGTAGTGGAGCTAATTTGACTATAGTTAGAAAGCCAGTTCGTATAGTCGCAAGAGATGAGAAGAGGCTAAGGAACGAGAAATTCAAATTAGTTAAGGTCTGATGGAGCGATTATGAGAGAGACTATACTTAGGAAACCGAGAGCAAGATTAAAGACGCTAATCCTGATTTGTTTCATGGAATGTTTTACCTTTATGATTGATTTGTTGTGTACCTTATCATAATTTCGAGAACGAAATTCTTTAAGGATGAGTATCTGTAACTATAACGACCCTAATTTTGGTTAACATTATGTAGGACATTTAATAGTTAAATTAAATGAAATAATGAAATGGTTGAGGGATTGAGATTTGTATATCTAAGGGGTAGTCGTGCCCAAGGAAACAAATGAACTAAAGGGAAAATAAAATGAAATAAATAAGAGAAAAAGTAGGAATAATTCATACCCTTGTACCCTAAACCCTCACTCGCGTTCACTTTCACATTCAAAACAAAAATTCAAATATTAGAGGCTGGCACCACTAAACAAAGCTTAAAGAAGAAAAACTAAAGATCAAGAGGAGGATTAATCAAATCCGTGCTCAAATCTCAACTCCTTAACAACAAAGCAAAAGGTGAATAATAGGTTACATCTCATGTTTTCATTATTTTAGGTTTTAGATGAAATTCCAAATTATCTTGTAAATGTTTTGCCATGTTTTTTATTGTTAAAATGGATATATATGCTTGTAGATGATTTATGATATTTCATATGGATTTTGTGATAAGTTCTAATGTGAAAACCGTATTAGATGACATCCAAATGCCTTGAGATTTTATATAAGGCCAGAAATGATATTTTAGAGACGGGTTTCAAATTTCATAATTTTCTGAATTACCATGGATTTATTATTAATTGTTTGGGGAAGAAAATGGTTAATTGGGTTTAAAACTTAAATACGGCTAATTTATGTTGTTTCAGGTCACAAATTAATATATTTTAGAAAACATATTGAAAGTGATTTATGAGAATTTTTGTAGAACTTTCCTAAGTGTTTTAATAAGTATATAAAAAGTTATTAAGGTATGAGACTTAAATGTGTCATATATTTATAAAAGAAGAAGACGCATTTTGTAAACATTTTGATTATTTACCTCTGAAATTTCGGCAACACTTTTAGAAAAGAAATTAGAAATCAATCATATGTTGACAAACAAAGCAGGTTAGTTGAAAAGGAATTACTTTTTAAAATTAAAAATCAATTTTACCATGTTTTTCTGGTTCCGCCACTTTCGGCACCAATCTTTCGACTAGGTACTTCCGCCTCAATCTCCATCTCCTTCGAAACTAATGCACATGGTATCAAAGACTTGGTACGTAGTGAATTGGACATAGGCGAAAGGTATTTGGTCGAAACAAGGGGTTCCCAAGGGGTCAAAACCTTGCTTTGCTTTTAAAAGGAAATGTGCTTGCTTTGTTTTCAAAATGAATGCTTTCGACTTAGATGGATTTCGATCTGGATAAATGGTTTTAAGAATTTTTCGAAAGAGGTTGCACATTTGTTTTGTAAAGGAGCTTTCGAAAAGGTCGAAACCCTTTGCTGCCGCATCCTACCTTTCAAAGCAATGCTTTTGAAAGTGTTTCTTTGTTTTAAAACCTATGCCGCTTCTCCAGTGCTTTCAAAGGGATTGGTTTCGACACCATCCACTTCTTTACTTAGGAAATTGCTTTTGAAAGAGTGCTTTCGACTTGGTTGTTTTACGACCCTTGTGCTATTGAAAGTTAAACCCAAATGGTTTCAAAAGGAATATTTTTGAATGGTTTCCAAAGGTTGTTCCACATGTTTTACTTGAACCCAAATGCTTTCGAAAGGTTTAATTTATGTAAAGAATGTAATGCTTTTGAAAGGTTTAAGTTAAAAGTTTAAAAGGGGGTGGTTCCCTATTGTTTTAGAAAGGTTTTAAATGGAAGGTTTCTAATGCTTTCGAAAGGCACGTTTTAAGTGTTTTGGAAAGAGGATGTCAGTGGTTTTATAAAGCTTTCGAAAGAGATGATTTCAATGTTTTCGAAAGGTATATTTTGGCCTTTCATTCTAAGGTTATAAAGTAAAGTAGTTTACTTGTATCTAAAGGGGTACTTTCAATGGTTTCGAAAGGGGTACTTTCAAATGTTTCGAAAGAGTTTGTTTAAAAGTTAAACAAAGGTTTCGAATGTTTTCATCAACAAAGTTTTGAGTAAAGCATATATCATGGCAAAGAGATTTGAGTAAAGCAAATAGCATGTTTTCCATGTTTAAGATGATTTAAAGAGTTAAATCAATTTGAAAAGGTTATCAAGGAAAATTTAAAGGGTAGTTAACCCTAAGTAAAATGATCTCGCTCTTGGTGTATTTATGTAATGATTATATTTTATCCGAACCTGGAAAACGATTGGGATTATGTAATAGAATATGAAACATATTTTGTGAAATGTAATCAAAAAAGTTGTTTTTGAATCTTGATTATGTTTCATATTCATGTGCTTCTGATATTATGAATACTATTATTATACCGTATTTTGTTGCTAGAAGTTAATACTATAGATGACTGCAACATCTGTAGTGCTTAGCTTTGGGTCTCAAGATAGGGTATGTTACAACTTGGTATTAGAGCATAGGTTTTTGAAAATTTTTAAACTTAAAATGATTTTGAAAACATAATCCTAATGGATAAGAGAAAAGATCGGTATATAGGATAACGCTATAATCACATACTTGCATTTTCTATTTATAAGTGTACGCTTTATCTCTATTCTCTCATCTCTATTAGGCTATTCTTTATTATCTTACAAAGACTCGAATGCCGATATGGATGCTAGAGGCGGAAGAGTTAACCTTGGTGGGGGAAGCACTACAATAAATGGAAATGCCAGACCTAATACCAGGAGAAATCCAAGTCAGGAACAAGCTGGAAATGTGGGTGCTGGAGACCCGCAAGTTGACATAGGAGCGATGTATTGGTTCTTTGTCAACATGATATAAGAGGGAATTGCTGCTGGAGTAGTTGGAGGAAATGCTGAAGGAGGAAATCAGGGAGCTCCAATGGTGAATAACTATTCTATTCTGAGTAGAGATTATGCTCGGCAAGAGGAATGTCGTTTATTGGTACTGAAGACGTAATCGAAGTGGAGAACTTATTACATCATTGCGAAAGGATTTTCGCTGATTTAGGGCTCAATGATGAGCAAAAAAGGAGACTCGCCTATAGAACTACAAAGGGCTGCATTGTATGGTGGAACGTATGACATTTGGAGTCAACAAGAAGAATATGACTTGGGCTAAGTTTGGAAGGAGGTTTGAGGAAAGGTTTATGTCAGAGATTGCTAAGTCCACTCTGCTCAAGAAGTTTGCCGAGTTAGAGCAGAGGGATATGACTATGCTCGAGTATGCGACAAGGTTTAAGGAGCTAGTAAGATATGGCTATGCTACGATTGATACTGTGATTAAGAGGAATGAGAAGTTCATCATGGGGTTGAAGCCTGAGCCTTCTAAGGCCGTTACCACATATTAGGGATCTAAGTGATGTAGATGTTGGGATGCCTCGAGGAATGAAGAGATGCAAGATTTTCCTAAAAAAAATAAGGCCAAGGAAGCTCAAGGAGGACAGAGTCAGAAGATGAAGTTTTTCCATCAGAAAAGGGTGGAGCTGCTAAGACGGAAAAGGTAGAAGTGGTCTGTTACAAGTGTGACAAGAAAGGACGCTATATCCATGAGTACTGGACAGGCAAGGGAAAGAAATCTGCTAAGAAGAAAGGAATAAAGTGCTTAAACTATGATCAGATTGGGCACTATAAGAACCAGTGCAAGGAGCCAGCCAAGGATGGGAAAGGTAAGATGTTTGCATTGGAACTAGCTACCTCGAGACCAACAACAGAGGAGAGGGAAAAGCAATTTTGGGAGGTATGTTTTGATTTATCGTGTATCAGTTAGAATTATATTTGATACTGGTGCATCACATTTTTTATATTTCATTGTTTGGTAGATAAGCTTAACCTAGAACCCTCATACCTAGTTATTTCCTTAAGGGTTGCAAATCTGATAGGAGGTTATGCGACTCTTGGGATGAAATGTGACCAATTAGAGTTCGTATTGTTAGGTCATGTGTTTGTTTGTAGTTTGCATATGTTTGATTTCGTAGGGTTCAAAATTATTTTGGGCATGTTTTGCTAAGTAAGTACAATGCTATGATTTTCTCCATGGTAGGAAAATATCGCTTAGGCACCCTGACTGTAAAGATCATATCATGTACTCCATAGAAAACCCTAATATTGAGGTCAATGCTTCGTTGGTGTTATAGAGGTAGAAGACGAGTTGAGTTTTCATTGTTAGAGAATTCATGGATGTTTTTGAACCTGTAGTTGGATTGCTGCCGAAACAAGCCATTGAATTTCGGATACATCTGGTATCTGGAGCAGAACCGGTGAGTTTCGAAAGGTTTAAATTATGCAAATAACGTAATGCTTTCGAAAGGTTTAAGTTAAAGGTTTTGAAGGGGGTGGTTCCCCAATTTTTTCAAAAGGCTTAAACGGAAGATTTTCAATGGTTTCGAAAGGCATGTTTTAAGTTTTTTGAAAGAGAATGTCAATGGTTTTATAAAGCTTTTGAAAGAGATGATTTCAATGTTTTCGAAAGGTTTAATATAAATGTTTTTGAAAGGTATATTTTGGCCTTTCGGTCTAATGTTATAAAGTAAAGTAGTTTACTTGTATCAAAAGAGGTACTTTCAAATGTTTCAAAAGAGATTGCTTAAAAGTTAATCAAAGGTTTCGAATGTTTTCATCAACGACATTTTGAGTAAAGCATATATCATGGCGAAGAGAATTGAATAAAGCAAATAGCATTTTTTCCTTGCATAAGATGATTTAAAAAGTTAAATCAATTTGAAAAGGTTTTCAAGGAAAATTTAAAGAGTGGTTTACCCTAGTAAAATGACTCAGATATTTGTATACCGGATGGGACTGTTGTTGGGTCGTGCCCTATGCATTAGCTATAACCCTTAGCTGATTTTATTCCAAAATTCCATTCTGTAGGGCGTAGTCATAGGTAAGACTTAAATGTTGGTTACATACAGAAAGTAGTATATGTACAGAAAAGGAGAATAGGTTAATTGTCAGCCCAAAAAACCACAAGGATTAGGTGACTTTTGGAGAAGTTGGTTAAGGATAGACCGTCCAGAAGTTTGTCTAACAGTTGTTATATTATTTGTTTATTTTGTCTGGTAGGCCTGAGTCAGCCAATGGTTAGTAGTTAGTAAAAAAACTATATTTTTCTGACCAATGGTCCATTTATTTCCTGATTTGTATACATGCTTGATATTGCTAATATTGTTTTAACTAGTTTGGTTGTAGGATTTTAATTTGTAAAAGATGTGTTTTAAAAGGATATTAGTGAAGGAAAACCCGTTCCGCTAAGCGGCGTGGTCTCAGTTAATATCAAAAACCGAGACGTATAGTATTATTCACACCAGACTTTATGTTTGACTCGAAGTTTATGTTTTTCCCCATAAACTCTCGGGTGCTCAAAATTGATTTGAGTAGGCTGAGAGTTGAGGTTTATAGGTTTTAGTAGCTGGACGAATAAAGATTCCTGAGAGGAGCAGGAGGCTAATGCTAGCTATATTTAGGAGTTGTTCTGTTTTATTTCAGCTGTGTTGTATTAAGTCTGATATGACTATTTAGTACTCTGATCAACTAAGGAGGCATCTTCATATGTCGCTTTTGGCGTATTTATGTAATAATTATATTTGATCTGAACTTGGGAAACGATTGGATGTAATGGAATATGAAACATGTTTTGTGAAATGTAATTAGAAAAGTTGTTTTTGAAATCTGTGATTTCGTTTCATATTCATGTGCTTCCGATATTATGGATACCATTAACATACCATATTTTATCTCCAGAAGTTAATACTATAGTGACTGCAGCATTTGTAGCGCTTAACTTTGGGCCTCAAGTTAGGGTATGTTACATGTCCCCATTAACAAGATATTCGACAATTGGGGTCATCCAATTATCTTGGTACCGATTATCCATTTCTGGATGAACTAGTCCATCTCTAGGAGCTTCATTTTCAGTTTCTTTTTCCTCTCCTTGATGGACTAGGGCCTACGATCTAGTTAGTAAGAGTGATTCTTTTCTTGATTCAGGTACTTTATCTTTATAGTTGGGATTTATTGATAATACACTGGTACAATTTGGGTTTCTGGGCCTCCCCTTGAAATAGCCAACTTTGCAAACAAATCTGCTTAGGAATTTTTTTCCTCTTGGGATTAGGTGTATAGAAAAATCATCAAATTGGTTTAGCATTTTTAATCTTCACATATATGACAAATTTGGCATCTTTGATTTGATATGTCTGATTCAAATGATTCACCATCATCTGAGAGTCACTAAATACTTCAATTCTAGGGATCTTCAGTTACAAAGCCAAAGTTAGCCCTCGTAGCATCGATTCATATTCTTCATATTGTTAGTAGCAGGAAATCCAAGCTTCATTGCACAATGTAAGCGATGCCTATCAGGGGTGATAATGACGTATCGTGTTCCCAAAACTTGTTTATTTGACGCTCCACCTACAAATAATTGCCATTAGGGATTTTGGTGCTTTGCTTTTTTTGATTTCTCTTTGATGAAACTAGTGCATTCGTCGACAAAATTAACTAGGGCTTGCCCTTTGATGGCTGCTCTGGGTATAAATTTGATGTCGTACTGACTGAGGTATATCCCTCACTTCACTAACTCCTTGAAGTTTTCGATTTGCTGATGACCTGCTCGAGTAGAAAATTGGTTAGCACTTTGATTGTATGTGCTTGGAAGTAAGCTCTTAATTTTCATGTCATAAGTATCAGTTAATATGCTAGCTTTTCTAGGACTGGATATCTAGTCTCGGCATCTTTTAGTCTTCAACTCACATAGTATACAAGAAGTTGAGTTCCGTTTTCTTCCCTTATCAACAAAGAACCGATCGCATGTTCTGAGACAACTATGTATAGATAAATATTTTATCCTTTTACGGGACTGGATAATATAGGTGGCTTCTCAAGATGGTCTTTCAATTCCTTGAAAGCTTTTTGGCAATCTTCTCCCCATTCGAAATTTTTCTACTTTTTAATTACATCAAAGAATGGTATGCATTTATGTAACGACCCAAAATTTTGGGCAATATCAATTTAATAATCTGCATTAATAATTTAAATTGATTTAATAATCTTTCTTATAATTTTTAATTTAAATTGATATATTTAATCTTTTAAAGGTTAATAAATTTTTAATCACGCAAAATTTGATAAGATTTATTTTTCAAAGCTAATAAAATTTTATTCGGTTTATAATATATATATTGGATATATATTGTGAATAGAAGATCTTTTGTTTTAAATAAAATATTGAATTTTCAAATTGTAATATATATGTATGTATATGTTATAATTTGGAATTTTTTTTGAGATTTAATTTAATCTGTTAATAATATATATATATATATATATATATATATATATATATATATATATATATGCATGAATTATGATTTAAAGCTTTGTTTTAAAATTTATATTTTTCAAAAGTTAAATTAAGATTTATTCATTTGTTTTCAAAATATAAGATAATTGTTTGTTTTTGAATATGATAGTTTATAAAGAATTTGAATCAAAGATTTATTTTTGTTTTCTTTAAAATTCTTAAATTTAAAATGGTTATACATGTATAAATGTTTTAGATTTTTAAATACATGTATAAGAAATTTATTTGTATTATAACTAGCTTTATAATATTTTCTTTAAAAGATTTAAACTTGCAACTATGAAATAAGTGGGCTGCTAATGGGGATAGGAACACCAAATTCTTTCATGCCTCCCTAAAGGAAAAGCACTCTAAAAATAACATCACCTCCATCAAGGATGAAGCAAGTACCCTCCATACTTCCCCTGATATGGTTGAGAATGCCTTTCTGCAATATTTCTTTGGCCTTCTTGGTAATGATAATAATTTCTCTCCTGAATTAACTTGCCGTGGGTTAACAATAATGAAGCCTTAAAATTGGTGGATAAGGTTACTAATGAAGAAATAAAGAGTACCCTCTTTGCCATGAACAAAAATTCGTGTGGAGGTCCTGATGGTTACAATGTAGTTTTCTTCACTACTGGATGGGATACTGTTGGTGGTGATTTCTGCAGAGCTGTAAACAATTTCTTTGATAAAGTAAAACTTCTAAAATCTGTTAATGCTACGAACATAGTTCTAATCCCCAAAAGCTTGCCTGCTGTAACTGTTTCATCTTATAGACCAATCTCCTGCTGCAACGTTGTCTATAAATGCATCTCCAAGATTATTGCTTCGAGGTTGGTTGTTGTCCTCGATCGTGTTATATCTATTAACCAGACTGCCTTCTTACCAAACAGAAACATACAAGATAACATCATGCTTGCCCATGAACTATTGAATGGGTATAAACGTGCTAATGCAACTCCTGGTGCTATGTTGAAGCTTGATTTGAGGAAGGCCTATGATACCGCTCAGTGGAAATCAATTGTGAGAATCATGGCTCTTATGGGCTTCCCTAAAGTCTTTGTTGCTTGGATATATGAGTGCATATCTTCCCCTTCATACTCCCTGCTCTTAAATGGGTCTAATTCTGGTTATTTTCGTTCTGAGCAAGATACATTACCATTCCAAGTGCAAAGATATGCTGATCACTTCACTTTGATTTGCCGATGATATCATGATCTTTACCAAACCAAATCAACAATCTATTGCCAGCATTATGAGAGCTCTTCATATGTTTTATCTAATGACAGGACTTAGGCTAAATCATAGTAAATCTAGTATATTGTTTGCGGGGAGTAATTCCATGCAGCAACAAATCCTTGCTAACTCAGCTGGACTGCAGTTCATGGATCAAGATATGTCTTATCTTGGCCTGCCTCTGTGTACTTCGAGGGTAACCCAAGCTGATTGTATTCCCCTTTACCAAAAAATTACTGCTGTGATGGGAAATTGGGCTAACAAATTCTTAACTCAAGCTGGCAAGCTTATTTTTGTCAAGTCAGTGAGTTTGTTTATGATTGTTTATTGGGCAAGAACCTTTATTCTTCCAATCAAGCTTCTGAGAATGGTAAGAAGTGCCATTATGAGATTCTTATGGTTTGGGACAATACATTGTAGAAAGGCATTTCCCTGTTCCTTTTCAACTATTGAGAAGCCTAAAGCTAAAAGGGGTTTGGGTTTGTGCAATATTGAAGTTTGGAACAAGGCAGCCTTCAGTCGACACCTTGATGCTCTATTGAAGAAGAATAGCTTATGGGTAAAGTGGGTGCTCAGGTATAATGTTGGAACTAACAATTTTTGGCAAATGGAGCCACCACGGTCCTGTAGCTGGATTTGGAGAAACATATTGAAGTTAAGTACTTTTCTACCTTTTGTTCAGATCGAGCTTTCTGATAGAAGTAATTTCAGTTTCTGGCATGAACCATGGATTAACAAAGGAATCATACTTAATCAAATATTCACGTCTCAACAAATATTTCAATCTTCAATTAGTTTGAATGCTTTAGCTACTGATCATATTGTCAACGGCCATCTTATTGTGCCTTTCTCCAGCAATCAAATAGTCAGAGCGATGCGGGAACACTGTGCAGCCATCAAGTTTGTTATACGGGATCATGACTTGGTCCTTTGGAATGGAAAAGATCATGTTATCTCCAGAATTTACAATGCATTACTTAGCATGGATTCTGTGCCTAACTGCAAGTGGAGCAAGACAACATGGGCTGCCTACTCCTCTAACAGTGATAATATGATGCTTTGGAAGGTGAGGAATAACGCCTTGTTTACCAGAGATAGGCTAATAGGGTTAGGTATGAATGTCCCTACATTGTGTGAACTATGTCAAACTCATGAAGAGAATATGCAGCACTTGTTCTTCGAATGTGCGTACGTTGAGCATCTTTGGAGCAATATGATGTGCAGATTAGACAAGGTGGTTGCTTCCACTTTATCTAGTGATCAATGGGCTTTCATTGATAATATGATAACGTTGAGGGAGGAGGACAGTTATCCTTTTTTATTTTCATTGAAGAAGCTATTGAAGATAATATGGGAAGAAAGAAATAAGAGGGTTTTCAGTGGTATCAGCAGGAGTCGTGAGATTTTACGGATAGCTTTGAAGCATCAAATTCTCTTGGGAATGAAAGGAAGTGTGCATGCCTTCCGTGAACGCCATTTTGAACCGTGGATCAGCTAGCCTTTCTTTAGTTTTCAGTTGTTCTTCTTTGTTATCCCTGTCTTTCTTTCCTATTTTTCCTTTCTTTGTTTTTCTCTGTGTATTTGTTTTCTTTTAATAAATCTGGTAGGGGACCAGTTTTTAACCCCGCTTGCTCTGCAAAAAAAATTCAAAGTTTATTAATTTAAAAACATTTCATAAATACAAATATCCATATTCATAGATATAAGTTATAATTATTATTTTTATAAGGTTTTAAAAACAATTTTTCAAAGATTTTTAAACACTTGTAAACTCTTAAAACATGCTTGAGACACTTGTCAAATTAATAACATGTGGCACTATTTTTATTTTGATTTTTAATAAATGTTTTAAGAGGAGAATCAGTTTTCACAAACACTTTTATTTCCTTTGTTTTCATTTCATGTTTCAAATTAATGGCAACCTGAAATCTTTCTCAAATCTGGATTTAACTAAAAGCAAATCAAAATCTGCAAAATTAAGTTCTACTTCAACCTGGAACTAAACCTGTTATTCAAAATGAAGTTCTTCTCAACAATCAAACCTGCAAATCAAATCAAAATTACTGCAATTCAAGTTAAGATCAACTCAGCAAGTTAAAGATCAATTTCAACGTCCTTTATAGCATCAAATAGAAGACATGCAGTAAGATTTTCAACATCAAGCTTTTCCAGATTTCAGAGCCTGGAAAATTCAAGAAAAAAAACTACTGCTCTGCAAAATGAATAGGTGAGTAAATTATTTAAAAACAGTATAAATTAATTTAGACTCTAATGCATGCAATGAAATTTGCTTGATGATGAATACTAGTGTACATGAATACATGTTTGTTTGAATGCCTGTAAATGGAATGTGAGTTCTGTTGTTTATCAGATTTGATTTTTCCCTCTTAAAATTTAATATCTCATTCTTTGATCATTATTAGTCTATGAGTTGTAAACAATAAATGATTGAGATCATGTAACTTCACTTCTAAAATCATTTCAGGTGTTTAAAATAAATATTCATGTTGAAATCTTTAAAATAACAGTGAAAACTAAGTTTTTGTTAAGAATCAACTATTTTAATTTCCAATTTGGACTACATGAATGTAATCACGATGGGAAATCGTGAATTTTGATATGCATATTATAAATTTTAGTTGAGGAATTATCGTGAATTTTGGGTTTGAATGTTTTAGGAGTTTTTGATGATTGCCGAAGATTTAATCAATGTTTGAAGATGAATTCAGGGTCGAGGCTTGTTTTTGAGATGTGGGTGTTGGGAAAAATACTTACGAATTTTTCCAATGCGTAATTTGATCGAAATCGATCGAACTAGGGTTTAGTATTGAGTTTTTATTGTCTTGGTTGCCGAGGAATTCGAGATGTGGATAAGGGTTCGGGTTCGATCGCTTCTGGGGAGGACGAAGCTAGGGGATGTGGCGGTTCTATGGTGAGGACGGCAAAGGTTGTACGGCATCAAGCCGTTGGCCGTGGAGGGGTTTAGGGTCGAGTGGTTGCTGCAGTTTCGAGCTAAGGATCGAAACTTTGATTCGCGAGCATATGGGTTGATCTGGGTTCATATTGTTGGTTGCGTGTGATCGAGAGATCATCCGCGACGATCGCAATGAATGTTGGTGGCCGGAAGTGTTTGGGCACGTGCACGTATATGTTGTGTGCACTGGGAAAGGGTGTTTGGGGAAGAAAGGTTTCGACCGAGTTTCACTCGTGTTTTGTTCGGGTTGGTCACGAAGCAATGGGGAAGAAAGATTAATTAAGATAAATGTTTTTCTTAATTAATTAAAGATTTTTAAATATAAGAAGTTAATTAATTATTTATTTAATTAATTTTAAATAATTAGTTAATTGTTTATTTAATTTTAAATAATCACTTAATTATGGATTAATTAAGTGTAATTACTTAATGAAGTAATTAGTGTTAATTATTGAATGTAATTAAGGAGAATGGTAATTGCTTATGGAAGTAATTAATGGAAATTACTCATGGGAGTAATTAAAGTTGAAGCGATTAATGGTTAATAACATGATGATATTAATTAAGGAATTGATTAATATAATTGTTTAAAGTTAATTAATTATGGAGTAATTAATTAATTAAAGAATTTAGAATTATTTAATGATGGAATTGATTACTTGTTAAGGTAATTAATTAAGAGGGAAATCAAGATTTATTAATGAAAGTTATTAGAAGATAATTACTTATGTAAAGGGTTAATTACTTAATTAATTTAGTTAATTAATAATGTGATTAATTAATTAATTAATGAGATTAATTTATGATTAATTTAAGTGTAATTAATTAAATGTAATTAATTAATAAAGTAATTAATTAAGGATTATTTATTATTCGAATTGATTAATAATTACTCAATGAAGTAATTAAAGATTAATTAATTAGATTAATTAATTTAAGGGTTAATATAATTAACTAAGAGGTTAATTAATTAAGATAAGTAATTATAAATTGTTAATTACTGTTTATTAATGAGATGATTAATTATAAATTAATTAAATAAAGGAATTACTAATTAATAAGGACCATTAGTTAATTAATGAATTAATCAAGGTTGATTAATTTAAATGTGATTAATTAATTGTAATTAATTGAGGTTTAATGTAATTAATTATAGTTAATTAATTAATGGAAGCAAATGAAGGATCATTAATTATTGTAATTAATGATGTAATTAAAAGTTAATTACCGTGCATGGCTAAGGATAATTACTTGAATGTAATTAAAGATAATTAATTAAGGAAGATTAATTAAAGAAGATCATTAAGAGATGATTAATTAATTTATTTGGAATAAATTAATGAAGAAGGATTTAGGTAATCCAATTGATTTCAAAGCTAATCAATTCTGCTATTGGATGATTGATTGATATTTGGTGATTGACACTGGATGATCAATTGATATTGGATGATTGATATTAGGTGATTGGTTGATACTGGATGATTTGGATATCTCTGTTATGTGATATGCTGCCTTGTGAGATGAATGTTGGTATGAATTATCTGTTGTGATAATGTGATTCATCTATCTGTTTATATCATCTTGAATATAAGTTTTATTGTTTAAACCCTTAAGAATAACTTGGACATTAAAATGGCGTTTGGTTTCGATGAGACCGGGATCGGGTTTCCATATTTGGATATCCGAAAACCACATTGATTCCAATTAAACGATAGGTCGTGAATCCAAGTGGAGCAAGTGAAGACACGAGGTGTAAGAACTATTCGTCAGTATAACTCTGTGGGTGATTCCGTGATGAGTTTGACGGAGATAGTACTTATAGGTTCGAGATGATGATTTAGAGTGCAAGGGATATGGTCGTTGACTCTGAGAGTGATTCCAACATGAGTGCAACGAGATAGTGCCTTCGGTTTCATTCGAACCCGGAACTTACTTGTATGGATTGAATGCGTTCAGAACATCGTCAGGTGGACGATGAGCATTCTAAGATAAATGTGTTCTATAAAAGTAATCGCACCCTCAAGCCTCATCAACCGGGAGTGGCTAAAACAGGGGAGGTGCAGCAAGGTTAAGTGGGTCATTCCCAAGTAGGACTAGATTTACCCCTGTCTGGAGGTCCCTTTCTATTTTGGCTTAGTATGTGGTTGGTCACGCCAACCACGGGGTGGTCTTGTTCGGGACTGTCCAGTAAGGGATGGTTCCGGCCTTGTATTGCAGGGGAGCGAGCGTACTCCTCGGTACGGTGATCTAGGCCACGTACTGTGACGGGCGGTACCCCAGTAGCCCTGCCATTGATGGAAACTCATTCTTCCTACGAGACCCTACGGTTTTGTTTGTATTACCTACTTTTGTAGCTAGTGGCTGGAATTTAATGAATGTAACAATTTCGGCTATTTCTTATTTACTTGAAAACCCTAGACACTATTATAATATCACTGGATTTCTTATCAAATGTTTTGGTTAGCGTAAGATAAAAACTTTTCCATGTTTATGTGTGGGAAGTCTGACGTGATACCTTTTCTTTTCAAAGTTTTTTCTAAAGTTAAGCAATTTTAACCCGTTTACTCACACCAGACCCCTGTCTGACCCGAGTGTTTATTTTTTGTTTTATTAAACTCTTGGGTACTCATATCATATATGAGTAGTCAAGTGATGTAGGTTTGCTTGACGAATTCTGGAGGAGATATGTAGCAGGAGGCTTCCACATGTAGATATATTATGATTCCGCTGTGTTTGT
The DNA here is from genome assembly GCA_030765085.1 of Allium cepa. Lineage (NCBI taxonomy): Eukaryota > Viridiplantae > Streptophyta > Magnoliopsida > Asparagales > Amaryllidaceae > Allium > Allium cepa. The sequence goes on from CM060928.1 coordinate 148,692,026, forward strand.
TGTATTTGTATCTTGTGATAACTTGAGTTGTATAGTTAGACAGATGTTTATAACTGTCTAATATGTGTTGTATAAGTTGTGTACTCTGATGTAATATGATACTATGAAATATTTTATGTGATATATTATATTTCTTTCGTTCCGCTGTGAGTTATCTGATGTTGTGGTGTTTCTTCTTTCTATTTCTTTTCTTTTTCTATCCCTTTCTTTCTTCATTGATGACGCGTCTTCCTAGAGATAGGAAGTCGGGTCGTCACAGGTGATATCAGAGCATTAGGTTGAGTGAATTCCTTAGCTCTGGAGTGGTGTCTTTCTTGAGAGAGCGTACTTGTAATTTTTATATATAACTATATATTTATATATATCTGTATCCACTTGATCTGTTGGGTTATCTGTTCGGATTTTCCAACATAAGTTTTAGAGGTAGATGGAGTAGTGGTGGTTTGTGTGTAACATGACTACCACCGATGGAAGAGGTCCATATGTTTGAGGTTGGTAGTATTTGTCAAGACTGTAGACCTAATACCGTCTTGAGTGAGATTTGTAGTTTGGAGTAAGGATTTCTCTGAATTCCGAAGGAATTTTTTTTTAAAGATTCAGAGTTTATCTTGGAAGTGTAAGTTTGGATCTGTCGGAAGTGAAAAAGTAAGTGATGATATTTTGATAACTGCGCGATGAGATGCAGTACCCATGGATATTTTCGAAGATGTTTTCTCTTGAAGCAGTTTAGAAGTAGTTGAGGAGCAGTCTTTACCTGCCGCAGGAAAGATTCGTCTGTATAGAAGTTGTCTGGATCTTTAGCAAGGAGGTTGGCTGTGTTGGAATATGAGACTAAGGTCTATGAGTTGCTTCGTTTTAGCATGGTCTCATTTGTCATTCCTTAAGGAGAGCGAGATGTTGATGTTTGGTTTGGAGCCCGAATTTCTTGAGAGGTTGTCTGCCATCTCGAAGGTCTATTGTGTGGATTGTTGATTATTTTGGGTTTCGAGGAGCCTTTGGATTAGAAGTCTTTGGTTAGCTGTGGTAGCAGTGAAACTCGAAGTGTTCGATGTGCTGTTGAGAAGGTCTTTCAGCTTTGCAGTATCATCGAGGTAGAGTTTGGAAGCAGCAGTGTGTCGTTTCTTTGATGGTTCAGGAATCTTTGTGGTTCTTCTTCAGCAGTTCGGACAGTTGGTGAAAGTTTTCTTGAAAGGTTAACCTTGTTTGGAAAAGCTTAAAGCTGTTCTATTTGGGAAAGAGAGGACAGTTTCTTTGGAATCCGAACTAGGTAGGATCGTAAAAGTGACTTGCGATTAGTTAGGGAATTTTTCTTGAGCAATCTTTTGTTTGAGATTAAGGGTTCTCATGTAGAAGTAGGAGCTACTGAGGTAATCAGAAGTTTGTCTGCATCTGAAGTTGAGTTCCGTATTGTATTGGTTCCGGAAGTGATTCTGGTAGTTAGCCTGGTTGTAGGATGGTTCTTGTAGAAGGAAGAGTTGGTATAGCAGCTCAGAAATTTTTGGAGTTTGGATTGGTCAGATCTAGTTTCTGAGTTGGATTTCTGCTGTAAGGTTGTGTGATTGAGTTTGATGGGTCACTCAAATTTTATGGATTTGATGAGCAAAGTTTTTCTGGATATATTGGATAAGTTTGTACTCGTGTTCATCAACAGTATTCTCATCTATTTCAGAATCAGAGTTGTGCAGCAGAAGCGAGGTAGCAGCTGTGCAAGGAAGGAAGTAAGTTCAGTTTGCTATTGCTTGGGGAGTAGAGCTTGTATTCTGGATTTTAACGGATCTTGGAAGACTTTTCTATTGGATAGGATCCAAAAACTGGATTGCTTTGGTCTAGTTGTTTCTTGAAGCATCAGCATAGGTTGAGTTGATCAAGAAGAGATTGGCAGCTCAGGATTGTCTGTTGAGTTATGCAGATATGAGATAAGGGGTTTGGAATTCAAAGTTGGAATCTTCATTGTGGTTAAGATTTCTCTGGTTAAGAGAGCAGTAATTGGATAAGATTGGATGGCTAGTTCTGAGGCATTTGGGATTTCTTATCTGTGTTTTCGATAAGATAAGATTGAATTTCCGGTTTGGATAGCTGGAATTCATTGTATGTCACGTATCTCTGAGGGAGTACGTGTATGATACATTGTTGGTTGTAGAATCTGCAGTTCAGTTGGATTTGAATGTTGAGCTAGACTTGAGTATAGTCTGGTGTTCTGTTCAAATTGATGGATCTAGAGATGAGAGGAGCTCTGGATTTTGGTAGGTGTAGTTTGTTTAGCTTCTGTAGAGCGAGTCTCCCGGTGATTTATACTTGGGAAACTCTAGATAGTGTTAGTAGGATTTATTCTGATTTGTGTCAGGATAATTAGTTAGGTATGTTTGTTTGATTGATTTCTTTGGTTGTTAGTAACTGGATGTTAGTATGCTTTGCTGTTTGAAATTAAAATCTTTGCTGGGTTATTAACTTACCTTTGCTTTTAAATTTCGGAGACGAAATTCTTTTAAGGTGGGAGGATTGTAACGACCCGGAATTTTGGGGAATATCAATTTAATAATCTGCATTAATAATTTAAATTGATTTAATAATTTTTCTTTATAATGTTTAATTTAAATTGATATATTTAATCTTTTAAAGGTTAATAAATTTTTAATCTGGCAAAATTTGATAAGATTATTTTTCAAAGCTAATAAAATTTTATTATAATATATATATATATATATATATATATATATATATATATATTTGATATATATTGTGAATAGAAGATCTTTTGTTTTAAATAAAATATTGAATTTTCAAATTGTAATATATATGTATGTATATGTTATAATTTGGAATTTGTTTTGAGATTTAATTTAATCTGTTAATAATATATATATATATATATATATATATATGAATGAATTGTGATTTAAAGCTTTGTTTTCAAATTTATATTTTTCAAAAGTTAAATTAAGATTTATTCATTTGTTTTCAAAATATAAGATAATTGTTTGTTTTTAAAATATGATAGTTTATAAAGAATTTGAATCAAAGATTTGTTTTGTTTTCTTTAAAATGCTTAAATTTAAAATGGTTATACATGTATAAATGTTTTAGATTTTTAAATACATGTATAAGAAATTTATTTGTATTATAACTTGCTTTATAATATTTTGTTTAAAAGATTTAAACTTGTATATTTATTTAAAATTCAAAGTTTATTAACATAAAAACATTTCATAAATACAAATATCCATATTCATAGATATAAGTTATAATTATTATTTTTATAAGGTTTTACAAACAATTTTGCAAAGATTTTTAAACACTTGTAAACTTTTAAAACATTCTTGAGACATTGTTCAAATTAATAACATGTGGCACTATTTTTATTTTGATTTTAATAAATGTTTTAAGAGGAGAATTAGTTTTCACAAACACTTTTATTTCCTTTGTTTTCATTTCATGTTTCAAATTAATGGCAACCTGAAATCTTTCTCAAATTTGGATTTAACTAAAAGCAAATCAAAATCTACAAAATTAAGTTCTACTTCAACCTGGAACTAAACCTGTTATTCAAAATGAAGTTCTTCTCAACAATCAAACCTGCAAATCAAATCAAAATTACTGCAATTCAAGTTAAGATCAACTCAGCAAGTTAAAGATCAATTTCAACGTCCTTTAAAGCATCAAATAGAAGACATGCAGTAAGATTTTCAACATCAAGCTTTTCCAGATTTCAGAGCCTGGAAAATTCAAGAAAAAAAAAACTGCTGCTCTGCAAAATGAATAGGTGAGTAAATTATTTAAAAACAGTATAAATTAATTTAGACTCTAATGCATGCAATGAAATTTTCTTGATGATGAATACTAGTGTACATGAATACATGTTTGTTTGAATGCCTGTAAATGGAATATGAGTTCTGTTGTTTATCAGATTTGATTTTTCCCTCTTAAAATTTAATATCTCATTCTTTGATCATTATTAGTCTATGATTTGTAAACAATAAATGATTGAGATCATGTAACTTCACTTCTAAAATCATTTCAGGTGTTTAAAATAAATATTCATGTTGAAATCTTTAAAATAACAGTGAAAACTAAGTTTTTGTTAAGAATCAACTATTTTAATTTCCAATTTGGACTACATGCATGTAATCACGATGGGAAATTGTGAATTTTGATATGCATATTATAAATTTTAGTTGAGGAATTATCGTGAATTTTGGGTTTGAATGTTTTAGGAGTTTTTGATGATTGCCGAAGATTTAATCAATGTTTGAAGATGAATTCAGGGTCGAGGCTTGTTTTTGAGATGTGGATGTTAGGAAAAATACTTACGAATTTTTCCAATGTGTAGTTTGATCGAAATCGATCGAACTAGGGTTTAGTATTGAGTTTTTATTGTCTTGGTTGCCGAGGAATTCGAGACGTGGATAAGGGTTCGGGTTCGATCGCTTCTGGGGAGGACGAAGCTAGGGGATGTGGCGGTTCTATGGTGAGGACAACAAAGGTTGTACGGCATCAAGCCGTTGGCCGTGGAGGGGTTTAGGGTCGAGTGGTTGCTGCAGTTTCGAGCTAAGGATCGAAACTTTGATTCGCGAGCATTTGGGTTGATCTGGGTTCATATTGTTGGTTGCGTGTGATCGAGAGATCATCCGCGACGATCGCAATGAATGTTGGTGGCCGGAAGTGTTTGGGCACGTGCACGCATATGTTGTGTGCACTGGGAAAGGGTGTTTTGGGAAGAAAGGTTTTGACCGAGTTTCACTCGTGTTTTCTTCGGGTTGGTCTCGAAGTAATGGTGGAGCTAGGGTGTCTTTGGGGTAGGTATGAGGGGCTCCTGTGTTCGAACTCGAGTTTTTGGGGTTGAGTGTTATCGGGTTGTACTGGGTAATGGTAGTTGCAAAGTTACTCGTGTTATTTAGGTGTTTATCTCGAGTCTTTAGGCGATGTGTATTCTGTTAGTACCGTGTTAGGATGCTAGGTTCCGTAAAAAGATATAAGTGGTAGAATTTAACTTATTGTTGTAAAACGAAATCAAGATTTAGTTTTATAAAAGGAAACAAGATTTAAAACTTGTTGTTTTGAAATATAGTTAATTAAACTTTTAAAATGTTAATTGAATTTATTTTAAATTTAAATTGTTAAGATGTTTGTTTCTTTGAAGTAATCATCTAAGTAAAATTTTGAATTTCAATTTAAAGGGGTGGTTGAATTTAAAGTATTAAATCAAAGTTTTAAGTTAAATTTTAGAGCAATGTTTTAATAACAAAGTTTTCAAATTTTATTTAAATTGAATAAGTTTAAAATTAGATAATTTAAAGTGTTTTAGATTTTGAATTTGATTTCTAAAAGCCTTATTTTCAAATAAGGTTATTATTTTAATTTTGAAATCCAAATAGTATAATTTGTCTTTAAGTTATTAAAATTTGATTTAATTTCAAATAATTTATTTATGTAGATTTATGATTAATTTATTTTGATATGAACTCAAAGATACTTAATTAAAATGTGATTTACTAATAAGTAAAAAGATTAATTAAGATTAATGTTTTTCTTAATTAATTAAAGATTTTTAAATATAAGAAGTTAATTAATTAATTGTTTAATTAATTTTAAATAATTAGTTAATTGTTTATTTAATTTTAAATAATCACTTAATTATGGATTAATTAAGTGTAATTACTTAATGAAGTAATTAGTGGTTGATTATTGAATGTAATTAAGGAGAATGGTAATTACTTATGGAAGTAATTAATGGAAATTACTCATGGGAGTAATTAAAGTTGAAGTGATTAATGGTTAATAACATGATGATATTAATTAAGGAATTGACTAATATAATTGTTTGAAGTTAATTAATAATGGAGTAATTAATTAATTAAAGAATTTAGAATTATTTAATGATGGAATTGATTACTTGTTAAGGTAATTAATTAGGAGGGAAATCTAGATTTATTAATGAAAGTTATTAGAAGATAATTACTTATGTAAGTAATTAAGGGTTAATTACTTAATTAATTTAGTTAATTAATTAGTGCGATTTGTTAATTAATGAATGAGATTAATTTATGATTAATTTAAGTGTAATTAATTAAAATGTAATTAATTAATAAAGTAATTAATTAAGGATTATTTATTATTCAAATTGGTTAATAATTACTTAATAAAGTAATTAAAGATTAATTAATTAGATTAATTAATTTAAGGGTTAATATAATTAATTAAGAGGGTAATTAATTAAGATAAGTAATTACAAATTGTTAATTACTGTTTATGATTAATGAGATAATTAATTATAAATTAATTAAATAAAGGAATTATTAATTAATAAGGATCATTAGTTAATTAATGAATTAATCAACGTTGATTATTTAAGTGTGATTAATTAATTGTAATTAATTGAGGTTTAATGTAATTAATTATAGTTAATTAATTAATGGAAGCAAATGAAGGATCATTAATTATTGTAATTAATGATAGTAATTAAAAGTTAATTACTGTATATGGCTAAGGATAATTACTTGAATGTAATTAAAGATAATTAATCAAGGAAGATTAATTAAAGAAGATGATTAATTAATTTATTTGGAATAAATTAATGAAGAAGGATTTAGGTAATCCAATTGATTTAAAAGTTAATCAATTCTACTATTAGATGATTGATTGATATTTGGTGACTGACATTGGATGATCAATTGATATTGGATGATTGATATTAGGTGATTGGTTGGTACTGGATGATTTGGATATCTCTATTATGTGATATGTTGCTTTATGAGATGAATGTTGGTATGAATTATCTGTTGTGATAACGTGATTCATCTATCTGTTTATATCATCTTGAATATAAGTTTAATTGTTTAAACCCTTAAGAATAACTTGGACATTAAAATGGCGTTTGGTTTCGATGAGACCGGGATCGGGTTTCCATATTTGGATATCCGAAAACTACATCGATTCCAATTAAAAGTTAGGTCGTGAATCCAAGTGGAGCAAGTGAAGACTTGAGGTGTAAGAACTATTCGTCAGTATAACTCTGTGGGTGATTCCATGACGAGTTTGATGGAGATAGTACTTATAGGTTCGAGATGATGATTTAGAGTGCAAGGGCTATGGTCGTTGACTCTGAGGGTGATTCCCAAATGAGTGCAACGAGATAGTGCCTTCGGTTTCGTTCGAACCCGGAACGAACTTGTATGGATCGAATGCTTTCAGAACATCGTCAGGTGGACGATGAGCATTCTAAGATAAATGTGTTCTATAAAGGTAACCGCAGCCTCAAGCCTCATCAACCGGGAATGGCTAAAACAGGGGAGGTGCAGCAAGGTTAAGTGGGTCATGCCCAAGTAGGACGAGATTTACCCATGTCTAGAGGTCCCTTTCTATTTCGGCTTAGTGTGTGGTTGGTCGCGCCAACCACGGGGTGGTCTTGTTCCGGACTATCCAGTAAGGGATGGTTCTGGCCTTGTTTGCAGAGGAGCGGGCGTACTCCTCGGTACGGTGATCTAGGCCACGTACTGTGACGGGCGGTACCCCAGTTGTCCTGCCATTGATGGAAACCCATTCTTCATACAAGACCCTAAGGTTTTGTTTGTATTACCCACTTTCGTGGCTAGTAGCTGGAATTTAATGAATATAATAATTTCAGCTATTTCTTATTTACTTGAAAACCCTAGACACTATTATAATATCACTGGATTTCCTATCAATTGTTTTGGTTAGCGTAAGGTAAAAACTTTTCCATGTTTATGCGTGGAAAGTCATACGTGATACCTTTTCTTTTCAAAGGTTTTTCTAAAGTTAATCAATTTTAACCCATTTACTCACATCAGACCCTTGTCTGACCCGAGTGTTTATTTTCTGTTTTATTAAACTCTTGGGTACTCATATCATATATGAGTAGTCAAGTGATTCAGGTTTGCTTGACGAATTCTGAAGGAGATATGGAGCAGGAGGCTTCCACGTGTAGATATATTATGATTCCGTTGTGTTTGTTGTATCTGTATCTTGTGATAACTTGAGTTGTATAGTTAGACAGATGTTTATAACTGTCTAATATGTGTTGTATAAGTTGCGTACTCTGATGTAATATGATACTATGTAATATTTTTTGTGATATATTATTTTTCTTTCGTTGCGCTGTGAGTTATCTGATGTTGTGGTGTTTCTTCTTTCTCTTTCTTTTCTTCTTCTGTCCCTTTCTTTCTTTATTGATGACGCGTCTTCCTGGAGATAGGAAGTCGGGTCGTCACAATTTATCAGTGGCTTTAGAGATAAATCTATTCGATGCTGCTACCCTTCCATTTAAACTCATTACATCTTTACTCGTTTCTTCGACCATGTCTTTTATAGCTTGAAATTGATCCGGTTGGCCTCAATTCCTCGAGCGCTAATGACGTATCCCAAGAACTTTTTAATTGCACCCAAAAAAGAACTTCTGTGGATTAAGCTTCATGTGATGCTTTCGCAACACCTCAAACATTTCTTCAATCTCTTTTAAATTGTTGTCGTTTGCATGATATTTCACCAACATGTCATCTATATATACTTCCATGTTTCGGCTAATTTGTCCTTTGAACATCCTATTAACCAATCTCTGGTAGGCGGCACCTGCATTCTTCAACCAAAAAGGCAATACCTTGTAACACTAAGTTCCCCAGTTTGTAATTAAGCTTGTATTTTGTTCAACCAGTTTGAACATGGGAATTTGATTATAAACTGAGTAAGCATGTAACAACCCTGTATTTTGTAATTATTTTATTGTATATTTTAATTATTTTTAATGTAAGATTTTGATTTAAAAACTTATTTTACTTATTTGAAATGATTAAATTTATTATTTAAATATAATCTTGATTTTTTATGAATTATAATTCCAAACTTGTGTAAGTTGAATATTTGCCTGAAATGCTGATTTTGGTCAAAATAGTCAAACTGTGACTTTCAACTTAAAATTTTAAAAGTTTAAAAAAATTAATTTTTTCTTTTATTATGAAAGTACATAAAATTCTATGAACACCACTTTTCGTTTCGTTGAATTTGGATGTAAATTGTGAAAGTTATACCCTTTACAATATTGTGCGTATATAGGGTTATTTAACAATGACTATTTTAAATTGTATAAATTACTTCTTCTTTGTTATATTTTATTTTAATATGTGATAATATGTTATATTATGTATATTTTGACTTTTAAGTATTTTTAAAATGATAATATAATTTTCCTAAAGTTTATTTGAATTTATTTCAATTTATAAAGCCTAGTTGGTATTTACTGCATTTTTCTTTATTTAACTTTGTATTTAATAAAAATTAAATTATTATTTTACCTTGAAAATGTTTTAAAACCATTTTTAATTAAAATTTTGTGTTTTAATATTTTTTTTATGAAGTAATAAATTTTCCAAGTCATTGGAGATCTTCTTGTAATTTTTATGTCAGGGTTGCTATTTTTAAGCAATTTCTTATTTCCTTTTTCTATTTTACTTAAAATAAATTATTTATTTTATTTTATTCTTTCTTAGTTTCGGTTTTAAATAACATTTCTGATTTTATTTTGTTTTTATAAAATTAAAAAGAAAAGGAAATGCAAAAGGTTTAGAAAGTTAAGAGATCTTAAAAGCCTGAAACGTAAAGGCGTTATATCCGTTTCTTTTTGCAATTAATACATCAATTTATCTTAGCCATTCCTTTCCTCATCCTTTGCAGCCGACTCCCTCATATTATTCATGAATTTTCAAGCTCCAAAACCCTAAAAATCATGGCCTCCATCTTGAGAAAAAAATCTGGTAATGGCTACATCTTTTTTCTACCTTTTTCTTCTCATTTTCTATGTATTTTGCCTAGTTTTCTATGCTTTCTGGATTGGCCTCTACCACCCACCATCACCACCATACTCTCCACCATCCCCTACCACTCTTCCTTGGCATCATCTCCAGCCATCATTTCAGATCCATCCATGGCCACACCTCCCTTGGTGACAAAACTCCACAAAATTTGCAAATAATGTCCAAAACAATGCACTAGCCACCACTATTACTTCACCACCTTCATACTTCACCATGACCACCACCTATAGCCACGATCACCACCTTGCTACCACCACTACACTTCATCTTAGCCTCTGTCCAGATCTGAAATTGACATGGCCAAGAATCCATGAACCAAAACTCTACAAAAACAATGCATAAAGCCTTGAAACATTCATGATAGCCACCTTATCACTTCATATCTTCATCCACCACCTTGGCCACCACCATAGGCCGCTACCACCACCTTTTCTAGACCTCCCCACACCCCTCCATCTACTGTCCAAACCTGTACAAGTATGGCTAAGCCCCACTTGACCCAAGGCCGAGCCTTGTTGTGCTCAAAAACTTCATATATGTTGCCTTGACCAATTGTATGCTTCATGTTATAACCCTACCACTCCATACTCCTTCTAGCCGTGAGTTATGGTGCCAAACCTGAGCTATATCATCATCATGGCTGAACCCAAGAACCTCCTAGGCCAAGCATTTGAACGGTTAAAGCAAGGTCAAGTAATCTATTCCTTTGTTGCTTCGTATTTTCATTGTTTCAACATTGTTTTGCGTTGAATATTTATGTGTGTATTGTCTTGTTTTGGTTATTGTTTACAAGACAAATATCAAGGCTCTCCATTCATTCAAATCAAAAGTCATGCTGTATCATGCTTGTCATACTTTTGGAACCGCTCTTGTGTTTGTTGTTTTGGTCTTCAGCTTGAAACAGTGAGTCTTTCTCACTCTGACATTTATACTTATGAAAGGTGAATTGATGACAAGTGTTTAGTAATAAAAAATGTTTATGCAAGTTAATGATGATCATATGATATGCTATGCCATGTTATTACCATATTATTACCACGTTAAAACTGTTAATTTTCACCTGACATCTGATATATGACTGTATATTGTGATATTGACCTTGTTTATATTATTTCTGTATATGATCACACTGCTAGTTCCCTGTTAGAAAAAAATGTTATGGGCTGAAATGATAGGCCTGAATGGTTTTCAATTTTTCATTTTGACTTGAGATTGCGGGTTTGAAATGATAAAACCCGGATTTTCTTTGTAAATTATGGGTTGAAATGATATATTACCCATATCACTTTACCTAGCGTAGAAAATTATATACAGGCCCGTAGTTAAAATATGTTTTTCTAAAATTTTAAATATTTTAGAAATTTAATTATTATAATATTTTGATTTTAAATTTAATAAAAAAAAGGATTTTTGTAAATTATTATTGATTTTCTGAATAATTGTAAGTGAAATGAATTAATGAAAAAGTTAGAAATTTTGAACGTAAGTTATTTTGAAAATTTTGATTTAATTATAATTGGAAATTTAATTGAATATGAAATTATGATAAATTTATGATAATTTGAATTTAAATGAATTTAAAGTGATTTTTATATCATATTAATGATTTTAATAAAGTTGAAATGTGAAATGAATGAATATTGTAAGTTGAAATTTTGAAATATAACTAAAACTGGAAATTTATGAAATTGACGTAAAAGTGTACTTTTAGTTAAGTAAATAAAAATAAAACAAAGTTATATTTTAGGATTTGAACTTAAGTGTTAAGTTGAAATTTAATGTAATGGATTTTAAAAATTCAACATTGCAATTTAATAAGTGAATTATTATCAAATCTTGATTTTTGAATGGAAATTTAACTTTATAAAATCATGAATTTGAGGAAAATTAAATGATGTTTATAAATGTGATAAATGTATGATTTTATAAGTTAAAATGTTTTAAATAAAAATATAATTGGTTGAGAAATTATATTGAATATTTGAAGTTAATTGACTGCATTTTGAAATGCTATTAATTACAATGTAAATGATATTACAGCATTTGTAAATGCTGAAGTTGATGATAATAAACTAAAAAGATAAATTGAATTAAAATCTATTATAGAAATTTTTGTAAGTGCTATAAATGGTTGAATTTAACTAAGTTTATTCGAAATTTAAGTAAACCCTATTACAACATTTTAAAATGTTGTCTTTTGTTAAATTGAACTGCTTTGAATGTATTTTTCCGTAGCGTTTTCTAAATGCCACGAAAAGTGAATTTTCACTGCGTTGATAAACTTAAGTGATTAAATGAACTTTGGAAGTCAAAAATTTTGGAAATTTAATAATTTAATTATTAAACATAATAACTTCATTTTAATGATTAAAAATGATTTTTGGAATATATATTGTTTTGAAATATGGATTGAAATGATATTTTAAATTGAATAAAATGAATAATGATTTGAAATGAATGTGGTTTCGAAAGGATATGATATTTTGATATATTAAATGATTGAAATGTGGTTTTGAAAGTATGATATTTTGATATTAAAATGATTTGAAAAGAAGATCCGAAAGATATGATATTTTGGAATGATTTAATCTTTATTTTGATAAAGATTTTGGTTGAAATAATATTTTATTTTGAAGTATAAATATTGTTTTAAAAAGTCATAACTACGGGTTATAATAACGATTGGTTGTTAAAGAGACCGGGATCGGATATTGTCTTATAGCCGGCCAATACCGAAAACCACTTTAACAACTGTATATGCGGTGGAGATTCCAGAATGAAGTAGGATGGTGGCGACGTTCTCGAGGTATATATTACGTGGACCCAACTCCCGTGAGTTGGCATATATGACTAAAACAGGAGCCATACCGGGCCACACATAGGGTCGCACCCTTTCATCGAGCATGCTCCATCGAAAACCATTCTATTACTGTTGTGATTCGATTCGGTGGCGCCACTTTGATTCGGGGGTATTGTTCGAGGTGGGCGGAAGCTGCTGGCTTGCCGTCACCACCGGTCCGGGAGTGCAAACGGTGTATCCACCCTAGCATTGCCTCGCGTGCCGTGTCATATCCTTATATCGAGCCCACTACGATTTTGGTTTTAAAGATCCGACCGCGTTAAGGTTCACCATCCCCTTAACGCTATTTTCTATATGATTATACTTTACTGATTAGACACTACCGTATATAGCGTATATTACTACATAGTAAATAGTTTAACGGATCCTTAGAGGATGGGCGGTCCTAAGCATCCTTTAAGTTACTGATGCATTTTGTTACTGTTCACTTGAGTTGATTTACAGTTTATAAGTATTTATGTCCTTACTCGAGGGTTTTGTGTTTTGTTTTACGCTTGGGTCAGATTGATTGAGTTAGCATTCAAGATTCACCTTCAGCGTTAGAGCTTTCCTTGAAGATCCAGCCATCTATTTTGTTTCAGTATCCAGTGGTTCAGTGATGTATCTGATTTGTACCTGATGTATCCTTTTACTCTTCTGTTGTATCTTATTTAACTCTGATGTATCTCATATTTTATATAGTAGCTTCATGAACTACTATCTCCTCTTTTACTTCCGCTGCATTATCATTACTGTGTGTCTGTGATCTGTGATTTTATTTACCGTATATTCTGAGATTTGCCAAATTTTTATTTACAACGCGGTATTTTGAGCAATTCAATTTCGGCATGAGTGTCTACCCATACACTTATAATGGATGTGAATGGTTGAAATATCTAGTTGTTACAAAGCATCCATGAAAGACAAAAGTTTATGCCCACTGGTTGCATCAACTAGCTAGTCCACTCTTGGTAAGGGGTAGCAATCTTTTGGGCATGCTTTTTCAAATCGGTGTAGTCAACATAAGTCCTCCATTTGACATTTGATTTTTTAACTAATACAGGATTGGCTAACCATTTTGGATTAAATACCTCGATGATAAACACATTCTCAAGTAACTTCCTGACTTCTTCTTTCAAAGCATCAGTCTGAATTCTGTCGAATTGCCACTTCTTTGCCAAACAGGGGTTATACTTGAATCGATGTTCAAAGCATGACACATAACTGTTGGATCAATCCCGATCATATCTGAATGAGTCCATGCAAATACATCTTTACTGGCTTGAAGAAACTGAATTGACTTTTCCTTAAGGTTGTTTTCCAACTCCTTTCTAATTTTAACTATTTTTTGTTAGATCGGTTGGATCTACAAATATCTCCTCAAAATCCTCTATGGACTTTATTCTTTCTGTTTCACCTCGACAATTTAATTCAGTGACTATCTCCCCATTTTTTACTTCTTCTTCCACCAGGTTAGCGTTCGCTCTCTTCCTTTTTCTTTCGAAAGAGTTATACCTTTTAAGCATATGCTTAGTTGTTTTATTAGGTTTCGCTTTCATTTTGGATGTTAGATGTAGAAATCCTTCATCCAAAGACTGAAAAATAGTAGGGAATCATCGTAAGAAGAGTGTTTTCATTTATATTTTTCCAAGTAGCAAAATACATTTCGCGAAAGCTGAACCGCTCCCCCTTTACAGTCCCCTTGCCAATTTTTGTTAGGAACTTCACCGTTAAGTATTTAGGCGAGACGAAAGCATCAACTTCATCCAGAGCTAGGCCCCCAAAGAAAGCATTGTAGTATGAAGGCTCATCGATAATCACAAAAGGCATATCAAAGTTCTACATGCGCTGGTAATGCTATTCGCACCAGTAGTTTTAATTATCCCACCGGTGTTGATCCTTTATTGTTAAATCAAAAGATGGGCTCAAGGCTTGGTTCCATCTTGTCCTCTAGGATTCCCATTTGGTCAAAAGTGTGTTAAAGATCACATTGACAGTGCTTCCAGTGTCCACAAAAATCTTTGTAAATATGGAGAATCCAGTCTGAGTAGTAATCATGAGTGGGATGTTGTGAGGATGTCGGATTCCCTTTAGCTCTTGCAAATTAGTAGGAAGATGCCTAATATTGAATCAAGGCTACTTGAGTTTAAATAGATTTAAAATAGTTTAAATAGTAGAATGGTTTAAATAGATTTAGATTTGATTAAATTAGATTTTTAAAATGATCTATATAGATTAAATAGATTTAAATGATATTAAATAGATTTAAATAGATTAAATAGATTGAAAATAGAGTAAATAGATTTAAATTATGTCAAATAGATTTAAAATAGATTAAATAACAGCTGCTTGGGCAAGATGATTTTTGTGGCTGGTTCCCGTTTATTGAGCAGCAGAAGGATGTTGATAATACTTTTGATTTAGAGACTCGTGTTGCTGTGGATAATTCGAATTTGATCAATGCTTCTCTGATGATATACACACTGATATTTTTGTACATGGCACATAGATTTTGGATACTGTTGACATTGTGAATCCTCTAGTTCCCTCTCTGGTAGTTGACAATCAATCTGTGGTGAGCTTTTATGATGGTAATGTTGTTTTTAGAACATTGAAAGGTGGAGATTCTTGTATTATTGATGATGATAATGAAGTTTTCACTGCTGAGAGTTTGGATAGATTTGATAATCGGGAAGATCTTTTCTCAGGTTTAGCGACATCTATGAAATCTGATGGTTTGGATTATGAGTCAACAAATGTAGGGAATTCAATGATTTTGGTGAATAATATAGCACAACGATTCGGTTTTTTTGCAATCGGTGGATAGGAAATCTGGCCTTCACTTGATAGCTCAAAATGGGGAGTTAGGTGGTAATTCAGCTTCTTGTTATCCTTCTTCGAAGAGAGATAGACGAAGGAAGTTTGTAGCTTCTATGGATCGGTTTGTAGGAGCATCAGGATTCGTTGTAGTCGCTCTCCGTCTTTGGGTAAGTCTCCTGATTTGAGTACCGTGAGCGGTACATCGGAATCATGCCCAGGTACGCATTTTGATTTAGGTAGTAATTAATCGTCTTATGCCTTAGGTAACTTTTCAGCTTCTAAGTTCAGTCATTTAGCCAGCGATACTGCTTTTATTTTCACTGATATAGAAATAGATCGTAAGTTTATTAAAAGTAAGGGATTTGATAGGGCTAGATCATTGGTTTGAATGACTTAAATAAATTTGATAAGGTTAGAGCTATTTTTAAATACTACTTTATTGATATTGCACTTCTTCAAGAGACTAAAATTAAGTGTCCAGATAATTGATTTTATAGAAGACTAGGTGGATATCATTTTAGAAAATGAGTTTCTCTACCTTCGATGGGTGCATCTGGAGGTTTAATGATTGGTTGGCAGGACAATTATTTTAATCTTCTCCAATGTATCACTAAATAGCACTCGATTCACATTATTCTAATTAATCTTTCTAACAATTCTTTTTTAAACATTTCTAATGTTTATGGGCCAAATTCTAAATTAGGTCGTCGGATTCTTTAGGATGAATGTCTTGAGTTTAGATCTTTAGCGCCAGGCTCTTGGATTTTGGGGGGTGATTTTAATGTCACTCGTTATATAGGTGAGCGAACTCCAAGGGAGGAAGATTTCTCTGCTATGGAGGAATTTGATCAATTTATTATTATTCAAATTTGATTGAAATTCCTCTCTATAACAGAGATTTTACTTGGAGTAATTCTAGGGAGTCCCCCTATATGGCTCTACTAGGTAGATTTTTCGTTAGTGATGAAATTGAGGACAAGTTCCCTATTTATAGAGTGTCTGGGCTTCCCTACACTCTTTCTGATCATTGTCCAATTGTCCTCTCATGTGATCATCGTAGAGTTTTTAGTAGATCTTTCAAATTTGAAAAAAATATGGCTATTAGAATCTAGTTTACCGATGTTAATTATTAAAAAATGGATTTCTATGAGCTTGTATAATATTAGAAATGGTGACAATTCAACAATAACCTTTGTTTTAAAACTAAGGAAACTTAGGTTATTTCTAAAAATTTGGAGTAATAATATTTTGGTAATATCAAAATCTAAAAAGAAAATATTCTTAATGAGATGCTCAACTAAATAAAATTGAAGAAAATAGACAATTAAATGTAGGTGAGCGGAATGTTCCTAATAATTTAAGAGAAGAACTTAACTCTATTCTTGGAAAGTAGGAAGTTATGTGGAAACAAAGATCCAGAATTCAATGGATCAATGAAGGTGATGATAATACTTAAAATTTTCATAATATGGCCAATGGAAGAAAACGTTGTAATACGATTAATTCCATTCTAATTAATAATGTTGAAATTGTTGACCAAAGAGATCTCAATAAGGCTTTCATAGACTATTATAGAGATATTTTCGGCAACAAAAAAAATCATAGAATAAATGTTAATTGGAATGAACTTTATCCAACTAATTCCAATATTATCCTCTCAGATTTAGATGTTCCTTTTACTAAAGAGGAAATCCGAAAAGCCATCAACGATTTGCCAGGTGATAAATCCCTGGTGGCGGATGCCTTTCCAATTTTCTTTTATACTACTTTTTGGGATGTTTTAAAATTAGATTTAATTAATATGTTTAATGACTTTTATAATGGCAATTTACAATTGGGTAGATTTAATTTTGCAAATGTTATTCTATTGCACAAAAAAGTAGGTGCTGATAACATAAAAGATTTTAGACCTATTTCTTTAATCAACTGTTCAGTTAAAATTTTCTTGAAAGTCTTAGCTAATAGACGTAGTTCTAAAATGAATGATCTAATTGGTTGTTCGCAATCTGCTTTCATTAAAGGGAGAAATATTACTGATGGTGTGGCGGTTGTTCAAGAATACATTAACCACCATTGTAAGAACAATATTACCTGCGCCATTTTAAAATTAGACTTTGCAAAAGCTTTTGATTCTTAGATTGGGATTTTCTGGTAGATATTTTTCATGCTAGAGGTTTTAGTCCTAGATGGATTAAATGGATCATGAATTTGCTTAAAATTGGCAACTCTAGTATTATGGTTAATGGTATTTTGGAAAATAAAATTCAATCTAAGAGAGGACTAAGGCAAGGGGATCCTTTATCGCCTCTTCTGTTTAACTTAGTCGTAGACGTTTTTGCTAAGATATTTAAAAAAGCGGTTGATAACGGATCTCTAGGTTATATAGGTAATGATATATTGCATAATGGTATATCAGTCCTTCAATTTGCAGATGATACTTTGCTTTTTTCTTCTCAATTTCCTGAACTTCTATCAGGCTTAAAAATAAATTTTGATAAAAGTTCGGTCTTAATTTTAAATGATTTTGATAAAGTTGAAAATTTAGTTGTCAAAACACTAAATTGTGAAACTATGAGTTTTCCTTTTGACTATCTTGGTTTTGTGATTAGGCCTACAAAGTTAAAACATGATGATTGGTTTATAATTATAGATAAAATTAAACATAGGATTTATAATTGGAATGGTGGACTTTTATCTAGAGCGGGTAGACTTGTTTTAATTAATTCAGTTTTATCAGCTCTTCCGATCAATTGGATGTCAATGCATCTTTTTCTTGATTGGGTGATTGATAAAATAGATAAAATTCGTAGTGATTTTTTATGAAAGGGTGATCATTCTAATAACTGTATTAGAAGTTTAGTAAATTGGGATACTGTTTGTAAATCCAAAAAGGATGGAGGTTTAGGAGTTATTAATTTGCGTAATATGAATTTATCCCTTCTAGGTAAATGGTTATGGAAGTTTAAAGACATTAATGATAATGCTACTTGGAAAGAAATTATTTATAAGTATTATTATAATGGTAGTAATAATCTTTATCAAATTAGCCTATCAGTTTCTTGTAAACTATCTTATTTTTAGAAATCTATTTTATAATGTGATGAGATTTTTAATTTAGGCATTAATATTATAGTTCACTCTGGTAATAATACTTCCTTTTGGCACGATAGTTGGATTTCCGCCATTCCTCTTAAGATTGAGTTTAGAGAGTTGTATGATATTTGTAACTTTAAATATGCATTTATTTCAGAAGTTTTTTCTTATGAAAATGAACCTCCTTGGATTTTTAGTTTTAGCAGAATTCTAGAAGGTTCTACCCTTAGGCAGTTTAATTTTCTCATCGCTAGATTAAATCTCTATAACATTTATAATGATAATGATTTTATTAGTTGGGTGTGGGATAAAAGTAAGAAATTTTCTTCAAATTATTTTTATAGACTTATTAATTTTTCGGGGGTAACTTATAATTATTTTAAATTTATTTGGAAATCAAATGCTCCTCCTAAATCTAAAATCCATATGTGGCATATTATGCATGGAAAATTAAATGCTATAGAATCTTTAAAAAGAAAAAATATTCATATTGACAATAATTGTTATTTTTGTAATAGACATTTGGAGGATGTTAAGCATATTTACTATGACTGTAGGGATACTCACTTTATTCTTATGAACACCTTTAATATATTTTTTGGCTTTAATATTAAATCTAGAATTTCTGATTGTTTTTTCTATTGGAACACTTTTAGATTTAAGTTTAATAAGGATAATTGATACTTGCTTGATACTTTATTCACTATATTCTGTTTATACATTTGGTTTGAAAGAAATCAACGTATTTTTAATAATAATAATAATAAGCATTTCAATAAATTGATTTTTTTTAATTTCGTCCTTTTGCTTTAATTGGATCTCTAATCCTAAATATAAATTAGCCAAAAACTATCTTTTTGAGGAATATCTTGACAAAGTTAGTCATAATATCAATATTTTTAAACAACACAATAATATTTTTGTCTCTAATAATAATAGTATTAGTTTCTTTTCAAATTTAAATGATGATCCCTCGGTGCTTCACAACTTGCTTTTAATTGATGGTCCACAAAGATAATTACAGAATTTTCTTTGTTTTTGTATAAGTTATTTTTTTTATTTTTGTTTACATTTTGTTTATTTTTTTCAGTTTGGACCATTTTTTCCTTACACTTTAAAAATGTTAGTTTTTGTTAGATTATTTTGCCTTATTATATCTTATTATGTTTTATTTACACATATATGTATGTAAATTCTACTTATATACATATATGTGCTTCATTCTAACCTTTTTCTAGTTTTGTCTCAGGTTTGGGTTAGATAGGATGTTTGTGTCTATATTCCAGTATGCAAGATAACTTTCTCCAGAATTGCTGATCGAGGATGGAGATACTTCCAGCTTTATCAGAGTTCTCAGAGTGGATTTTATTCTTACTGGATTATCGGCTGAGGGAGCTTCATAGATTTTTATTTTGACTGAGCAGGCTTCTAGTATCTTTAACCTCTCAGAGTAGCTTATGATGCTATTTAGCATTTCTAGGTACCTCCAACACCTTACTATCGGGCGGTGGCCTTGCCGGAGCTCGATTTTGGAGTGTAATGGGCGATGGCTTTGCCGAAGCTCATTACAGGGGTATTGTTTATTTCATTGTTTATTTTATTTTATTTTTGTCACCTGCCAAGCATGTTGGCAGCACCTATTATGTTTTATATATATAGCATCATGTGTGCTCTCCTCTTTTAATAGAGGATCACACATTTTAAAAAAAAATTAATTACTTTAAAATTGGTAAATAGATTAAATTGGATTAAATAGGTAATAATAGACTAATATAAATTAAAATAGTTTAAATTGATTAAAACAGTTAATTTAATGAAAATAGTTTAGATTAGTTTAAAATAGATTTCAAAGTTATATTCAAACATTTTAATAACTCAATTCCGATAGATTCATTTATTTATGCCACTTCAACTTTGAAATTCTTATTTAAATTCTTTGAAAAAATCATTAAATCATTCCCAATTTCATACTTTACATTTGGATTATCAAAATAATTCAGTTTATACAAATCAATTTCCATTTCAAAATACCAGTTAATTGAATTCAAAATTTAAAGATTCAAAAATCACTTAATTTAACCAATCCGTTGTCTGTATATAATTTTCTACCCTAGGGTCAAGTGATACGGATATTTATCATTTCAATCCGCAATTTAAAATTTTATGATTATATATCATTCCAAACCGCAATCTCGAATTAAATAAAATACATAAAATTGCGTGAGTCTATCATTTCAACCCAAAATGATTTTTCCTTAATCTATAAATCGTTCGGGTATGTATCATTTCAACCCATGGGGAACTTGCAGTATTATAACTATAAAACACAACATCCAATCATCCAATATCAACAACCAAACATCCATTACAATCATCATCCAAATCAATCAATAAATATCCATAATAACTGATAATCAATAACAGGTATTAAACTGAAAATAAATTCAATATTAAATTAAACGATGATTAAATGCAATAAAAGTCAAATTTAACTAGAATGACAATTTAAAT
This sequence comes from Allium cepa, assembly GCA_030765085.1. Lineage (NCBI taxonomy): Eukaryota > Viridiplantae > Streptophyta > Magnoliopsida > Asparagales > Amaryllidaceae > Allium > Allium cepa. Next base: position 148,713,110 of record CM060928.1, read on the forward strand.
ATACCAAACACCGATCAAAAATGTCTAATCACATCATAAATTAAATTTAACTAATATAAGATAATTAGTAGTTGTGAATTGGTCAAAACACTCTCTTTTGATTTTAAATCAAATTAAAATCCAATTTAAGTCCAAATGTCAAACAGCCTCAAACTTCGACCAAAGTAGCATCAAAATGTCCAAAATTTTGATACGATCCCAATGGAAGAAGCCGCATCCAAATCCGAGTTCGTATGTAAAAGTTTTGTAGGTTAGAACAAATTCAAATCAGAATATAAAAAGAAAAAAGAAAAAAAAAGCAATCATTCTTGGCCACTTCAGCTAATCATCTCACACAAGTGCGCTCCCAGGTTTCAAGTCGAAACCCTAGCCGCCCTTCAACTCACCGTTGACCATGAACGCCTCGCGCCATGATTGCCTGATCAACGATCAGGCACTGCTTTTGGACCAAGTGCCTCAGGTCTCCCCTTTCCTCCGAATTCGACCACCTCCGGTTCCCCTTTGAGCTGCGCTATCACCAATTTAAATCGGCCAAATGGGCGTGATTTAGAGCACTGCTGAGACAACTACCACCATAGATGATCACTGCTCGTCGAACTCTACCACCCCATGCCCTCCGATCGTTGCCAGGTTGACGATCCACCGTCAAAACTCGTAACCACAAACAAATGACCGAAGATAAAAGCCCAAATTCCTCTCAAATAATGATCCAAATCGAAAAACGAATCATAGATTTGGGTTGCACTCATCGAGATTTCAAATCGATATATAATTCGATATATTTTGAGGAATTTGATTTTTGGATTTGAATATGAAATTGAATTTGCAATTTGGGAATTTGTTTCTGCCCTTAGAAGAAAGAGATACCAAAGAGAATTATACGTACTAAAAACAAAATTATGAGAAATAACTAGGATTTATAACGGACTATTTATAGGCAAAGCTGAACAGAAAGAATGGACTAGATCGATTTGGATTGAAACGATAGACGACCTGAAAAGCTCGTTTTGACTTCGGAATGAAAATGGGTCATCCCGTATATCAAAATAGATGTTTTCGATAATTTTAAACTCAATGGAATAGATTTCAAGTCCAAATTCAATCGTATGAAGAAGTTATCTTAAAATCATCTTATTTCAAATTGATTTCAATTGAATTTAATTTATTTGATTTCTACGGGTTTTGAGTCCGTACGATAAAGCGACAAATCTGATCGCTACGAAACTTGAAACTTACAATAATTCACCATTATGGATCCGATGAAACTAGTTTCATCGAAATTCGAGTCAGTGGTCAAAATGGCTATTTTTACGTTAATTAAATAAATTAATATTAAATTAATTAAATCACTTTTGCAATTCAAATTTAATAATTTGCAATTTCTATCGTTTTAGATTACTTAGTACTTTATATTCTTTTGAAAAAAAAATCTATATTAATTCAGTGTTCAATATTGAACAAATTACAGTATTTAATTTCAATTTCAAATAATTCAGTAATTATAAATTTAAATTTAACTAGACCATTTATTTGATTGTCAATCTTGTTATGTAATCAGTTATCATTTTATGGTTATAATTAATATTGGTTTATATCTTAATACATTAATATTCCCCAATTTCATCTTAATTCCTATTAACGTAATATTTAATTTCATTTAATTGTAGTTGGTTTCCAATTTAATTTAATAGACCAAATAAATAGGTAACATATAATAATTGTTACATTAACTTTTAGTCACACTTATAAGTCCATTATTTACAAATAACTGTTATAATTTCCTACGTAACACTAACTTTATTCAATTTCCATTATATACTACTTCCTTAATTTATACAACATTCACATTTGTCTACTTATATCCAAATTATAACCAAGTATGACATTTAAATTGTTTCAATTGATTGGACTATCATTAAATATTTAATAATTAGCTTAAATTTTCATTATTATAATTCACTCTAGTTATTATTTTAACTCACATTAATGTAACATTTATTTACATTTATTTGAAATTGATTAATTAAATTGGTAACAAATAGCAGTTGTCACCATTTCTACATGTAATAACATTTGTAGGTTTATTATTTACCACCAATTGTTACAACAACTTATACAACTCTACCATTATCAATTAAAATTAATTACACCTTGTTTCATAAATTTACACCTTTTACATTATCAATTTCCCTTTAAATCCAATGATCAATTTATACACACATCATTAATACAATAATTTTCCATCTATAACTAATTTTAACTTTTAATTATTTCAATTAATTAGAATTTCATTCAAAGCAATTGTGAATTACCTTAAATTAATATCGTTACCTTTTAATCAAATTACATTCTTGTTATTAAATCTTAAAATTTCATTTCTTACAACACTAAATCACAATATCCATTAAATCAATAAATTTTACTTATCGAAAACTTACGGGTCGTTACAATTTCCTACCGTTAGGCTCGATATCCTAAAGGGGACTCGACATCCTTAAAGGAAGCTAGAATGGTAATGTCTCATCATTTCACATAAACCTATAGATGTGATATTACCATAAGGACTTTTGTCATATCATATGATCAAACAAAAATATAGAGGATATGGCGAATTGGGGATGTGTTATACTAGGAAAGATAATAGACCAATTGTCCTTTCGCTCTCATATTCGAGAATTCAATGCTCATATAATCTTGTGCATATAAACTCGTCGATGCTTGAAACTCAACGAAAATGACCATGCCGAGGCTATGCATCCGTTAGTGTTAAAAGTTCACCTACGATAGTCATGCCGAGCTTTGAACTTCATAATGTTTTTATCATAAATCAAAGCTCGCTGAGATTGATCATAACGAGTTTTGAACTCGACGAGTCGATATTACCAAGCCTAAATTGATAATGATTGAATAAATCATAATCGAAGTCCATAAGCCATCCTAAGCCTATGTTGTTATATATCAAAGATGATTACAATCGGATACATTGTTTCCCCAATTTGATTAAAAGAGAGAAACGATAATTTCGGCCCCTAGCATGAAGCCTTTGGCTTCTATTTATAGAGTTGGGCGGGTAGTAGGTGCCGATAATCTTTAGCCTCGCTATGCTTCAGCGTCATCGAGCATTGATAATAATAGCCTTATTGGCTTTGGCATGGATAGAGTCCTCACTCTTTAACACTTATGCTCTTGTTTCTTCATAATGAGACCTCGATATGACTTTAATCTCAAAGTCGTTCTTCCTTAATGATCCTCGGTGCCATTGAAGCACGCCATCGATGTTATTGATGAACCTCGACAACAGTAGTTATCGAGATTTCCCATATAAGTTGATACTATGTTACTTCTTGACCCTTCATGATGTCTTTGATTTTTTGTTCTATCATCGACATAAAGTGGCATATTTTGAAGAAAATCGACATCATTGGATAGGAGAAGCATAGTTCTTGTTATCCCGCATTTTGTCAAGGCCGTGATACAAAGGAATCGACCAAAAATCAAAGACAAATCATCCCAAAAAGCGGTTATACATAGTTTCGCCATGGATGCTGGTAAATTTTGTCCGACTTCGGATCAAGCTACAATTGATATGACATGACAGGAAAAGCCATAAAAGCCAACGTTCCAAATTTCAAGTCAATCGTAGTTCATATGCTCAAGATGTTGATTAATCAAAATCAAGAAGAACATTCTCATTCGTATCCATCGACTCAAAAGCATCCATTTCGTATCCATCGTATCTGCCTCATTTCGTATGCATCATACCAGTTCAACTTCATATCCACCATGCCTACTCTATTTTTTATCGCTTCCACCTACGCACAATTTGTATCGACCATTTACACAGTTCGTATCGATCAATCAACAATCGATACGAAATGTGCCGTCAGCAATAGATAAAAAACCAAATACTCGACGATCGATACGAAAGGAGTCAGGTTACATCGATATGAAACGGCTCCAAATATCATTACAACATGAAACTAATAACATCGATACGAAAGAGAGCATAGGACATCGATGCGAAATGAAGTGCAAAGATCAATACGAAAGGAGTTGCACTGGATCGAATACGAAGAAAATACATTCAAGTGGAAGACTTGGTTAATCGGCATAAAAAGTGGATCGATCCAAAAAGTTAGTGCCACGTCATCAGATATCACATGTCCAGAAGCGATGCAAACAGATCAATGCGAACAGAAATCGATGCGAATTCAACCTTGAAAAATCCAAACCTGCATCGATCATAACTCAAGGTCTACAAGTCCAAATGCCACCAAATTTTCACAGGAGCTTGCATATAACCTCGAGAATGTTCATGATCGATCTTGACTCGATTGGACAAAATCTTGATCGATACAAATTTCATTCGTATCGATCACGGATCGAGTTCAAACGACCGAGGATCGATCACATGGGCCGAGCTACATGAGAGAAGAGGTCTTCTGAGATTTGAACAAGATATTTTTCTGCCTATGGCAATAAATAGTAGCCTAGGACCTACTGAAAAGGACTTTTGACTCTTCGACGTCCAAACTCTACCGAAATTACCATTATACTTGAATTTTTAATGTTGTAACTCATTGTAACCAGCAAGCAAAAGTTAATAAAAATCAGCCATTTCATAGTGGACGTAGGCCATATGTCGAACCACTCTAAATCTGTGTGTACCTGTGTGTTTTCCTTGTTTATCATTGATGTGTTTGTTAGATCTTCCTTCTTTTCCATTTATATTCTTCATTTTATCTCTTCAAACAAATCCAAAGAGTGTTATGCCCAATTTTGGTACAAACACTTTGTTGCTTTCACTGAGAAAACCCAGCTTTTCTCCTGCTCGTTGGATCTACTACCGATATTGGATTGCAAGAATCTAAGGAGAAGATCCAAATTTCAAGTCTAAAGTTCTTCCATCCTATTCAGATTTGCACTAAGTCTAGGAAAGAACTTCGCCATGCATCATGGTTAACACTAGGACTACTTCAACAGCTGCAGATCCAGAAGGACAGGACAGACAGAACCCCGCACAACTTGCTCCTACCGATCAGAATGTTGTCGGACCTTCAGATCCGTAAGGCCTTGTCACTAAGGAAGAATTTCAATTGTTAATGCAAGGGCTGACTCAAAGCCGCCAGCAGCTTACTCAACAACTCCGTGCTGAAGTAGAATTGACCAATCAGCTGAATCGTCAAAAACGAAGGAGATCCAGAAGGGATCGAGCTTCCTATTCATCCACCGAGAGTTCAACCTCTTCTAACTACCATCATAGATCCACACGCCCATGGTTGGAAGGAAGCTATACATAGGCCACTGGACATCAGCGCACGGTGAATGTTGGGCAATCGAGGATTGGCCCATCAACTAGTGATCAGACTGGAGCCTCTTCTCGAGGTGGAACTGTTCTTTATCATACTGCCGATGATGGCGCTACCACCACTGCGATTGATTTGGGAGCCGATGTTCGAAATCAGACAGATCTGAACCGTCGCCAACATGAATATACTCCAAAACCCTATGTCTCGGAAGACCTACAACCAAGGAGGCGAAATATGGACTGTCGATCGCGTCAGGCCAATCCTCGCATTGTGGAACCCGACCGCACCTTGATTCAGCATGCCCAGAACGTCCAAATGCTGGATATCCCTACAATGATCCGTCAGATGATCCGCGAAAGTCAAGGTCTCACCAATGACGACTTGGGAATCTCCTGGAGTCATACCCCTTTCACTAATGATATACTCTATGCTAACCACCTCAACGATTCAGGAAGCCAACTCTACATGTTTATGAAGGGAGCTCTGGTCCTAATCAGCATATTTTAAAGTACGATTGGTTAATGAACGCTGCACGATCCGATGATGCAGTCAAGTGTTGAAGCTTCTTGATCTCCCTAGAGGGAATAACAACTATGTGGTTTACTCGTTTACCTCCTCAATCTATCTCGTGTTTTGATCAGTTAACAACTAAGTTTGTTGAATAGTTTCGCACGCATGTCACAAGGCCGAAAGATGTTAATAACTTGTCTACTGTCACTCAAGCCCTTGGAGAGACACTTAGACGTTATCTGGAGAGGTTTCACACCGAATATGCTGAGATTAGTAATCCTAACGATAACTTAATTCTGATTGCACTAACTAAGGGGATTGATCCCGAATCTGAATTCGAAAATTGGTTAGCTGAAAAACCTCCTGCTTCATTGGACCATTTTTATTCCAAGGCAGCCCAGTTCTTGAGAAGGGAGGATGCGAAACAGTCTAGGAAAAAGGATGATGCAAGACCCAGTGCGGAAGGAATCCAAAGCAATGTTACTGTTAAACAGACCGAGGAGAGTTCTGGAAAGGTACAATTGAAAATAGAGAATAAACAGAATCAACAGAAAGGCAATGGAAATCAAAACAGAAAACAAGATCAGAATCGTGGGCCGCGACGTAGAGCTCCTATGTTTGACAATTATACTCCTTTAAATACGTCGCTGGAAAATGTGTATTTATAGACCTGCAATACTATTCAGCATAAGAAACCTGCTCCGACGCAATCATCGAATAAACTGATTCAAATGGGGAAGTTTTGAATATTCCACGATAGCTATGGCCACAACACGAACAAGTGCCTTCATATGTAGGATCTCATTGAGAAATTGATATGTGAGAGAAAGTTGGAGCAGTTTGTATGGGCGTCGTAGTCAGGAAGTGCGGGCCCATCGAATCAGAACCATACACCAAGTAAGGCGAGACCGGAGGAACCGGCTCGTACCTGCGAGAGGTTGGTGATAAATACTGCTAGTGGTGGTCCTCATCCAACAGACCAAAGCTAGAAGGAAATGGAGTCGTATGCTAGTTCTATTAGGCATGCGAGCTTCGAATGTCATAGTAGTTTGGAAGACGGGGCTCCAGCCAAGCAATAAAAAATGATGACAGATGACATCGTGTTTCGAGACAGGGATGCCGACAGAGTCGAAGCCCCAATTATTGATCCACTTGTCATTTCATCTCAAGTAGGTCCCGTTTGGATAAAGAGGACTTAGTAGACAGTGGAAGTTCAGTGAACATACTATTCAAGCAAGCCTATGATCAGATGAGGATGGAAATAAAAGACTTGAAGCCTTGTTAGTCTCGTATTCATAGCTTCAATGGAAGTGCAACTATACCCACTAGAGTGGTGGAATTACCAGTGGAGTAAGGAATTGGAGAATGCCGAAGAGTCCGGATATTACAGTTTGTTGTATTAGACATAGATTTGCTGTACAATGCTTTCTTAGGCCGATTGACCCTAGCCGAGTTCCGGGCAGCCATTGCCCCTTGGTATCTGACTTTAAAATTCCCTACCGACAATGGAGTTGGTGTCGTTGAGGGAGACCAGGCTGCTGGACGAGCCCGTTATGTCGCTGAGCTACGAGAGGCATAACAAAAAGAAAAAGGAAAGGGTGTAGAGGAATCTCTCTACGTCCCTTTTGCAAAAATTGACAGTTAATGCCTGGGCCTAGGCTCGGGAACCCCAACCAACTACCAAGAGATCTTGATCCTAGAGGTACCGAAAGTGAAGATGAAAGTAGAGATTGTCAAGCTTCCCCGGCCGAGCTGACGATCGATGTACCGATCGACAATGATGTTGATTCTAAAATGATAAAGATTGGATCTCTGCTAAGCCAATAGATTCGAGAGAAATTGGTTGAATTTCTCCTAGCAAACCTCGACGTGTTTGCCTGGACACATTCTGACATGTGTGGAATCTCCTCGGACATTGCGAGCCATACATTGAATATTGACCCGCGGCTGTCCCGGTCAAGCAAAAAAGGCATGGTATGGATCCAGAGAGATCTGCCGCCCTTAAAGAAGAGGTAGAAAAACTCAAATCGAACAGGTTTATCCGAGATGCATTATATCTAGAATGGGTGTCAAATCCTGTATTTGTCTAAAAGCCAAACGCGAAATGGATAACATGCATTGATTACTCAGACTTGAATAAGGCTTGCCCTCCACTTCCCCGAATCAATCAGCTCATATACTCAACAACTAGACCTGAACTCTTATCCTTCATGGATGCCTATTCTGGCTACAACCATATACCCATGCACTTACTTGACTAGGAGCATACCAGCTTTGTAGCTGATCTGGGACTTTACTGCTACAAAGTCATGCCGTTCGAACTCAAGAACGCTGGAGAAACTTATCAACGGTTGGTTAATCGAATGTTTGCCAACCATCATAGAGGTATATGTGGATGATATGCTTGTTAAGTCGCGATTCTCCACTGGTCATATCAAAGACTTGGAATCGATGCTCAATATCCTTCGAGAATATAGAATGTAGCTCAACCCGTTGAAATGTCACTTGGGGTCAAACTGATCATATAGAATGTAGCTCAACCCATTGAAAAATAGAATGTAGACCAAAGGCCGGTTGTTTACCTTTCTCGGGTTCAGGAGATATTGAATATTGTTCGATTATTATGCCATCTATTGCATACCTCGAGAGCGCAATCAAAAAGACGATTCATTATCAAAATTAGCCAATATAGGTGAAGCACAACAAATGGGAATCGTTCCCATGTAAACAATATCTTCCGCGAGCATCGATCAAATGGAAACAGATTAGGTATTTGGGGTCATTCCTGATAAGGAGTCATAGATGACACCGTTCAGAAACTATCTCGAGCGTGGGACCCTGTCGAAGCGTAGGAGTGAGAAGAGACAAGTTCTTCAAAAAGTTTCATGGTTCACTATTAGAATGGATTCATGAATAGAAGAGGGTACTCCGTTCCTTTACTTCGGTGTATTGCACACGATGAAATCAAACGAGTATTGCATGATGTACATGAAGGAGAATGTGGCTTTCATACCGAGGGGCAAGCTCTTGCTAAGAATGTGCTCCATATAGATACTATTAGCCAACTGTAAATCGTGATGCTTGGGACTACGGTAGAAAATGTGATACATGTCAAAAACATGCTCGGATTCATAGAGCCCCACCTATCAAAATAACTCAGATGGTTAGTCCATGGCTATTTGAACTATGGGGCATTGATATTATTGGTTCTTTACCTCTAGCTAAAGGTGGTGCGAAGTACGCCATCGTCGCAGTTGATTACTTTACAAAGTGGATGGAAGCTGAACCTCTTGCTACAATCACAACAAAGAAAGTGATCAACTTTGTAGTACCCAACATTATCTTCCGATTTGGTTTCCCACATACCATCGTCATAGACAACGGAGCGTAATTCGACAGTTTTGAATTTAAGAATTTTTTTCAACGGTTCCACATCCAAAAGAAGTACTCCGCAGTTGCACACCCTCTAGCGAATGGATAGGTTGAAGCTGTTAATAAAGTTATAAAGTTTATTCTGAAGAAACGACAGGAAAAGGCCGGGTGCAAATAGGTCGATGAACTTCCTATGGCTTTATGGGATTATTAGAGAACTCATAAATCCGCGACCGGCCATACTCCATTCTCTCTTTCTTATGGTTCAGAAGCCGTTATTCCAGTTGAGATGGAAGTACCTTCTCATCGTTTGACTTATTATGATCCGAAAAAAAACGCTATATTACTTGCCGAATCTCTGGATTTATTGGATGAGAAGCGTGAAGAGGCTGATTTGAGGGCAGCCATATACCGAAGTTGAGTTGCCCGGTTATACAATGCCAAGGTCCGACCCCGAACCTTCGAACTCAGCGATCTCGTCCTTAAGATAATTTACTCGGTTCCTTCACATATGAAGCCAACGAGGAAGGGTCGTATGTCATCAAACAAAAGCTCGAAGATGACACACTTAAATTATCGACCGTTGATGGTCACACCCTGCCGAGAGCCTGTAACAGCGAGAGTCTTCATCACTACTACACATAACAGGCCTTGTTTATTTATTCAATCTACTTTTCATTTGCAATTTGTTTATGCATTTCAAAATTTGAATTTGTAAGAATTCAACCACTTTGCCGTATTTTCTTCTTTCAGCAATAAAATGCAATCACTTCGAGCCGGAGATGTGATTTTTTGAAATGCGTCATACGACCATCACCATGCACGGAGAGTTAAGTTCAACCATACGATGGGATTTATTCAAATAGGGAGTGACTGTAATATGACCGGTCACTCACTAAGTGAAACCCGAGCTCGGGGACAAGCCATCACACTGAAGCCAAAAAAAGATTGATACACGACAATCCTTTAACTAACTCCAGATTCCCAGAGTGTGAACTGGAGTATAAACTTATAAATGCGATTTCGTAAAGGGTGGATCCGTCCACCTAATGACTTTACCTATATTTAAACCAAGTTCGAGGAGGATGGACCCGTCCGTCTAACGGCCTCTCTTGTTAACTCAGGGTGGATATGACTCGACCATCCACGATCCTGCTAGATCCGTCATACCTAGAGTGCGAACGAAATCCTAAAGCCTAAACAGATGTGACTAACCATCTGTCGGCCAACTCCAGATTCTCAGAGCATGAATTAGAGTATAATTACCAATGGGTGTGATTGACCACCCATCAACTAAGTCCGTATTCCCAGAGTGTGAAAGGAGTATAAAACATCAAATAACTCTGGATTCCCAGAGTGCAAACTAGAGTATAAACATCGACTAACTCTAAATCCCCAAAGTGCGGATTGGAGTATAAACATAGGCCGAGTGTGAAACGACCACCCGTAGGACAACTTCAGACCCCCAGAGTGCGGGTCGAAGTATGAGCGTAAAGTAGGTGTGACTGACCACCCACGACCAATCTATGTCCCTAGAGTGCAAGCGAAGTTCTGAATATCAAACAGGTGTGACTGGCTGCCCATAAAATAACTTAAGTCCTTGGAGAATGGATGTACCTCCAAACCTTAGGCGGGTGTGACTGACCGTCGATCTACAAGTACGATCCCCAGAGTGTGGATGCAATCACCAATAGATGAGCACGTGTGATTTGACCACATGAACTTGTCTTGTTTCGGTTTTGCTTCAACGAAGTTAAGCTTGATGTATTAAAGGCAAACAATGATTGTTAACCAATCTTTTCAACTTATCGCCGAAACTGGGGGAAGAACTTAAGTACCAGCCACTAATTGAGATAGTGCAATATTAGAATTTGACTTAACGCTCGATCGCGACCTGAAGCCGTAGCTCCGATACTTATCAATTAAACTTGGGTCCGACTCGAAGACTAAAATTCCACAAGTGTATTAAATGGAAGTTCAAGCGGTCAAATACTTTAACAAATGAACATAAACCGAGCTGAAGACAAAATGGAGTTTATTCCAACTATTCTTTGAAGAAAAGGACAAGTATAAAATTATACCAAAAGTCCTACTAGCAGGGGCCGAACCCGCATCTATACATGACCTACCAAAACAAAAGTAGATTCCTATCTATCCACCCAAAAGTAAGCCAAGAAGACATGTTTATTCTCTGATTTTCTTCTTCTTCTTCCTCGAAGTCGACCTGCTGAAACTGCCACTTGGCTGCCTCTTTGAGCCCTTTCCTTTTGGTGGCTGATCTCCAATCAGGGGCATTATGTTAACTTCCTCCTCCGAACTCACATGGATTGGGATGCTTCCTGAAGGTGGAGACGGAGGAGTAGGATCAATGTTAGAAGGCGGACGAGGCACACTTGTGTCAACGACTATGCCACCGGGAGAAATCATTCGAAAAGGGACTGGACCAGGACCCGCCATCCCACCTCCAAAGCTACTAGCCCGCATAGCTGCTTCCATCTTGGCATTAATTTCAGCTATTATCTCCTCATTTGAATTGTTTGAGCCTCGTCGGGAAAGCTAGCTGTTGGGCCTGAGGAGCTGGTCACAGGTACGCCTCCACCCATAACAAATGGAAGATCGGCGAAAGGGTCACTGTGATGACCGAGAAGTTCCTCCATCATCTGTACATCAAAATTTAGTGTTCCCCCCTGTGCTCCGTTGGTTGGCATGGTAGCCATTGTAGTGGTCGCTTCTATTATGATGGCCTCCTACTCGTGATATGGCTCTTGAGTTGCAGGAGGCATGGAAAATGTGGCCCCTATCACTGAATAGAGACAAAGAAAAAGTTAATAGTGATTGCTTCAAGTAAAGTTTCTGGTTTTGAGTGAGCGCAAGGAATGTTCAGAATGCCTTCCTCAGAATGACTTGTAGGCAGAACTAGAGCAGCTTCAGTGATATGCTCGTGAACTGGAGATAACCGCGGTTGATTGGGATTATATGCAGGAATAGATTAAGGATCAACCGTAGATGTAGATTCAGGCAGGGTTGGCGTAAGAGTTTCAGAACTTGCATCGTGGTGCTCAACATCTAAACCCTCTCCAGCTTTCGAATGTTGGGTACTAAGTTTCTCCTTTTCATATGTAATCGCGATGTCATGGAGAACTTTTCTTTCATCTTCGCTTAATACTTGGTTCTCTAATTCAAATTCATCGACTGGTTCAGCTTAATGCTCAACCTACTCATCTTCCACTAAGTGGCCCCATGCACTGTATAAGTGTGACGGATAGTTATCGAGCCAGGTCAGCTTCGGATTCTTCAAAATGTTGGCGTTGTATGTGACAAGAAGATCTTCGATATCGGCCTACAACCTAGTCTCCACCATCCTCACTTCATTCTTGATCCTGGCCTCGGCTTCTTGTATTTTAGTGCTGCAGCATCCCTTTCATCCCGAAGCACCATAGGTTGTTCACACGCATCCTAAGCTGCTTTATTAGCACCGTCTTTCTCCTTGACGATTTTAGAAAATTTGGCCTTAAGATCCTCAAGCTCCTACAGCGCAGCATCCCTTTCGACCATAACAATGGTGTTTCGGTGGCCTATCTCCTCAACCAAGGAAAAATGCGTGTGTCACAACCTTTCCATAGACCGATTTTCCTCATCGGCTTTCATATTGGCCTCTATTTCTGATTTCCTGGAAGAATCAGCCTCATTGTTAAGAACTTCTATTATATGGTCCTTTTGAGCGAGATTAACTTCTAATTTTCCAATTGTTTTTGACCGCTCAAAGGCCATGGCTGACGCTTTATCCGCATTCTTCATCCACTCCCTGTATTGGCTATAGACATCATGGACGTATTCATAAATAGTTTGCTCCGCCTCAACTGGAATTCTCTTTAATTGCGGAGGGAAGATGAAGCCGTCGAATAAAATATTTGGGAAGTTATTTTTCAACTGGACGATTCTGATCGCTCCTTCTCCAGTGGGCTCAATGACCGCTTGCTCAGTGATAGTGGCAGTTTCAGCCTCGATCATACGACACTGTGAATCGGACCTTGGAACTTGAGAAGACGTTTTTGACGTAGAGGCTCCAAGGGTTGTTTCCCTTGACCGGAGGGTTGTGTTGGAGCTCGCGAGGTGGAGAGCGTGATTGGGATCGATGTCTATATTCTCTGTCTCTATCCCTCTTCCTCTCATAACACTCTAGGCTAGAATAGCCGTGATGTAGTCTCTATCGACTTTCCTTCTACGAGACTCATTATAGGAACTGGATGATTGACATGCCGAGCAAAGGCTTCCTAGCATATATTCCTGCCTAGTCATTGTATCTGTAAAATTCGAAGAAAAACAGAATCAGCAATATCAAGAAATGAACAATTATGATTGAAATTCATGTAGTGTCGTGAAGTGTATGTATGCATGTATTAAACCCCCCGACCAACCTGTTATGTCGGCCACACTTGTAGAAAGTGACTCGCTTAAATATAAGGCACATTGAAGCCCTTCCAATCTGGTGTCGTGTTGGAGCGACACATAGTCCAGAATAGGAATGCCGGCGAGCCCTTCAAAAGGATTCTCTATTTGCGAGGGAGGAGCCTCCAAAATTCTAACAATGGAGGCTAGCAGGGACACAACTACATATTTCCATCTCGAAGACTTATGACGTTTATGTGAAACTGCCTTGCCTTTCCTTCGTCCCTCTAAATCTTGAGAACTATCCGGGGGCCCGGCTATGGTTCATTTTTAGTGGACGTATTTTCTTCATCACCCTCGTTAACAATTACAATCTCGAGCACTCTATGCTTAGCCCGTCTTGCTAAGGCTGCCTTAGGTAATACCTTAGGTCTTATGCTTTGGTATCGATTAGCCCAACAATCCTCAAATTTTTATCTAGCAGCACTGAGTCAATTTCTCTCATCACACCCGACACCTCCTGAAGAATCCTTACTATTTATTTAAATTGGATGCCCTCGGGTCGTGGAATTACGGATGTAAGGAAAGAAAATGTTTGACTCAGCATCGGTTATAACAATCTCATAAGCCACTAGAGAAATTGTGTCACTTACGTCCGAGTGGCGAACTTTAAAGGGCAGCGGACATAGAACCACTCCGTCTTGAAGTAGCTAAGCCTGGTCCAGAATCCAGTCACCACTTGACAATTCCTAACTGCCTCTAGGAATGCGAATGAAGGATTGTCTTGCCGACCTCGACGTTGAACAAGAATCTGACTTCTTCCGAAGTCGGGGGCCGAAAGTGATGTTCCATGAAAATAATGAATAAATTGTTCAGCAGTGCATATCCATTGAGATGTAACTTCGACGGAGTGATTCTAAAGAAAGCTAAAACTTCTCGAATATACTGGTTAGATGGAGGAAGTGTTCCAGCTGTGCATGAATGTCGATTAAAGGATATGAATCCTTCTGGAGGGGTATGTGGCCTGTCATTTGGTCCTGGTAGCAGAACTTCATCTAATGGTAGAACATGTCTTAGGCATATTCATCCTAACATATCTTCGAAGATATTGGATGGCATAGAATCTTATGGATTCACGATAAAAATTTCTCCTGACAACTTGTCTGGAGCTGGACTTATGACTTCGGCTACAATGGTCGGCATCTCTATTGTTGGGGGAAGTGAACTTTGAGCCCCCTACTATTGAGAACTTCCAGGTTCCATAACTAATCAACTCAGTAAAAACCATCATTAGATGATAATAAGCCCGTATGTTCCCCAGTGTGAAGTGTGTGAATGCATTATGCAGTGTAGTGCTATATAATACTTAAGAAATTGTACGGAATTTGGGAATATGTCTAAACGACAAGACTTCGAAATTCAACCGGAGTGACCGCCATCGCTGACCGTCACACACGTATCATCCGGACATTGGGAATTATCTAAGTTAAAGTTCGTTAGAATTTTTCAAGTTACAGTTCCATCAACGAGGTTCAAAAGGCAGTCAAATATGTAGTTTAACAGTTAAGTCCAGATATGCAGGGTAGAAGCTCGTCGGAGTCAAATATTCGAGTGTATAGGAATTTCATATCCATCAAAGTTTGGACTCGGATCGATCACCGAGAGCCTCGTTCATAACGATCGTAGAGGGAAAGGCTTCGTATCGTTCACCTTAGAGCTAGTTCGTATCGATCTCAATCCCACATCTTTGTATCAATCAGTAGAGCCGATGCTTCGTATCGATCACGCAATTAGATTTTCGTATCAATCACTCTGGATCGATACGAACTCCAACCATCACCCATCGATACAAAGCCGCTCCATCTCTCTATGTAAAACTTTATCAGTGACCCGTCGATAACTTTAATTGTTTTCAGAAGATATGAAGAACACTTCCTCAATCGATACGAATGATCCTTCCCTATCCATTTACCTTCCATGTTCTCCAAACGACGTTGAAGCCATTCCGACTCACCTAGATCTTGCTCCAACCCATTTCCAGCTTCCTCGTCATCAGAATCGGCCATGGATATGAATAATTAAGAACTTAAACTCAAGTTTCGTCATTTCTAGTGTGAAGTTATTAATCAATTACCTAACTTAAAGGTTTGATCGAGGGATTAAAGAACTATGTTAATTTGGGGATGAAGGCAGTTTTCTTTTCTTGGTTCTTCTATCGATATGAAAGCCAAAACAAAAGTGAAAGCAAATGAAAATTTAGCTAAGTACCAAACATATTTATATGGACATGAGGTAAAGGTAAAAAAACAATTCGTGTCCCAGTTAAAATGACTAGTTAGAATGATCCTTAATGTCATCGATATGGGAGCTTTGTTCGTATCCATCCACACATATCAGTCCCAAGCGCAACTGCTCATATCTATTTGTCATCGATCCAGAATGCCTTTGTTTGTATACATCAGTAACCTATCGATACAAACGATGCATGGGAAACCATTCGAGTCCATACAACAAGCAACATGAAGCAACAAAGACAAAGCTCATGTGAACTGTACGAGCCCATTGGAAATACATCGATACGAAATATTTAGTTTGTATCCATCGAGCCAAGACCCTAAAATTCACATCCATCAATACGAACTGCATTGGGACTCCAACCAAATTCGCGTCCATCGATGCGAAATATTTAAAAAGGCCAACGAATTCGTATCGATCATTATCGATATGAAAGCAAATTTTCAACTCCTCGAATTGATCCAAGAGGGGATCGATACGAAGGAATACACCAAAATAACCATCCATCGCTGTTACAACTGGAATTTCACATCGATTCGGTAGAGGATCGATACAAAATCCGATACGAGAAAACTTACAATGACTCATGAACGTGCGAACGTTAACCGGAGTCAAGTTAACATACGAACATGTATGTCAGACTAGTATTCAATTTTTAAAATTCATAGGAAGTGAATGCTCACCTGATGACAATTACGACAACAAACAACAGTTTGCTATCGTTTAATATGTAGTTACAATACTGCACAGTGCAATAATTGGCAGCCAACAATTCGTCATTTATATTGCTATAGATCAATCAAAGGTTACATCTTTTGACAAAAAGATAACAACCAGTCAACAAGTTAGATAGAACTTTTCAGAATGAAGGTTATAGCTTTTCAAAGCACGTCATGTCATCACAAGACATACTTTGGGAGGAAAATGTTATCTTGCCTTTTGGCAAGGCCGTGATACAAAGGAATCGACCGGAAATCAAAGACAGATCATCCCGAAAAGCAGTTATACACAGTTCGCTATGGATGCCGGTAAATTTTGTCCGAATTCGGATCAAGCTACAATTGATATGACATGACAAGCAAAGCCATGAAAGCCAACACTCCAAATTTCAAGTCAATCGGAGTTTGTATGCTCAAGATGTTGATCGACCAAAATCAAGAAGAACAATCTCATTTGTATCCATGGGATTTCGTATCCATCAACACAAAAGCATCCATTTCGTATCCATCGTGTCTGTCTCATTTCATATCCATGGTACTAGTTCAACTTTGTATTCACCACGCTTGCTCAGTTTCGTATCGCTTCCACCTATGCACAATTTTTATCAATCATTTACACAGTTCGTATCGGTCAATCAACGATCGATACGAAATGTGCCGCCAGAAATAGATACAAAATCAAATTCTCGACGATCGATACGAAATGTGCCGCAAGAAATAGATACAAAATCAAATACTCGACGATCAATACGAAAGGAGTCAGGTTACATCGATATGAAACGGCTCCAAATATTGATACGAAATGAAACCAATAGCATCGATATGAAGTAGAGCCTAGGACATCGATGCGAAATGAAGTGCAATGGATCGATACGAAAGGAGTTGCACTTGATCTATATGAAGAAAACGCATTCAAGTGGAAGACTCAGTCATTCGGCATAAAAAGTGTATGGATCTAAAATGCTAGTGCCATGTCACCAGGTATCACGTGTCCAAAAGCTATACGAATAGGAAGTTATGCGAATTCAACAGCCTTTGAAAAATCCAAACTTGCATCGATCATAATTCAAGATCTACAAGTCTAAATGCCACCAAATTTTCACAGGAGCTTGCACACAACCACGGGAATGTTCATGAGTGATCTTGACTCAATTGGACGGAATCTTGATTGATACGAATTTCATTCGTATCGATCACGGATTGAGTTCAAACGACCGAGGATCTATCACGTGGGCCCACCTACATGAGAGAAGAGGTCTTCCGTGATCTGAGCGAGATATTTGCTGCCTATGCCTATAAATAGCAGCCCAAGACCTACTAAAAAAGGACTTTTGGCTCTTCGATGTCCAGACTCTGCCGAAATCACCATTTTACTTGAATTTTGCTGTTGCAACTCATTGTAACCAGCAAGAAAAAATTAATATAGTCAGCCATTTCAAAGTGGACGTATGCCATATGCCGAACCACTCTAAATCTGTGTGTTTCTGTGTGTTTTCCTTGTTTATCATTGGTGTGTTTGTTTGATCTTCCTCCTTTTCCATTTATATTCTTCATTTTATCTCTTCGAACATATCCGAAGAGTGTTGTATCCAATTTTGGTACAAACAGTTCTTTTATCACCATCTTGTGTTCTTCAACGTCGACAAGGACTTTTACATCGATATTCACTTTTGCATTCTAAAGCTCCAAACCTTGACATGGACCCTTAGCCTCGGCAATGATTCCTTGACTCATATCCTTTGCAAATTATTCGGGTCACAAATTTTCCTTGAATTTTCTACTAAGAAAAAGGGAAGTTTCGAATTTTAATTATTTAAAATATCAAAATAATTAATTTTCTTTGAAATTTTTATGTAATATTTATGAGATAAATTCCGATTTTTTAGAATTTTTAGGGATTTTCCCCAAGTGATTTTGAGTTAAAGTAAATTGTTTTATGTAAGAGGATTTTAAATGCAGAAAAGGTAATTAATGGCATAACTAGTGATACACTAATATTTCTGCAACTAAGAGAAAATTTTCCTTTGTTTTGCTGCAAATTTCTGAAAATATTTGATTTACTAACAAGAATTTAGCAAAGAAATTGGGTAGGTAAAAAGTTATTACTTTTAAAGGAAATAAATCAGTTTTGTAGATATTTATAGAAATGTCATGATCAACTTGCGATAGCTAATATTTATCAGTATGTGACAACTATTTATTTCGTCACCCTACGATGGTACTGTTTTATCAACTTGCAATAGCATATATTTGTCAACATGCGATAGTCTTTTATTTTTGAACCTGCAATAGCAGTATTTTTGGTCAGTATGGTATAACATCATTTAATCAACCTACAATGGCTATTGATTTTATCATCCTTATGATTGTTGATTTTAGAAACTTGAGATAGCTAGTAGTTCTACCAATATGTAATAGCCACTTATTTCAACTTGCAATGATTATAAGTTTACAACTTGTGTTGGCAACATATTTTCATCCTGTGGTAGCTATATGTTTTCAAATAGCAATGGCTGTATTTTGGTTGATTTTCGATAGCTATATTTCTCAATATGCGATAACTTAATGTAGCGTAAACATGTAATGACTATGATTTAATTGACTTGTGATGGTCTATATTATTACATGTGATGGCTTAAGATTTTCAATATGCGATGACACAAGTTTTGAGAAAGCTTATTTCATGACACTTGATAGTTTTTAACCCTATGATGGACAATTTTTTTATTAGACAAAAATATTGTTTTTGTTAGGTATTTTGACAATATTTTCAAATGAAAGAAAAGATGTTTTTGCCCACTTTTAAAAGAATTCTCTGAAGGAAATTATTAATTAAGTATAAGTAATTTTTGCGCATAAATTGTTATTATATGAACAAATATTTGTGATGGATGATTACATGTCATATGTTTTATTTTTTATCTTGATTAGTTATTATCGTATATTGTTATTTGTCAACCTGCTCGCTTATATTATACGCTATCAACCACACTATGACCTTGCGTATTGGGAACTAATAACCAGCTAGAGTTGTTTTAATAGCACGTATGGTTAGACTGAAACTCTTGAGTGAGTAGAATTGCATATGGGAGATCGTAAAGATTAAATTGTGTATTAGAATAACTAAGGTAATCAAAAGACATTACTCATTGACATTTTAAAATCGTATTTAAGGGCTGAGTTTGGTGTATGGTCCCCCTACACTCCAACCGTCAAGCCATTGGTTGGTTTGGTCTATGTTTCCAATGCGTACAGCTTTGCCGACATTGAAGCTAAAATTAGAGTTACACATCTGAAGGAACTCATAGCAAATTGCTCACCTATGATTTTCCGCTATCGATCTTAGAAGATCATTGTTATTTTCTCCTACTGACCTTAGGAGACCGTTGTTAATTCTTTTAATGGACTTGACAATCATAGGATTATCTGGTATAATTTTAGCCTGAGTCAGTCTGATAAGTTTTTAGTCGGTCTATGAAAACTAAAATAGGTATACAGTGACCCTTGGAAAACTATGCCATTGAATGGAATATTTTCATGGAATTGTGTAATTATGGAATGTGTAACCCTTCGGGCATTGTGAATGATGGACCATTCATTATTACTTATTTAAGCATGATGATATTATGATTATTCTAATCATTCTGGTTGTAGATACATTATGACTGACATATAACTTATAAAGGTAGTAGTGAGGGAAAACTAGCACCATGCTTTAACGACATGGTTTCATGAATTACATAATTTGGTTTGAGATAATATAATATTATCCACACTAGAATTTTTTGTGTGGCCTAAATTTTTTATTTTCCCCCAAAACACTCGGGTATTCTATTTGAACTGAGTATGCTGAGGGTAGGGTTTTCAGGTTAAAGGAATAAGCTTCTGAAGACATGCATGAGGCAAGATATAATTTAGACTTTATTTTTGGTATGAAGTTTAACTCATTTTGTTGTTGTTGAATGTATGTAATGATGAGTACTGTAACCGTCAAGTTGTTAGCAATCTAATCATCCAAGGAGGCATCTTCATATGCCGCTTTTGGAACTATATTTGTAATTATATCTGGTCCAAACAATCTAATTATGGGGTTATGCAATATAATTGGTGTAACAAACCAAAATTAAAGGAGAAATTAATAAATAATTATAAGTGAAAAGAAATAGCGTTCATAATTAGAATTCATTTGAAATTAGTATTGAAATTAATTGGCAGAAGATTTATTGAAATGTTTCAATTAGAAAGGGGGAAAGAATTAAATTGTAATGATTGAGTTTAATATAAGAACTTGCATTTGTGTCAAAATGGAGTGAACATTTTAAATAAAAATAAATGCATGTTTTGAGATAAATAAAATAAAATTCTCATTTTTGAATATATGTATGATTTTATAAACAGGGAGTTTGTTTATTTACAAAAGAGAAAAAAAAGTATAACAATGTATTTAAATAGAAGACATCCATTTTTAGAAATTTAGATGACGATGTTCAAATGAGATGGGTTATTGTAAATGAGAGAAAATGTAACCATATATTTATAAAAAGAAGGCATTTAGTAAAATAAACGTTATATTTTGAAAAGAAAAGGCAAGAGTGTATTATGGAAGGATTGTATTTCTTACATAAAATATAAGGCATGTTATTTTTTGTTAGTAAATAATAAGGGTCGGTTTGATTTTTAAACATAAAAACAGTAATACCAATCAATTAATGTAATTGATTTCTCCATTTAAAGGTAAAGAATTAGGCTATTAATTAATACACAACATATATACATGTTTGTGGACATATGTTATTTATCTAATTACAACAGATGTGAATATGGAAAAAATAATGTAGACATAACAATTCACATGTTATTTAATGAATTTAGATTTGAGTATATAGAATATTGACATAACAATTCACATGTTATTCAACCAATTAATTCAAACATGAATATGTACAATACTGACATAAGAATTTCTAGTTATTTATTAATTTATTTTAGACATCAACATGGAGAAATATTGACCTGTTAATTTACTTATTTTTGATGTAAATGTGGAAAGATACTAATATGTTGTTTGTTTGTTTATTTTAGACGTAAACATGTAAATTAAATGGGATGTTGAAAACTAAAATGAAACATGTGAATAAAGAGAGACGCATGGAAATTTAATATGAAATAAAATGTCACAAATTAGAAATTAATTGAGAAGAAGAAAATTTTATTTATAGTTTGTATATTATTGGGGTGTAATTAATTAAATTAAATATAAGATATGGCACTGACAAGGCGCATTTTAAGATTCGGCACAGCAACGAGTCAGCAGAAGTTTCTAGAGATTCTAATCTACGGTTGAAAGCACACCTAAAACACTATAAATAGTACCTAAACTAACCTAGGCTTTTAGTCTAAAATCAAAACCCAGCCTCCATTTCTCTCTCTCAAATATTTACCTACGTTCTTCATTTATAAAATAAAATTATATTATAATATACATTCAAATAAAAGATAGAGATTGTATAAATTGGAGGAGATTTCTAGAGAATTTTGGTTGCTGTAAAAAATGGCGATTCTAGCTTTTGTCTCAGGCATGTGATTGTAATTATTTTAAAGATTTCTTTAAGTGACTTAAAATAATAGGGTTTCCAATTGTTGTAGTTTTACTACAATTTTCGGAATAACCTTTTTAGTAGTTTATTTACAGTTTTCAGAACTATTTTCAGTCTATTTCTTTTATCTATTCTTTTCAGTTAATTTTAGTTTATTTCTGTTAATTATAGATTTTCCATTTATTTGCAGTTTATTTAGAGTATTTTAATTTATTTACTGCTATTTATGCGTTATTTACATCTTCATCCTACGCCTTGGATTTTCTTCTCTTTTCAATTTTCTTTTATTTCTTCTTCTTCTTCTTCTTCTTCGTGTATGGATTAGAATAAAGTTAACGTGAAATTGGATTAAATCATAAGAATTTTGAAATAACGAAAGACAAGATGTAAATTATAAAGACTGTAATAAAATGGAATTAAGACTGAAATTATGCCTGATTATGATATTAATTGGACTGAATTAAAGAGATTGGCCTATTTATAATTATAGGATGTAAAGTATAAAGACTGAATATAAATGGAATTGGACTAAAATTGTGCCTAATTATGAGTAGAATTGGACTAATTAATTGGGTTAGTTATAAGGTAGAATTATAACTAAAAATAGTAAAAGATGAAAGTGCTTATTTTCACACTTAGACCTTGGATTAAGTAATAAGTATGATTATAATGTAGGCTATCATAAGAAAAAGAATAGAATGGGGCTTATTTTATGACTAGGGATAAGTTAATAAGCATAGAAAGTAAAAATGATAATAAATGATAATAAATGATAATAAAGGCTTATTTAAATAATTTATCTACGTTATTAAGCAAAGATGAAAGTAGGATCTGTACCAAATAGCATTCCCTATTAGACAAAATGGTGTCTCACATTAGTTTGAAGTGAGATGAGGGCAAGCTTATGCTAAGAATGGTAGTAATTGGTCAAATAGATGTCCAAATCACGGGGGACTTGGATAAGGGGTGCAACTAGATATTATTTGGATGAAGGGTCGGTACCAACATCGTTTCCCCTATTTTCTATGGACACACGGTGATCTCACATTAGCTTGAAGTGAGATGAGGGGAACTCTTATGGTGGGAGTTTGAGGTAATAAGAAGACCCAATAGGTGGAGCAAAAGGTAACATGGGAATGGTAACAGTTATGCCTGTGACTTCCATTCAGGTGCTCAGTAATAGCTATGAGTTCCTAGCGCTTAGTATGAGTGACTTTAGTAGACACCATTGCCTTTTGTGTAGGGAGCTATATATGCCGTTCGGAACCACAGTGGTTGCTTTGTGCATTTTTGTAGACACCATTGGCTGCTGTGTAGGGAGTTATATAGCGGCTGGTCCATAGTATGGTATACGGAGTAGCAGGCCGATCAAAAAGGGTAAAATTAGGATTACATCCTAATTACAATATTGGGAATTCAGGCTAACCAAAGCAGAAATCAAGGACAAGTGCAAGCAATCAAAATTAACCTATCTTATAGTTAATCGTATTCATCTATAGTTTATCTCTTTCCTATTTCCTTTGTTTCCTCTTTATATACTAGAACTGTTGTAGAGTCTATTACTTTTACTTTGCTTAAAGACTCTAGTAATTACTATCATTCACCAGACTTTTAGTCTGACCCACTCCTATATTTTCTCATTTTTGCCCCATTAGGCAATCAAGGGAGAGGACAGTATATTACAGTTGCTTGGAGATTTCTTGGAGGAGTTTGCTACCATGTATTTCTTTTCTTTTAGCTTTTGTTCTTTCCATATACTGGCTTATTATGAGGAATATTATATACTCTGATTTTGAGACTATGAATTTTTATTTCATAAGACATGATAGGTTTTTGAAATATGGATGTTGTATTTGGTATTTGACTTATTTATGAAGCAATTATGAAAGTTTTATTTTAAATAAGTTATTATTTTAGTTTCTGCTATTTTTACCTATTTTTATCTTGTGAATCTTAGTCTCTGTCAGTTTTATTTATACCTACAACACATCATGCCTTTTAATGTGCCCTTTTGGGGTATATTAATGGGTATGGGGTATTATAATTGGAATGTAACAAATTCAAAATTAATAAAAGGAATGTTTTGTTAGAATTTGTATATTCTTATGCTCTTGATATCAATGATATAATAACTGATTTTATTTTGTCATTGGAAAATAATGTTAGGGATTACTACAACATCACTATTATCTATTTTCGAGATTTAAAATGAGGGATGTTAGAACTTGGTATCAGAGCATAGGTTTATATGAAATTTCATAGGATTTTTGAAAAACCATAACCCAAATGAGAAAATATAGTAAATGGGGAATAGGATAACGTTATATTAACTTACTTATTATTTGTTATATATATAAGTACGTATATCTATTTATACTCTCCCCTCTGTCTTAGACCGTTCTTCTGTATCTCATGAAGACTCGTATGCATATTACAAGAAATGGATACCAGAAGTGGAAGGCTATACTTGGAAGGCGGAAGCACCACAACCAATGGAAATATTTGGGCTAATTCAAGAAATTCTAACCAAACTACTAATGCTAATGTAGGTGCTCTTGCCACACTAGTTGACATGAGGTCAATGTACTAGTTCTTTGTTAATGTGATGCAAGTTAGGTCAATGGCTAAACTGACTGGAGGTAACGCTGGTAATGCCGGTTCTATTGCACTAGAATTAGCTGCCTATAATGACTATATCGCTTTAATTCGAGATTATGCTAGCTTTGATGATAAATCATTCTTAGGGATGGAAAATGTAACGACCCGTATTTTACATATGGAAGATAATAATTTTATTATTAAACTCATATTGGATCGTACTTTGCTATTACTATGGGTGATGTTTAGTAGCAACATTTTTGACCCTTAGTAATTTTAATGGACGATATCAACCATGATTTATATTCTTTAACATTTTCGACAGTACCTTTATGTTACATGGATATACGTTGTAATAACCTGCCCTTTAGGGAATACCTAAAGGAGATTGTCGGGGTAAAATTAGAAACAAAACACTAAATCAAGGCATTGATGGGATCTTATAACGGAATAACAACATATAATATAATGAATATATATGAATAGAATAACAATATATAACAGACTGCACCTGTGGAAGTAACTGATAAGTAAATATCAACACCAAGAATCAGAATAGATCAACTCCCAATAGAATGGAGTTTTGAATAAATATCTGATACAACAGTTTGATATACAAATACATATCTATCATGCTAGTACAATATCTAGTATACATATTATGCCTCTAAAGTGCTCCGGCTGTGCCCTCCTGATAGCGTATCCTCAAAAACATCTAACTCTCAAACTACTCAATCAAGTACCCAAGAGTTCTCTGAAATAAGAAGACAAAGACAAAACGTGGATCAGACAAAAAGCCAGGTACGAGGGGAACTATCTCAAAATATAATATATTAAAACTATATACAAATGGACATGAGACAACTCAATCATAGCCGGCCTTCCCCACAACATGGCTTAGGAGAAGTCCAAACTGTCTACAAACAAGTAAAGTAAAACCTACCCAAAAGATAGGAATCATACCATAACTTGCTCTTTTTCTGTAATCAATGAGTCAACACAACTAATATAATGTGATTGATACATAACGGTATACCATGATATAGCTATTCAATACATACATACAAAAGCACTATAAGTACCACAATAAACATATCCTAGGATACACAATGATATAATCAACCATCTAATATAACACACAATATAACAATGAAACAACACCAAAGAATTCAGATCAATGCCCACCATTATTGATGGGAGAAGTCAACTACTGACATTTATAACAATCCAATGATTCCTTTCTAGGGTCATAGATAAATAAAGTTAGTACCTAATTGTACTATAGATCACGAGCCATATCCTTTGCGATGATTCCCATTTAGACCTCACCGTACCCTCTAAAGAAAACTTTGGCGATACATGACTTATCATGTGAGCCACACCATGCCCTATGAAGCAAGCTTTGGTGACATCTAGCCCGCTTGCTTGTAAATAATCATCATCCTATGTAAATCACACCATACCCTCTACATCGAGCTTTGGTGACATCTAGTACACTCATGGATTTCTTAATAACTTGTGTACACCTCTATCAAAAAGAGAACGACACTCGTGTCCTATGTGATATGCCACTAGGAACGTAATGGAACACCGATCCCGTATATATAGATACAAATACACACACATACATCAAATATAACATCGCATATGGTCATTATTAGGGGACAATTGGCATGTATGACCACCAGTATATGGCCAATTGGCGTATCATCACCAATACAATGTACGGTTACCAATATAAGACCGATACAATACATCCACTATACTTACCTTGGGGTCAACCCCTGAAGATACGGATCCACTCTGTTTGATCGTATACGCTCATTAAATGTGACCATTTGACTAGTCATCATACCGATTCCATGCTAGATCGTGTCGATTATTAATCACATATAAGTCAATTGCATTAGTGTCCGAATTCCGGACTTCATTCTATCTCCTACCCCTCCAAGCAGCCAAACGCCTCCCCAAAGTCAAGCCGAAGCCATAAGCGAGCCCGCACCTAAAACCAAGGGAAATCCCATGTCAAAATGCACCTGACCTGGGCTTTATTGCCAAGGTCAGTTCACCACCATTCGAATGGTGGTGCACCACTGGTGGACTGCTGGTGGCATTTCCAAGATAGTAAAACCCAGGCCTTGCACCATATGTAATGCCGATTCAAATGCCTCCTCCTCCGTCGTTCGCCGATGTGTCGCCTAGTTGCATTAGCCACCTTTCCCTACATCAGATTTCTTCTGGAGGTCGTTGGCTGATGTTTAGGAAGTGGTTTCTTGAGTATTCGAAAACCAATTTCGATGACTCGGACTCCTCTAATAAGCCAAATTGAACCCAATCTATCCTCTTGCTTCAGGAGATGCCTATGAGTGTGCCCAAACAATTATTTATGCATGTTTTATACATACACGCATACGCAAAACACAATTATACCACAAGAGTCACGTTTCGGGCTTCATCGGAGTGATTACTCGATCTGTTGTTCTCTCACGTAGCTCAATGCACCCGATAGTAGCTGTGTTACACGAGATTTACTGGTAACATGTTTACATGAACAAGGATATTCACATACACACATGGGCACACACATATATATGTATATATACACACAATTATATATAGACACATAACTACACAAGCAATTTTTAACTACAATACAATAATTGCCTTGATCGACGTATACAACTTCAAACACACGCATACTATACTTGCTTGCGCACGTATATGCACAAACGTATTTGAATATGTAACTCTATTAATTTTACGTAAAATACCACTTTTATTTACCAACTCTTCTCAATAGAAGTAAAACATCCTTTTATAATATTTTATAAAATCTCGTATCATCTTATAAAATTTTTGTACTTGCTTAAAAAACCTCTTCTTCATAATATTTCATAAAATATCTATTTTATAAAACATCAATTTTATACTATTTTATAAAATCTCATACTATTTTATGAAATGTATCTTTTACTTATAAACTTATTTCTTTACTTAAAAATATTTGTAAGCACTAACTAAGCTCATTAAGCCTCTAATCACTTTGATAATAAGTGTGGAGTTTATGATTCGCTTAATTAACTTTCTAACTTTATTTTATAAAACATTCCATTATTTTATAAAATACATTTATTCTCTCAACAAAATTTATAAATACTAATTAAGCACCTCTAATCACTTTAATAATAAGTGTGGAGTTCCTAACTCACTAAATTAGCTTACTAACTTTTTTCAAAAATCAACCAAATTGTTTAATTAATATTTTCTAGTGACATGCACTTCATTTTACTACTTAATTAATCACTAATCAAACCAAACATCACACACGAACATTCAATAAGCCCAAATCCAATTTACAAGTTTACTAACTTTTTTCTAAAATAATGATTAATGGTCCAAACAATAAATTAGCTAAAGGAAACGCGTTTATAATATGAATAAAAGTCTAAACCTTGACATAGAATTCTCCAAATCATTCATATTACTTCACAATCATACATAAAAGAATTAATAAAGAGAACACTCAAATTAAATAGAGAATCATCTAACTCACTTTTTTCCCTAAACCAAGCTCCAATTACCAAAAATGCAATATGTGCTCTCTTTAGTTTTCAAAATCAACACTTAATCTCTGATTCATGCCAATCCCTTCACGGGTTTTGTAGAGAATCTCATGAGAAGAATTATTGTGATTTTTATTTAAATTTAGGAATTTTTCTTGAAGGGCATAGGGTTAGAGGATTAGAAGTGGATTAAGAAGTGAGTAGGACATAATTAGAGAAGAGAAAGAGGTGTGTTACGTGAAATGAAAGTGGAACGGGAATTATGAAGAGAGTTAGCCGCTTATAAGGTAGCCAATAGGCTTAGCCCAAATTCTCTTCTTCCGACACTATTCATCCTCGAAAATTATTGACTCCAAACATAATCAAGTTTACACTCATTTTACTTGCGTCGAAAAAGCGAACTCAACTACGGTGTATCGAGTCCCAATTTGCTTGTTTGTAAAAATCGAGTATAAGAGGCGTTCCATTACTTAATGATTAAATATTCAAATTAATCATTTAATCGTTAAAATTGCGGGGTGTTACATTCTCCCCTCCATAAAAGAATTTTGTCCATAAAATTATCATGTGCAAGAAAGTAATAGGATTGGCCAAACTTCCCGAATCTCAGCTTTGGGAAAATTCCAACAGTACCTTCCCTTATGAAATCAGCATAATAGAAGTCACAAATTAGAAAACATCTCACACTAGGAAATATGTGGTAACCTATGTCATCCCATATTCCTCTAAAATTAATACCTCTTTTAAGAAAGCTTCTCACTATTTAAATGCCAGTCAAAGAAAATAAGCGTTCAAGTAGCTATACATCAGCTTTTAACTACCACTATGCAAAGTGGATTGTTTACAAACAAATACAGAATTCAAAAAAGTATAACCTTAGTGTAGTTACTAATACTGAAATAATCATATATGACAATCAATTGGAGAGTAAGCTCAAGTGAGTTAGTATTAAAATATATCATCGACTCCAAGTCGCATCAAAAGGCGATGGACTCATCTAGATTCCATTTCAACCCTATAGTGGACATGGATGATATGCGATCTATTCCAAATAGCTGTTGCTATCCCTCTCTGACTTATATTATAAATTATGAAATTATAATTAAAATACAAGATATCAAATACATAAGGTAAGAAACAATCAAACAATAGCAAATAGCTATAAACAACAATCAAGCAATAAATAATAACAAGCAAGCAGATATAAAGTAATTAGCAAACCATAGCAAGCTAGAATAAGCAATAATGACTGTTGATGCCAGAAATGGGCATCAACACCTAATAGAATCTCATAGAGATTAAATGATGAATGATATTAAAACAAAGCAAATATCATAAATGAACACATAGATTTTTATAATGGTTCCACAATCTTGGTGTAACATCCTGTATCTAGAGGCCAAAAGCTAAGCGCTCTAGATGCTACAGTCATCTATAGTATTAACTTTTAGTGACAAAATACAGTAATGCTAATGCTATCCATAATATCAGAAGCACTTGAATATGAACAAAATCATAGATTTCCAAAAATAATATTTTACCATTTACATTTCAAAACTAATTCATATCCAAGTTACATAATCCTATATCGTTTCCCAGGTAAAGGTTAATTATAATCATTACAAAAATATGCCAAGAGCGACATATGATGATTCCCCCTTGGTTGATCAAAGCAATATAGTCATATCTGACTTGACACACGGTGGAAATAAAATAGTTTGTAACTCCTAATTAGCTATCCATCAGTCACATGCTCGTCTATGGAGGCTTTATTCACCAAAATGACTAAAACCTGAAAAACCTTAACCACCAGCCTACTCAAATCAATTTTGAGCATCTAAGAGTTTAAGGGGAATCAAAAATTTCAATTCAGACATACAGCCTAGTGGAATAATACTGTTACATCTCGGTTTACTGATATTGAGTGAGACCACGTCGCTTAGCGGAACAGGTTTTCCCTCACTAATATCCTCTTTAAAACATATATTTTGCAAATCCTTTCCTGTAATCAAACTAGTTAATCAAGTTGATATAATAATGATAATAATAGCTAAGTCCGTTAAGCTATAATCAGGCAACTTGATGAACTATCAGTCCACAAGTAATAAATGGACTACCTGTTTGAAAACTGAGATGATTGCCCATAAACTGGACTAACTGTCCGCAAACTGGACTAACTGTCCAAATCAAAATGGATTATCTGTCCAAATCATTTTTTTAGGGTTAAATACCCTTTATCTTTTTTCGTGAAATCCATTTTAGAATGATTTAACCTTTTAAATCATACTTATACAAGGAAAATATATTCTTAGCTTTACTTTGAGCTATTTTGCCATGATATGTGTGTGTGTGTGTGTGTGTGTATACTTTGCTTAAATTAATGTTGATGAACTTTAATAAGGATTAGCTATCCTTCCAAAACAAGTTAAAACCCATTTTAACTTGAAAATACTTAGGCGATATTGTCTTAATACTTTCAAAGTCTTTGTTTAAAACCTTTAAACAACCCTTTCGAATCCCTTACAAGTAACCCTTTCGAAACCATTGAAAGTAACCCTTTCAAAACCATTAAAAGCCTTTCCTTCGAAAGTTTTAAACCACGCCTTTCAAAAAAATTGGAAAAACTTTCCTTTATTTTCTTCGAAAGGTTTAAAAAATTTGACATCCTCCTTTAAAACCTCTAAATATTACCTTATGAAAACATAGGAAAACCCCTTCCTTTCAACCCTTTTGAAATCCTAGGAAACCATCCTTTCGTAAGCATTCACTGAAGTCCTTTCGAAAGCATTAAAATACCAAACCTTTCGAAACCATTCAAAATTTTACTCGTTCGAAACCTTTGAAAACTGTCTCGGTCAAAACCATTTGGATTATGCCCTTAAGTAGAGAAAAAGGATCAGAAACCCATTAAAATCGAAAGCATCTACTTTGAAACCATTTAAAACTATCTCTTTCCAAACCATTTACGTTATATTTCAATCATAGAAAAAGGGTCTTTAAAATATTTAAGTCGAAAGCATCTATTTCAAAATCATTTCCGGAGTAAAGAAGTGATGGTGTTGAAACTATCCCTTCGAAAGCATTGGAGAAGTTGCCAAATTTTAGAAAACAAAGCAATCCTTTCGAAACCATCTGGGTCGAAAGTTAAAAAGGCTGCAGCAAAAGGTTTTGACTTGGTCGAAAGCAGTTATTTAAAAACTAAGGCGCGACCGAATCGAAATCATTTCCTTTAAATCCATTTGAACTAGTTGAAAGCTAACTAAATCGAAAGCTGGTTAATCAAAAGCTTTTTAGTCAAAAGCAAGCGGGCGCATTTTTTTATTTAAAAGGAAAGTGATGCCTCAATCCCTTCAGAACCCCTGGTTTCGACTCCATACCTTCTTCCTACATCTTATTCACTATGTAATACTTTCCTGATACCATGTGTATTGGTTTCGACTGCGTCGGGAGCGAAGCTAACGAGGCGGAACCTAGTGTCGAAAGCAACGAAAAATTGAAAAACATGTAGCAAATAGTTCTTTTTACCTAACCAGCTTCACTTGTCAAATTTTGATTGGTTGCCTCTTTCTTTACCAAAAAAGGTACTTTAACTTTCAGAACCAACTTTTGAATTATTTGCAAAAGGCCCCTTCTCTTTTTATAAATATATAAAACATTTAAACCGCATACCTTAAATAATTTTATATACCCAATAAAACACTTAAGAATATTCTACAAATCTTCCATAAAATTACTTTTAATATGTTTTTCAACATATAAAAATTTCAGACCCAAACCTTTTATTATATATCTGTAAATAATTTATGTAACATCCTGCATCTGGAGGCCAAAAGCTGAGCGCTACAGATGCTGCACCCATCCATAGTATTTACTTCTGGTGACAAAATACGGTAATACTAATGGTACCAATAATATCAGAAGCACATGAATATGAAAAAATCTCTGATTTCAAAACAACATTTTAATGATACATTTCAAAACAATAATTCTTATCCATATTACATAATCTCTTAATGTTTTCCAGGCAATGATAAAATATATCATTTACAAAATACGCCAAGAGCAGCATATGACGATGCCTCCTTGGTTGATCAAAGAAATATAGTCATATCTGACTTAATACACAGTGGAATTAAACAAAATAACTAGCAACTCCTAATTAGCTATCCATCAGCCACCTACTCGTCTCCGGAAGCTTTATTTACCAAAATTTCTAAAACCTGAAAACCTTAACCCTCAGCCTCCTCAAATAAATTTTGAGCATCCGAAAGTTTAAAAGGAAACAAAAACTTCGAGTCAAACATAAAGCCTGGTGTGAATAATTCTGTTACATCTCGGTTTACTTATATTAAGTGAGGCCACACCGCTTAGCAGAATGAGTTTCCCCTTATTAATATCCTCTTTAAAATATACACTTTGCAAATCCTTTCCTGCAACCAAACTGGTTAATCAAATTGATTATATTAAAATAACAATAACATTTATGCTAGTAGATGGACTATCTGACCATAAAACAAGTAATAAGTGGATTATCTATCTATAACATAATAGCAAAGTCTGTCATGCTAACAAATGGACTATATGTCCATGGAACGGGGCTGACTGCCCGCAAACTAGACAGCTGTCCACACATTGGACAAACTGTCTAGATCAAAATGGACTAATTGTTTGAATCATTTTCTTAGGGTTAACTACCCTTTATCTTTCTCCTTGGAAACCTTTTCAAAATGATTTAACCTTTAAATCATACTTATACGAGGAAAATATACTCTTAGCTTTACTCTAAACTATTTTGCCATGTTGTATATACTTTACTCAAAATACCGTTGATGAGATTTAATAAGGATTACCTATACTTTAAAAATAAGTTAAAGTCCTTTTTAAGTTAAAAATACCTAGGCTATATTGCATATTTAATACATTTGAAACCTTTATTTAAAACCTTTAAACTACCCTTTCGTAATCCCTAAAGGTAACCCCTATTAAACCATTAAAAGCAACCCTTTTGAAACCGTTAAAACCTTTCCTTTGAAAGCTTCAAAACCATTAAACCGCGCCTTTCGAAAACATTGGAAAAACCTTTCCTTTCTTTTCTCTGAAAGCTTCAAATCATTAGACATCTTCCTTTAAAACCTTTAAATATTTCCTTTCAAAAACTTAGGAAAAACTTTCCCTTTCGAGCCTATCGAAACCTTAGGCAACCACCCCTTCGAAACCATTTATTAAAACTTTTTTCGAAAGCATAAAATACTAAACCATTCGAAAGCCTTTGGGTTCAATTTAAAACATATGGAAACCTTTTGAAAACATTTGGGTTTTACTTCAATCATAGAAAAAGGTCTTTAAAACATTTAAGTCGAAAGCATCTGGTTCAAAACCATTTCCTAAGTAAAGAAGTGATGGCGTCGAAACCATCCGTTTGAAAGCATTGGAGAAGTGGCCAAAATTTTAGAAAACAAAGAAAACAATCCTTTCAAAACCAACTATGTCGAAAGGTAGAAAGCAGCTGTAAAAAGGCTTCGACTTAGTCGAAAGCACTCATTTAAAATAAAGAAGCAAGCCAATCAAAACCATTTCTTTAAATCCATTAAACCCAATCAAAAGCTAACTGAGTCGAAAGTTACTTAGTCGAAAGCTATTTAGTCGAAAGAAAGCAGGCGCATTTTTAATTTAAAAATGAAGTAATGCTTCAACCCCTTCAAAATCCTTGGTTTCAACTCCATACCTTCCGCCTGCATCCAATTCACTGCGGATTATTTCTCTAATACCTTGTGCATTAGTTTTGACCATGTTGGAAGAGAAGATGAGGAAGCGAAATCTGGTGCTAATTGAAATAGTGAAAAACATGTAGCAATTAGTTCTTTTCACCTAACTTGCATTATGTGTCAGATTATGATTGGTTACCTCTATTCTTTACTACTAAATAGTGCTGCAATTTTCAGAAGTAACTATTTGGATTATTTGTAAAAAGCCCCTTCTCCTTCATTAGTTATATAAAACATTTAAGTCCCATACCTTAAATAATTTTATATAGCCATTAAAACATTTAGGAAAATTCTACAAAAATTCCATAAAATCTTTTTTGATATGTTTTCCAACATATAGAAATTTCAGACCCAAATCTTTTACTATTTAGCCGTAAAAAATTTATAACTAAAATAACATTTTCTTTACTAGAAAATTCATATAGATTCCATAAAAATTCAAAAAATTGAAACCCATCTCTAAAATATCATTTATGATCCTCATAAAAATTTGCAAGGCATTTGGATGTCATTTTATAGGGCTTTCACTATAAAATATATCATAAATTCAATATGAACAACCATAATTTATCAACAAGTATATATAATCGTTCCATTATTCAAAAACATGGCAAATCAATGCAAAATATTCGGAATTCATATTAAAACCGGAAATAATAAAATTTTGAGATGTAAACAATATTCACCTTAGCTTTAGAGATTATAGAGATTGAGATGTGAATGGATTTGATTTGAATTATCTTCTCCTTTAGCATTTCTTAATCTTCTTCTTCTTTCCCTTGTTAATGGTGGCCGACCTCTTTAAAAAAATTATGAAAATGAAAAGTGAACATGTATAGGAATACATGGCCATGTTTTAGGGATATAGGAATTGCCTCTTTCCTATGTTACCCCTCCTCTATTTCAATTTAATTCTTATTATAATTCATTGTTTAAATGGCACAGCTACCCCTTAATTAAATAAAATCTTAATCCCATAATCAACATATTATTTTATTTTATTTAACTAATTGAATATCCTAAATAATATTACCAAAAGTCTGGGGTGTTACAAACTCCCCTTCTTAAAGAATTGCTTTCTTGAAATTACGATAAGGTACACGATAAATCAAACAAGCAGGTAAAACATACCATCAAACAAGTCAGGATAAGTATCTCTAATCCTGCTCTCAACCTCCCAAGTATAGTCTCT
This sequence comes from Allium cepa, assembly GCA_030765085.1. NCBI lineage: Eukaryota > Viridiplantae > Streptophyta > Magnoliopsida > Asparagales > Amaryllidaceae > Allium > Allium cepa. Next base: position 148,748,419 of record CM060928.1, read on the forward strand.
GTTATCATCGCTCCATTGGACTTTGACTAATCTGACCGTCTTGGTTCTAAGCCTCTTCTCATCTCTCGCAACAATACGAATATGCTTCCTCACTATAGTCAAATCTCGTTCTACTACTAAGTCATCTAGCATAGTCGGTGCAATAGTAGTCTTCGGGTCTCTAACACACTTTTTGAGATGAGAAACATGGAAAACATCATGGACTCCTGCCAAACTGATCGGTAACTCAACTCTATATGCGAGCTTCCCGATCATCTCAACAATAGGCAAAGGTCCAACGAATCTCAGTGCCAACTTTCCTAAACTTCCAAATAAGATTACACCCTTCATCGATGATACCTTAACAAAAATCTGATCTCCAACCGAGAACTCTAAATCTTTCCGTCTCTTATCTTCATACTGCCTAGACTGAGCCTTCTTCATTCTAGCTCAAATGACCTCAATCTTTTTTGCAGCTTCTCTGACCAAATCTGAACCAAGAACCAACATATCCCCGTCTCTAACCAACATACGGGAGATTTGCATGGCCTTCCATACAAAGCTTCAAACGGTGCCATCCCAATGCTAGTGTGATAACTATTGTTATACGAAACTCGACTAAATGCAGATGGCCTTCCCATGATCCCCGAAATATAGATCATGAGCCCTTAACAAATCTTCCAAGATTTTGTTAACTCTTTCCGTCTGCCCATCTGTCTGTGAATGTTAAGCGGTACTCATCTTAAGCATGGTTCTTAAACCTTCCTGCAGACTCTTTCAGAACTCGCTAGTGAATAAGGGACCTCTATCACTTACTATGCTATTAGGAATTCCACGCAGTCTAACTAAATTCTTCATGAATCACCTCATCAAAACTGATGCCATTTTAGTTGACTTAACTGGAATGAAATGGGCACTCTTGGTCAATCTGTCTACTATAACCCATATACCTTTATTTCCTCTGTTCGACCTTGGAAACCCGTCAATAAAATCCATGGAGATGGAATCCTACTTCCACACCGAAATATCTAACGGCTAAAGCAACCCACTTGGTTTCTAGTGTTCAGACTTTGCCTATCGGCAAATGTAAAGTCCCGTTTTCCCGTTCCCTTTGAATCGACAATAAACCATACATGTCTAATGCAAATCGTACGAAAAGACGGATCTTTAAGGGTGATAAAGAAAAATAGACAGAATAGAATCTCTTACGAATGGAATAGCATATAATATTGAACAGATATTTTTACAGCGGAAAACTTTTAAATACATATATCATAGTCTAACCTAAATTTAGCTTGGACAGTCATAAAACCTGCCCTTACAAATGCTGACAAACATCAAACAAAATTCATTAAGTACAGCGGATAATAGAATATATCCATATGTCGATGAATATCTCCAACTCTCCTCTGGAAACTCCAACCATCTTCGACTAAACCAGAAACTACTCGGATCTGACTCGAGTATTGAAAATACCCGAATCAGGCTTGATAAACTAGCGTGAGAAAAACTCAATAATTAATGACAGTGTCATATATCAGCCTTTGAATAAAATCCTTTGAAAACAAAGAGTATCTCATTAGACCACGCCCACACATAAACATGGACGGGTTTTTTACATTATGATAACTAAAACACTTTTATATCAAAACGTATGATATTATTTCTAATGACATTCTTTGAAAACATTTGCAAATAAACTTATTAATCTTAGCCGAAATTGTTACATTGATTAAATTCCAGCATAATAGGTTTACAATCAAGTCCGTAGGTTCTTATTGGAGAATGGATTTCCATACAAATGACCAGGCGCAGGAACTACCTTCCAAAAGGCGTACACCTCTAGATGGATGTCCCGAGAACCATCACAAAGGATTCTCTACCAACACAAGACCGACCCACCTCTACGACTAGATGGTAACGAATATGACATCCTCCGGTCGTTACTGACCTTTATTGAGGGCACTCTAGCATACACCACATTAATTTACACCCCGATGTCATAGCAGGAAGAAATATATCTAGAAGAGGATGACCATATCATAATTGGGAATGAACCACTTAGCCTTGCTGCATCTAATCTTATTTCGGTCATTTCCGGTTTGATGAGGCTTGAGGCAAACGATTACCTTTTCTCGCAGCACATATCACATCTTTGAATGCCACATTGCCATTTCCGTTTAACTTCTAATTGCCTTCCACAAAGATATAACCCTTGAGCTCGTATGTCTCAAGGAGGGTGTTAAGCTAAGAGAAGTTGCCTTCTCCGCCACCACTGATGTACGTTTGTAAAAACCAATGTACGTAATCGCTAGAAATGCAATTTCAGACAAACGTCTATACAAGTTGTCCAGGAACAGGACAAATCGAAGGCGCTTTCATCGGCCATTACTAGGCGAGAAGCCCTTGCAATCCGCAAAATCTCCATCATGAAGAGACCACTGCTATAAATTCCTCTATAAGGGGGGCCAACCAGAGCATGTTCAACAAGCAGTCTTCACGCTAGGAAGATCCACGGTCTTTAATCACCATCTTCAACATATCTTCACGTTCGAACGTATACATTGGTTCGAAGTGGTTTTCGGATAGGAAATAACCAAATCCGACTCCAGTTCCTTCGAAATCCAATTATCGATAAAAGTGAATATCGGTATATACTATTTATTAAGTCTCTTTTCACTTTAATTCTGTTCAGATGATTTCGAAATCTCTTTCTTTTAACTTAGGATAATTCAAAGTAATTCATTCTTTTGCTTTTGGAAAATATCTCAAATTTCCTTACTTAATTCTTGATCCAAATTCCTTAACTTTTAGGCGGGTCAAAAACAGTGTTATTTAAGACATCATTTACGATAAACCCTAAATCAATCTTAACAAACATTTTGAAGTAAATAGGATCATAGAAATCATTCATTTTTGGAGATTGCTTAACTTTTGGAAAATACAATCTTTTTATTTAAGAGCATCTGGGCTTTCCATTCGATCTGTTCCACCCCTCGCCTAAGAAAAGAAAACATACGCCAGGTAAGTTCATGGCACTAGTTGCTCCATCCCTAAACTTAGTTAAACGCATATTTTATCTTCCAAGATCTCACAGACGGGACAAATGTACTAGTCGTTTCCGCATACTCAGATTTTTCAACTTATTTTGGAATTGCTTATAAATATTCAAAATTATCTTTCAAAACGCTTAGTTATCCTTTTTTAAAATATTCACAATGATTATGGGAATGTTATTACGTTTAAATTCATATTGCAAAAGTTATACAATTCACCAGCATAAAAGTGCTGCGGAAAATGTCGTATAAGCTTATTTGATTAAAACAACTTTTAAACATCCGATAATTCATATTTTCCAATCCAAATCTCTTTTAAATCATTTAAATAGATTTATCAAATTTATTTGATATTTTTCCATAATTAAAAATGTTCATTTAAACAAATTTCCTGTTTATGGTCACTAAACTGCACTAGCGCGATTTTTCTGGAAAATTGATTTGGACTTATTTCAAAATCTACTTATCGAAACTTTGATTATCTTTCTTCGTTTAGAAGATATGGATATAATAGTCCGGAATTTTCTTATCTCGAAGAATTCCGAGCCATATTTCACTCTATACATTCATTTGAACTTTTTGATGCGAAATCGCGAACTACCGTTGCGCGACGCATCTAGTTTTAACTTATTTTTCAATATTTGAAATAATCTATTCAAATTGAATTTCAATACTTATAAAATCATTCCAAATCATTTTAGATTAATAATTTCACTTTTTAAAGTATTTAAAATATATTTTCACTATTACCACATTATAATATTATTATATTCCCATTATTTTAATATTAGATTTTCAATTCCAATTTCAATTCAATTTCAATTCTAACTTCAAATTAAACACATTTAAAACTTAGATTTAAATCTAATTTCAATTTAAACTTCCATTCAACCTCAAACTAAACTTCACTTTTTCAAAATCGATTTCAATTTTAATTTCACTATTCATCTTAATTTCAATTTCTAATTAGCTATCCTTTTCAAATCCGTTTCACTTCAAATTTCAAATTTTCTTTCACTTTAACTTCAATTACACTTCTAAATAAAAATAGACTTATTTTTCCATAATATCTCATATTACTAAAATATGGTTTTTTTAAACAAAGGGATTACTTAATTAGTAGGAATTTGATGTCCAAATTATCATCACAACCATACAACAATCATATAACATTAACATATTCAATACGGTAAGTGTCATAACATTACTACGGATTATCCAACATATCCAAACAATCAATCAAACATCCATATCATCAAATAATGATTATCTAACATAACAATTAAGCATGATAATCAATATAATTCAAAAAGTGGTGAGAATTTCTCACCTTCATATCCACACCGTCAAACTTTAACGTAAGAATTCCGTCTCTCGCTAATGTGCTATTTCCAACGTCTCGCCTTTTTACCGTTTCCTTTCGGAACGCTTTTGTTTTCCTTTTATTTTTCTTTTTCTTTCCTTCTCTCTCTCTTTTTCTTTTGTTTTTTTAATATATGGAAGAGAAGAGGGGGTACGGACTTGGTGTGGAGGAGCGTGTGGGGTGTGTGGTGCTCGGCCTAGGGGTGTAGGGAGGTGGGTACGGCTTTGTGAAGGTGGGTATGGGTGTGTAGGGCTCGGCCATGGGTGTAAGAGGTGGGTAGGTGGAAGCTAGCCTTGGTTTTGGTGGTGAAAAGTGATGGTGTGGTGATGTGGAGGTGATAGCTTGAAGGTAGAAGAGAATGGAGGTGGAAGAAGAAGGAGAAAGTGAAGAAGAAGGAAGGAATGAAATATAAAAAAGTGGAAGCTATGGATGCTTATTTATATTTGAACTTTGGATGGAAAATGACTAAAATACTCTTCTCTACTTTTTGAATTTTTAATTTACCTTTCTACCCTTGATTTAACCCTTTAAGGACATGCATTTAAGAAAGGAAAGGATGGCTCATTAATGTGATTTGAATTTGTGAAATGATTACTCTTTTTTTCTTAAACTTTGTGTTAAAAAGAAAGAAGGTTTTTCCTTGATTTGATTTGCATTAATGGTGGAAATGATGTTTACCACTTTTTCTTACACTTTAAAATGTTAAAATAACATTTTCTCCTTTTCCATAAGTGATATGACTTAAGCATTAATGGTGATGGTAAGAAATAGAAATGATTACTTATAATTTCTTACTTAGATTTTGTGTTTAAAGAGAAGACTTTGCATTGATTTGATTTGCATTAAATGCACGATTGTATGTGTCATTAATTCCTTAAATTAGCTTTCTTTTCACTTTTCATTTGCTCATTTTCTATGTATAAGCATAACATCTTATTAATGAGATGTGAATTAGAGTAATGATATTGTTTTATAAAAGTTTTAATAATTTTTAAATTTGTCAAATCATACTTTTTACTTTTTATACATTTATGTAAATATTTTCAAAAGTAAACTCCTTTTGTCTTTTAGTACTAAATGTAAAGTGTTTAAATAGTTTGCAAACTTGTATTTATAAGTTAGAAAATGTATCAAGTTACAACAACTTGTCGACAACTTGTTTTGCTTGAAAACGGTGTTTTTGACGACAAAGTTTACAGTCAAAATTTGACGTTTTTATTAAGCTATATATTGAAGTAAATCAAACTTTAAAACAAACTTTTTACTTCTTTAAATAAATTAAAATATGTCTCTTTGTATTTTAAAAACATATTTAATTAGTATCAAAATCTCTATTTTTAAGTGTATGTAAAACTGACAAAATGCGATAAATTTTGGTTATTTTTGTAAAACGATTATTAACATACTTTTAAAGATATAAATTTACTTTATTATCTTCATTAGATCTTTTAAATAAGATTTACCTTTTTAATAAATATTTAAATTCATTTATTTAAGCCTTTATTTATTATTAACAAAACTTAACTTTTGTCTATTTGTTCTAAAATCCAAATTTATACCTTTTAATTTATTAACTATAAGAATAGATAATTATTTATTATATATAACATATTTATTTTAAGATTTAAACTCCTTTTTAAATTTAAAATGAACGAAATCTCTTATTTTCGAAGTAGCGAAATTATGGGTCGTTACAGCAAATCAAGCACTGCTTTACCCATAAGCCAATATCCTACTTTATCATTCCTAGAAGAAACTTCTCTTCATATCCCGATACATCTTAGTACCTCCTGGGTGAATAGAGAACTTCAAACGATGACTTCTTTCCTTATGTTTTCTACACTCAAAACACATAAACTTCCCTTCTTTCTCAACCTCCCATTCTGGTCAAGACTGAAATCTCTCAAGTCATTGCTCCCGGTTCCGTTCTTAACTTCATGATCCGTTCAGCTAATAGCGGATCTTTTTCCTGTTTAGAAGCAATACTTTCGATCAACACCGGTCGAACTTCCAAACAAGATAACATTACAGTTTCTTTGCTAGATCCAGCCTTAGATCTCCACTGCACCTTGCAATCTGCTAATGCTTCTGTTGGGCGAATTCTCACCTATGTGATCACGAGGCCAAGGAGCATCAATTTCGTCTAGAATCACCATTTACATACTGTCAATTCGGTACCTATGCCTGGCCGAACCAAACCTCGCATCTACAAATACCGAACCAAGCACACCCCTTCGGCACCGGACCAACACGAGGCTGTTGCCACCGAATCAACCTCTACCACCGAACCAACACCCCTGCCGGACCAAGGCCTCTCCTCCATCACCGGACCACTCCACCTACTACCGAACCAAACGACACAACAACTCCCTACCGAGTCAAAGCATGGCCGAACCAACCTCACCTCCATCTCACCACCGGACCAACGTCCTACCGGACCAAAGCCACTCCAACCACGACCGAACCAAGCTCCGCCGAACCAGATGTGCCAGACTAGATTGCTTCAGCCCAGGCCCACCAGCAGCTATATACATCCAAGACATCTGCCCCCAACCTCACTCTATAAATAGAGGGGCAGGGGTACAACAATGGCAGACAAGTTTGAGAGCTCAAGCACGGAAGGAACTTTCAAACAACTTTCATATACTTGTATACAAAGCTTTGTACTTGTAATCCGAAAGAAAGGAAAGAATAACGTATAAAGTGGACGTAGGCACGTTCTGGCCTAACCACTATAAATCTGCGTGTCTTTTTACAATTTAGCCCCTGTTTTTTACTTATTTGTATAACTCACCCAAACCACTAAGAACAACATAAAACCAACAAAACCATACGACCTTGAGGTGTTTGTCCATTTTTTGTGCAAACATTTTTGGTGCTTTCATTGAGAACTTGGAACTCGAAGCTTCAGCTTCCCTCATTCAACCTTCTTTCCCAAATAGCACCCTTCATTGCCTAAGAAACATGACTTCCAGGCCGAGAAAAGACGCTAACAAGGGAAAGAACATCGCAACTAGCAGCATTCCGGATCCAGTAATCACAGATCAAGAGAATCACCCCATTCCAACAGCAGTACCGAATGAGGATCAGACAAACCCGACAGCCCCTGCCGCAGAACAACCGGCAGCAATTACTAGGGCAGATCTAGACAGAGTTGTGGCTGAAGTAACTAACCGCTTCACATCCCAACAAGAAGCTTTGGTGAACCAACTCATGTCACGCTTGAGGGATGCCGAAGAATCCAACCGCAACACTGAATCATGGGGTGAGTCTCAATCTGGAGGGTCTCAAAGACAACAAAGGTCTTCCCTCTTCGAAGAAGCTATCAACAGGAACAACAATGATAGGGGCCGCGCCCGGACTCAGCCCGAACTCCGAATCGAGGAAGCGCTTGGAACCGAACCCAATAGGGGAGGCACCAGGCGAGGGTCGGATGTAGCTGAGCCAGTCATGCCGCCTAATCATAGAAACCCCGCTGAACGGATCCGAGCTAGAACCCAGCCCGAAGTTGATCCCATGGAAATGCTCGAAACAGAACCCCGCAGGGGAAGATCAAGGCAGGGGCCAACTGTAGCTGGTCCCAGCATGCATCCGAGCAGCCAAGGACGGCCACTGGATAACGTCAGAAGCGATAGACTATACCATCCCTACAGGTCATCTGGACGAGATCGATCCCGCAGGGAAGAACCAAGCTCTTTCTTATCTGCCCCATATTCTGATGAGAGGATGGCACGATTGTTCAGAGAATGCGTCCAACGGGACCAAAGAGATCGTGGGATAGGTGCTAGGGTAACCAGCCCTTTCACCCGCGATATTGAAATTTCCATCACCCCCCGAGAGTGGAAAATGCCGACAATGGAACCATACAAGGGAACCTCTGACCCCGTTGTACACTCGCAAAGATACACACAGCATATGCTCATGAGCGGAGCAATGGAAGGAGTGTTGTGTAAATGCTTTCCGCTATTCCTAGCAGACCTAGCTACCTCCTGGTTTTGCCATCTACCCCAAGGATCTATCAGCTCATGGGAGATGTTGAAAGAAAAGTTCATTAGCCAGTTCCGCATTCATGTGGAACAACCCAAGGATGCTTACTCTCTATCTACTGTCAAACAGAAATCCGAAGAGACACTGCAACAATACCTAACCTGGTTCAACGCCGCAGCGGCCGTAGTCCAAGACGCCGATGAGAAACTCACCCTAATGGCCCTTTGTAGCGGTGTGCACCCAGATACCAAGTTTGCCAGAAGACTAACTAAAAAAAAACCAGCTACCTTGCTCGATTTCTTCCATGAAGCTGGGAAGTACATGAGACTCGAGGAGGCCGCCACTGAAAGGCAGATAGGACCACAAGCTAAGACGGCTCATGGAAACGCCCCCGCTGCAGCGAAGGAAATTCGGAGGAACGACTCCAGAGACAATGCAGGGGGCAAGAAAGGAGGAAAGCGCTTGTACCGACCAGGACCGAGATTTGACGCTTACACTCCCATGAATGAAACAGTCGGGAACATATTCCTGGCCACCCAGGACGAACTTACATACAAGCCCCCCCGTACAAGAAAGAGTCAGATCGCGCAATCCAGTTCGGAAAATTCTGCCATTTCCACGAGTCTCATGGGCACGATACCAATGAATGCCGCCATCTCTGAGACCTAGTTGAAGAACATATCAGGAGAAGGAGGCTGGAACGCTATGTAAAGGGCCAGGATAGGACTCCAGCTCCCGCCAAGGAAAACCCAGGGCAGCTCCACCCAGAGACAGGCGGAGGAAATCGCAACACCAGTGGTTCCAGCCAATAGAAGATAGTGGTCCGTACAATATCTGGAGGGCCACACATCGCCGACAAGAGCTGGGCAGAAATGGAAAGGTATGGAAACTCACTCAGAAGCGAGGGAGACTGTGTCAATTCTGTTATGGAAGAACGCCACCCTAAGCAGAGGGAAAATAATGACATCACATTCAGTGGACGCGACCTAGAAGGAAGACAATACCCTCATATGGATCCTATGGTCATCTCTGCCTGGTTTGGCCCAGCCAAAGTTTTTCGAATCCTAGTAGACACTGGAAGCTCAGTGAATATTCTGTTCAAGCATGCTTTTGACAAAATGAAGCTGTCAATGAAGGACGTATCTCCCTGCAACAAACCGCTACATGGTTTCACTGGAGAAGCAAAGATGCCCCTCGGACAATTGGATCTCTTTGTTGAATTGGGAAGTCATCCCCGCTCCGCCGTTCGGAAACAAACATTCGTGCTAATAGACAACCACTCGGCCTATAATGCCTTTTTGGGAAGACCAGCCTTGTCCGACTTCCAAATCGTCCTCGCCCCATGGTGCCTGAAGATGAAGTTCCCAACGGATAATGGAGTGGGAGAAGTAGATGGGGATCAAGACGCCGCTCAGGACTGCTATGTAACCGAACTTCGCTATAATCGCAGGAGAGATAAAGGGAAAAATGTAGAGACTATTCTCTGCATGAAAAGCTTGGAAGCATACCAACTAAAGATAGCCCCTCCTCTTCGGTATACCAGTGATCCTTTCAATGAATTAGACCCCAGGGACAAAGAGGAGGAGGCCACCGCCGAGCCTGCAGAGGCTATGGAATTCGTATCTGTAGACAAACGCGATCCAAGTAAACTGCTGAGAGTCGGATCTCAGTTAAAAAGAGAATTAAAGAATCAACTCATTGATTTTCTTCGCCACAACATGGATGTATTTGCATGGACGCACGCTGATATGACTGGAATCTCCCCGGACATAGCATGCCACGCACTAAACATCGATCCTACCAAGGTACCGGTGAAGCAAAAGAAGAGAAGTATGGGGGCAGAACGATCAGCAGCCCTCGAGGAAGAAGTAAAGAACTTACATGCCAATGACTTCATACGTGAAGCCATCTACCCGGAATGGATCGCCAACCCGATGCTGGTAAAGAAAGCTAATGGGAAGTGGCGAACATGCATCAATTTCTCCAACTTAAATGACGCTTGCCCGAAAGACTGCTTCCCACTCCCCCGAATCGACCAACTCGTGGACAGCACTGCCGGACATGAACTTTTATCCTTTATGGACGCATACTCAGGATATAACCAGATCCCTATGCACGCCCCCGACCAAGACCACACTAGCTTCATCACTGACCGAGGATTGTACTTCTACAAGGTAATGCCATTTGGACTTAAAAACGCCGGAGCTACTTATCAGCGCCTCGTCAACAAGATGTTTGCAGAACTGATAGGACGAACTATGGAAGTTTATGTGGATGACATGCTGGTAAAATCGAGGAAAGCCAACGACCATATAAACCACCTGGACGAGATGTTTCAAGTACTTCGCCAATATGGAATGAAGCCGAACCCTCTAAAGTGCTCCTTCGGAGTATCATCGGGAAAGTTCCTGGGATTCATCGTTCATGCCAGGGGGATTGAAGCAAACCCCGAACAAGTCCGAGCTTTACAAGATATCAAGACACCATCTACTCGAAGAGAGATGCAAAGCCTAAACGGGAAGGTGGCCGCCCTGAGTAGGTTCATCTCTAAACCAACCGACAAATGCATCCCTTTCTTCGAAGACCTAAAGAAAGACAAAGGAAAGTTCGAATGGACTGACGAATGCTCGACAGCCTTCCTTAACTTAATCGGACACCTCCAGAGCCCACCGGTACTTTCAACTCCAAATGAAGCCGAGGAACTATACCTATACCTTGTTGTATCATCCCACGCTTTGAGCACCGCTTTGGTGAGAGAAGACAACCGCGCGCAGCGACCCGTATACTTTGTAAGCAAGAGATTCACAGGGGCAGAAGTCAGATACCCTAAACTTGAAAAGCTAGCATACTGTTTGCTTATCACGTCGCGGAAACTGCGACACTACTTCCAGTCTCATTCCATCAGAGTTTTAACCGACCAACCGCTAAGGCAAGTGCTCCATCGCCCCGACACTTTTGGGCGATTACTTAAGTGGTGCATCGAACTAAGTCAATATGATATCACTTACCATCCTTGCACCGCTATCAAGGGGCAAGCCATAGCTGATTTCATTGCCGAATTCACTACTAGCGAAGGTAAGAACCAATCTGAAGTAGCAGAAGATATCAAGTGGAATCTCTTCGTAGATGGAGCGTCGAACGAACAAGGCTCGGGGGCAGGTGTTGTGATAATCACCCCCAGGGGAAAGAAGCTGCACTACGCCCTAAGATTGGAATTCCCTGCCACCAACAATGACGCAGAATACGAAGCAGTGATAGCCGGATTAGAACTTGCACTGGAAATTGGAGTCAGTTCTTTATATCTCCATAGTGATTCTCAACTTATTGTAAATCGAATACTGGGAGAATTCCAGACTCGAGGAGAACGACTCACAGCGTATCTAAAGAAGACCAGGCTACTGCTCAATCAATTAGATCACTATTTAATCAAACACATTCCCCGAGAAGAGAACCAAGAGGCCGACGAACTAGCAAAACAAGCTAGCATGAAGAACATCACTATTTTCGGAGCATTAACCATCTCAAAACAGCTGGCACCAAGTTTCGAGCAAGTAAATCTGATAGCTGCAATCGAAGAAGAAACATGGATGACCCCTATCCGAGAATACTTACAAAACGGCACCCTACCCGACGGGCGAAATGAAACTAAGAAAATTCTAAGGAAAGCTTCTCGCTACACAATGCAAGAAGGCATCCTCTATCGGCGCGGCTTCTCTAACCCCTTATTGAGGTGCGTTGCTGGAAGATAAGCCAAAGAAATTCTATCCAATATCCATCAGGGAAGTTGTGGAGACCACACCGGAGGGCAGACCCTAGCAAAAAAGATACTCCGATATGGGTATTTCTGGCCCACTTTAAACAAAGATGCCTTGGACTTCGTCAGAAGATGCGACAGATGTCAGAAATTTGCTAAGATTCCTCGACTACCAACCAATGAAATTACTCAGATGACCAGCCCTTGGCCCTTCGCAATATGGGGAATTGACTTAATTGGCGAACTGCCGATGGGCCGAGGCGGGGCCAGACATGCTATAGTGGCAGTTGACTATTTCACCAAATGGGTGAAAGCGGAGCCTCTGAATAAAATATCTTCAACTAAAGTTATCAACTTCTTGATCAAAAACGTTCTGTGCAGGTACGGGGTTCCACTCAGAATCATATCAGACAACGGGCTTCAATTTGACAGCGAGGAATTTGCCGACTGGTGCCAGGAGCACGGAATTCATAAGGGCTTCTCATCCGTAGCTTATCCCCAGGCGAATGGACAAGTCGAAGCTGTCAACAAGATTCTCAAGACTCTAATCAAGAAGAAGCTTGAAAAGTCAAAAGGCGCTTGGGTGGGCGAACTTCCTACAGCACTATGGGCCTACCGCACTTCTTTCAGAACATCAACAGGGCATACTCCGTTCTCTTTGGCATACGGATCAGAGGCCATGCTCCCAGTTGAAACTATTGTACCTTCCAATCGTAGGATCCACTACAACCCCGAAGAAAACGAAGAACTCCTCCACATGTCTTTGGATCTAATTGAGGAAAGAAGAAATGATGCAGCACTCAAAGCAGCAGCTCACAGACAAAAAGTGGCAGAACTATACAACTCTAAAGTCAAACATCGCAGCTTACAAGAAGGAGATCTTGTCCTCAAGCGAATCTTTCCGCGCCCAGGAGCGCTGGATCCAATCTGGGACGGACCATATGTAATTCATAAAGATCTCCACAACGGAGCTTATATTTTGTCAACATTGGACGGAGAGGTGTTCCAAAGGGCATGGAACATCTGACACCTCCGTCGATACTTTTCTTAACTTGTACTGCCAATATGAAGTGAATTAACAAAGAGAATCAGTGGACGTAGGCATTTTCGTGCCGAACCACTTTAAAAAACTTGGCTCTTGTTAACTTGTTCCTTTATATCTTGGCTACTTGTTAAGCTTTATCCTTTGCTGTTGAACAAAATACTTTGCAGATGACATTTCAATTCAGAGTTTCACAACACAACTCCACCTGGACAAAATCTAACAGGTACGCTACGATCCTATGCCCTCGCCAATGAGACACTTTGCTCCGGTATCCCTATACCGCGAGTTAACTCATTGTTTGCCTCGGCCCTTAAAGCCGACTGTAATGAGCCAAGTATAAGCCACTGAGAAGGCCGATTATGCCATGGCAGCTCATTACAGCGATTCGGCTCGCCGACAAATGTGAACCGATCATAAGCCCCAACATAAGGTGTGGCCAGCCAGGGGCAGTTCACAGTTGACGATCGGCCCCCACGCTAGCCGGCCACAGTAAATCGAATAATACCCGCGATTACGGGCCATAATGGCCCGGGTAGTTACTGTGCGCGATCGGCTCCGGTGTGTCTTAAGTGCGGCTGTGGTAAAAAAGAAAACTCCCTGCAGAGGCGTAAGACGGGTGACAAATGTCTCCAAGACCCACAGCTAGGGAAATTGACTACAAAACCCGTTTGCCACGAACTTAAGCACATCGACGGCCTTCCGTGACTGGAAGTTTTACTTTTCCTATATTTCCATTTCATTTAAAACTTTTCTCCTATTCTCCGTAACGGTGCTTGAAAGTACAGGACATAAAATAGGGAACGCTCGCTAATGGGAACAGAAACTTACAATCGGATGACGAGACACTCAACAGCATTCCGTGCTTAGTCTTACAGGGCGCACGAAGTTGCCATCCACAGCCGAAACATGAAGGGCGGTACCTTCTACTTTTATACATTAATGCATAGCTGCAGTTCATATTCACACATCACATTTACGTTGCAAAATGAGAAAATTACACTTTAAACAAAAAACTTAGCATCAAACACAACTAAATCACAGGCATATGCATAGTTATACTTCTTATGCAGCACATCAAAATAATAACAGCATTCAAAATATAACAAAATCAGCTTGTGTTATAAACTTACATAAAGTCGTTCAATGACATAATTACAATCCGAAAATACACTAATGTTTTTGACTAAGTATAGACAGGAAATTCAAGAAAACCAAAAACTATACGGATCGGATCAAGTAGTCAACTGCATCAGTGCTCCGCCCCCATCTTACTAGCACTCCGAATCTACTTGACGGCAGGATCGGAGCTCCCAGCATGTTGACCAGAAGTCCCACCTGTCCAATTCAGGAGAAGAATCCATCAGATAAATAGCGAACGATCAAGTTACGAAAAGCTAAAAAGAGAAAACTCACCAACACCTGCTTCTTGGTCCTCATCCCCCAACTGCACACCCGCTTCCTCTGCAGCGAGTAGCCGCATCCCTCCTTCACCACTACCTTCTCCTCCTTTGAAAACTGGGCGGTAACCATATCCATCCTGAATGCCGCTCCACCTTCCTTATCTGCATCGGCCTTGGCCTCCTCCAAAGCCCGGAGATATATCCTGGCCATGATCCGGGGATAGTCATCCATCCAGGATAGATTACCCTGCTTCTAGGTACAGAAGTACATGTCCTGCAACATCTCATCCATCATCCCCTCATTCTCCTCAAACTCCCTCACCCGGGCCTCGGAGGACAACAACTTAGCGACGGCAACATCCCTCTCCCGCCGGTATCTCGAGCACTCAGCCTGAAGGGATCTCCTCATCTCCTCCATCTCTTCTTTCAACTTGGCTTGAGCAAGTTCTGCAGCTTCAAGCCTCCCAGATATTTCTTCAACCTGCTCGAGATCCGGCCTCCTAACCTCATCAACCGTAGTAATGGCCATGTCAATGCATTTCTTGCAAGCGGCCTCCATTTTCCGCAACTCGGCTCTGCTAGCCTTTTCCATGGTCTTCTTCAGTCGTTGGGAGTCGGCTTCATGCTGCGAAATCTGAATAGCCTGGTCGGCAAGTTGCTTGGCCTGATCAGCGACCACTAACCACAGCCTTATATTGGCACTCCCTATCTCCTCCCCGGCCTTGGCCAATCGGGTGTGATGTTCCATTAACTTCTTGGCCTCCTTCGCGACCCGGTCGATGTTGGCCTTGGCTTCGTCCCCCATAGCAGCTATCCGAGTAGTGAGCAGATCTAGATCTAGGGACTTAGCCTCATCAAGAACCCGAACCATGGGATTGCGGGGGAGAAGATGCTCGCCCGTGGCCTCATCAAATAAGATATCCTGAGAGCTGGGTCCAAATCCGGGTGGCCGGCAAAGGGATTGCGAGGCACGTCGGGACGTTTTATGCGGATAACGGTAGGATTTTCAGGCGGATGCGGGGAGGGAATATACTCAGTGTCCTCCTCCGTGATATCATGAATAGGTTGAGGTGGAAGCTGCGGACCAGGTGAAGATTCAAATAAGGATCGACTCCTCTTCTTTTTCTGAATACTCTCTTCAATGACCCCAAGAAGAGGACGGTAGCTAACTACGTCACCTGGACGACTAGTGGGAGGCTTAGGCTTGGCAGAGGCTCTAAGTAACTTGTATTGTTCAAGGCGGTGTCGAACGTCTGAAGTTTTGGCCACCTCGCCTGCCCCTGTAATAAAGAACAAGTGTTACGAACATGCAATGGTCCATAATTCGAGAGATATGTTAAGTTAAAAAGAATGAGAAGGCACGTCTGTTGTACAAACCCTGCGGAGGAGTAGAATACTGCAATAAGTCCTGAATCTCAGTCCAGGACGGAAGCGAACCATAAAATATTCCTAAGTCCCTATCATAAATGGAGTCTACATAAGTCGAAAGTTCACCTTGAATCGCTGGAGTCGCCTTGGCTGAAGAACTCTTAGAGAGTGGATCGGCACCATCCCCAGCCTTGTCAACTTCCTTCGCCTTCTCCACCGCGGCTGATCCTTCCTCCAACCCCTCAAAAGCCTGGCGAAAGGCATCATCCGTCCACTCTTGGATCTCCTCTGCCTGCTCAGGAGACAAAGCCCCAGCACCACTACCACCCTGTCCTTCACCTTCTCCATCTCCTCCACTCTCCTCCTCGCCTCTTTCCTCCTCTCCACCTTCTTCCTCCGGAATGTCTGGACACGTGCTGGGAGAGGGTCCATCAGACTTCTTAAGCTTCTTTCCCCCAACGACCGGAGGTATCAAAAAAGGTCTCCTCTTGCTACTCTTCGCGGTAGCCCCATCCTTGGCTTTAGCAGCCCTCTCCTCGGCTGTATCTCTCTGTTTAACCGCAGATTGATGTGGCGGAATCAGGTTATACTCTAGGAGAGTGGCATTCCTGATCAGGTAGGAAGCCGACCTATCCCTTCCAGAAATGACCTTTATTTCAGCAGCCATCCGCGCCAAAGAATCATTCTCCACGACCGCGAAGCCACCTGTTGCTAGCAAGAAATAAAAGCATATAAGAAGAAGTGTCGCGATCGGGACGAGGAAAATATAAATGAAGTTCAACTTACAGCCGGAAGTGAAAAGGCGGAAGAAACAGAGTCATCCTTAATGAAAAACCATTCTTTCTTGAACATACTAAACTTCGAGTACAAATCCAGAATAGGCTTGAAGGGCACGGCCGCTTCCAAACTGATGTATGGAGACCCCTTCTTATAGCCTCTCAAGTTGTACAGATACCGGATCTCCCGGTTGGAAGGAGGAGCCCATATTTCCTCCGAAAGATGACGAAAAGACTCACCAGAATGGCGTATGAGTTAGGCTGAAGCTGGAATGGAGCCACCTTCAGATATGTGATAAAGCTAACTATCCAAGCGTTGAGAGGCGGGATAGCACCACACATGCAATGATATCTGCTGTAAGCAAAGTAGCCTTCGGGGGGGTCATACGGCATCACTCCTTCCCCCGGCAACAGCATGCACGCTCTATCAATCCCGAAGGAGCGAGAGATAACGTCAAGTTGCTCCTCTCTGAGAGAGCTCGGAAAGCAATCGGGAGGAGAGTTCAGAAGCTCTTGGGGACCATACCCGTCTACTAGCGACCTCGGGATAGGTCCACGACGTTCCGGTCCTGGCTGGGCAGGAGGCACGACGGAAGACTCACTTCTATCCGTAGATTTTTTCTTTTCCGATCGGGTTTCCACCTTGTGAGACATTTATCTGCAACACCAAAGCAAAAGCACATCGTTAGAACAAGGAGTATGGAAATGTAAACCCGTAGGTACATGCAGCTTGTAGACTTGCTCACAATTCAAAACTCATTCGCAGAAATAAAAGCCTTTAAGTTTCATTCGGTAGTGAAAGTTCAAGTTTCATTCGGTAGTGAAAGTTCGAGTTTCATTCGGTATGGAAAGTTCGAGTCTCATTCGGTATTGAGAGTTCGAGTTTCATTCGGTGTTAAAGGATGAAAGTTCATTCGGTATTGAAGGTTTCAAATACATCCGGTACTGAAAGTCTATAAAATTCATTCGGCAGCAAGGGGGTCTCACCTGGTTCGGCTAGCATCTTGATTCGGCGAAGCTAAGGGTTTGATTCGGCAAAAGGTTCGGCTTGTTTGGTAAGAAATAACGAAGGCGTATAGCCCCTATTTATAGGCAAATGTAGGAAACCGGACCAATTGGTTCGGCACTCTGGACCGAACGAAGCTACACCAACCAGAAGAAAAACAAAGCGCGACACATGCAAGCACGTGCCCCACTTTGGGGGGCAAATGTTGGGCGAATTCTCACCCATGTGATCACGAGGCCAAGGAGCATCAATTTCGTCTAGAATCACCATTTACATACTGTCCATTCGGTACCTATGCATGGCCGAACCAAACCTCGCATCTACAAATACCGAACCAAGCACACCCCTTCGGCACCGGACCAACATGAGGCTGTTGCCACCGAATCAACCTCTACCTCCGAACCAACACCCCTGCCGGACCAAGGCCTCTCCTCCATCACCGGACCACTCCACCTACTACCGAACCAAACGACACAACAACTCCCTACCGAGTCAAAGCATGGCCGAACCAACCTCACCTCCATCTCACCACCGGACCAACGTCCTACCAGACCAAAGCCACTCCAACCACGACCGAACCAAGCTCCGCCGAACCAGATGCGCCAGACCAGATTGCTTCAGCCCAAGCCCACCAGCAGCTATATACATCCAAGACCCCTTCCCCCAACCTCACTCTATAAATAGAGGGGCAGGGGTACAACAATGGCAGACAAGTTTGAGAGCTCCAGCACGGAAGGAACTTTCAAACAACTTTCATATACTTGTATACAAAGCTTTGTACTTGTAATCCGAAAGAAAGGAAAGAATAACATTTAAAGTGGATGTAGGCACGTTCTGGCCGAACCACTATAAATCTGCGTGTCTTTTTACAATTTAGCCCCTGTTTTTTACTTATTTGCATAACTCACCCAAACCACTAAGAACAACATAAAACCAACAAAACCATACGACCTTGAGGTGTTTGTCCATTTTTTGTGCAAACAGCTTCCAAATCTTTCCACTCAACAATCATCGTTAATACTACATTCTAATGTTTCCTGCTATGTGGATCTGCAATCTTGTTGTCATTCCATGTTGTGTACTCAATCCCAAAATCATAAATGATAATAAACTCTAACCACCTATGTTGTCTCATGTTCAACTCCTTCTGAGAGAAAAAATACAGCGATTTATAATCTGTATATAACTCAAACTTCTCTCCTAAAAGGTAATGTCTCCACACCTTCAATGCAAAATTACTACAGCCAATTCCAAATCATGCGTCTGATACCTGACCTCATATGGTCTAAGCTGTCTAGAAGCATATGCAATCACATTACCTCTCTGCATTAGCACAGCTTCTTATCCTGTTCCACACACATCGGTATAAACCATCAAATCCTAATTCCCTTCCAGAACAACCAACACAGGTGCATGGGTCAATTAGTGTTTCAAACTTTGGAATGCTTCCTAACACTTATCGGTCCACACAAACTTCACATGCTTTCTTGTTAGCTTGGTCATCGATGTCGCTATCCGTGAAAAATCCTTAATGAAGCTCCGATAACAACTGGAAAACCAAGGAAACTTTCTATCTTCATCACTGTCTTTGGTCTCTTCCAACTAGTCACTGCTTAAATCTTAGTCGGATCCATTGGAAACCCTTTCTCTGAGACTACACGACCAATAAACTTAACTTCCTTCTTCCAGAAATGATAATTCAAAAACTTCGCCTTCATCTGATGCTGCCTCAACGTCTCAAGCACCACTCTAAGATGAACTTCTTTCTCTCTTTCATCCTTAGAGTATATCAAAATATCATCTATGAAAACCAACACGAACATATCCAAGTGCTCTCGGAAAACTCGGTTCATCAAATCCATAAAGAATGCCAACACATAAGTCAGCTCGAGTGGCATAACTAACCATTCGTATGACCCATATTTGGTCCTAAACGTCGTTAAAGGTGTACTATCCTCTGCTACTCTGAGCTGATGGAAACCTATCACCAAATCCAACCGCGAAAATACCTTGGTTCCGCTCAACTGTTCGAACAAATCATCAATCCTTGGCAATGGAATCGATTCTTTATCGTCCTCTCATTTAACTTTTGATAACCGATACATAGCCTTAACGATCCATCCTGCTTCAGCAAACACTATGGTTATTCCCTAAGGCGAACTACTCGGCCTGATAAACTCTTGCCTTCCAAATCTACCAACTGCACCTTCAACTCCCTTATCTCTATAGGGGTCAACCTGCTTGGCGGCCTACTCACTGGTTTTGCTCTCGGAACCAAATCTATCCGAAACTCAATGGCTCGTTTTAATGGCAATACTACTATAGGCTCAAAAACCTCTGCGATTTCCCGAACTGTGAATACTCAACTCAACTCATCATCTAATTCCATAACACTCAACAAAGCATTCTCCTCATCGTTAGAACCTTTTACAGTATAAACAATCCTGTCTCTACAATCAAGATGTCTAAGTGATATTTTCTTATTCTGAAAAAATATCCTAGCATCGTACTCACTTAACCAATCCATACCAAGAATAATCCCAAACCCTACAAAATCAAACATGTGAAAACTGCAAACAAAGGTATGACCTAACAAGTCAAACTATAACTAGTCACATCTCAATCCTAGAGTTTCATACCCTCCTATTTGATTCGCAACCCGTAAGGAAGTAACTAAGTATGTGGGTTCTAGGTTAAGCTTATCTATCAAACATCAAGATATAAAAGAATGTATTGCACCAGTATCAAATGGAATGCTAATAGACATACCATGATCTGAAGCGTACCTCCCAAAACCGCCTTTCTTTTCTCCTGAGTTGATGGCTTTGAAGTAGCGGGCTCCAATGCATCCACCTTGCCCTTCCCATCCTTAGTGCGCACCTTGCACTGGCTCTTATAATGGACAATTTGGTCACAATTGAAGCACCTAACATTCTTCTTCTCGGCTACCTCCTTTGCCTTTCCAGCACGACACTCATTAGAAAAGTGCCCCTTCTTGTCGCACTTGAAGCAGACAATCTCAGACTGCCCTTTCTTAGCTGCTCTACCCTTCTAAGCACCTTCCTTAGGAAAGAACTTCCTCTTCGAATTCTGCCCAACCTGGACTTCCTTAGCCTTACTCTTCTCTAGAGAATCAAGAATCTCCTCATGCTTTAAGGCCATCTCCACTACAAAATTAGAAGGATATCTAATATGAGGTAATTTAGCCCTTTCTAACTCAGGCTTCAACCCCATGATAAACTTCTCATTTGTCATCATTACTGTATCCACTAAAGCATACCCATATCTGGCCAACTCCTCGAACCTTCTGGCATACTCCAAAATAGACATCACTCCCTGGTCTAACTCAGCAAACTTTTCGATCAAAGTAGACTGTGCCATCGCAGACATAAATCTCTCCTGGAACCTTCCCATGAAATCTGCCAATGACAAAGTTTCCTCATCCACACCAACTGTCACACTGTTCCACCAAAAAAAGGGCACCTTAAAGATGTACCAAAGCAAGCCTCCTTTTCGGCTCATCATTGAGCCCGAAGTCTGCAAATATTCTCTCACAGTCCAGCAACCAATTTTCCACCTCTATAACATTCTCTGTTCCCATAAATGGCTTCCCTCCCAGCTTAGCGTAATCTCCACTCAGCATAACATAATGGTTAACTATCAAGACTTGCGAAACTTTTGCCCCTACATCATCTCCTCCTACCACTCCAGCTGCAATACCAGCTTGCATTATATATGTAAAAAACTGATACATAGCTCCCGTGTCCACTAGCAGGACTCCAGCACCTACATTCTCTGCTTACGCATGACCTTGACCTCTCCTCACATTAGATCTGGCATTTCCATCGGTTTCCTCCCCTCCTAGGTTAACTCTTCCTCTTTTACTATTCATATCAGTATTCAAACCTCATGAGATAAAGAAAGATAACGTAATAAGGTTAAGAGACTAGAGATAAAGCGTATACATAGCAAATACAAGTATGTGGCTATAACGTTATCCCATGCCCCAATCTTAGTCTAACTCCTTAGGATTATGCTTTAAAAATCATTTTTAGTTTAAAGTTTTGCATAAACCTATGCATTGATACCAAGTTGCAACATCCTGTATCTAGAGGCTAAAAGCTAAGCGCTACAGATGCCGTGATAAACTACGATAATGCTAATGATATCCATAATATCAAAAGCACATGAATAATATTTCAAAACAACATTTTAATGATTACATTTCAAAACATTAATTCATATCCATGTTACATAATCCCTTAACGTTTCCTAGGCAATGATTAAATATATCATTTACAAAATACGCCAAGAGAAACATACGACGATGCCCCCTGGTTGATCAAAGAAATATAGTTATGTCTAACTTAATACACAACGAAAATAAACAAAATAATCAGCAATTCCTAATTAGCTATCCGTCATCCACCTGCTCGTCTCCGGAAACTTTATTTGCCAAATTTTTTAAAACCCAAAATCCTTAACCCTCAGCTTACTCAAATCAATTTTGAGCACCCGAGAGTTTAAGGGGAAAAAAACTTCGAGTCAAACATAAAGCCTGGTGTAAATAATTCTGTTACATCTTAGTTTACTGTATTAAGTGAGCCCACACCACTTAGCGAAATGGGTTTCCCCTCATTAATATCCTCTTTAAAACATATATTTTGAAAATTCTTTCCTGTAACCAAACTGGTTAATCAAACTGATTATATCAAAATAGCAATATCTTGTATGCTAATAATGGACTATCTATCCATAAAACAAGTAATAAGTGGACTGCCTGTCCATAACGTAATACCAAAGTCCTTTACGCTAACAAACAGACTATTTGTCCATAAAACTAGGCTGACTGCCCACACACCGGACTAACTGTCCACACACCGGACTAACTATCCGAATCAAAATGAACTAATTGTCCAAATCATTTTCTTAGGATTAACTACCCTTCATCTTTTTCTTGAAAACCTTCTCAAAATGATTTAACCTTTTAAATCATACTTATACAAGAAAAATATATTCTTAGCTTTACTTTAATCTATTTTGCCATGTTATATATACTTTACTCTAAATAATGTTGATGAGATTTAACAAGGATTGCCTACCCTTTCAAAATAAGTTAAAATCCTTTTTAACTTGAAATTACCTAGGCTATATTGCCTATTTAATGCATTCTAAACCTTTAAACAACCTTTTCAAAGCCTCTGAAGGTAACCCCTTCGAAACTATTGAAAGCAACCCTTTCGAAACCATTAAAAGCCTTCCCTTTGAAAGCTTCAAACCCATTAAACCAGGCCTTTTGAAAATATTGGAAATGCCTTTCCTTTATTTTCTTCAAAAGCTTCAGAACATTAGACATCCTCCTTTAAAACCTTTAAATGTTTCCTTTCAAAAATATAGGAAAAACCTTCCCTTTTGACCCGATTGAAACTCTAACGAACCACCCCTTCGAAACCATTCATTAAAACCCTTTTGAAAGCATTAAAATACTAAACCATTCGAAATCTTTTGGGTTCAATTTAAAACATGTGGAAACCTTTTGAAACCATTCAAAACTGTCTCTTTCGAAAACATTTGGGTTTTACTTCAATCATAGAAAAAGGTCCTTAAAACGTTTAAGTCGAAAGCAACGGCTTCGAAACCATTTTCTAAATAAAGAAATGATGGTGTCAAAACTATCCCTTCGAAAGCATTGGAGAAATGACCAAAATTTTAGAAAACAAAGTAAACAATCCTTTCGAAACCATCTATGTCGAAAGGTAGAAATCGGCAGTAAAAAGGCTTTGACTTAGTCGAAAGAACTCATTTAAAACAAAGGCGCAACCCAATCGAAACCATTTCATTAAATCCATTAAACTAAGTCGAAAGCTTACTCAGTTGAAAGTTGCTCAGTCGAAAGCCATTTAGTCGAAAGTAAGCAGGCGCATTTTTAATTTAAAAACAAAGTAATGCCTCAACCCCTTCGAAACCCGTAGTTTCAACTTCATACATTTCACCTGCATCCAATTCACTACGTACCAGTTCCCTAATACCATGTGCATTAGTTTTGACTGTGTCAAAAGCAAAGATGAGGAGGCGGAACCTGGTGCCGAAAGCATTGAAACAGTGAAAAACGTGTAGCAAATAGTTCTTTTCACCTAACCTTCTTTATGTGTCAAATTATGATTTGTTGCCTCTATAATTTACCACAAAAAAGTGTTGCAGTTTTCAAAAGCAACCATTTCGATTATTTGTAAAATGCCCCTTCTCCTTCATCAATTACATAAAACATTTAAGTCCCATTCCATAAATAATTTTATATAACCATTAAAAACACTTGGGAAAATTCTAGAAAATCTATTTTGATATGTTTTCCAACATATAAAAATTTCAGATGCAAACCTTTTATTATTTAACCGTACATAATTCATAACCTAAAATAACATTTTCTTTACTAGAAAATTCATATAAATTCCAAGAAAATTTGGAAAATTCTAAAAATTGAAACCCATCTCTAAAATATCATTTATAACCTTCATAAAAATTCAAAAGGCATTTAGATGTCATTTTATAGGGTTTTCACCTTAAAACATATCATAAATTTAATACGAACAACCATAATTCATCAACAAGTATACATAATCATGCCATCATTCAAAAACATGGCAAACCAATGCAAAATATTTGGAATTCATCTTAAAACCAAAAATAATAAAAATTTAAGATGTAAACATTATTAACCTTAGCTTTTGATATTATAGAGGAGATGTGAATGGATTTGATTTGAATTAGCTTCTTCCTTAGCTTTTTTTAATCTTCATCCTCTTTCCCTTGTTAATGGTGGCTAGCCTCTTTAAAATAATTTTGAAAATGAAAAGTGAACATGTATAGGAATACACGGCCATGTTTTAGGGATATAGGAATGGTCTCTTTCCTATTTTACCCCTACTCTATTTCAATTTAATTCTTATTTTAATTCATTATTTAAATGGCACGGCTACCCCTTAATCAAATCAAATCTCAATCCCCTAATCAACACATTATTTTATTTAATTTAACTAATTAATTATCCTAAATAATGTTACCAAAAGTCTGGGGTGTTACAATTTATAACCCAAATCAACATTTTATTAAGTAGAAAATTCATATGAATTCAAAAAAAATTCTGAAAATTCTGAAAATTGAAATCCATCTCCAAAATAATGTTTATGATCTTCATTAAAATCCGCAAGACATTTGGATGTCATTTAATAGGGTTTTCATCTTAAAACATATCATGAAATCAATATAAACATACATAAATCATCAACATGTATATATAACCATTCTTCATTCAAAAGCATGGCAAATTAGTGAAAAATATTTTAGATTTCATCTTAAACCTAAAAAAAGAAATTTGAGATGTAAACATTATGCACACTAGCTTTAGAGATTAAAGAGATTGAGATGTAAATGGATTTGATTTGCTTAAGTTCTTCCCAAACTTTTCTTAATCTTCTTCCTCTTTCTCTTGTTAATGGTGGCCGACCTCTTTAAGAAATTCTGAAAATGAAAAGTGAACGTGTATAGGAGAATACAAGGCCAAGTTTAAGGGATATAGGAATGGACTCTTTTCTATTTTACCCCTCCTCTAGTTCAATTTAACTCTTATTTTAATTCATAGGTTAAATGGTATGGCTACCCTTTGATTAAATCAAATCTCAATCCCCTAATTAACACATTATTTCATTTTATTTAACTAATAAAATATCCAAAAGAATGCTACCAAAAATATGGGGTGTTACATTTAGCCTACATCCACTTTATAATTTTATTGATCTTCCCCTTGATTATGATTACAAGAATGTTTGGATCAGTTGGGATCCATTAGTAAAAAAGTAAAGAATAAAAATGGCAGAGCCTCGGTAGAGAAAGCAGGATCCCTTTTCTGATGACATGCCTGCTATATTTATAGGGGAAGACGTGCACGGATCAGGCTGAAATTTTAGCAGAAGGTTCGAGAGACCAAGCCGAGACTACCCAAACATTGGCAGGCCTATTGGGGCCCACAATAGGGATCGGTACCGATCTCTATTAATGCATCCAAATAGCCTATGATCCTTATGAGGGATGCCCCATGATGTAAGCTACTTGCTCGCCAAATGTCATGCAATTTTATCATATGGTTTGTGAGATATCGCATTTTCCATGAAGTAGTGTTGCTTGAATTCTGATTTCTGCCGATCCATCATCTTTCAACTATGTCGATCCATCATCATTCAACTATGCAGATCCATCATGATTCAACTATGCCATCCATCATCATTCAATTATGATGATCCATTATCATTCAACTATGCCGATCCATGGAATTCTACCATGTCATGCAGATCCATCTGATTCCACTAAGCTATGCTGATCTGTGGCTTGTCCAAGCTAATTTCCATATTTCTAGCAACTTGTATCATTTATCTACCAACTCCATCCAAGTCCGACTTTGTATAACCATCTATACTTTACTTTCAGGTCCTACAACTATTGCTCTGTGGTTATCGTTCTTGATAATGGTCGAATCTATCTTGTGCAATCGGTTCAATATAGCAGGGTTTAGATATCGTGTAACACTTCCCCCTAAAGTGCATTTTGTGAGTAACATGATGTGCTTTGAATTGAAACAAGTCTGAATTGTTGAAAATTGGTTCATCTAGCTTCTTGAATGATTGTTATTCCTTTATCAAATCATTTTTCAAGGCATTGAATTCTTCATTAATTGCCACTATGCTTGGTTGATTTCCAATAATATAAATCTAGTGTCATATTCCGTTAATGTATATAAGTCCGATTAGGCGAGACTTATAAACTTTTGTTGTCTAGTCCAGCCTTTTCTTTAATAACTCCAGGTGAAAATTCAATTTCTGTCGATTTCAAGAAATCGAATTTTTTTGAATGTACACGTGCATGCTCAGGTACACGTTCTTGTCATTGGCTCTTGGATGTATTTGTATACTCACAAGTCGTTGCCAATTCATTCTAGTTTTTTTGCAATTCAATTTTAACTCCTTATTTATATTTTATTTTAAATTGAAATAAGTTTGTAATAAGTCACTCGATGAGAGGGGACTTCAAGTTCTATCGAGATGATGACCCCAGAGCCATAAGCAAGGGAGAGTGGAGTATGGCCAGTCATGCACTTGTGGGTGGTTCTATATGCCCATAATGTTGATGGGAGTTCGTCGACCCACTTTCCTCTAGCCATTTCAAATGTTTCTTTGGAATGGATTATATGATATTTTTTAACACCTTCACCATTTTCTTGAGTTAGCAACTCCATATCAAGGTCACATCAATTTAAATTCCTGGGGAGTTATACATCTATGTATTGATAAGACGATTCACTATTCTTTAAGCTCAAGGGTGAGCAACTACCATAAATCTCTATTCAATATAATGCAAACGACAGAAGTCTTTAAATTTAGCATTGTCGGATTGGGTTCCGTTATCAGTTACACTGGTTCATGGAAGGCTAAAAATAACAGATGATTTTCCATACAATGAAGTTGAGTACATTTTTTCATTGTGATCGTGGCTAAAGGTTTAGCTTCAACCTATTTGGTGAAGTAATCCGCTGCTATGATGTCGTATTTCGCACCACCTTTAGAAATCGACAAGGAGCTTATGTTTTCAATACCCTAAGTGGAAAACGTCTATGGATTGACCTTTTGGGTAATTTCCGTTGGTGGGCTCTCAGAATCTTTGCAAACATCTAGCATTTGTCGCGTTGTCTAGTGTGATTAGTCACATGTCGATTGATAGTTGGAAAGTAATACCCGTACTGGAGTATTTTTTTGTCAAGGTTTTCCACTTAATGTAATTGCCGAATTCTTCCTCATGGACGTCTCTCAAGACTAGTTTGATTTCATCATGGATGATACAACGAAGCATGGGAATGGAGGAAGCCCTTTCTATACATGACTCCTTCTTAGATGATGCAGCGTGATGCTTTGAGGAGGATGTGTCATTTTTCATTCCTTCGTTCAGGAAGAATTCTCCATTGTAGATAGTCTTTGATAAGAGTCATCCATGACCCCTTTCTAGCTCTGTCTCTAAGATCTAGCCGATCTCCATCTATTAATGCTTGGAATGTTAAGTGCATCAACCAGGACAAGTCTTTATGCCATACATCCCCAAAATTGGCCAGCTTGGCCACTAGCTTGGCTTTTTCCTTTTGTTATCTAAGGATGTGTGTAATGATGTAATACTCAAAGTCGGCCAGTAGCTCTTAGACCCGGCTGAGATAAGAAGCAAGTTTTTGCCCCTAACCTGATAATCTCCCCTAACTTGACATACTATTAATCAGGAATCACAGAAGATATGTAAGGTTTCTTCTCTTAATTCTCTAGCAAGTTTGAGCCTGGCGATCAAGGCTCCATATTCAGCTTGGTTACTTGTTGTAGGGAAGTTGAGTTTCAAGGCATTGCAAATTAATCGTTCCTCAGGAGTCGTTAACATAACTTCGACTCCAAAACACCGATCATTGAATGCTCCATCTGCATACATTTTCCATCTGTTGGTCATTTCTCCACTGCTCTTCGGATAGTTGTCTGATGTAGTGAACTCAGATATGAAGTATGCTAATGTTTATCCATGGATAGCTCTCCAAGGGAGATAAGTGATATCAAATTGGCTTAGCTCGGTATTCCATTTGAGTAACCTTCTAGACGTCTAAGGTTGCTGTAGGACCTGTCGTAACGGCTGGTCGGTATAGACGTTAATGGAGTGAGCCTGTCAATCGCTTGCTTATATCATATACTACTTTTTGGATCTGTTTCTCTTCACATAGCATTGCGGTGCTTATGGTGTGTACCAACATGGCCAAATTGATTTATAAATCTTTATGATCCATTGGCTTTGACAAGATGGGAGGTCTCTTTAAGTGGCTCACCTGGAATGCATCTTTACAATCCTATGTCCATTCGAAATTCCTTTTCCATCTCTTGATTAGTTTTAAGAAGAGAGTACACTTGTCGATGGCCGTAGAGATGAATCGACTTAGGGCGATGACCTTCCCATTTTGAATCTATACATGCTTGATTGTCTTCGGTACCTAGGTGTCTTTAATTGCCTAAATCTTCTTAGGTTTGGCTTCGATTCTGCAAGACTTGAACATTAAACCTTGGAACTTCACTGATGCAACGCCGAAAGAGCATTTCAAGGGACTGAGTTTCATTCCATATCTTTGGATAATACTGGACATCTCCTCTAAGTCATCGATGCGGTCATTTGATCGTCATGACTTCACAACCGTATCATCCACATATACTTCCGTCGATCGCCCGATCTGATCTCTGAACATTCGGTTGACTAGTCTCTAGTAAGTGGCTTCATCATTATTTAGTCCAAATGGCATCACAACATAATGATATAACCCTAGATTGGTAATGAAGTTGGTGTGCTTCAGGTCGAGACGTGCACCAGGATCCGGTTATACCCGGAGCACACGTCTATAATGAAAGCAGTTCATATCCAATGGTTGAGTCTACCAACTGCTCGATCCTCGAAAGTGGAAAGTTATCTTTCTTGTATGCTTTGTTCATGTAAGAGTAGTCTACGCATGTCTACTACTTTCCATTAGCTTTTCTCACAAGAACTGGATTGGATACTCATTTCGAGTAAAGGATGTCATGGGTAAACCTATTATTTTTGAGTTTATTCACCTCCTCTTTAAGTGCAGTAAACCCAGCTGGATCCATGCTGTGTTTCTTTTGTTTTATCGGGACATGCCTTGGGTCAATATTCAATGCATGGCTCATGATAGTTGGTGAGATCACACGCATGTCAGAATGGGTCCAAGTGAATACATCAAGATTCATTCAGAGAAAGCCCGCTAATTCATTCATTATCATTGCACTGAGCTATGATCCGATCTTTAGTACCCGTGATAGGTTGCCATGGTTGGCTGTAATCTCGATTGTCAGCTCAACGAGTGCAGCCTTGGATTTTTTGAGTTCAGATGTAACTATTTCATGTAACAATCAATGTGGAATCTAATTAGGACGGTCAGTGATGATGGTTACTCCAGTCGAAACCCAAAGTCTTGTCATGAGTTATTAAGTTTGATAGTGAAGGGTTCTAAATTCTTTGAGCGATTATCTGCAAATGGGGAAAGATCAGGCGTAGAAGCACGTTGAAGCAAATATCGAGTAAGGGTCATCCTCGAGTTGGTGCAACTGCATAGCTGACTCTTGCTTTGAGTTTGAATCCGCTTGTGTATTCGAGTAATGTGCTTTCCATTCAATGTACTAGTGATCTATTGCTCGTCATTTAGGTTGGAATAATAGTCTGTTCCCCATGAGCTTGGGCATCGATTCGATGATTCTATCTCTAGGCATCCTTTTGGTCGTAGCCTTAATTCGTTGATAACACTATATATAGGTTACAATATTGAGATATTACAGCCAGTCTTTGGATGATCACAATTCTGCTCCCAATCTCGGGTTAATAAATGTACTACATGGACAGTCGAGTCTCGTCCTGGCTATGTTTATACTCCCATTAAGCTCTAAAGACTTAGAGTTGATCGATGAATGGTCGGTTCATATTAATTTTGTTTCTCGCTCATGCTCCCAAGTCTAGGGCATATGTTGATAAGTAGGAAGGCAAGTTATGTCCAACTAGTGATTGATTCTCTCCCTGTCAAGACAAGGGCAAGGATCAGTGGGCGGACGGTCGAGCAATGTCTGTTTTGTATTTCCCTTCTAGTCAGACTATGGTAAGAGTCAATGAATAAGCGGTCACGTCGCATTCATTTGGAGCTGAATGGTCAATGGCATCAATTTTGATTCATATTATCCTGCTAGATCTAGGGATAGAGTTGGCTCAGGTGCATTCGGGTCATGCTCATTCGATTTCATACTCCTCCAGATGAATCGAAGGAGGGTGCTAGAGAACTGATGGTCAAGTCGCACTCATTCGTGGTTTGTTCTCTTATCCATGCTCTGGTGATTGTAGTCATTTGGTGGGAGTTCGGTCACATTCATTTGTATTTGGTGTGGATTGAGATTGACTAATGAATCGTCGACCCAGCGGCACGATATTTTGGTGTGGATTGAGATTGACTAATGAATCGTCGACCCAACGGCACGATATTTTGGTGTGGATCGATATTGACCGTCGACCCAGTCGCACGATATTTTGGTGTGGATCGATATTGACCGTCTACCCACCGACACGATATTTCAGTGTGGATCGATATTGACCTTCAACCCAGTAGCACGATATTTCGGTGGGATCAATATTGATCGCAAACCCAGCGGCACGATATTTTGTTGTGGATCGATATTGACCGTCGACCTAGTGGCATGATATTTTCAGTCGTCCGTAACTTTGGACGTCGTTCTAATTAGTTTCGTATTAAGGCCTCCTTGTGATCGTTGCCTTAAGTCATAAAGAACACTAAGCCAAGGCTATAGTGAGCTATCATATTCAGGTTTTAGCGATTTCCACTCCTGCCCCCAGTCCTGGGTTAATCGAGTTAGTTCGTTGATGGTCGAGTTCCATCCTTAGCAAGTTTATACTCCTCCTGTCGATTTCAGGTCAGATTTTATGGAATAGGGAACGGTCGAAATCCACTCATCTATTCATAGAGTTTGTGGAATAAAGAACGGCCAAAATCCACTCAACTATTCATGGAGTTTGTGGAATAGAGAACGATCGAAATCTACTCATCTATTCATGGAGTTTGTGGAATAGAGAACGGTCAAAATCCACTCATCTATTCATGGAGCTCATAGAATAGAGAGCAGTCAAAATCCACTCATCTATTCCTGAAGTTTGTTGAATAGAGAATGGTCGGAATCCACCCATCTATTTATAGAGTTTGTATCCATGCTCTAGGGATATGATTCAGTTGATGGGTAGTCAGTTCGCACCCAGTTTGTGTTTTAACTCTAGTGCGCACTCTGGGGATTTAGAGTTATCTCACGGGCAGTCGGTTTCCACCTAGTTTATGTTTATACTCTAGTCCATATTCTAGGAACTCAGAGTTATCTTGCAGGCAGTCAGTGTCCACCCAGTTTATGTTTATACTCTAGTCCGCACTTTGGGTTCTTAGAGTTGTTTTATAGGTGGTCAATCACATCTTTTATTTATTTATACTCCATCTTCCTAGTCGATGTAAGAGTTATCGTATGGACGTTCGAATCACGTTCATTCATGGAATGGAATTCTGCCTCTAGCGTTAAGGACAGAACTTTGCAAGTGAGATGATCGATTCGTATCCGCTTGGTGGTTGTAGCTCCTTTTGTCAAGTCAAGGAAGGGAGTAGGCCATGGATTGTTGGATCACATCCATCCTTGGATTGGACGGTCAGGTCACATCCACCTCAAGCTGTAATCGTGTCCATATGCTGACGGCGGTGGTTGATGAGCTGGCAGTCAGTCACGCCTACTTTAAATCGAGCGTTTGAACCGTCTCTTATATTTAGGGCAGGAGTTAATGTGTGGACGGTTGAATCACGTTCACTTTAGTTGGACCTTGGTCATGCTGAGCATTGAGAGAGGCATAAGTATTTTGGTGAACTTCGAGTATAAGTTGGGGAGTGGATGGTTGGGTTGCATCCACCCTAAGTCTTTCTTTGGTCTCCAAGTCAGGCGTGGAAGTTAATGAGCAGACGATGTAGGACCGATTTCATCCTAGAGGGGGGGTGAATAGGGTGATGCTATCAATTATAAAAATTGTTGCGGAAGTTTGTATAAAATAATTTTAATGCAGATATATCAGGATAATAGCAGCACAGGTAATAGCAGAATAATAAATGCAAAAATAGAACGACACAGAATTTACCCAGCTTTGGCAAAACCCTGCCTATGTGCTGCCCCCAAGGTTTCTACTAGAAATTAAGTAGTCAGACGCTTACACACGTAAACTCACGACACCCGCTATCGACTAGCTTTAACTCTACGCTCAAAACCCTGCCACAACTCAGCCACTGAGTTGCGAATTCTCAAACTACACCATGTAGCTTGTCCCCTAGTCACACGACTAGAAATTACAATTGTTTAAATAGGAAATACAAATTTAAAAAAAAAAATTAAAAAAAAACCCTAATTTAAATATAGTAAAGCCAAAATATAAAATCGGCCCAATGAAGAATTAAAGAGAGTTCCCCCTTTCCTTTTTATTATATCTGCCGACTTTCTTTTGTCGGTGATAATTCATAGCTCGTCTTCGTTCCTCTTTTCCTTTGCTCAAAAATTAGGGCTTTTTGAAATTGAATGCGCTGCTTCAATTGATCATTCGAATTTATGATCTTGCGATGCTTGCTTTGTCGAATGATCGTCTCTTCGATTTTGCATATGGCTGCTTCAATTTCGTCGAGTTCAGTTCAAAGAATCTGGTATGTAATTTATGCTTTTGCTTTCTTGTTAGCTTATTTGAACTCGATTAATGATTCGAGTTATTGATATAATCTTCTTTGTTATTGCTTGAACTCGAATGATTTTCTCGGCCAATGATGAATGGGTTTATATAGGGTTTGAACCCCTGTATTTTCGTTCGTATATTTTATACGAATTCGTCAAATATTTTTGCTTGAATTCATCTCGGCCACTTGATGTTGCTTGGATGTTGATTATTTCTCTAACTTCTTCAATTTTGACACTTCATATATTTGATTACTTCTGGCTTTGCTTGGCCACCATGGTGTTGAATTCTGACTTGTTCAGCTTCGTATATTTCATTCACTTGGTTGTCACGGCTTTGTGAATTGCTGATTTGTTCAACTTCGGCACTGACTTGATTTGACGATATTGATTTCACTATGACTTCGGCATTAACTTGTTCAACTTGATATTCCTGATGCAAGCTTTCTTTCTCTGGCATGTACCTTACTTTGACATGGATTTGTTCTACTTTGTTTATTTGAAATAATTCCTGGACTTTGGCATGTCTGTTCTTTTCTCTGTTTGGCATCGGCTTCTGCTGTTCTATGATAAGTAGTTGTATCGATGAACTCTATGTACACTATTGACTGTGATCGTGTTCACTTGATTACTGAACTGCCTTTGTATTGCATCAAGCCTAGGCTTTCATCATTTGTGTTAGACTGAACTTGTTCGATTTTTACTTGTCTTTCCTTTTGACTTCGGCCTTATACACTGTGTGAATTCATATATGTGCATATATACATTTGTATGTGTGTGTATGCACGTATTGTTGGATCTATTCTTGTGTTATCACTACATACTTTGTTTGCATATTTGTGCACATTGTAGCCTTGATCAAGTCTTGAGATTCACTGGTCTTTGTTGTACATTGCATACATGTGTGATCATATATGTATGTGTTAGCTTTTGTTTCCAGTTATCATAAAAAATGGGTTTAGTGCAGTTTTATTTTATTTGGTTGGTCAAGTTAAATTTGCTGCTGCACTCTGTTGGTCTGTGCCTTTGTGATATTTGCATTTCATTTGTGTCTTTGATGTTGAGCCACTGTCTTGCTTGATAAGAAATTATGGTGGCTTCACTTGTACATTTAGGTTGCTATTCTTTTGGCACTGCTTACTGTTAGTCTTCATGTAGCTTGATTTGAGTTCGAGTTGCAGCCATTTACTGCTGCACTACTTCATTGATGCATATATATGTCTTGTAGAAATGTTGTATGTGTATCATGTTGTTTTGAAGTTTCTTTGACAGTCAGGGTTCAAGTGCATGGCATATTGAACTGGTTCATGTATATATGTATGTTTTTTATCACTTCGTGTTGAGGTCTGGTCACTTGTGTGGCCTTCTTTAGGTGCTATGGTCCTTTGATTCATGTAGTCTTGCTACTTGCTTTGAGTTTCATTTTAATGTTATGTTCATTTGTTTTGATGATTTGTACTTGTAGTCTTTTGTGCAGGTTCATTGATCTTTTGCATATTGCATGACTGTAGTCCGAGCTCTGTCTTCACTACGACCATATGTATGCTATGTGCTTGTTGTATATATGCATTGTGCATTGTATGCATACATGGTGTACCTGTTATTGCTTGAGTTTGGGTTTGCATATGAACTGGTTCATGACTTGTTATTCCATGGTTTATATGAATTCATGTTGTCCGGTCTTGCATGTGTTGTCTGTGCACTCTCTAATGTTCCGTTCACCATTGTTGCACTGCCTTTATTTAGACCATTTTATTCCTTTGAGTCTAGTTTGGACTTTTGACAATTTTATTGAATTGGTACCACCTGTGTTGAATCCAGCTTAAGGCTCGGGTTTGACTTTGTGCTCGTGTCGTGACTTGAGTTGAACCTAGCTTTTTATTTGGGTTTGACCTTGTGCTCACCTGTTCCTATAGATTTATCAAGTGTATATTGGTGTGCACGGCCTTGTGCCATGTACAGTGATAAACTGTGCATGTCACAAATGTTCGTGTATGATGATATCAAATATAAATGATGACAAACAACCCAAATAACTGAGGCAAATAATATTTTCAAAATCATATTTTATTTTACACTGCAAAAATATTTTATTTTCAATTTTACTGCGTCGGTGTGTATTTTTGCAGAATGCTTAGATGCTGGATTCAATCTAGAATGAGGTTGAAGATCAATTTTGAGCGAACGAGTGATATGTAGTGAGGTGCATATGTAAATGATAATCGTGATGTGATTGAAATTGTATTGTGATTGAAATTGTATATATATAGTGAGAGCTTGAACTTGTACTTTTCAAAATTGTAATGAATATTTGTTTGAATAAAATATCTGTTTGAATTTAAACTTTTTGTTATTTATTTTATTCAGCAAATATTTATTTAATTTGAAAATAAAATAGTACGTTAACAAATACATTTAAATGAATATGTGTGTATATATATATATGTTTATTATCGTCAAACAAAAAATCATAAACTCGCATATTCAACAGACGATCGGTTGTGTCCACCTTTTGCTAGATCTTGACCTTGTCGGCCTCTTCCATTTCAATCCTTAGCCCTAAATCAGGGGCATATGGTAGCGATTGAATCACACTTATCATGATGAAACTCCAAAGGTCCGATCATGGTCCGTGGAGATTGGTTGGCGCCCAACTCTAAGTATTAGGTTACCTGTATCGTATGCAAGTAGTTTAATTCAAGTTGGTCGTAGTTCACAACGTAATTGAAATTGAAATAGAAATAATTCGAAGAAGATTGGAATAAATCTCATTGATAAATGAAGCAAATGTCGTATGCTCGCTATTCCACTTTGTCCAAGCCCTTCTCAGCTGGAAGTCGACCGTGGGTGGCCCAATTAATAATCAAAATTCTTTATTGATAGGGGTCGGATGTTCCTAGGCCACTGTTCTATGGGGCTTGTGTATATTGTCGAAACTTTTCTTTTCGAATCAGCTTTCCCATCACATCTCGGAGGTGATTGCAATTTCCAGTGTTACTACCGTGTGCATCTTAGAATATACAACATTCCTCGGATATTCTTTGGGCTTCGCCGGACTCTCTCAAGGCTAGTTTTCAGTACTACTCCGAGTCATGAGTCTTCAAGTAAATGTTAGCAATTGAATCGTTCAAAGGAGTATATGAGTCGAATTTTGAGATTTTGGGTCTTCTCTGGAATCTGAGTCCTTAGCCAATGGGCATGTATTGTTCTTTCTTCTAGTCTGCTCTACCTCCTCCTTGCTTAGTTTCTAATTCATTTTGTAATAGAAACGGTCCAAGGTCGTAGAAGGCTATCCAGCTAACTAGCTGCCAAAATCTATCTGCGGGTTGATTCCTTCATTAACGTTATCAGTATGATATCCTCACTAGCATCTGGAATAAATTGGATAATGACATCCTATCCTTTATGTGAGTCGCATGCATTTTGAGTTGTTCGATAAACTTCTGATCCGGTTGATTGAATGAGGAGATGGATTTGGACGATAATGCATAAACTGTATGATCGATACACCTTCGAGGAATATAGGAAAGCATCCGCATTTGATGGAACATGTCGCTCTGGTAGAATACATATGCCATTCGAATTTCATGAGATGTAGCCCAAGTTTTTTCTTCTTTGGAATACACCGACATGGTTGGCATATTGAATCTCTTAGGATATTCTGCACACTGAACGGCTTCAATGAATAGGCTTCGACTGGAGGTGATGCTTCAGTTATCATCAATCCGATTGATTTTAAGTTACGGCCAATTGTTATTCTTGTGAATGATGTATGCATGCTCGAGATATGAGTGAAGCAAGATGGATCGATATTGACATATCGGTGGTAAGTTACTTGGTGTTGGACTCGAAAAAATCCGCTATTTGCTTGGAGTCAGCAGTCGATTTGCTTGGAGTAGCTGAATTCGAAGTGCTGGATCAGTGAAGAACGGTGCTTGGAGTCATATTAGTGTTTTCTCGGAGAAAATCTTGATTTTACCCGAGTTTGGCTTTGGTCCAAAGTTTCTTGGGTTTGCTTAGAGTCAAATGACCAATGTTCTCCTACCTTTGGGAGTATCGTTTGAGTAGCGGATGCTTGTCCGTTCATTGGTTGTAATTTAGAAGCTGCCATTTAATCCTCTATGCCCCGATCGGACATAGGACATAAGGGAAGTGTATATAATGCACTGTATTTAAGTTGAGTTCTGAATCCAAAATGTGTGGGCACTATGCTGTGGCACGGTTTTCGAATCCAGAATATAGGGGGAGCAATTTTTTTAAAATGGATCGTACCGATTCATAATTATTTTTAAATGGATCGTACCCAATCCATTTTTTTGGTATGGGGATCGATCATATGGGCTTTTGAGAGATGGATTGGTAGTATACTTTGGAGAGAAATCAGTATATAGACCGTGGAGAGGGATCGGTATGTATACTTAGCAGAGGGATCGGTATGTATAATTAGCAGATGGATCGGTATGTATACTTAGCAGATGGATCGATATGCATACTTAGTAGATGGATTAGTATACATACCTTGGAGAGGGATCAGCATGTATACTTTGCGGATGCATTGGTATAGCTTGGAGAGGGATCGGTATGTATACTCAACAGATTGATAGGTGTACATACCTTGGAGAGGGATCCGTATGTATACTTAGGAAATGGATCGGTATACATACCTTAGAGAGGGATCGGTATTTATACTTAGCAGATGGATCAGTATACATACCTTGGAGAGGGATCGGTATGTATACGTAGCAGATGGATCGTTATACATACCTTGTAAACGGATCGGTGTATAGTTAGCAGATGGATCGGTATACATACCTTGGAAAGGGATCGATATACATACCTTGGAAAGGGATCGATATGTATACTTAGTAGATGGATCAGTATATATAACTTGGAGAGGGATTGGTATTGACATCTTCCAGAGGGATCGTGATTGCGATATTGAAGGGGGTCGGCCATTTTGGCCTTGACATAGGGATCGAATATTTTGAGGGATCAACAATTTTGACCTTCTGAGAGGGAATGGCCATCCACTAACTTGAGTGCAAACTTCAACATCTGATCCCAAGACCTTGCATGCATGTGCGAATCTGATCCCTTCCAAATGGGCATGAACACATGAACAACTCCAAACAAGAACTCTAGCATAATTATTTCCATCAATTCCGTATGAAGATGATTTAATTCTTCTAATAATGGCTACCATCTTCCTTTAGATTTCCTTCAAATCTGAGTAGAATAGGAAGTTTGTCAGTAAATAACTAGATCTATCTCATGAATACGGGAATCCACAAGTAGATGATGAGATCTAATCAAGTTGAGAATTCATTTCTCAATGAAAGCACCAAAATTTTGATGCCAAAAATGGGCATCAACATCCATTAGAATCTCGTAGAGATTAAACGATGAATGGAATTAAAACAGAGCAAATATCATAAATGAACACACAAATTTTTATAGTGGTTCGGTAATCTTGGTCTACATCCACTTTATATTTTTATTGATCTTCCCTTGATTATGATATAAGAATGTTGGATCAACTGGGACCCATTAGTATAAAAGTGAAGAATAAAAGTGGCAAAGCCTCACTAGAGAAAGCAGGATCCTTTTTCTGATGCCATGCCTGCAATATTTATAGGAGAAGATGTGCATGGATCGGACTGAAATTTTGACAGAATGTTTAAGAGACCAAGATGAGGCTATCCAAAAATTTGTAAGCCCATTGGAGCCCACAATAGTGATCGGTATCAATCCCTATTAGTGCATCCAAATGGGCTGTGATCCTATAAGGGATGACCCATGATGTTAGCTACTTCCTTCCCAAATTTCATGCAATTCTGACAACGGTTTGTGAGATATCGCATTTTTCCTGAAGTAGTATTGCTTGAATTCTGATTTCTACCGATCCATCATCATTCAACTATGCCAATCCATCATCATTCAACTATGCCGGTCCATGGAGTTCTACCATGTCATGCCGATTCATCTGATTCCACTAAGCTATGCCGATCCATGGCTTATCCAAGCTAATTTCCACATTTCTAGCATCCTGTATCGTCTATCTACCAACTTCATCCAAGTTTGACTTCGTATAACCATCAATACTTTTCTTTTAGGTCCTAAAACTATTTCTCCATGGTTATCATTCTTAATAATGGTCGAACCTATCTTGTGCAATTCAATATAGCTGGGTCAGGATACCGGATAACAATGAATAACATATGAATCATTTAACATGCAAGCAAGTGATCAACAAATCAACAGCAAACAACATCAAACAGTGGTAAACAAACATAAGCAACAACAAACAATAAAAAGAAACAAGCAATAGCAAGCAATAAACAATGATGAGCAACAAGCAATAGCAAGCAACAAACAATAATAAGCAACAAACAATAACCAAAAACAAATAACTATCTATCTATAGCGAGCAAAAAGCATACATAAAAATTTATTCAAAAAGAATCTATACCAACATGCACGACAAACAATCAAGAGTCCAATGCGCATGTTGAACCATAAACTCCAACGAGTCCAATCGACATTCAAAAGGAATAAACGCCTGAATGGTGTAACCTCTTTCGTGGATATAATACA
Organism: Allium cepa; assembly: GCA_030765085.1. NCBI lineage: Eukaryota > Viridiplantae > Streptophyta > Magnoliopsida > Asparagales > Amaryllidaceae > Allium > Allium cepa. The sequence goes on from CM060928.1 coordinate 148,788,121, forward strand.
TGAGAGACTGTTACACCTTTTGGTATGAAAAGGGAAAGCCTACACGATATGTAGGATCACTGAGTCTCAAAACTCTCTAATAAATCCAACAATCAATGGCTTAACTATCCTTTTCTTCCGAATAGAGCTCATTCTCCAAAGTACAATAATCAAATCAACATCAAATGAAGATCCATAATTGCTTGGGTTTGCTCGGGTTCAAACTCGCCTCGACCACACAATGTTAATAAGGATAATATACAAAGTGCACTATGATGCTCGCCTAGGCAACTATCATCTCGTCACTTAGAAGATTATCTGAATCGTCACAAAACTTGTTGAGAAATCCTTCCTAAACTATCCTATGTAATAATAATTATACTACACTAAAAATCATCCTAATTGACACGATGCTCGTTTCAACCCTTCGTTTGCTCGATATATTCTTTGTTAACTTAGGTTCGGCTACTTGACTCTATCCGTGAGAACTCTGATCTGATTCTTGATCCAACTACTGGAATCTCCTTGCATGACGTGCCCGTACTTCGAAGATCTCTCAGTCATCTCAAGAATCTAACTCTAGTGCTCGTCTATCAAAATCAAGTGAAAAACCCTTTTCCAACTGGTGCAAATCACATAGAAACTATACATTTTAACTATAGGTTAAGAACGGGCATGTGAAGCAATCTTTAGAAAATGTCCCTTTCGGCACATAGGATTACTCTCATCAATTGAGGTTTATAGACATAAAGAAAAATAATTATAACATGAACGACTCTAGACATCACCTATAAGTCATTCGCTCGGTCTTTGCTCATTACCGAGCATCCATTAGATCCTACCTGGATATAAATTCAAGCCACACTTTATCGACCATTCCTACCCAATATGAAACCTCGTGCATCAAGTTTAAACGGTAGCATTTTCGGTTGCTTCGCCTTAATTTTGCAACTAAGGTGACTCATACAAGGTTTATATCTACCGAAGAATTACCTACTATGAAAGGTGAAAATTTAGCCTATATATCGAGCAAACATCAACAAATAAAATATACCACTCAAGTGCTGAAAGGAACAGAAGTAAGTTCCCAAAAATTTGAGAATACCTCGCTACATAAGTTCCTTTTGATTTTCATGAGCCGTAAGCCCGCATGGACCAAGTAATGCCTGTAAGGCATAAGTCATCATCACTTACACTACCTTTGAAAGCGCAGGGCTGTGACGACCCGGAATTTTAGGTAATATCAATTTAATAATCTGTATTAATAATTAAATTGATTTGATAATTTTCCTTTATAATTTTAATTTAAATTGGTAAATTTAATCTTTTAAAGGTTAATAAATATTTAATCTGGCAATATTGATCAATATCTTTTTAACAATTTAAAATTGATAAGAATTATCTTTCAAAGGTAATAAAAAAATTATTCTATTTATAATATATATATATATTGTGAATAAGAAGATTTTTTGTTTTAAATTAGAGATGAATTTTCAAATTGTAATGTATATGTTATAGTTTGAAGTTGTTTTGAAATTTAACATAATAATTCTCAAAATTTATGTTAAAAATATTTTCTACTTGAAATGTATGCATGTTTGTATATAGTGAAGTTTGGTTTGAATTTGATAAAAGAACTTTCAGAAATTTTAATATATATATATATATATATATATATATATATATATAAATTGTAATTTGAAAAGTATAATTTAATATAATACTTTTCAAAGGATATTTGGAATTTTAATTTATATATCTTAAACAATAAAGATAAATGTTTTAGATTTTAAAATACATGTATAAGAATTTATTTGTATTATAATTAGTTTTATAATATTTTCTTTAAAAAGTAATATATATATATATATAAGTATTTATTAATTAAGTAAATTAAATATGTAAGCTTTATATTAACATTTGAATTAAATAAAAATTTATTTAAAAATACTTAAGGACATGTGTTGATATCTTAAGACATCTATGTAACATATGTAAGGCAATTAAGAGGTATAAGTGACAAATGTAAGTTTTAAAAACAAGTGTCATTTCTTAAATTTTTATTTTCTTCGATTTTTCATAATTTAGTTCATAAAAGCATACATTCTTCTTCAAATTCTTTTTCCTATTTTCAGCTGAAGCAAAAAGAATTTCAAACCAAAATCTTGTAAAAAACTTTTCAACCATTTCAATTTTTTTCCAAATCTTGTAACCTATTTTCAAATCTGCAAACAAGTTTTTCATATCAACTAAACCTACTGCAACTTCAAACCTGTAACTCAAACGGAAGATCAACATCAGTTTCAACACTTTAAATCATCAATTAACAGGCATGGAAGGATTTCAACAACAAGGCAATCAAAACATTTTGCAGATAAAATTTCAAAGCCTGGAAGAAAATTTAGAACCTGCTCTCTGCCTTTTCATATGGTGAGTAAACTCTTTTAAAAATAGTTTTAATAATATCTGTAGTTGAATTCTTTATGCATGTGATGAATTTTGCTATGATAATGAATATAGGTTACATGAATATTGTTATGTATGTATGTTGGAAGTGTAAAATTGTTAGGGAATACAACTGTCTGTATATAATCATCTTCTCTGTTTGATTTACTGAATTTGTTTTCTTAAGAAAAATTCAAAAATCTTCCAATCTAAACCACATTTGATCTTGATATTTGAATGGAAGTTGTGAGTCAAGGTATGACGATAATTTTAAAAATAGTTATGGAATTTTTGAATTAACAAATAATTTTAAAAATTAGGAATAATAGTAAAATACAGATTCATATTAAAAATCAACAACTTTAATTTCTGCTTTGGATTGCATAAATGAATTAGTGGTTAAAAATTATGTTATTACATTTCAAAAAATTTAATTTGTTATTCGATTGGGAATATTGAGATGATCATTTTCGGCAATTTGATGAATTGCCGATGATCAACTCGATGTTTGGGGCCGAATTCATGGTCGAAGCTAGCTATTGAATCGTTGATGAAGGGAAAAATACTCTCGAATTTTTCATATGGCCGAATTGTTCGGTATCGTTCGAAGTAGGGTTTTGGCACTTTGGTTTTTGGCGTGGCTTTATGTAGGAATTTTGACGTGGGTAATGGATCGGATGCGATCGCGAGATGAGGGATGGTGGTGTGGTGATACGTCGGTGTTCTGGAAGAAGTTCTGGAAATTTCGGTCAACGGGGTTGACGGCGTTGAGAGGTTTTGTAGGTCGAGTTTGGTTTCAGATTTCGATCAATTATCGAAATTTCGATTCGCTGATAGGATTTTGGTTTCTGGGTTGGTGTAAGGTTGTCGAGGCCTTGTGTGAGTGGTCAGCGATCGGAAATGTGATTGGAGGAGGGTGGTTGTGACGCGCACGTACACCGTGTACGTTTGTGCACTGGGAATAATGTAGTTGGGGAAGATGAAGGTCGACTCGGAGTGGAGCTCGTGATTTCCTGTTGTCGACTCGAAGCAGTTAGGTTAGTGTGTGACATGAGGCTAGCTCGATTTTTTGGTGAGTTCGACACGGGTTTGACCCGACACTATTTCCTATGCTAACCAAAGCTTAAGTTTTTACAAAAGGAAATAAATTTACAAAGTTAAAACTTGTTCTTTTGAAGTAAATGTTAATCAAAATTTAAAAAGTGTTAATTGAATATATTTTCAAATTTAAATTGTTAAGATAATTGCTTTTGGAAGTAATTAACTTAATTTAATTTGAATTTTAATTCAAAAGGGGTGTTTTCAATTTAAATTATTAAATCAAAGTTTTTAAGTAATGTTTTAAAAACTAAGTTTCCAAATTATATTAAAAAGGATAAGTTTTAAAGATATGATATTTAAGCTTCTAAAGATAAATATTTGAAAATTTTAAATTAAACGGTTTGAAAAGTTTCAAAGATTTTAAAGTTTTAAATTAGATGATTAAATTGTTTTAAATTTCAAATTTATTTCTAAAATGCTTTATTTTCAAATAAGGTTATTGTTATAATTTTGTAAACCAATAAAATAGTTTGCCTTTAAGTTATTAAGATTTGATTAATTTAAATAATTAATTTATGAAGATAAATAAGGTTAATTTATTATTGTTATGAACTTAAGAATACTTAATTAATACGATTTGTTAATAAGTAAAGGTATAATTAAGATAAATGATTTTCTTAATTAATTAAGGATTTTTAAATATAAGAAGTTAACTAATTATTTAATTAATTTTAAATGATTAGTTAATTGTTTGTTTAATTTTAAATAATCACTTAATTATGAATCAATTAAGTGTAATTATTTAATGAAGGATAATTACTTAATGTAATTAAGAAGAGAAATTACTTATGAAAGTAATTAGTGTATAATTACTTATGGAAGTAATTGGGAAAAAGTGATTAAGGGTTAAACATATGATGTTATTAATTTAAGGATTAATTAATATAATTGATTTGTAGTTAATTAGTTAAAGAGTAATTAATTAATTAAAGAATTAAGGTTAATTAATGGTGGGATTAATTACTTGTTAAGGTAATTAATTAAGAGAGTAATTAACTAATGAAAGTAATTAGAATGAAAGTAATTAGAGTATAATTACTTGTGGAAGTAAAGGTTAATTACTTGGTTAATTTAGCTAATTAATTAATGTGATTAATTAATTAATTAATGTGATTAATTTAAGATTAATTACTATATGTAATTAATTAAAAATTAATTAAGGGTTATTAATTAATGTAATTAATTAATAATTACTTAATGAAGTAATTAAAGATTAATTAATTAGTATAATTAATCAAAGCATTAATATAATTAAGAAGTTAATTAATTAAGATAAGTAATTACAAGCTGTTAATCACTGTTTATGATTAATTAAGACTAATTAATGAGATGGTTAATTACAAATTGATTATTTAATTAATTAAAGGGTTAATTAATAAGGATCATTAGTTAATATAATTAATCAAGGTTGATTAATAAAAGTGATTTACTCAAGTGTGATAAATTAATTGTAATTAATTGAGGATTAATGAAATTAATTATAGTTAATTAATTAATGGAAACAAATGAAGGATAATTAATTAATGTAATTAATGATAGTAATTAAAGGTTAATTACTGTATATGATTAAGGATAATTAATTTGTGTAATTAATTAAAGGCTTATTAATTGAATGTAACTAAGGGATAATTAACCAAGGGAGGTTAATTGAGGAAGATCATTAGGAGGTGATTAATTAATCAATTTATAATTAATTAATGCTGAGAAAGAAGGATTAAGGTAATCCAATTGATTAAGAGTGAATCAAACCTGCTTATGGTTGATTGATTGATATTGGATGATTGATATTGGATGATTGAATGATATTAGATGATTTGGGTGTGATATCTCTGATATGTGATATGTGTTGCTTTGTGAGATGATTGGTTGATATGAATTATCTATTGTGATAATATGATTCATCTATCTGTTTATGTTATTCTGAAATAAGTTTAAATGTTTAAACCCTTAAACAACTTGGACATTAAAATGGCGTTTGGATTTCGGTGAGACCGGGATCGGGTTTCCATATTTGGATATCCTAAAACCACATTGATCCAAATTAAACATTAGGTCGTGAATCCAAGAGGAAAGCTTAGTGAAGACTCAAAGTGTAAGAACTATTCGTCAGTATAACTCTGAGGGTGATTCCGAGATGAGTTTGACGGAGATAGTACTTTCAGGTTCGAGATGGTGATACAGACTGCTAGGGTTATGGTCGTTGACTCTGAGGGTGATTCCAAAATGAGTGCAACGAGATAATGCCTTCGGTTTCGTTGGAACCCAGAACGAACTTGTATGGATTGAATGCACATCGTCAGGTGGACGATGAGCATTCTAAGATAGATGTGTTCTATAATGGTAATCGCAGCCTCAAGCCTCATCAACTGGGAATGGCTAAAACAGGGGAGGTGCAGCAAGGTTAACTGGTTCATGTCCAAGTAGGACGAGATTTACCACTGTCTAGAGGTCCCTTTCTATTTCAGCTTAGTGTGTGGTTGGTCGCGCCAACCATGGGGTGGTCTTGTTCGGGACTGTCCAGTAAGGGATGGTTCCGGTCTTTTGTTGTAGGGGAGTTAGGGTGGCTCCTAGGTACGGTGATCTAGGCCACGTACTGTGACGGGCGGTACCCCAGTTGCCCTGCCATTGATGGAAACCCATTCTTCCTGCGAGACCCTACGGTTTTGATTTTATTACCCACTTTTATGGCTAGTAGCTGGAATTTAATCATGTAACAATTTCGGCTATTTCTTATTTACTTCAAAACCCTAGACACTATTATAATATCACTGGATTTTCTATCAAATGTTTTGGTTAGCGTAAGGTAAAAGCTTTTCCATGTTTATGTGTGGGAAGTCTTACGTGATACCTTTTCTCTTCAAAGGATTTTCTAAAGTTAAGCAATTTTAACCCTTTTGCTCACATCAGACCCCTGTCCGACCCGAATGTTTATTTTCTATTTTATTAAACTCTTGGGTACTCATATTATGTATGAGTAGTCGAGGGATTCAGGTTAGCTTTGACGAATTCTAGAGGAGATTTGGAGCAGGAGGCTTCGGCGTGTAGATATATAATGTATTCTGCTGTGTTTGTGTTGTGTCTATATCTTGTGATATCTTGAGTTGTATAGTTAGACCGATGTTTATAACTGTCTAATATGTGTTGTATAAGTTATGTACTCTGATATATATGATACTATGTAATATTTTATGTAATATATTATATTTCATTCGTTCCGTTGTGAGTATCTGATGTTGTTGAGTTTCTTCTTTCTTATCTTTTCTTCTTCTATCCATTTCTTTCTTAAATCATGATGCATTTTTCTAGAGATAGAAAGACGGGTCGTGACAAGGACAGTCCTTCTTCAAGTGATCAAACTGATCGCAATTGAAGCACTTACGCTTCTCTTTAGCTAGATGACATTTCATAACGAAATTCCTCCCATGTGCCACAGGAGGGACATCTAGGTAAGCTTTTTTTCTTCAAACAAGCTCGATCTTCCTTGTATCATGATCTTTATGCTTTGATTGGAGCTTCAGTTTCTTTCCACTCTTGTTATCTTAAATGGTATCTCGTGGGCATTCTCACGAGGAGTTACATCCCAGTGAGATATTCAAAAGTGGACCCAAACATTGATAAGTCTAAGCAATGAATTCCTAATTCATGCTTAAGACCCAAGGAAATATCCTTGCCAACAACAATGAAGTGTCGACCACCTTAACCCTGAATATAAAAGGTTGAATTGGTCAACGGTCCTTCACTGACAAGCTTCTTAAGATGAATGAAATGCTCAAGGTACATGCTCTTCTCGATATCAAAAATGAACTGAGAACCAAAGTGACTCTTGAATAAATTCTAAAGCATAGACTGCCCATCAGCCACACAAACATTGTATCCTACCCATCCAAAGCCTCCCTTCTCAAAATGTCGAGAAACAATCTTACCTAAGAGAACCTTCCCTATACTTCCATCGATGGAAGCCTGCTCATGCATGTGTCAAAGACTGTGCCTCAACAACAATCTTAGGATCAGATATGGTTCCCTCCTAAGGCTAAGGAAATTCTAGCACTGCTTCGGAGAGTCTAAAGCCAGTGGAGCTAAAAATATTGGTACCCAAAAGGCCACACCACTTCTGATGCTAATCTTAATATGTAGGAAATGTTCACAAGCAGTGGATCATCTTCTATGGTATCAAATAGTCTCTAAACTAATCAAGCATCTCAGGCTGCTTGTCCGCAGTTGCACATGGACTCCGTTTGCTTATGCTAATAGCCAAACAAAGATAACTTAGCAACTATAGATAGAATCAAATCAAAATCTAGAAGACAAGTGGCGTATGTGGTGTAATTTAGAAGAAAAATACAAGTACGCTCTCTCTACATATCTCCTTCTACCAGGTTAATTAACTCAAACTAGTCTACTTGGTCCAAGTGTTGAGCCTACTCTTTGATACTAATTGTAATAACCAACCCTTCATGCAATACCCAAAGGACGGGTTCTAGGGGCAAAATTAGAACAAAACACTAATCAAGACAACAATAAAATCTCACAATGGAATGAAAATATATAATATACTGAATACATATGAACATAGTAACAATATAGAAGAGACCACACTAATGAAATCAACCGATAAATAAATATCTACACAGAGAATCAAAATGCATCAACTCCCAATAGAATAGAGTAATGAATTAATATCTTATACAAAAACCTCATATATAAATACATATCTATCATGCTACTGCAATATCAAGTATACATATCTGAAACTGATGCCACGCCCGCAAAGTGCTCCAGCTGCATCTCTTGACAGCATATCCTCAAAAACACCTGACTCTCAAACTGCTCAATTTAGTACCCGAATGTTGTCATGAAATAAGAAGATAAAGAAAAGTGCGGGTCAGACATAAAGCCCGGTGTGAGAGGAACTATCTCAAAAAATATATTAAAACTATGTATAAATGAAGAGGAGACAACTCAATCATAGCCGACCCTCTCCATAAACATGGCTCAGGGGTAGTCCAGACTGTCTATAAACAAGTAAAGTACAACCTACCCAAAAGATAGGAAACCATACCATAACCTACTCTTCTCTCGTAATCAACGAGCCAGCATAACTAATATAATGCGGCTAATACATAACGGTATGCCATGATACGATGATTCAATATATACATACAAAAACACTATAAATACCACAATAAACATATCCTGGAATACACAAAGATATAATCAACCAACTAATATAGCATACAATATAACAACAAAATAACAACTAAAGAACTTAGATCGATGCCCATCTTTACTTATGGGAGAATTCAACTACTGACATTTATCGTAATCCAATGATTCTCTTCTAGGGTCCAAGATAAATAAAGTCAATACCTAATTGTACCATAGACCGTGAGCTGTATCCACTGTAATGAGTCTCATGTAGATCTCACTGTACCCTCTGAAGCAAGCTTTGGTGATGTATGACCTACTATGTGAGCCTCACCGTACCCTTTCAAGCAGGCTTTGGTGACCTCTTGGCCACTCACTCGTAAATGACTGTCATCTTATGTGAACCACACCATACCCTCTACATTGAGCTTTGGTGACATCTTGTTCATTCATGGATAATCGTCATCGTATGTAAACCACATTGTTCCCTCTACATCGAGCTTTAGCGACATCTAGTTCACTCATAGATTTCTTAAGTAACTTGTGTACGTCTCTATCAAAAAGAGAACGACACTCATGCCTCGTAAATACACCATCGGGACCACAATGGAACACTAATGCCACATATGTACATATACATATATATGTGTGTGTATGTGTGTGTGTGTATTTAAACACACGTACACATTCATACATATAATATAACATTACTTATGGTCAGAATTAAGGGACTAACGACATGTATGACCACTGATATAAGGAAAATTGGTGTATGATCACCAATATGAGGCCAATACAATGTATGGTCGCTAATATAAGACCGATAGAATTAATTTACTATAGCACCTTAGAGTCAACCCTGAGAGTATGGATTCAATCTATTCGATCATACACATTCGTCACACGTGATCGTGCAGCCAATTGTCATATCGATATCGTGCCCGATCGTGACAATTATTATCAATCACATGTAAGTCAATAGCATTAGTGTCTAGATTTCAGACTTCATTGTGTCTCTTACCCCTTCGAGTAGCCAAACGCCTTCCAAAAGTCAAGCTGCAGCCGCATGCGAGCTCGCACCCAAAACTGTGGGAAATCCTACTTGAAAAGGCAATTGGCTTGGGATTTACTACCCAGGTTAGTCCTGTAACAACCCTGGTATTGGAGATTACTGATGATATTAAATTATAATGATAGTTATAATTTAATATGGTAAATAGAATGTAATGAAGAAATAAATTTGGTTTAAGTTGCGTATTTCAAATAAAACAATGTTTATTGATTAAGAGTTGGGTTTTTAGTGTAAACAAATGGGAAATAAAGTTTAAAACACTTTATTAGTGGTATGGAATGAGAATAAATGATAGAAATAAATTATTGGGTCAAAATTTATAATATTGGATTGGTCTGTTATGAACTGCCCCAATATTGATATAATTGTTCGACTTTGATGATTTCATTTGCATGCTTTTGCAAGAATTTTACTACGAAATTTGATGCTAACATTTGATTCTTTTGTCCAGCAATGGACTAGTAAATTTAGAATGTTACTTGAATTCAAATTGGTTTTAAATTTGATTTAAAATTTGAATATCGGTTTTTGCCGATTAAATTGCAAATTGATGTTTTTCTGAGTTTTAAAAATCCGAATAAATTGCATGAAATCTTCTAAAATCATGGTTTGAGAAATAAATGTTTTTATACATTTTTAAATGTTTTTAAACAATTATTCTTTATTTTCTACGCTTTCAAAAATCATTAAAATTCTTTAAATGATGGGTTTTCACTCAAAATCCTTTAGATAAATTTCTATAAATTGGTTTAAAATCCCGTTTTCTCTAGTAAAATATATTATAATTAATTTTATTTACTTTAATTACTTTGATGCTTTTTCGGACGTATAAGGAAATAAATTAAACGATTTAGTAAATCTGCGAGGTATGGGACTTGAGTATTTACTTTATCAGTCAATTTCGGACTTGTACTACCGAAACGATTTTGAGGAATCATTTGATTTCCTCCTTGATGTTAACCACATTGTGGTATGAGTTTGAGATTATATTAGTCCATTTGGCTAATACGTATAGTCCGAGATCTCCTATTCGGGAGTATATACGAGATTAGGACTATATTGATGGGGATATACTTGCCAATGATATGAGGCAAGATTTTGATGGAATTTGATGAGTTTGATGTTTTTATGGAGTTTCTACTCGTCGATGAGATGAGACGGGTTTAGCATCTTATACCATATGCCGATGACATGAGGCGATTCTTTTGATGATATTGATGATTTCTTAGTGTGGCACGAACTAGCGGCTAGAAACCGGTAAGTGAGAGCGTATGGTATGGGACATACGTTACCACTTTCCGGGTTACTATACGAGAGTTGTTGACACATTCTGAAAGAACTACCAGTACTTAGAGTCCCGATCGGGTTAAGTAATACTTGACTCGATCACTTTTGATGGCGGGGACTCAGCGGACACCGATTGGAGTGAGGTGCTCTAATCACTTTTGATGGCGAGTGTTCGGGGAGAATATAGATGACGTCATAGACCGGATTAATTCGAGATGAGGATTCCGGTCGAGAGATGGATATGGTACCATGATGGTGAACAGTACTGGTAAATAGCACGTGCAACATGCTTTTGCATGTAATAATTGGCCAATATGAGATTTCTTTTATGAGTTATGATGTTTTCGATTTCACCATTTTTGATGTGTTTACCTAGCCTTATAGATGTAAATAAGGCAAATATGATTTCTTTGAGGATTTTGGTGATTTCAAATTTTATGGATTTATACTTGGGATTTATATACGACTTGAGAGATTTATTTATTCATGGATAATGTTTGAATGTTTTCCTTTATACCATATACATGAATTCCTTTAGATTAACCCAAGTATATGTATATGCAAACCACCATAGAGACATAGTGAAGTTACTTGATATCAACCCTAGATGTTCATACCTACTTATGTTATCCCGTTGTGAAGTTCTTCTCTTTACCTTATCGTATTCCTTTCTAACGATAAGATTTAATTGCCTGACCCGTGTGCTTATCACTCGGATCAGACCGAGTTGTTTCAGGTTAGCTATCAGTTACGGGACTTTGCTTTGATGAATCTTCTTGGATATCATCCTAGCACTTTTGTGGTTTATATTTCTTTCCGCTTGACTCTGGTGTATTTATATTCGATTCGATATTTATGGTGTGTTCGAGTACCACCTTTATTGTATTCATATTGTATTGTACTAAACATGTATCAGTGTATATGTATATATATGATGTTGGTTATTGTTCTGTGATGTGACTTACATTCAGTTATTGTATTTTTTTCTGATAGATCCGTTAACCACCTATAGTTTTTGATTAAGCATTTACTGGGTATGTCGATCCACTTGAGTTGAAAAAAAAGTTATATTGCATTTATCGACGTATTCAATAGATGTTTAAGACAAAATTATAGATGGTCGCCCTTAACCAGCCCTATTCTCCGCTTTAGTAGACGGAATTACTTGTTAATTCTCTTTACTAAGGTGGGTCTCGGGGTGGGGCGTTACAGCTTGCATTGTTTTATTTGAAATACGCAACTTAAACCAAATTTATTTCTTCATTACATTCTATTTACCATATTAAATTATAACTATCATTATAATTTAATATCATCAGTAATCTCCAATACCAGGGTTGTTACAGAGTTATAACGGCATGGTAACATGAAATAAGTTATTATCAAAAATATAGTAACATAAAAGAGAAATCAAATGAGGAAATAACTTACAGAAATAACTTATATTCCTCATTATAATTTAATATTTTCAGGGAATCATTACAGTTTCTCTTTTATGTTTTTACAGCATGGTATCGGAGTTGTGGTCAGAACAAAGTAGAATAAACATAGAACAGTATGTATATCATGATACATCGAAGTACAATACGAGTGATTCACTGTCCTTTATTCAAGCTTGTTTTCGAATCGTGCTTTGATTATTTTTCGAGTATGGGGTATGTTGAGATGGAATATGTCTAGGAATATATATTGTATTCCGTAGTATTCCATAATTGAGTTTGATGTTATCTTATCTTATGAATGATTTTATTTAGGATTATTCTATTCTTATTTTTGTCGATGCGAGTGAGTTCGTATCGATGAAGCTTATTGATTCCTTAGAGTATTCTTGTTGTGTTCCTTTGAGAGTTGTGAATCGTATTGACGGAATCCACAACGATTGGCTCGTTTTGAGCATTTTGAGATTTCTATTTGATGATGCTTTTGTGAGTATTTGTTTGTTACTCACAATTTTGAGATGCATTTGATTTGAGAAGGATTGACTTATTTGATATTAAGTCCAATCCTTTGTTATATAGGATCCTATTGTATATTTAGGTTTCCTAGTTTGACTATTTTATTATTTCTATCACTTTGGAATGTTAATAATGATTCCAAAGTTTCTGAATTAACTCTTGAGTATCTAGATGTTGTTGATATAAGTTGAATTCCAATCAAGGTGACTTTGTTAAGTTTTGATGAGTCTGTTTGGGTTTGATATCCAATCGGGCAATCGAGTGTTGAATTAACCTTATTTTTAGCTTTTAGCCTTCAGCTATCCTTCCATGAGGGCATCCACTAAGAAATGAGGTGAGTTGCTAGATTATTCGAGTTTGATTGAGTTGATCATTCAGTTTCTTTGTGTTATCCTTTTCGGATACTCAATCAGTGTTATCCTTTGTAGCATTACTTTGTTTGAGGTAATGATTTGTTGTTTGTGCGCTTCTTCTCCTTCGAGAAGAATATCTTGCTTATCTTTATCTTTATGATTTCTGAAGTGGCTCATCGTCTTGTAGGAGTTGACGAACACTCCATATCCTTCTGTTGATTTTGTGAATCGCGAATTCTAGGAATATCTCGATGTATTCTTTTAATGTTCTTTGGTTTGAGTTTTTGAAGCTATGTACATATGAGTTTTAAAAAGAAAAATCGGAATTTTGTGATATTTAAAAAAAAATCAAAGAATGTTTTAAGAATATATTTATATGAGCAGTATTCTTTCATAGAAATAATTTGAGAGTGTTTGGTTATCCATCGAGTAGTTAAGAGTTCTGATATCGATATGAATCTTCTAAATGCTATGATGAGGCAATCAGACACGGTGATTTGTGTTTTAAAAAAGTGAGATTTTGAAAATAATATTTGAGATTAAATATTAAATTTATTTTTGAATGGCAATTGCAGCCATTGATTTTAGAGACAAGTAATAGAGTGGCGAGGCAGCTTTGATCGTTCGATCAACTCTGCAGCCAACAAATATATTTATTTATTAGAGACTCAATGGCGAGGCAATGCCATTTATTTATTTTTTAAATTACAAAGATGAGAATATAAATGAGATTTTTTTTTCCTGCTTTATTGGAAGTCTATTTTGAGATTTTAGAATCTATATTATATACATTGGATGTTTAAGAGAAGAGTTATAAGAGAATTTGAAGATTGTTTCTTTAAAACTATTTAAGTGGTTTAATAGAAAGAGCAAAGAGAATTTAAACCCTTAATTTATTTTGAGGAATATTATTATGGATTTACAAATTTCTTTGGAAATTAATTATGAAGTAAGAGAAGAAATTTAGACTTTTAATTTGAGTTTAAAATTACTTACTAAGTAGTATAGTAAAGAGTTTGAAAATTTTCAAATATTGGAAATTGAGATTTAAAATTTAAAAGATGCTGAGATTTAAAAATTCTAAATATGTTGGATTAAAAGTTAATTCGAGCCTATTTCCTTGTTTCTTGAGTATATTCTATCTTTGAACTATTATTAACGACGTGCATTTTTCACGGTCGTTCGAGTGGGTGGCCTTGCGAGAATCCATCTTGTGATGTATCAATCTTGTATATTGTGTTTATCTTGTTATGAGGATGTTCTTTCCGTATTATTATGCGAAAATTTTTGTTGATGATCTTCTTTATTGTTTAGAGTTCAGGTTTGAGTGAGTTTGATCCCGACGCTATTCATAGAGTTTTGAGCAATCAATCATTTTCGATTGATTACTTGTTGAGCATCCTATTGAATTTTGATTCAAAACGGGATATCTTCGAAATTCTTTTGAGTTGCTTGGAAAATTCGATGGTTTGCTAATTACTATATTAGCATATGATAGGCCATTGAATTAACCAAGTAAGTTTTTCCTTATTTCATTCTACCATTCTATATTGAGAGTATGAATGATTTGGAAATCGAGCTTGTTTTTATCCTTTGATGATTGTATCTTTAGTGTTGTTTACAGCCTTTTCCTCTAGAAATTGCGAGGACGCAATTTTGTTAAGGAGGGGAGTCTGTAGCAACCCTGGTATTGGAGATTACTGATGATATTAAATTAGAATGATAGTTATAATTTAATATGGTAAATAGAATGTAATGAAGAAATAAATTTGGTTTAAGTTGCGTATTTCAAATAAAACTATGTTTGTTGATTAAGAGTTGGGTTTTTAGTGTAAACAAATGGGAAATAAAGTTTAAAATACTTTATTAGTGGTATGGAATGAGAATAAATGATAGAAATAAATTATTGGGTCAAAATTTATAATATTGGAGTTTTATTCCAATATTAGTCTTTTATCCTGAAA